>JAVBJF010000019.1:0-1200000 GCA_033439095.1 Pseudococcus viburni | reverse complement strand
GAAGTTCTTCAAGATAGAGAACCACTGAAGCAAATCGGCGACTTACAATTCTGGAAATCTTTTCGGCGATCCATGGAGATTAAGTATATTATATCGTGACGTTAATTTTTATAATAATTATTCCAGACAGCCTTAAGATCTCAATTACTGTACAATTCATCAATCGTCATAAAAATCAACTTTTAGAAGGGGGTATGTGTCCCGAAATTTCAACTTTGATTTTAGCTGGGACACCCTAATATATGTAGTATCTACAATCTACATGTTTCACCCCTTCCTCAGAGAATTTTGTGTTCGCTACTGTGTATAGATGGCGAGAAGGGGAGGAGAATACATAGGTACTTGAAATGATTGAAAGAAACCGACTGAGACTATGTAAATGCAGGGAATGTGTTTTGAAAGTAATTTTTCAACTTAGACATGTCTTTTTGGTCAAAGGCAAATATATTTTTAAAAAATTGAAAGTTTAGTAATAAAAATTCTGAAGGGACTATGAGGGGAGAAAATTGATTTTTTTGATGGATTTAAAGGTGAATAAAATTTCATTTTTGAATTGAACCTTATTGTGGGAGATTTTTTACAGGTTGATATGGACGAAATTCTGAGGGCCCATCTCTTTCTAGGAAATCTTTGGTTGATTGCCAAACATATTTGGGATACTTTTGGTACACAAAGTCTAAAAAGGGAAGTTTATAACTTAAATGGGGAAAAAATTAAGTGTGTTGTGGGAAACCAAAATTGTATTAAAGTGAAACTCACAAAATTTGTTTTTGAAAAATATATGTCAGATCCTGTACATCTAAGCATTCCTTCAACACATGATATTGTGGTAGTCCACTTTTCAGTTTTGGGAAAAAGATATTAAAAAAACTTAAAAGATTTATTGAGAAAAAAAACACTTTCTTTGTTAACACTGGTATTAATTCACATCATAATCTTAAAATTCTCTTATGGTCTCTAGCCAATAAAATATTATTAATCGAAAAATCTGTGTCAAAAGTCTGAGCCTCCTCGAGGCTCCTCGAGTATATATATTGGGCAATATTCATTCATACATTTGATGGGATTCTTGTCAAGTTCATTGATGAACTTTTGGAAATAAGATGTGTGAAAATCGGAAGTACTAGCATATGGCTATCTGTTTCAAGGTGATATTGGTACAAATAGCTTATGGCTATTTATCTCAAGGCGATTTTATTTCGCCTACTACAATATGAATAGGTTAAGAATGTTCTAAGGATTTTTGCAAATTTATAAATGACTCTAATATAATGACAAATTATCCATTTATGACTAAATTTAATTGATTTTGTAAATTAAGTAAATAATTTTTATTTTATTTTTTTATATCAAAATTTTAAAATATTTTATATTATTTTTCATATTAGGTAAGTATATGTGACCCGTGCAGGGAAAAGGTACCTAAAGTCGGATTTTTCAAAAATGAGTTTTTTGGCTTAAATGATAGGGGAGACTATGCGGAACATTTTAAGACCTGGATGAGCATCCTAAGTCAATTTTTCGGTGAGATAGAGACATTTAAAAATTAGAAAAAAATCATGACTTTCAAAAAAAAAATAATCGAAAAAACACGTTTAAAGCTGCGTAGAGGTCTGAACTACCTAAAAAGTGAAAAAAAAAATTTTGAAAAAAATTGCCCATTTTCCATATTTGTGTCTCTAACTCAAAATTATGTTTTCCGACTTTAGGTACCCTGTCCCTGCACGGGTCACATATATAATATTAAATTATTTATTTATAATTTATATATAAATTTTTAATTTAATGTACTATTCGAGTGTGGTTGCCATACTGACAATTTTACTGGTGATTTTACCAATAATTCTAATATTATAAAAAGGTACTGATTTTTAAACATTTTTTTGTCATTTGTTTTCAAATGAAAATATCAAATGAAGATTGGTATCAATTTGTTCATTTATTCCTTGTTTTATTCATTTATTTTTTTATTATTTACCTGAGTTCTATATCGACCCCCTAATGTTAAAACCGTCTAAGTGCCATTTTTCGTTTTTTACAGGATAGCTGAAAAATGTAACAAAATTTGCATTGCGCTTATGGACTTTGCAAATTTTAAACTCTTTTTTTTTAGGGTTTAAATGACTTCAAGTTACGTTTTTTATATTTTAATCGATGCAGCTTGATTCTCTGAATCCAAAATTATAAAAACCTCAATTTTGAAAAAAGTGGCACTTAGACGGTTTTAACATTAGGAGGTCGATATGAAAGAAAAACACGTAAATTTCAGTCAATCATTTGAAAAAATTGTGGTCCCCCTTTCCCCCTGTCCCAACACAAAAATTTAACCTCCCCTGGGGGTGGAGGGGGAGGGCGGCGAAGAAACTGGGTGTGACGAAAATAAAATACTCATAATTGAATTCAGCTCCTCCGACATACAAAAAAACCACTCTACGGCTCCTCCGGCTCCTCCGAAGTGTTCTAGAACCATTCCCATAAGAAATACACAGACGGCTCCTCCAGCTCCACCGGAAGTGTCCCAGAACCGGCAATTATCATCTACTGATGAGGTATATTTTAAAAATTCAAGAATTTGTCAAAATTCCAGAAATGAACTTTAGGATCTGAAATTTTGGGAATAAAGGTCTTTTTATGACGTACTATCGATTTATTTTTATTTCGGCCCGAAATTTTACTGCCGATTGGGATACCTTCCTTATGTGATATTTCAAATCTTCTCTGATTTTTTATGACTTCATTTTAACTTTCAATTGAAATGTCAGATTTCGAGATATTAATTGAGTGTTTTCAGTGAAAATTTCACATTTCAGTAATTCACTGGTTTTTCATTTCTAACCTGTAGGTATGTTCATTGAAATATTAAAATGTCAGGTGGTCTTTGACATTTTATTATAAAAATATCACATTTTGAGATACTAAGATATCTACATTGCAAGTTTTTCAAATAAATTTTTATGAAATTGTCAAATCGTGATAATATTTTTCGCATTTGAAAATTTCCCAATCGATTGGTTTTGTCTATACTTCAAATTTTGATTAATCTAACCTTAAAAATTTCACCAATCTCAGATTTTTTGCAAAAATAATAAAAAAAAAATTAGTTTTATTTTTCTTCTGATATTTTAGCAAAAAGTGATATTTTCTCTTCAATTTTTATCAAAAAATTGATCATAAATTCTCGATAAAATTTTAAAATTTAGTTATTCGATCACTATTCACCTCCCTCTCACCACCATCAAAGCTCTCCATTCCAAAAAAATCCGCCAAAGAAACTCTTCGCAAAAAAAACCAAATCAGTCCCCACAAAAGAAAACTTTACCCTCGTACTGGCAACAAACGGCAATCATTAATTTACCTTGAACTTCCTCTTTTTGCTTCGGCGTTGCCATAAATCATACCGAACAACGCGCTTAATCCGCCACTAATTTCCTCGACACGTTTTATCCGAAGTATAAACTGAAATATTTCAAATAAAAGTAAAAAGTCGTTAATTTTTTCACGACATTTACGACTTTCCTACTGGTTAAATAGCAAACCGGAATCGTTTTCTTGATGTAATTTTGATAATAATCCAATGATATGTTTTTTTCTTCATTTCACGAGGTGTTCGAAATTAATTGCTCGGTTATCTGTTATCATTAATTACTCGCTATAGTGTTTTTTAAATTACAAGTACACGCGAATGGAAATATTTTTGTGAAAGAAGTTGCCCCCACTTGAACGAGCTTTTCATATGGTGGCATTTTGAGTTATTGCCATTGTCCACGAGTGTAAAGATAAACAGATTTTCGAGATAACAAACATAGAAATTTATTTTCAGCATATTAAATAGCTATAAAAGTCACATTTGAACAATGCTCGTTAGAAAATCTTACCATTCAACATTTTCTTTCATATTCTACTCCACAATCGTTATCCATTAGCTCACATTTACTCCAGGGCATCGGGCACAACACTAAATTCGATGAAAAATCGAAAAAAACCTCCGCGAACACATCAAAACACCGGGTAAAAATCGCACACCGAAATCTCACAATGCAAAAACAATCGGCCACCGTCGAATCAAAAACAAAAAGCAACTTAGCCGCATGCACACCTCAGTGGTGTATTCCGAACACCACAGAGGCGACCACAATTATAAAATTTTCATTCGCTTATGGTCCGACTTGGGGTTAAAATTCGATACATCTTGCACACAGATACAAGATGGCTGACCAGCTTCCCTGCTTTACCCGAGACTAATTTTGAAAAGGGTCTGACAAGTATATAATGAAGTTTACAATAATGGTGGGGTAAAAAGCCCCTGGGGGATTGAAGAACAAAGCTGATGCGCCAGCAAACCGTACACCGTACGAGTATACTTTGGCCCCCTCTTGCATACCCCCTCGCCTACCCTTTCGTAAAACTGGTTTTTCACCGACGCTATCGTTTAATCTACTTTTTTTTCTCTCTTTCCTCGTCTTGCCGATGCTGATGCGTTTGTATACCTATGCGTGTCTACCATTTCGTCGTGTATCCTTTTTCTTTTTTTCCCAGTTTCGGTTTTCTCGGAGTATGTTTCACGCGGATTATAATTAAATTTTGTCCGAAAGGCGGATACCGCGAGCGGGTATGGCTGGTCTACCGATAAGGTGGAGTGAGACGGGCAGAATATCGTCGAATCGAATCTTGGGCACCGTGATCCGAGTTACGTTTCCATGTCATCGAGAGAGAATTTCCCTTTGCGGCGGGTTTGTTTCAGTAGGTGAACGATTATTATGTTTCGAGTAGTGCAATACGAATACCATAAATGTTCGAGTGCCATTAATCACTGTTCTCGTGTTATGGATCGGTTTTCATTCAACACTGTTTATAAATAAATGAGACGAAGCACAGAAAATATTTAGTAGAAAATGACTTTTGTAACATGAAGAATGGCTGATTTAGTTTAAAAAGCTACCCCCTCCCCCTCCCTCCCCTAAAAAAAGGATGTGAAGTCATGTCAAGAATTCATTAAAATTTGAGATAATTTATTAGAATTAAAAAAACTTAATTATGTAAAGAAATGGTTAAGAAATTACATTATACTCATTTAGAAAAGGGGAAGGGGAGAAAAGAATGGCAATTTTTCAAAAAAGTTTTGGAATTTGAATTTTTAATTTGAAGGTAAACACGAAAGCTGATGAAAATACTTCAACACCAGAAACGTGTAAAAATTGAACTACTGTTTCAATTCGACCCTCCTCCCTCTCGTATTGATCAATAATAGTCGATTTTTCCTAAATTTGAAAATCCAAAAAAATATAACAGAGATAACTGCATAGGTATGTTCACTGGAAAAATCAAAGTTGAGATCACAAAAAGGAGACTAAAAATTGAAAATTGCACGCCCACATGCTCTCTCAATTATAAATCAGTGAAAATTACCGAAAATCACTGAGAAACAGTCAGAATTACAGCACAGGAGAAAATCAGTGAAAATTTTTTCACTGAAGACAAATCAGTGAAAGAAAATCACTGGAAATCAGTGAAAATTCACTAAAAATTCAGTAATATTTATGAAATTCACTGAAAAATCTGCGAAATTCTTTGAATAATCAGTGAAAAATCACTGAAAATCAGTGAATTTCACTGATTTTTCCTGTGCTGCAATTCTGACTGTTTATCAGTGATTTTTCACTGATTCGAAATGAGAGAGTGGAATTTTTCAAAACTCAAAGCATATTATTTTTTTACAAAAAAATGCACCAATCACCAAAAACCACAGATTTGAAAATTGTTCCACTTAAAATACAATTTCGTCATTTGGGAGGAGGGGTGAAGGGGAGTTATCCACAAATACCACGTCTAGTCGTCTACCACTTCAATTTATTGGACAACAAAATGACAAAATGAATAAATATTTCATTAAAATTTGGATGGCCATACCTAAGTACCGGTTTTAGACTATCCACCTATTAAAATTTTACATGCATATTCTTCAAAATTTCACCAAAAGTATACGAGAACTTGAAAAAATCTTACTCTTTCCAAACAAGACAAAACAAACAAAAAAAAAGAATTTTTGAAGTATGGTAAGTATAGGTAAGGAATTTCCACCTGAATATCAAATTCTGAGGCGGCTGTTGTTCAATATTCAGCTTCATACAAGTGATGTATCCAAACTGGCAAAAAAAATTTAGATCGAGATGCATTTGAAAAATTTAAAATTATCTATCCATTCAAAATATCACAATTTGATTTACCCATGGTCCAAGCTGAGAAGTTTAAATTTAGTATATTTCCTATTTTTTACCTCCCAAATTGATTGGAAATAATTTAAAGTCGATTCTAGGATTCCAGAAAACGCTGATAAAAGGACCCTATATCGAACTTTATAAATAGGTACTTATGAACGTGGATTATCTGTATCAATGAATCCTTTAATCGAATTAGGCACAATTTTTCACAATTCATTCAATAATTGTTAGTTCGGAATTCAGATCAATATTTTTTCAGAAAAAACGATTAAAAATGATTACCTAAAACCATTCACATGGAAGGGATTCAAAAAGCTATAGAATTCATCGAAAAGAAGAGAAGAGTGCTCTCTCATGTTTGAATCAGTGAAATTTATTAAAAAACACTGAAAAACAGTCAGAATTGCAGCACAGTAATAAATCAGTGAAAAATTTCTCAATGAAATCAAGTCAGTGAAAGAAAATCACTGGAAATCAGTGAAAATTCACTGAAAAATCTGTGAAATTCTTTGAATAATCAGTGAAAAATCAATGTCCCTGATTTTTACGGTACTGCAATTCTGACTGTTTATTAGTGACTTTTCACTGATTCGGAATGAGACAGCAAAGATCTCTCCATCTTCTCCCCCCCCCCCCCCTCCATACAACAAAATCGTAGTATGTTTAGTCGAAATAATTAAATTATTCATGTCAAAAAAATTGCAAAACTTTTTTTTAAATGAAAATTTTATTTTAATTCGGAAAAATGAAAAATCCTCAGAGTAGGAAATTTTCAACATTTACTCCCCCTTTCCTTTCCCTTTCTTCCATATCGACTTCGGTTAGTCACTGTTAAAAACATTATCATAATTCAACAGCTTTTTTGTACCAGAAGCAAATCCATGAGAATATTGAAGGTGGAGAAAGATTGTGATTTGTGTTTGTTTACTATTGCTCTTGGAGGACTTTAATTTGAACTGATTGAAATTTCTCTATCTCTGCATCAACATTTTTCATTTTTCAAATTTAAAATCATAAAGCTCAACAGTTTAAATTTCAAACCAAAATATCACGAAGATTTTTCACAAAAATGTTACATTTCAATTGAGTTATTCGAAGAAATATTTTCAGATGAGTTTTTTTAAATCCCCAATTTCAAAATTAAAAAAAAAATTTATATACTGTGAACTGGAGAAGAAAAGCAAATATTTGTTCAAAAAATAAATTCCGACAATCAAAAATTTTCTCAACGAATAATAGGTACCTACATTTAACTTTTTACTATATTTAACCAAAATTGTACATCCCTAGAAAAATACCAATCTAATTTCAGCCAAGTCAAAACTCCTTAGATCCAACAGGAAATCCCTATGTCTGGCATATATTGAATTCAAAAAAGTAAATTTAAACGGAAAAAATTGAATAATGACATGATTTTAAACATTTTGAAGCATGAGTTCATTTAATAACAATTAAAATAAGATTTCATCGATAATTTTGAAAAAAATAACTTACTTATTTGTAGTATGTATACTTTTTACTTTAGTGATGAAAATTCTTAACTCACCTGAAACAAAAAAACAAAAAAATTGTTCAATATTGAATTAAGTATATATTTTTTAATTGCACTTGAGTGACAATTTTTCAAAAAATCATCCAATAAAAGCAAAAATTGCCAATTTTTGAACATTTGGCAAATGCTGATGGGAAAACGCATCGTCCCTTTGTCTAAATCTAAATTCACCAGTGCCAATGGTACCTTGAAATCTTCAATAATTCCAGTTCCATTATTTTTCAAGAATTTAGTAAACCGAACCAATTAGACAATTACCAATACGGATGATGAACTGTTTCTAGCAAATTCAGGTACCTTACGTGATACAAAAACAACCCTGCTTAGGTACTACCTGCTTACTACCCACAAAGAAATTCAAGGTATATCATTTCTTTCTCTAATAACAACCCACCCCTGCCTACACCGAAATCACCCCTTCTTCAGAAAAAATCATCGTTTCGCGTGTAATAAATTGGCGCTTATGCTTGGAATATTTCTATCACGTAAACACGAATGTCGATTTTTTCGGGTTATACTTAACAGTACACGGTACGTCTACGCCCTTATTTTCCAACTCACACAGCCGTATCCTCCGCCATCCTCCACCAAGGGTGGAAATTTTCACCGCGTCGTCGACCTTGTACCCATATCGGGAATAACGTCGCCACCTCGTTCGAACGTCGCTCGTCGCCCAAATTAATTTACAAAATGCTCTCGTATTACGTAGAAAACCCGATGGCACATAAATCTAAGTCTGGTATATTTGATCAGCATCTCATTTTGCCTGTCTGGAAAACCCAATGTCAGCGTATAATAGTTCAGTCAAATTGGAGAAAAATGTACCATACCCCAAAAAAATTCTGGCCTGAGTTTTTATTTTACGTGTTTTCTCTTCAAAATGGTCCACTATTCAATATACTACTCTCTCATTCTGAATCAGTGAAAATTCACTGAAAAATAGTCAAAATTGCAGGACAGGAAAAGTTCGCCAAATTCACTGACTTTCAACGAACTTTCGCTTATTTTTCAAAGATTTTCACTAATTTTTCAGCAAATTTCATCAATTTCACTGGCTTTTCAGTGAATTTTCACTGATTTTTCCAGTAATTTTTCTCACAGATTTGTTTTCAGTAAAAAAATTTTCACTGATTCTCTCCTGTACTGCAATTCTGACTGTTTGTTTCTCAGTGATTTTCGATAGTTTTCACTGATTTAAGTCTCAAAATTGGAAAATGGCGGAATAATCATGTTCTGTCGGTAATTTCATCAATTTCACTGGCTTTTCAGTGAATTTTCACTGATTTTTCCAGTAATTTTTCTCACAGATTTGTTTTCAGTAAAAAAATTTTCACTGATTCTCTCCTGTACTGCAATTCTGACTGTTTGTTTCTCAGTGATTTTCGATAGTTTTCACTGATTTAAGTCTCAAAATTGGAAAATGGCGGAATAATCATGTTCTGTCGGTAATTTCCTGTCAGAAAGGTTCGTTTTATTTTTAAACCCCTAACTTCTTTGACCAAAAATATTAATGGTGAAAATGCCCATTTTTCAAACATTTTACAGTATTTTTGAAATAGGCAAATCTATAAAGCTGAAGCTAACCAAAATTTCGACAGGGAAATGTGATTTTTCTACATACCCTTGTAGGACGTTTTTCCCAAAAAAATTAACAGCGAAAATTTCAGCCTCCATAATTAATTATGAGTAAGGTCATAAGCGTACCCAGAAATTATTTAAGGGAGGGGTTCAGACTTCGAGAAAAAATAGGGGAGGAGTGAAATTTCAAAGGAAAAATTGAGTAACTTGATGATTGCGAAATTTTAGTGATTTTTTACTGATCTTTCAGTTAAAATTATTGATTTTTTCTGACAAATTGGGAATTGAATGAGAAATTAGTGATTTTTGACTGAAAGATCAGTGAAAAATCATTAGTTTTCAAAATAAAATGATTAAAATACTGCTCGACCGAAACGAAGGCGAATTTTTTTTGAAAAATCATGTTTAAAGAGCAAAAAATGCACTTTTTCACATTTTTTGTGATAAAAAAACCTCCTTTCCGAGCTTCAGGAAGAGGGGGGCTCGAGGAGCCTCTCCCCCTTGGGTGCGCTTATGAGTGAAGTGAATGAATATTACATTTTAACGACATCATTTTTTTACAGTGAAAGTTACACAATATCAGGTACCAAGGGATGAGATTGTCGTCGGGATCCACACATGAGCTGGCGAGAATTAAAAAGTTGCAATTTCAGCAAAGAAAAAAAGTTTTTTTTTGTTTTTTTTAGCATATATTCTCAAAATTAAATATAAAATTGAAATTTCGGGCTCCCAACTAATTCTGCAGAGAGTGGTTGCTTGATGCAAATGCCCTCTTTGGAACACCCTATCACCGGTCTTGAAAGAAGGGAAACTGCTTCTATGCTGCATAATTTCTTTTACCAGGGTAGTATCCCAACTCGAAGTTAAATTTTGAGCCGAAACAAAAATAAACCGAAAGTACATCATAAAAGAACCCTATATCCAAAATTTCAGGTGCTGAAGTTCATTTCTCGAATTTTGGCGAATTTTTGAAATTTCAAAATCACTTCATTTTGCCATGCAAAACATGAAAATTTGATCTAATTAACAAAAAAAGCTTTCGACTTTCCAAATCTATTGAAAGTTGTTTCGAGACGTCTCAAAGCTTCTAGAAAATTTTGGAGTTTTCCAACAGTGGAGAAAATTCCATAAAAATTCTTCATATGAACTTCATTTCCTATAATCGTGGATTACCCATATTAGTGAGCTATTTGATCGAAAAAAGTATAATTTTCCAAAATTCACGAAAGTAACTTCGAGTTCAAATCAATTATTTTAGCAGAAAATTTTCCTGGAAAAAATTTAAAAATACATCGAGAGAAAAAGCTGAAAGTTGATTGATACTTAAACTTATCCTATAAATATGAAGGACATTTCCACCATAAGCGATTTCGAGAAAAACGTAAAAAAACTATTTCAGTACACTCGTCGATCATCAGGAGTGCTGAAATCATTTAACATTGTCAAGTAAGACCTAAGAATAGGATTTACAGAAGAAAAAAATTGTCGATCTCCCGGCTATCTTTAAATGAGGGGAGACGAATGGCAAATGCGAGTTATGTCTCCAACATACATTTTTTCAACACTTTTTCAACACTTATAGAAAAATTGTGTATGACCAAAGTTGTAGAGCTTGAAAAAAGAAATATTTTTTGTCTCTTGACATTTTCGTCCTAGTTTAATCGTCTTCAAGTTATGAAAAGTTATGAACCAGTTTTAATGCATTTCGAAACTGCTTCATAATTCGAAAACGATTGAACTAGGACAAAAATGTCAAGAGATAAAAAATATTCATTTTTTTAAACTCTACAACTTCGGTTCTACAAAATTTTTTGTAGCTGCCAAATGTGAATTTTAATTCCAATCCCATGACTTTTAGTGCGATTTTCTCCCTGAAAAAAAGGTATGAAAAAAAAAAAAATGAAAATACGAGATTGTAGAGTGTGTAGGTATGTAGCACTAGTTCAGAATCAGTCATAAAAACAATTTTTTTTGGAATAATGTGAGTTTTGACTCGCAGCTCTTCATATTATAGGCGCCAAAGTTCATTTGAACCATTTTTATGGGCTTTTCTCTGGTACTGGAAAATTCCAAAATTATCTGGAGACTCTGAAACGTCTTGAAACTGGTTCCAATCGATTCGGGAGGTCAAAAATAGGATATACACCAATTTTCTGATTTTTTTGCTGATTAGATCAAATTTTAATATTTTGGAGGCGATAAGGTAATTTCAAAATTACAAAAATTTTCCAAAATTCGAGAAATGACTTTCAACGTCTGAAATTTTAGAAATGGGGTTCTTTTATGATGTACTTTCAATTTATTTTTGTTTTGGGCCAAAATTTCATTTTAAGTTGGGATACCTTCCTCCATAGGTTAGGTTAGGTTAGGTTAGGTTAGGAAAATAATTTTGTGCACTTGTAAAAAAAATTATTTTATCTATTAGAAATTGATCAATCAATTTTCAAGATTATATACAACCCACCCTTCATTCCCTCCCTTCACATCCCTCCTCACATAAATCTTCCAATAAACACGTAACTCGATTTAAACCGATTGAAAACATCTCAATCACACACCCAAACACCAAAGAAACTTCTGGTTCCATACAATTGCAATCCTTTCAATTCAGCATCCGTAAATACCCCTGCAAACGAAATTTCGAACCATTCGCATCTAAATAGAGCTCGCAGTAACACCGGGGTAATAAGTTTACGACGCGATTAATCAATAGGCGCGATTGTAAAGGCTCCGCGCGGACAAATGTGCGCGCCATTCTTATTGTGACATTCGAATAAAAGCTCGGCGATGCTGGTGACGCTACGGGCAGCGGGGGCCATCGCATCGTGCGCTTCAAAATGGAATAATTCAATCGCGCAGAAGAAACGGGGAAACGACAAACGAACAATTATTTATTGCTAATCAGATCACCAGCTCACGATAATTGTCTGTGATGCTGGCGAAGTCGAGATGCATTTTTCAAAGCCACGCTTATTCGTCAAGGTTTAATATATGTGTACGATACGACGACGGCGAAGGTGAAGGTGGCACCGGTCGGTGGTGCACCGCATTCACGTACACCGAGTTTTCAAAAGGAAGAGCAACTGTGAGAGATGTACGGAGCGATGGAGTAATTCGCTAGATACGCGATGACGACGCTCTCAGCGAAAAACAAACCAGTCTAAATCGCACGCTGAGAAGCCCTGTGTACGTTAGACACTTTTATATTTGTAATAAATAAAACCTCGAAGGTCATGATCAGACAAGAACAATGGTTCACGCGTTCCAGTATATTTATATTATATGAAATATATACTCTTTTCTTTGTCGCTCCTCGTCCCCTACCTGAGGTCTCTGTAAAGGTAAAAACGACGCGACGATCGGTGTATCCGAAGCATTTTATGCATAGATACATTGGACGCGTTCTCCGAAACATCACAGACTCGCACACAGCCACACAAACACGTAGAAATAGATGTTCCACTGCTGGAGAATAAGTTAGCGGCGACCATAATAAGTAATAAATTTTTCCAGCGTTCGAATGCTCGTCGATAATGATGGTTAATGGTTGTCTTACAAGCGTGTAATGTTTTAATCTAAATATTTTACATGTCTGTGTGCTGAACTGCTGATCCGCGTTATAGCGCGATTTGTAAACCATGTTGCCTGCGAGTTGCCCCTGAGACTTTGTAGTCTCGTATAGTTCGGTCATGTTGGAAATTGAACCTCGAAAAAATTCTAGCCTAATATTTTTGTGTGTTTTGTGTTCTAGGGAGTGGTTGAAAGCTGTAGAGGAGAGGTAAACGTTTACCTAAAACTGGTACCTATTTTGTGAATATATTCTCAAATACTCCTCAAAATTGGAAAAATTGCCGAATAATCATGTTCTATATGTGTATTTTCCTGTTAGAAAGGTTCAATTTGTTTCAAAAATTCCCAATTTTTGGCTAAAAATCATCAGGGAATAGGAGTCAGCCAAAAAGTTGACTCCTAACTCCGGCTTGACTTTTGGAGTCAAGGGAGAAAGTTGACTCCTGACTCCACCTTGACTCCGGAGTCAAACTCACACCCTGACCCCTGCTTCCACCTTGACTCCAGACTCCAGCTCGACTCCGGAGTCAATCTTTGACTTCGACTTCTGACTCCGTCTTGACTCCGAAATCAAGCCGCCGGAGTCAGTTTGACTCCGACTCCGGAGCAGGGAATATAAATCAGCCAATAATTAATAATTTCCCACAATATTACAAATAGAGGATAAGGGAGTGGGGAACTTGAAAATTGAAAAATTGACCCCTGACTCCACCTGATTCCAGAGTCAAGGAAGAAAGTGGACTCCTGATTCCACCTTGACTCCGGAGTCACTTTCAGACCTCGACTCCTGACTCCACTTTGATTCCGGAGTCAAGGTCACACTCGGACTCCTGACTCCACCTTCACTCCGAAGTCAATTTCAGACCTTGACTCCTGACTCTTGTTTGACTCTGGAGTCAATCTGTGACCTTGACTCCCTGACTTTGGCGCAATCTTTGACCTTGACTCCCTGACTTTAGGGTCAATCTTTGACCTTGACTCTTCGACTCAGAGGTCAGATCTTGATTCCCCAACTCCGGGGTCAATCTTTGACCCTGACTCCCTGACTTTAGGGTCAATATTTGACCTTGACTCTTCGACTCAGAGGTCAGATCTTGATTCCCCAACTCCGGGGTCAATCTTTGACCTTGACTCCCTGACTTTGAGGTCAATCTTTGATCTTGACTCCCCACCTCCGGGGCCAATCTTTGACCTTGACTCACTGACTTCGGGGTCAATCTTTGACCTTGACTCCCTGACTCCGGGGTCAATATTTGATCTTGACTCCCTGACTTTGGCTGACTCCGGAGTTAAGCCGGAGTCGGAGTCAATTTGGAGTCAGTTTGACTCCGACTCCGGAGTCGAATCCTATTCCCTGCTAAAAATTTAAAAAAGGAAGTAGACTAAAAAAAAATCGAATTTTTTTACACAGGCATGTAGCACAGATTTTCAAAAAAATGGTACTTATCGTACACCTATACTTATTGTATTTATGGATAGAGGTCAAAGTACAGCCGAAAAATATTACCTACTTCGCCACCGCCAATTTATATCTCATTTCAATTTCTGGGAAGGCGGAGTTTTCCTCTCCTAAAATGTGTAAAAAGGCTTGCAAAATGTTTAAAAAATGGCCAATTTCAACTTATTAAAATGTATTTTTTCTAAACATTTCCGCCCTCTTTTCACTTTAGTACGGACGATTTAGCTTAAAAAAAGCCAAAAGCCAAAAAAATTACCGGAAACAGGAAAGTTCGAATATAAGCTTTGTAGAGGGTGTATTTCAAAATATCTGACTTTCCCTAAAATCGGTGAATATTTTGACCCCCTTTTGGGGGGTGAGGGGGTTAAAATTTTCGTTTTTCGGCTATAACGTTCAAAATTACGTATTTACAAAAAAATAGTTGGAACAAAAATTGTAGAGAATAAAAAAACAAACAATTTTGTTGGTTACAATTTTTTCCTAGGACGTTATGGGAGGGAGCTAGGAGCTTCAGAAAAAAATCAATTTTGAAAATTTTCCATTATCAGAAAAAATCACCAAAAATCGGGTTAATCGACTTTTAGGAGCGGCTCTTTTGCATAGTACATCCTATTATTATGTAGAATAAGAAAAATGAACAACCGACCCCTCAACTCAAAGTAAGGGGGTGGACCTCCTATAGAAAAAGTTGTATTTTCCCCCTGGGGTATCTAAGCTACAGTGAAAAATTCGAAAAATTGGTTCAAACAAACGTTGTAGAGCGTTAAAAAACGAACATTTTCCTTTTTTTACATTTTTTCTACGTGGTCTTGGGACCGAGCTAATGCAAAAAGAAAAAAGATCGACGAAGCGTTCGAAAATTTCTCACAAAATTTTAAACCCCCTCTTTTGGAGTCCAATTTGGGTCCAGGGGTTAGATGATTATAAAAATCGACTTTAGTGACCACGAAAACCCCAGAAACCCACTTGTTGGGCTATTGGTTCGCTAGATTTTATACCAGACCTATTTATTGAGTTGATGAAAAATTTTCAAACCCTTCGTCGATCTTTTTTCATTTTGCATTAGCTCGGCCCCAAGGCCTCGTAGAAAAAATGTAAAAAAATTAAAATGTTCATCTTTTAACGCTCTACAACGTTTGTTTGAACCAATTTTTTGAATTTTTCACTGTAGCTGAGATATTCCAGGGGGAAAATTCAACTTTTCCCACAGGGGGTCCACCCCCCTACTTTGATATGAGGGGTCGGTTGTTCATTTTTCTTATTCTACATAGTAATAGGATGTACTATGCAAAAGAGCCGCTCCTATAAGTCGATTAACCCGATTTTTGGTGATTTTTTTGATAATGGAAAATTTTTAAAATTGATTTTTTTCTGAAGTCTCTAGCTCCCTTCCATGACGTCCTAGGAAAAAATGGTAAATGAAAAAATTGTTTGTTTTTTTATTCTCTACAATTTTTGTTCCAACTATTTTTTTGTAAATACGTAATTTTGAAAGTTATAGCCGAAAAACGAAAATTTGAACCCCCTCACTCCCCAAAAGGGGGTCAAAATATTCACCGATTTTAGGGAAAGTCGGGTATGTTGAAATACACCCTCTACAAAGCGTATATACGAACTTTCCCGTTTCCGGGAATTTTTTTTGGGTCAAAACCTAAAATGACCGTACTGCGACATATTTCTCAAACTCCTCCCAAAAATTAAACCTAGTCAGCACAGATCTTTATTTATGGTCTGCGATTTCATTTTATACGAAATTTGCCATTCGGTTTAGTTGGTACTTAATTTTCTCCATTCACCCCCCCTCCGAAAAATTATGCTGAAACTGTTCCTGCCTTGGCTCTTGGCTTTAAATCGTGGCAAAAAGTTACAATATTGTGCGATCAGAACTCGAACAGGAATTTTTTAAGATTTTTTCACGAGCATCAAAATTGCAGATCGAAATCGAAAAAAAAACTTCACATGAATGAGAGCAGCTTGACAGATACCATACTTGATTTTTTTTCAAATTTTCTAAAAATTGATAAGTTTTTTGAAAACTGCACAATTTTTTTAAAAACTTGAGAGAATCTTCCAATAATTGGACAATAGGTATTTCAGGGGAAGGGTATTCGATCAATCAATTTTTTCACTTCAAAATTGCTTGAAAAAACATGAATTTTTTAAGTTTCTAAAATTGATCAGAAAAATATTCTAAAATTGATCAACTTTCTAAAAACTGATAAATTTTCTGAAAATTTATAAATTTTTTAATAACTGCACAATTTGTTAAAAACTTGAGAATTTTTCAATACTTGGACAGCAGGTATTTTAGGGTAAGGGTTCCCTCAATCAATTTTTTCACTTAAAATTTTTTCTTTAAAACACAATAATTTTCCAAATTTCTAAAAATAGACCAAAAACATATTCTAAAATTGATCAACTTTCAAAAAACTGATAAATTTTCTAAAAATTTATGAATTTTTTGATAACTGCGAAATTTTTTAAAAACTGGAGAATTTTCCAATACTTGGACCGCAGGTATTTCAAGGGAAGGGTTCCCTCAATCAATTTTTTCACTTGAAAATTGCTTTAAAAAAACATAAATTTTCCAAGTTTCTAAAATTACCCAGAAAAATATTCTAAAATTGATCAACTTTCTAAAAACTGATGAATTTTCTAAAAAAATTTAATTTTTTTGGAAACTGCACAATTTTTTGAAAACTCGAGAATTTTACAATACTTGGACAATAGGTATTTCAGGAGAAGGGTAATCCTTCAACTAATCTTTTCACTTAAAATTGCTTTAAGAAACATAAATTTTCCAAATTTCTAAAAATAGATCGAAAAAATTTTCTGAAATTGACCAACTTTTTAAAAACTGATAAATTTTCTGAAAATTGTCAATTTTTAAAAAATTGGCATTTTCTTTGAGATGGTCAATTTTTTAAAGACTTGACAAGAATAAAACTTTCTAAAAATTTTCTAAAACTGAATATTTTTGCAATACTTGGACTCATTTTAAAAATTGAAAAAAAAACTCAATAAATTTTGCAACCTAAAAATAAACAATTTTTTTAAAAAACGATCCATCATAGAGAGAACGGATAAACGACCATCAAACAATGTAGATTCATATCAGCGTAACGCGGGTAAGCTTAATAGCGAATCTACAGACGTGAAAAAATAATTAACAGCGATTACGCGATTTTAATACACAATACGAGTGCCGGGTACTTGAAGAGTCGGGTGTGAAGAGGTGCGGCTGTATCGCCTTCCCTATTCCTGTTTGCAACTTACTACGATTACAATTCTCCATTATTAAGGTATATTTAACCTGTTTTAATTAAGTTAATTCGAGGCATTATACCGAGAGTATTTTTCCACCGGATAGGTTTTCATGCAGTCTGTATATCTCTGGCTATTCCACGCGAGCTGAAAAATCGTCAAGACCGCAGCGCCGAACGGTCATAGACAAACATAGGCCAAGGCAGGCACACGAAACCGAAAAATATACAGAATTTCGTTTTCAAAACCATCCAACTCATTCGCTTTTATGTACAACACCGCATAAATTTGGACGTTATACCGCCACCGCTCGTCCGACTTGCGGTTATACCTCGAGGCGTATACGAATTTCTTCGAATACCATTGTTCGGCCTGGCAAGAAGGCAGGAAAGGGTTACACTCGAAAATTCATATACCAGAGGAATATCATGCCGGGTTTCGTTCTAGTTTGTGGCGAACGCGGAGTCAGAGAGAAGAGTGGCTTTGTATTTTAATAAAACGCGCGTGTATGGCTTGTAGGATAGGGGTAACGTCAAGTCGCAACCCACCTCCTGCATCTTCGGCGAGCCGACCATCGGCTGGTAATTTATTACTCGCTTCGATGGCTCATACAAAGTTCCAGAAATTACATCTGCGTGCACTTAGCTCTATATATAAACCAGTTCCTCCACCTTATGTATGGTACGTAGATGTGTACTCGATCGTACACTGTACGTATTCCCATCGTATATAAGCCAGTCCGCCACCTCATGGTATCGATAATATGTATAAGTTGAACTACCGCACCACAATGCACTCAAAATACCTACCCGCGACTACTTAATAGTTAATTACGTTATTGCTGCGTAAAAGAAAGCCAGCTATTTGGAGATATGGGACTGGGAGGCAAAGCTTTTAAACGAGTCTTGCGGTGTGGTTAAATTTGACGGTAAACGTCGAGAGTGAGAATGTGAAGTTATTGCTACAGGGTGACTGGAGATTGAGCGGAGGATGTATGCTAATGTGATTTTAAACCGTAGTCGTAGATTTAAATAAAGGCTGTGGTTTTGGATTTCTGACAATGGAAGCACAGGGAAGCACTGACATGAGCGCAAACAGAAATTGTGTAAGGGAGGGGCTGAGATTTTAAGAAAAAATAGGGGAGGGTCCGAATTCAATGAAAAAATTAAGTAATCTGTTATTTCAGAGGATCTCGAGGGTTGGGGCATTTTCAGTAGGCAGATAATACATACCTACAGATTTGATCGAAGAAAAATTGAAAAATGACGAGATTTTCTGATTTCTTTTTAGTCAAAATTACTGATTTATTCTGATAAATGAGGCATTGACCGAAAAATTAGAGTTAAAAATCACTAATTTTCAATGAAAATTATTTTACTGCTTAAAAAAGACAGAATTTCTTAGCTTAGGGGGGGGGGCTTATGAGCACTGAGTAACTACTTGATCACGAGTTGGTAAAGCCAGTCATAAATCAAATGGGCAAATTGAGGGGAAGAAGGGTAAAAAAGTCTCAAAATTCGAAGGATCTAGTATAAAAATTGTTTTCTGAATCAGTGATTTAGGATTTTACGAGAATAGGTAATTTGAAATTGTGAAATTCGAGGAAATCAGAAAAAAAGTGTTGGAAGATCGTCGAATTATTTTCGATAATTTTCCAAGTTCGAAATGAAAAGTCGACGGAATTCGAAAATTCGAAAAAAAAATTAATAAGAACCATTCTTGGAATCGTTGATTTACAGTTTTGTAAAGATTATTTGGAATGATCCAGTTTCCTCTATACGTTTTCGAATAATTTAATCCGGAATGAGCGAATCATTCGCAAACGATGTGTTCACAAAAGAGTGAATCCTTCGAAAGTAATTTTATCGAAATTTAATTTTTTGCAGAATTATTCCTCCAAAATAAGTATATTAATAAATCATTAGGATTTGATGAGAGTTGAATTATTCACAAAAAATCTATTCAAAATGAACGAATCATTCGTGAACAATTTACAGGAATCTCAGTAAAAATTTCCCCAAAAAAAGTACCTTTAGTGACTTTTGGAAATGAAAAGTGACTAATTAAGTGGCTTGATAAACATTAAAAAATGGCCATTTTTTGTTGTACTTCGATGTTTCATGAATCGAAAAAAAATCTCTCAATTAAATTATTTTTCAATTTTTACTAATTTTTCAGTGATTTTGGTCAAAAAAATGTGACCATTTGGTTTGAGATTTGTCAGAAGTTTTATGGTTGTCAGATTGGTTTAATTTTTAGATATCCCAATTTAACAGAGGTTAAATTGAGCCAATATTCAATTAGAAATCCCAAGCTAGCCGAGTTGAGATTTATCCAATTTAGATAATTTTTCTTGAATTTCGAAGTTTTCCAGACCTTTTACCATGTGATCTACATGAAGCATCGCGGGGGAGGGGTAATTTTTGCGTGAAGCACTTACAACCCGAAATTGTGTAGAAGCATACCTAATTTGAAATGTGTGGTGTGCAACTTTTTTTTTCAAAAACCACCAATCATTTTTTACGTTATTTTTATATGCCCCTTTTCCAGCCACAAAAAAACGACTCAAATTTTAATTCTAAAAATTTTTGACTCCTCCCTCTCACATAAAAACTTGCGGATTTAAATTTATTACAGAAAAAATCTCAAATAAAAAGGAAAATTTTATTTAAAAAAAAGTGAAATGGATACATAAATGATGTCAAGGTATCTATACCAAATCATGCGAATGAAAATTCAGGGTTTACCGGACTTGAAAATTTGAAAAAAATTACAATTCATTACCCCCCCTCCCTCCCCCCCAAAAAGAGAAGAAAATATGAATTTCATACGCAAGCCTTTGGAATCTTTGATTAAGTTGCCCCAATAAATGAAAAGTTGATGTGGGGTAAAATATCAACGGCGAAAATTTTTGCAAAAAAAAACTTCATAAGCTGGAAATGCATCACTTTTCTTTCATTGAGGTTATCCATAACATGATCAATAATTTTGAATTCTCTTCCATTTCCTACGCTTTTTTAAAAATCAACATAACATTGTGATCAAAGGCATCACCGTATTCTTTTCTCATTATAGCTGATTAAGTATAGTATACATACGTTACCAAAAAAAAAAGAGAAAAAGAAATTTTAAATGAATTCTGCAAAAAGAAAGAATGAAAATTACTCCCGAGCGTAGCGAGAGGATTTTTTTTGAAAAATTCTCTAATATAGGTAAATTTCCCAAAAAAATCATCCTACGATTTTTGTGACCGTTTTTGGGCTGCGATTAATTTGGGATGAATTTTCATCCCAAAAAACTGATTCCACGAATTTTCTGAGAATTTTTGATCTGCGATTAATTTGGGATGAATTTTCATCCCAAAAAACTCATCCAACGAATTTTCTGAACATTTTTGATCTGCCATTAATTTGGGATGAATTTTCATCGCAGAATTAATTCCACGTTTTTTCTCGTTTTTGAGGCTGAGATGATCATTAGAATAGATTTTCAACCCAAAAATATCATCCCACGATTTTCGCGAGCATTTTTGAGCTGCGATTAATTTGGGATGAATTTTAATCGC
Organism: Pseudococcus viburni; assembly: GCA_033439095.1. NCBI lineage: Eukaryota > Metazoa > Arthropoda > Insecta > Hemiptera > Pseudococcidae > Pseudococcus > Pseudococcus viburni. The sequence goes on along the minus strand of JAVBJF010000019.1, from coordinate 1,178,794 downwards.
AGGTTTTTTTCCCCTTTTTAGAGGTCGGGATGATCATTGAAATGAATTTTCATCCCAAAAAAATCATCCCACGAATTTTCTGAGCATTTTTGATCTGCGATTATTTTGGGATTATTTTGGGACGAATATTCATCGCAGAGTTAATCGCACGTTTTTTTTTAGTCTTTGAAGTCGGGATGATCATTGGGATGAATTTTCATCCCAAAAAGTTCATCCCACGATTTTTGCGAGCATATTTGGGCTGCGATTAATTTGGAATGAATTTTAATCGCAGAAATAATCGCACGTTTTTTTCTAGTTGTTGAGGCCGAGATGATCGTAAATGTAAATCATTAGGATTTGATGTAAGTTGAATTGTTCACAAAAAATTCTATTCAAAATGAACGAATCATTCGTAAACGATTTACATAATAAAAGTTCGGTTCTTTGCGATAAATTTCATTTAAAATTGACGAATGATTTGTGTAGGTACAATTTGAACAAAGATAAGTGAATCCTTCGTGAATGATTTGATCAGGAACGAAGTTGAATGGTTTCCAAAACGTTCTAACCAAACTTGACGCAACTCGTTTCAATCACATTTTCTTTTCACAAGCACTACTATTACTCACATTTCTTATTTTCTTGGGTGGAATATCCTACTAATGTGAAGGTACAAAAAAATACATTTCCGTAATAAAATTTTGGATAGCTTCAGCTTCATAGTTTTAGGATTATTTCAAAAAAATTGAGGGTTGTTTCATAAATAATTAAATCAACTACACACCTATTGTAGATCACGTTCTTCTTGACCAATTTGAACAGAATTAAAAATATATGACTAGCAATCTTTTGTAAACACAATGTATACTTATTATTACGTAAAATTGACGATATTCCGAGACTCGTAGAATGAAGAACAGAGCATTAGGTACCTACATTCATCATTAATGTGTAGGTATGTTTTGACGTAAAACACTTATGATATTTTCGAGATCCTCCTCTCATAACACGAATGTTTTCACAAATACTACCATAAAAAGTCCATTAATACGCACTTCAAGCTTAGAAGGTAAAAAATATTCCTATTTAACCAAAGAGGAAAATTGTGCGTATTTTTCAAACACTGTAGATATCACGAGATGAGCGCTTTTTTAATGATGATCATGTTATAAGAGTACCTAGATATATTTGTAGGTACCTACTTATTTTTTTAAAAATAATTAATCACCTTCTCGTAAAGATTGGTACATGAAACGTACCAATGTCTACGATACACTTGGAGATAGAAATATGGAGATAAAATGACAGATAACCTTTTTCATGCTCTAACTTACGTCAAGCATTTACGAGTAGGTACCTAAGGTTACAATGTATGTTGTTGGCTAATTTGTATACGAGTAGATTTCACGGTGTAATTATCTACTTATGATAATTGGATTCCAATTATGTAAGCGAATCATCTATAAATACCTACGGAAAAAAGAAATAGCAGATAAATGGCTGCTCGGCGAATGATTTAAATAAATGATATTCTAACGTCAGAAATGATACGCGATTGGAATTTTTCATACTTTGGTTTTTGGGTCAATTAATTGGGTAATTAGTAGCGTACTAAATTTCGTTTTTGTTTTGTTATAATTTCACAGAAAAGTGCCTTGAATGATAAAAGGACCGGACGAGTGGGATAAGAATTGAAGGTTCTCAGACACTCTTTCATCATACATTCAAAAGAGCAAGTTGAAAAAAACCGAATAATAAAAAACATGAATTTGGATTGATAAGCTTTTACTAATTTCATAACTCTAATAGATTTCAATTGATAAATATTGGAAAATAACTTAATTATGTGTACTTTACTCGGGTATACGAGTGTTATAGTCTGATTTCTAAGATACAGTTCATTTGTTTTCATGGACGGCGTTATACAAGCATAAAAAGTTGTAGAAAACTCTTCTCATGTGTAAAAAATTTATCAGTAGGAATGTAGTCCAATCGATTTTTTTTTTAATTTTCAATCTGATATTCGAATTCGTATTTATATCAATAAATGAAGTTTGAAAAATAAAATACGAAGTTGATTTGACTCGAAATAAGCTTGGCGAATGAAACCCCGAATGAGAAATTTTTTTAATCATCTCTGCAATTTTTTAATTTGCAGCAACTCCCTCCTTCCTTTGAAATGCTCAAGTTCAATAAAGCCCAGTACTTATAAGTAGTTTTTCAAGTTATTTCTATAATTTTTTTTGATTTGCTACTTCACGATTCAGAACTTGGAAGTTTTTTTCTAATTTCTTGCTTTTTTGTTACCTGTTTTTCTGTAAAATTTATCAACTCTCCACCCAAAAAAGAGCCAGATTTTTGCTGATTTTTTACACGCAGATTTTAGGGAATGATATATTTTGAGTCAATTTTGAAATTTTTCATGGTCAAAAGATATCTGTACTTTTTATACATAAACCAAATAAATGGAAACTAATCCGATGATATTTAGGCCGATAAACCATACGAGATGACAAAACAATACTTATTCCAAAGTTTCAGACCGTTCACTCTCCCTTTGAGGGCGCGAGGAGGGGGATTGGTTAAAATTCAAATGGAAATTTGTATAGAAATATTGTATGGTTAAAAATTAGGCTGTAGGTGAGTTCGTCCATGATTGGTCCCCATTTTTCCGGGTTAGGTACGAGTTAATTCCATTTTTCCTCAAAAATTTCTGTCAACTCTGAAGTTTTGACTCGAGATTTTTTCCAAAATTATATTTTTAAATTTCGATCCAAATTTTTTGGAATCATTTTCAGCTTTTATTTTTTTTTCTCGCGTAAGTATTTTCAACGTCAAAATTATTTTCAGCCTGAAATTTTCTCAGATTTTTTCATGTTTATGCTTTTTCTGAATTATCTTTCAAAATGGTTTTCAATCTTGAAATTTTTCTTGAAATTTTTCCAGCTCTAAAATTTTTTCTTAAATTTTTTCTACTTTAAATTTCTTTGAATTGGTTTTCGAACTTCCCACGTGGTTTCCTAAATTTTTTTCAATTCTAAAATTATTTTCAGGAAATTTATAAACAACTTTTTAGAATTTAAAATTGGTAAGTACCTCAAGATTTTTGAAAAAGTTTTGAATTGGATAACAATATCGAATTGAAAAAAAGAGAAAAATTATAAAATTGAAAAAAATCTAAGAATGTCTTAGTGGGAAAAAATTTAGTTGTTGAAATTGCAAAATTTCCTGAGTGAAAAAATTTTTTACTGTTTGAGAAACAATTTTGAAGTTGAAACAAATAATTTTGAAAAATATGTAAAAGTAAATAAATTCTGAGAAAGTTTCAGCTTGAAAAAAATTAAAATTTTCGAGAAAAAAAGTTGAAAAAAATTCGGAATTGCCTTTTGAGCAAAAAATGCACAGTTGAAAATTTTTTTACAACAAATCTTGGGGTTGAAAAAAATTTGAACTTTAAAAAAAAATATTGAAAATACCTCCTCGTGGTATTTAAAAACAGAAATCAATTCGTACCTGAAAAAAATAGGAATCAATTCTTATATTTCCTAATTCAGGGAATCAAACTCGCCAAATCTTAAAAATTAGTGAGTATTCGGTAAAAATTGTCAAAATTTTTCATAGATTGAAATACTTAAAAAACTTGAATTTTTGCATTATTTTGCTGAGTTTGCAATTTTTTTGATAATGCAAAATTTTAGGAAATTTTTAGTGAAATTTACCGTTATTTTTTAGTGAGTATTTCGAACAATTTTTCACAATAATTTGGCAATTTCAACAGTTTTTTTTTCTTTTTTTTAAAATTATGGTAAAAATTTGACACATGGAAATTTTTTTTTGACACTTCACACACTTTTACTGAATTTTTGTCAATTTTCATGTTTATTTTAACGTAATTGTTTGAATTAAACAAAATTCCCGTTCATATTGAACCATTTCTTTTCATGAGATATAGTCATTATTTCAATATTTCTTACCATTTTGATAATGTTTGTTGACTTTACGTGAATTTTAATGATTTTTTTTTGCTATCTGAATCAGTTTGACGATATTCTGTAAATTTTCACATCATTTTTCCTTGTTGCTCCAATCAAAAACTATCAATTTTTTCAAGATTATTAAAACTTTTCTGACATTTTTCTAAAAGATATAGAGACCCCAAAAAAAACTACTGCATCAAAACAGAAAACTGATACAGAAGAGTTCGTCATTTTCTATTGAATTTTGGGCATTTCAAAGCACAGGGCCTCTAAACCCTTCACGTGTAAAAAAATAAACAATAAAAATATTAAAAACACTCGCACTCGACTCTTCAATTACCAATTGAACGAGATTATAAAATACGTAAAATCACAGGCGTAAATTCTCACTTCCCATGAATCAAACGATAACGATCGAATTGTCTGCAGGAAAATTCGCACACTCGATAGATTTCATGCGTCTTGAATGGCGACATCGACCCGGCACATCCTACTCACCTGTGCCAATTCAAATTCCTACTCGCCTTTTAAACCGGAACGAAATTCGAATTTCTGTCACACCGGTAGCCGCAAATATTTTCCGGTACGAGTTAACTCATAAATTAGGTACCTCCGCCATCGCCATATAACAGCAGCAACGACCAGCTTACACACTCGAATCCGAATCTGAATCGGTAGGGGTACTATTTTCGCAAACGTCTACCATCGTGTGTTTTGACTATGCGCGCACGTTTGTCCTCGTGTATACATTCGCAATGGTCAGATGATAAATGCCTTTGAAATATCTTCCCTCCGTTTCGAATGTAAAAAAAAAAAGTTATACTTAGGACTCGTTTTTTTAAAACTCTTGCAGCCCGCGATTACGCATCTTCTGCTCTGTCCCCTCCTTCTGTGGCTCGTCTGCGTACGCTATAATGGTACGAATAATTAAAACTTTTACCGCGAGGGTTCTGGTTTTCTAAATGACTTCTTAATTGTATGCGCGTACTGTATAAACTAATCGCGCCGCGTCGCAGAAAATTTATGCGGATATAGTACGGCCATGCTTTGGTAATTTTATTTTACACGGGTTATGTTTCGTGTTCAGAACGCGTTACTAAATTGTCCAATGTTCATCGGTCAATCCTTCAATCCTTCGATGATATATTGCCCCCCGGATGTAAGAATGGTGCAATGCCCCATAATTCTCAGATATTGAAAATCTTCGTGAAACCTTGTAATAGGTTTATTTGATAAACAAAAATAATTTCCAACAATACCCCTCCCTCCTCCAATTTCAGCCCTTTTGATCACAGCTGTGAGAAATATTTTTGAAGGAAATTTCGAAACTGAGACCTATTAGAGGGAAAATGTTGGTATTACAGAAATCTCAAGAAGACTTATGGGAGACAATGATAATTCCAATATTTACTTTTGTAGATGGGAACAAAATGAAAAAAAAGTCTCAAAATTGTCGCATCTCTAGAGAATCAGTTGAAAAATACTTTTTCTGAACAGTGGCCTAATGAAGGGAAGGGCTAGAAAGGCTGAAAGCCCCCTTCCCCAACTTGTCAGGCAGTGACGTAGCGACGTAGCCAGGAATTTCTCATGAGAGGGGGAGGAGGTCAAAACTTTCATAATATTTTGAGAAATTTTGGGTTTCTCCCCCCTCCCCATCTCCCACAAAATTTACTTTTACTATAAAAACACAAAATTTGAAATTTCAATTATTTTCGTAAATATATTCAGTGGTTGGACAGGTGTTATAAAGTTCTTATGTAATTAGCATAGAATAGGTCTTTAAGAAGAAGACTTGATGAAAATGCAGTTTTGGAACAAATAGCTTTCCTGGCCAATTATTTTAACTTTGAAAACCACAAATAATAACAAATCCAAGCAGAGGCGTCGAAAGCATTTTTGGGAGGGGGAGGGTAATACAAAAATGAGTTTGAAAATTTGGAATACTAGAAGAGGAGGAGGGGGAAGTAAAAAAGGATAAGTTGGATTTTTAATTCTCAAAACAGGCATTATTTCACATACCTAACAATTTTTTTTTTAAATGCTTTACCCCATGAGGAGCGTCCAGACCCTTTGAATATCTCGTTGGCTAAGCCACTGTTTCCAGGGGAATTTTTTGACACAAAAAAATCAGAAGCCCAATTTTTTGCTTCTCAAACATTTTTCAAAAAAATTTGGTCTCGTTTCATTTCTATCATTCTATTTTATGAATACTTAATCATATACCTATTTTGAAAAATTATTACAAAAATCCTCCAGTTTTTCAGTTTTTCTTGGCTCAAACCTGAGCATGATTTCCTCTGCTTTTAAAAATACTTTGAATACGTTACTGAAATATGTAATAGATTAGGGTAGGTAACCTTATCAAATTTTTCATTGAATTTTCCCTCCTTCTCTACCTCCATTTATTCTCAAATTTGGCCCATCTGACAGTGCTTATGTTTTTAAAAATTCATTTAGCTTTCTGTTGAATGATTAATGACACCCAAGAAGTGAAAAATCTTCAAAAACACCGATTTTTCCAAAATTGAAAGAAATACGTGCAAAGAAGTATTTTTAGGGTAAAATTTTGTGTCAAGAAATTTGATTTCAAATTAGAACTAAAACACAAGGAATTTTCTTTCAAACTCAAAATTTATCCGTATGAAAATCAAATTTCAAGTCAAGAGGAGTTCTTGATTAATTTATAGCGACATCAAACACCAATCTTAAGCTCATTTTTATGAAAGCTTTCAGCTGACGAGATTTCAGCAATTTAGTTTCGAAAATAAAACTTTTTATCAGCAGAAAGTTTGAAAAGAAAAATAGACTCAAGATTTGGAGGTTATGCGATCCATAGATGAAGTTATTTGTTTCAAATCTTATAAAACTGGTCATTTTTAAATAAACTCTTGCGTGCAAGTACAATAATGCATTTATTAATGATTCATTTTTCCATTTCGTAATGAAACTTGTATGATCAAAAATGTCTAAATTTTCCAAATTTCGATATCAAATTTTAGAATTGTGAATTTCAAACATTTTCGTAGCATTCGTCATTTTGAAATGTGAAAAAAAAATAATCAAAAATTTTCACATTTGGAAAAATTTTTAACTTTAAAAAACTGAAATTTTAGAATACCTACATAAAGAAATCCACCAAACTTCACCAACTCTTTGAAAACTTTCAGGTTTACCTATAAATTTTCCAAAAGATTTCAACGTATGCAAATTGAAACAAATTTTGGCACAAAATAATGCAATTTTTAAATTTTTTGAAGACTTCTTTCTCAAAACTGGAAAAATTTTGTAATTTTTAGGAACAATTCGGGAGAAAAATTTAGAGCTGAGTTCAGCATCATCCAAGCTAATATTCCACCAACTTATGATGAATTATCAAACTTTATTCTTTCCTAAAAAAAATTTTCCAATATCGTCTAGTCATAAAAAAATGAAGTGTTTATTTTTTTGCAATTTTGTTTACATTTTCGATTTTAAAAATTATTTTGTTTAGTTATCGAAATATATCAGGTATCTATATAATTTTGCAAACTGCTATTCAAATGAAAAATATTGAAAAATTCTTAGAAGGAGATTAATAGTAAAACAACGAACTCTCTTCTTCATAAATCAATAAAAATCACTGGAAAATTGGTGTAATTTGTTAAAAAATTAGCAAAAATTCACCAATTCAGGGTACCTATATAACTTTTTTTTTTTTTTTTTTTTTTTTGAAAAATAACTACTTTTTCACCTAACACCTTTTTACCAAATTTTCAGAAACCTCTCAACTGCACCCCCCCCCCACACCAAAAAATCAACAAGATCAAATTTATTGCAGAAAAATTTCATTGTCAGTCTTTTATCAAAAGTAAATAATTTTTTTTCATTTTTTCAAAAGTATTCCACATCTTTGTTTGTTATATTTTTTCGCTACATTTTCTTGAAATTTTGACTGAATTTACTACCGTTTTTCACTACTTTCACTTCCTGTCAGATAACTTGCAATTTTACCCTCTGCTGCGACTCTTGACTGCATATTGGTGATTTTTACCAGTCCAGATTCAGAATAAGAAAAAGGAAAGTGGAAAATTTCACGAAACGAAAAACACTCGAAACACTTACAAAAATATATTTATTCAAAATTTACGTCAATTTTCGAAAACATATTTTATCATATTCAAACAAAACTGAAATTTTTTTGGCAGATTATTTCTCTCCGGTAACTTATTTTTACCTCTTTACTTTTTTTCTACGCACGTCTATTCTCAAAACGTAAACAAAAATATTGAAATATTTACACTTTTCCTTTCTACATCCACAGACAAACCTCTCGGTCGAATTATTCTTTCTTTTATTTCGCTAAAACAAATTTCATGCCAAGTATGTCACATGGAACGATATTACCCCATCGATGCCAGCAACCAGCGGGGGTCCTCGTTCCACGGGGCAAGGACCCATCACTCTCTCGTTCAATTAATTCTCGACCAATTAACGCACCATCCACATAGCAAAAAAATTTCTTAATTGGATTCGTTATTAGCGAGGTATTTTAGGCACAGTGTCCAATTTTCCATCGTACCATAACGACAAACGTTTAATCAACATCAAAATTTTTTTCAACGAATGAGTCTGCGACACCATCAGCGCCAGCTGATGAAAGAGAGGCCGTATAGATCACAGCAAGAAAAAAAATCCCATTAGGTCTATTAAGTTTGTCGTCGGTTAGTCGACCATATCTGAAAAATTATTGTTCATTCGTTAATTAGAGAATAAGAAAATTCCTACGTTACAAAATACGTTTCGAAAAAGTTTCGAGAAAAAAAAGTCTACCGACGAAACGAAGTAAGCCGATTACTTAATCTTTTCGGGGGGGAGGATGTGGTCCGAGGGAGGGGGCTGAAAACGCGACATCGGCTCAGCTTACAGAAGAAGAACTAGAAAAAGAAGTATAAATAAGGCGAAACCTCATTGTAAAAAATATTTTAATTTAAACACGAAACATGTTCTCGAGTTATAGTTTAATTAACTTTTTATTAATTGAAGTCATTATTCAAGTAGAGAGGAAAAAAAAGGAAGAAAACCGCTCGGTACAGCGAACATGAACGATATTTAAAAGCGGAGAAGAAAAAAGCACAGAGGAAGAAACACACAGCAGAGGGCAGAAGGTAAATGAAATAAAAGTGCGGTAGGGGGCGATTTGCGAAATTTGGACCAACTAATGGTTTTTCTTTTTTAGGTTATAGCGAACTCTTTTGCCTGTTGGCTTCTTTTTTTTCTCTTTTTTCCATTCGTAAGTATTCGAACTCGGAGTATATTTTTTGCCGGGCGCGTACGAATAATGAGTACAGAGCGGGAGCAGGGCTGGGGGGCGAGTTAACTTTGTAACGTTTTTGTGTGTAACTGTTTTTCGGCGGCTACGGCTGAAATGAGGGTAATATATTAGGAAAGAGTTATGGGAAGCAATACGCGGCACAGGGAAATTGCAAAGTGCTACAGCTGCACGAATATAAAGAAATGAGAAAGTGAAATAGAATTATAAGGTGCTTTCCTTTTAATAGCATTGCCTCGCCGGGCCTTTCGTCGCACCGTGTACCAGGGTAACGTAAAATTGGCAAACTGCTCGGTTTGGATACCATTGAGACGAAATTTTGGCAATCACTGCGACGACGTCGAACACCAAAGGTGTAATCTATCTTGCAAGTTGAAAGTTTCGCTGCCTCGTAGTTTACCTCGCGCGAATCAGAATAACCGACGAAAATAACGCGTTCCTCCTTCCTCGCGGCCATCTTATTCGACGAGGGGGGGTTTCGAAAAAAGCTGGCGAACGTAGGTTTAGCTCTTTCGCCCTTCCCTGGCCCCCGTATCCGACATAACTCTTGATACGTACAGAGGTGCTGGTACACACAATGGCAAAAAATACTGAATTTAGAATATGTACTCGTGTTAAAGGATGCGAATGAAATAACCTTTTTAAATTGCATTTGAAAACACCGCGTGTATAACGCGTTCCACGGGATTCCCCTCCCCTCCCAGCTTCTTCGTCGTCCTTTTTTGCCAAAACCTCTATCCCTGTACCGCCAACCTTTTGGATAGCGTCGAATATAAGGTGAAAAGGTGTACCTATGGTAAGGAGTAAAAGCACGCCGGCGAAACGAAATAAAGAAATTAAAAACAATGGGAATAGGTTAAGTAAGAAAAGCGAATCGTCCAAATAAATTACTTCAGCGTAATTTAATTTATTTTCAAATTCCTCCTGCTCCAAGATGCGGTAACGTTAGAAGGGATTACGTTTTGTTTTTGTTTTTTTCTCTCTCTCTTTGGTTTTTATGATATGTGAGATGTAAGATGCGTAGCATTGTTGAAAGTAATTTTTTAAATGTATTTTTCCTGATTTTTTTTGACGTGAATATGTGAGCTTGGACATAGATCACCCTTAGGTGTCAAAAATTGGTTTTTGAGTTGTGTATGTGACCTCTCAAGCGCAAAGGTACCACAAGTCGGATTTTTGAAAATCTTTTTTTTTTGCGATTTCGATAACTTAGAGACCATCCCCTTTACAATGAGACCAAAACGAGCCCCTAACCTCTAAAATTCTCGATTTTATAGGCATTTGAAGTTTGAGTACCAAAAAAGTTCATTTCGAGAAAAACAAGCTTAAAGTTGAAAGAACAAAAATCTTGGTTTTTTCTTTTTTAATTTTTTTCTTCCACATAAATATAAAAAATGAATAAAATTAAACTTATTTCAGTTAGAAATGAATATTTTAAAATTGGAATCGACAAAATTTTCCTCAAAAATACGTAATTAAAAATATTTTATGAGCTAAAAAATTTCCAAAAATAGTGAAAAAAATCATTTTTTTATATTTTTTCAAAAAAAAATTACCACTTCCGGGCCGAGTTTTGATCTGTGACTTTGGGATATTGGGATTTTCAGAAGGAGTAGAATCAAGAGGGAACCTCATCTCAAAAACTAAATTTTGACACCTAAGGGTGGGTTCTATATCCAGGTTCACATATGTCTTGGGCCGGGGGGGGGGGGGGGTAATTATTGAAAGTGTAGAGATTTTGTGTACCGTAACGTTTCTAAAGTCAAAATACCCGCCATGACATAATGATATTTTATTAGACTTGAAAAAACAAAAAACTTGAAAAACATTATTAAATGGTCGCTGACACAATGGCTTTCTGTTAAAATTGACAAAAAAAATGAACTTTTCCATAACTTTTCAAAATTTTGTCATAAATGTTTTTTCAGCCATTTTGAGAATCAAAAAAGAAGAAAAAAAATGAACGCACTTTTTCCTTTAGGGTGAAAATCTCAGATCATGGATATGTTCAAATGTACTAACTTACTGTAGAAATGACGCAAATAAGCTAAACTTTTATTATAAATGTCAATGCAATTGAATATTTTCAAAAAAAAAAACTATTTTTTCAACATTTTAAAGGATTTTTTCCAGTTTCTATTCTTAAAATATTACATTTTTTCTCAAAGCATAGGTAACCTACTTTATAAGTTTTTCATTTTTGTCTTCTTTTTTTAACATTTTAAAATACTTTTTTCATTTATAAAAAAATATTTTATTTTTTCTCAAAATATGTCCTGCTTTATAACTTTTCATTAAAATATCAATGCACTTTAATTTTTTTCAATTTTTTTTAAACATCTTTAAATATTTTATCCATCTTTATTGAAATTTTTCACTCCCTTCCCCCCGCCCTAAGACATATCCACGTCAAAATCATAAATATCTTACATTTTATTTGTTTTTTTCTTCATTTTCAACATTTTTCAATACTTTTTCAGTTTTTTCTTATTTGTTTATTTATTTTTATTTTACCATACTTAACTTTTCAACATTTTGTCATACTTGTTTTTTTTAGCATTTTTTAAAATTAGAAAAGAAGAAAAAAACATAAATATCTAATTTTATTAAATTTTCAATTTTATTTTCAGCGTTTTTAATGGTTCACGGTCATTTTCCCAAAGCTTAAATCTGGAACGAACATCTTCCCGAATAGGTAGGATATTTCACGAAAAAAAAATTCACGAATCTGTGATGTTTTTGAGATATTTTCAATAAAATATATAAAAGTTGAAGGAACTTACAACTTTCAACTAAAATATCTCGAAAGCCAAAGTCTCTTAAAAAAAAACTGAAATTATAATACGTCGTATTGATAGCAAATTTCGTAAAGAATCCGAAAAAGATTAGTTTAAGGGTCGTATCATGCCCTCAAGTGCCTCAAAAAGAACCTCAACATCCAAAAATGTAAAAACTTTGATTTCTTTTTTCCAAAATTTCCACATTTTTATGCTCAGAGCCCTAATTGGGACACCTGAGAACCTGATATGGCCCTTATTCTCAATCAAAGCACAAAAATTTGTATTATTTCTTAATTTTTGGATTATTAAATGCTTATGGTCATGAGATGGCCCTCAAACTAACTTTTTGGGATAGAAAAAATAAAAAACGTGATTCGGGAAATTCTGTGTTTGGAATTTCTGCATTCGGGAAAAAAGTTATTCGAGAATTTGTATTCGGGATTTCGGTATTCGGGAAAACGGATTCGTGAAAATTTGTTTTATGAAATATCCTATTTGGGAAAAGGTTTGTTCGAGATTTAAGCTTCGGAAAAACGGCCCATAACCGTTTTTAATACCTTTTCAATTACTTTTTTTTCAAAGCATTCCTCAAATTTTTCAATGATATTTTTTCATTTTTTTTCATTTTTTCGTCATTTTAAAATCCTTTTCCAATTTTTTTCTCAATCTTAATATTTTTTCATTTTTTTTTCAAAATATACCTACCTTATTTTTGAAACTTTTTTTCTTTTGTTTTTCTTTTTTTAACATTCTGTAATACTTTTTCCACTTTTTCGTCATTTAAAAAAATATTTTCATTTTTTTTCAAAACATATTTACTTACTCTAATTTTTTTATCATTTTTTTCAATTTCTTTTTCTTTCTTCAACTATTTTAAATATTTTCCTAATTTTTTCATAGTTTTAAAAAGATGAAAACATTTCCGTTTTGATTAAAATATAATCTTAATTATTTTTTCATCATATTAAAATTCAGAAAAATAGTGCTGCCAATATTAATTCGAAATTCAAAAATAGTAAAAAAATGACCTCAACCTTTTTGAGAAATAAACAAAATAGTATAAAGAGATTTTTATCAATTATCACCAGTTTGTCAAACATCTATTTCAAAAAAAAAATGCATTGTAATGTGGGGCTACTTCGAACAGATTTGCACATTTTAGCATATAATTTTCCTCCCACCATCATTTCCAACCGACTTCCAAAAATATCTCTCTACATGCTCTAAAATTTATTTGAGCATATCCATGATCCAAAATTTGTACCCTAAAGAAAAAAGTTCGTTAATTTTTCAATTGAAATAAAATTAAGGTGTTAAAATCGCGACACGCATCAAAAGTACAATTTCAATGCTAATTCAATCCCCTGTTGTGCTGATGCAGGCAATTGCACCAAATGAATGCAGCGTCACGTTACGTCTACGAAAGTGCATCCGAATGCATCCGGCGTTTAAACAAATTTAATTGAATCTTCCTGCCTGCATTTACATACTATGTACTACCTCTGTTTATATAGTCGATAAATTAAAACACCCTGTCCCCTCCCCCTCCGTCTCCCTGTTTGTAGTAAACGTACGGTAATGTAGGTAATAGAACTAGGTCTGTGTTAATCGAGCCGATGAGATGGCTCTGTGCTGGTTTTTTAAATGGCTCGGAGTACTGGTGATGAGCGTGACTCAGGGAGTTCTTCGAATTAATTTAATACTGACATGTTTTTGAGTTGAGAGATGCATGCATGGTTGAAAAAGAATACAAATTTTTGGAAAAAATATTACCAAGAATTTGAAGGAGAGGAAAGAAAACGTTGCTGAATTTTTCTAGCAATTTGACCTTTTGTTTCCACAAAAACTTGAATTTGATTAATAAAAATTTGATAGAAATTGAACTTCTTCATTCAATAATCATCTAAGTAATTATTCAAATGCATAAGATTTTCTCGAGAATAGTAAGGAATGACTTACTCGATTATACTTTTTATTCTAACGATGAATATTCTATTCGCAACTCACCTGAAACAAAAAAGCAGAAAAAATTTCATTAATGTCGTGTGTCGATGTAATAAATTTTTTTATATGGCTTGAATCATGGGTAAAAATTTCTCAAAAAATCATGCAAAAAAAGAGAAGCAAAAATTAACTTTCTTTCGAACATTTTGCAAATTCTCATGGGAAGGAAGAGAAGAGGTGTGTAAATTTTCCAAACGAATTGAATCGCGATATATGATTTTATGCAGATGTTCTGAGATTTCAAAGTATTATTGACATGTTTTTTTTTTCAATCAACATTATCATCATATACCTGTATTTCTTTCGATAGCTGTATCCATTTCAAAGGTCGTTACCATCGATAAAAATACATCGGGAAAAATTACCCACTGTACTGCGATAACCGCGACTATACGGCGGATCGGCGACAACGTTGACTGTTGAGATTTCAGATTACATAGGATTCGTTTTGTATAGATAGATACGAGAATATAGTAAACGTGACCGGACATTGAGAAGCTGAAGCTATTAGCAGACATTTGTCTCGCAACGGTGAATGGCATCGAATTGCAATACAAGTTTTCCGCCATCCACCAGCTACATATAATCCTCTATGCGTAGCCTATTTTATGCAATATCTCTCCCTTCCCTCCCTTCGGTCTCAACCTTATATCTGAGTACCTATAAGTACAAGAATAAGAAGCAAATCGCCAGATCCTCATTGCGTTCAAACTAGCTTCTAAGTATTTTTGCCAAAAATGGGATTGCATGGGACAATCTAAATTCAAATTTATTATTTTCAAATTTCAATTTTTTCAACTGAAAATTTTTTTAATTTCTTCAATTCTAAATTTTTTCAAAATTGAATCAAATTTAAATTTTTTTATAAATTTAAATTATCTCAAAATTTTTTCAATTTTGATTTTTTGGAAACAATTTTTTAGTTGGAAGAAATTAAAAAAAATTGGAAGTGAAAAAAAATTTTAAAAATCAAAGTCGAAAATTTTTTAAGGAAATAGAAATAAAACAATTTCGCGGTTGGAAAAAATTTTAAAATCAGAAAAAATCTTAGCATAAGGTAAAATTTTCCCAATTTTGATTTCTTAAAATTTTTTCCAACTTCATACCTATTTATGTGCTATGTAACTATTTCCAGTATAAAAGTAATTTTGAGAAAAAATTCAGCATTGAAATTTTTTTTTTTCTGAAATCAAATGAAATATTTAAAAAAATTTCGAGCAGTTCTGTATGCTTTAAAATTGAAGCAGTGAGCTGGGTTTTAACAAAGCAAGGATGAAGATTTTTAGAAAAAAAATGCAGTAATGTTTGAAATATTAAAAAATGAAATTCTGAACAAATTTTTCATGACTATACAAGATTCATAATTGCTTGAAGGAAAAAATTTGATGCGAGTGAACCGAGGATAAAAAATTTTCAAAATAAAAATTTCAACACCCCCCCTTCGAAGAAAATTTTGTTGAAGCCCCTCTTTTTTTTCTCTTGTTAAACTGAACAGATCAGTTTTAAAAAAAATTTCAGGGCTGATTAAATTTTGAAGTCTATCCTTGCATTGAAAGCTGAGCTTTTCAAGTTCAAGCCCCCCCCCCAGTTTTTCGAAAATATCTCGCAAACTGTGCATTGTAGGTAAGAATGGATGCTAAAAGAAAAGACAGAAAATTTACACTTCACAACTTTGATGATTATGAATTTTTTCTCAAAAGCGTATGTTTTCGAGTTCCACATGGTTCACAATTCTTTGTTACCGGCATTTTTTTCGTATTACAATTTTTTTTCCTTTTATAGCTTCCGGATATCAATTTGCTGGAGAGAGATGTCCCTGAAGTAGAAGAACCAGTGGCGGCGAATATTGCGGGTTCACACCTGAGCTAGAGGAGTTCTTAAATTTTAATCAACCGACGCCTCCCCCCGAAATCTATTTAGTGGTCAATGGTGTCGATTTGGGTCCCCATGGGCTGGTACTCGTACGGATCCCATATTTGGGTACCCGGGCTCTGTAAGGGGGTGTTGGTACCATGCATTTCATGTTCTGAGATTTGAAGTGAGTGTGGGGTTCTGTATTTTTTTCATTTTCAACTTGAATAGGTAGGCCTATTTAAATTAAGATAAACAATAAAAAATTAAATTAAGCAAAAATTATCTATAATAAAATAATTTCCTTTAATTAAGATAAAATTATGATTATAAAAATTTTATATGTATAAAATTCCAATAAAAAAATTATTAAAGAATTGAATACTTAATCGAAAAGTCATAATAAAAAAATTATATTAAAATTCATTTCAAATTATTTCAAAGAATAAATTCATGTTTCATATTCCTATTTCTGGTTAACACGGGATCTGACCTAGATCTAGGTGATTAAAGTTTCAATTTTTAGCATGTGTTTTAAATGGGCAAAAAAATCCATAAAACCATAAACTGATATGGCACATGGATAGAAAACGTGAAGAGGACCAAAAAATGTTATGAGCACATATTGCCGAACTTGAACATGGAAGGAGCTATTCTTGATCTAAGATCTCATTTTCGGTAATTTCTCCAATTTAAATTTAAAAATATTGAAATTCTTTGAAAAAAATTTGAACAGAGCCCCTGCAACATTGAAGATAGGCAAAAGTGCGTGTTTTCGTTTTCCACTTTTGTGTTACGTAGAATAGGTAGAAATGTTAAATTTTATTTCAATTTTCATCATTTTTACTTTGGAAAAATCACTAAAAATGTGATCTTCGATAAAGATTAGCCCCTTCCATGTCGAGTTATGCAATATTGTACATTTTTGTTGCTCTCAACGTGTTCCACCCATTAGTCATAATAGTTAATAGTTTTATGAAAAAAAAAGTTTGTCCATTTAAAGTACACGGCAAAAATCAATACTTTGAATTCTCATTGTGATGGGAGCTAAACTCAAAACTGACAGCTAAAATTTTGGTGGTGAGGTACTTAAGCCAAGGGTTACCGCTGAGGCCATTTTTCTTTAAAATGCCCGGGGGACACTTCATAAGGTTGGAGGTTCCCGGTGAGTTTATTGATGAACTTGTCACAGGTTTTGTTTGGGTAATTACGACATCTTAGTGTAAATGAAAATGAAACCAGATGTGATGAATTACGCCTACTCTTTCATTTATAAATCAACGAAAATTATCGAAAACCACTGGAAAACAGTCAGAATTGCAGCACAATAATAATTCAGTGAAAAAAATTCACTGAAAGCAAACAGTGAAAAAAATTGTTGAAAAATCAATGAAAAAATAACTAAGAAGTCAGTATAATTTCTGAAATTCGCTAAAAAATCATTGAAATTTGCTGAAAAATCAGTGGAAAATCGCTGAAAATCAAAAAATTTCACTGATTTTTCCTGTGCTGCAATTCTGACTATTTATCAGTAACAATTTCACTGATTCAAAGGCGATTTTCGTACAATAACCTTTGAGATGAAAATCATTTTCACAAATCATCCCACGTTTTTTCCAGGCTTTCGAGGAAGGGATGACCTTTGGGATAAAAATCAGTTTCACAAATCTTCCTGTTTCCAACCTTCACGCTGGAGATTTTTTTTTAAATTTCTTCCAACTCAAATTTTTTTCCAATATCTAATTTTAAAATTTTTTCTCATTTTTTTCAACTTTAAAGTTTTTCTAATTGAAAAGGGTATAGCCGGGTTTTGGGTGAATTTGGCCCCCCGCTCCGATTTTCGATTTAATCCCTTCAGATGGTGTACCTTGATGTAAAAAAAAATTAGAAAATTTTTTGACCCCCCCCCACCC
The DNA here is from genome assembly GCA_033439095.1 of Pseudococcus viburni. Taxonomy (NCBI): domain Eukaryota; kingdom Metazoa; phylum Arthropoda; class Insecta; order Hemiptera; family Pseudococcidae; genus Pseudococcus; species Pseudococcus viburni. Next base: position 1,160,979 of record JAVBJF010000019.1, on the reverse strand, counting down.
CCACCCATTCGGAGTTATGGCCATTTTATTGCATTATTTTCAAGAATTTTTAATTTCAATGAAAGTGAAGGAAATTTTCTGTTCTTTGGCACAAGGTTACATCTCGTAGAGATGTATTTACGATAATTTTGTCAACAATTTTGGTGCACTCCTTCACGTTGTTTCGGCTATTTGAAGTTTTCAATCGTGAAAAACACTATATATGCGAAGAGCGACCACTTTTTGAAAATATCCCAAAAACGTGTTTTTTAACGTAGATTCACGTCACGTATTCACTTTTGGCGATTTCGATGCACCAAGGGCCGAAAATCGCGAAAAACCGTACAAAAATATTGTTTTTCAGCAGATTTTTCAAATTTTGAGCGTTTTGTATGGAGAGAAATGACTGAACGAAGAAACTAACGTCGGATTCGTATTTAGCGGGTCAAAATATCCTGATAAACACTCTTTTCGCGGTCGTTTTATTTGAAGACTCGAAATTCGCTATTTTTGTCATGAAAAATCAGTGAAAAAGGTGAATTTTGAGACTTTAAGCAAAACGATCGCGAAAAAGGTGGTTATCGAGGTATTTTGACCCACTAAACACGAATCCAACGTTAGTTTCTTCATTTGTCGATTTTTTCCGTATAAAGCACCGAAAATTTTGAAAAATCTTCTAAAGCAACAATCATTTCTGCAAGATTTTTCAAATTTTCGGTGCCTTACACGGAAAAAATCGACAAATGAAGAAACTAACGTTGGATTCGTGTTTAGTGGGTCAAAATTTGGGATATTTTCAAAAAGTGGTCGCTCTTCGCTTATATGGTGTTTTTCACGATTGAAAACTTCAAATAGCCGAAACAACGTGAATGAATGCACCAAAATTGTTGAAAAAATTATCGTAAATACCTCTCTACGAGATGTAACCTTGTGCCAAAGAACAGAAAATTTCCTTCACTTCCATTGAAATTAAAAATTCTTGAAAATAATGCAATAAAATGGCCATAACTCCGAATGGGTGGGGGTTGAGGGGTCAAAAAATTTTCTAATTTTTTTTACATCAAGGTACACCATTTGAAGGGATTAAATCGAAAATCGAAGCGGAGGCCAAATTCATCCAAAACCCGGCTATACCCTTTCTTTAAATTTTAAATTTCAACTTCAAGTTTATCAAAAAAATTTTCAATTGAATAAAAAATTAGAACATTTTGAAAAAAAAAAACAAAAAAATCAGTCCAAAAAAATTTTGAGAAAATTTAAATTATAAAAATTTTACAATTGGAAAAATTTAGACTTACGAGTTGAAACCCCCGAACTTGAAATTTATTCGGTCCCAGATCGTCGAAATCCCAATTCAGGCAAAAATAATTACAAGCTAGTCTCGTTCTATGGCGCCTGCATCGCCATCATAATCACATTTTTCACCATAAATTGATTTATTCGACTCGATATCCGCCATAAGGACACTGAATGACCTTAATGATGTGTCATAATCATACATTGGGATATAAAGGTATCTTTTATCATTCGCAGCCGGAGAATCGCCGTACAATAAGTAGATGAAATGCTGATGCCTCGATGCTGCAGCACACATCACACAGAGACAATATGTACGTACGACAGATAAATACAGTACAGAGAAAAAAAGATCCAGCGTAGATACTTATTAAGGCACCTGTCCGGCGGTGTTCACGGTGATATCTCTATTATCATCTTTAAGTAGATTTATCCTATTATAGATCTACTCATATATGCTTTCCTACTTGTCGTCATTGCTGGTTTAATTGCATATGACAGAGACGTCAACGGAATAATAATAATTAGATTCGCGTTGCGCCGCCACGAGTTTTTTATACCGTAAAGATAAACACGTCGTTTAATTATTGCGGTGCTGATGTGATTGCGAGCTTTTCTCTCTCTTTCTCTGAATGTTCTACCAATCTAGGCATTTCTTATAGCTCTAAAGAGAAAGAGATGCTTATCTGTGGCATTTTTCAATTATAGCTACTCACACAAAGAGAATTTTTCGTTTTCTCTTCGTTCACACTTATTTTGTTCGAGTAAAAGAGAAATAGGTTATCACGAGTTTTTTTTATTCTCTAAAAAAGTTAATCGAATGGCGAATTATGCCTTTTGAGCTTTTTAGCATAGGTCAATGAGAAATCGTGGGTTTCTGGTGAAAATGGCAAAGCAAAAAATAATGAAAAATAATTCGATAAAAGTCACCGATGTTATCATTCGAATAGGCAAATTACAGGTAGATATGGTTACTTTTTATCAATTTTATTGCTCAAGTCGACCTTATTGGCAATCGTAATGGATTTGGATTTTTTTATGAAATAAGCACCGTTGACATCGTCGAGTTGATAGTTGATTTTCAAGTCAGCTATCGTCGAATGCCCAGCAAAACGTATTCGTGATAATTGAAAATGTACAGTAAGTACCTTTCTGTAAAGCGTATCTACGATTTAAAAAAAAACTACGATGACGTAATTTGTAATGGATTACTTCTATCTACTCGAATATTTATATAGGTAGTCTAGAAGGGTATGCCTCGTTTTAATGGAGTTGTTAGTACGAGGCATAGCAGCAGAAAGTTGAAGATTTAGCGACGACAAGACGATACGATGCGGTTTACGAAGCTTTACCAACAGTTTTGATACGATCTAGACATAGGAATTTAATATGAGTGTTGGCTTGAAAAATTGCGTTGTTTTTTTTCTTTAAATTTTTCATGTATAAATTTACATATGTAAATGCATGGCTCATAAATTGATCCACGAGGTACCCTAACTAACTACTTTGTAGGTTGACTGATTTAATAAGTACTTAATTTTAGTCTAATTTTGTCCGGAAAAAAAAATGTAAGCTTACAAAATTTCGGTATTATAAAGTGGAAAATTATTTATGGCGGTAAAAATACATACTTACGTTAAATTTCCGGAATATGTCGCCGTAAAAAATTCTTTGTCGAGTAAAAAAAATTCCCAGGTATTTGAAAATATGTAACAAACGAAGGTGATAATTTTTTATAGCTGTCGAGCTATATGAGAGAACCAGTTGAGCGAAATAATCATAATTATAGGTAATTACTGACCTATTAATTGGATGGCAAAGTCATCGAGAAATTATTGCCTGGTATGTTTGAAAGTGCAATTTAAAAGGTTGCAGGAAACGTCCATGATTTTAATTTTTTCTCAACAGGAGATCGAATTTTTTTAATTTGAAACAAACATATTGCTTTTTTTATTTTTAAACCTTATAAATAAAACATTCACTTTATTACAGAAATTCGCCTAATTTTCCCATTCACTTAAAAAATTACAAAATATTTGTTTAATTTTGAAATTTTTTCAATAAATCAGACACTTGATGAATTTAAAGAATTACAAACATTTTTTAAATGACTTTTTATCAAAATCTATTTTTGCAGAAAAAATTTCTTGCGAAGAAAAAAAATGACGAAGAAATAAATTTATGACAGAGAAGTCAATTTTTTGTAAAATAAATGAATTTCTTGGAAAAAATTACTTTACCAGCAAAATTAATTGCTTGAAAATAAATTAAATTCTTTCCATAGAAAAACAATTTTGGCATAAAAATGAAATTTCTGCATGGAAACGGAGTTCCTTGCAATGAAATTAATTTTATGCAAAAAAATCACTTTTATGCAAACTTGTATGCAGGGAACGATTTTCCTGAAAAACAAATAAATCAAATAAGCTTCATTGCCAAAAAAATCATAAATGTCTTGCAAAAAATCAAATTTTTGCGAATGAATCGTCAACTTTTTTGAAAAATACCTAAAAAATTAATTAACTTTCTGCAAAAAATCACCCCTTTAAAAAGAAATCAATATTTAACAAAAAAGTCCATTTTTCTGCAAAGACATCACTTTTCTTTAGAGAAATCAATTTTTTGCGATGAAATTAAATTCCTCGCAAAAATCACTTTCCCAGCAAAAAAATCAAATTTTTCGTCGCAAAAAATATAGAATTTTCTGAATGGAAACCAGTTCTTTGCAAAGAAATAATTTTACGCAAAAATTTACTCAATGCAGAAATTATTTTTCCCCCAGGGAAATGATGTTTCTGAAAGAAGTGAAATGTCCCTAAAAAAAAACAATTTTCATGCCAAGAAATTTATTTCCTTCAAAAAATTTATTATTTTCTTGCAATGAAATGAATTTTTTGCAACAGCTATTCTCGACAATCTTAACAATTGTATTATTTCACTTTTCAACTACAATTTTTTAGATAAAGGCAAGTCATTTTTTTCAAAATACGTCTTTTGCAAGAAAATCAACTTGATACCAAGAACTCAAGGTATATTTTATTCACCAAACATGTTAACTTTACTCCAAGAAATTAATTTAAAAAAATTGGTACCTATTTGTTCAGCTTCATAGGTACATATAAAGTACCTAGGTATTTAAAAACCTCTTTTTAAAAAACATTTCTTTGGAGTAAGTAATCAATTTCTTCTGTCGATTCAAAAAATCGACTGCATTGAAACGACCATCGAGATTTTTTAGAAGGTCTACCACAACCGTAGGTGACTTTGAACGTTTTTCACGTTTCTTTTGTTGAAATTATTTCAAGTATTTTGAAGGAGGAGGAATTAAAATGGTTTAGAACAATTTGACCTATTCCATCTTCCAACAAATCCAACCAAGTATATCAGAAAGGGATGTCCCAATTTGCTAAATACGAAATTAAAAAAAAAATCATTAAAAATAGTCAGTTTTATAGCACTTTTGTAATAAAAATTGGAAAAATTGAAAAAACCCGAAGAAATTGTACATAAAAAGCAAAAAAATCGTACATTAAAGAGGCAAGAAGAAATATTTTAATATCGCTTTTTATAATTAAAATTCATAGAATAAAAAATATTAAAAAATTAACAAATTAACAAAACAAAACAATTTAAAAAATGCTGTTTAAAGTTGCCCCATTTCAGTAAAATGCAAATATCTCGGAACTGGTGCGATAAAAATTTAAAATTTTTCGCCATTCGATTTTGAAATAATGTTGACGCCTTTTAAGCCAGATTTACATAAAAATTGTTGTTGAAAAAAAATTCGATTTTTGGCAGAGAAAATTGTGCAAGCATTTTTTTACATCTCCAAAAATTATAAGCGCACCCAAGGGGAGGGCTCAGGGGGCCGAACACGAGGAGATTTTTAATCATAAAATGTCAAAAAAAACTGCAATTTTTTCAAATATATATATTTTTTCAATTATCGTATTCAATTATTTCTTGCATGAAACTATTACTCTCTAAATATAAATCAGTCAATTTTGGTGAAATTTGTATCTTTTTTATTCTCAGTCAATTTCCAATTTGTCGGAAAAAATCAGTCATTTTTTTACTGAAAGATTATTTCACTGATTCAAAAAAGCAGAATTTCACCAAATTTTACTGATTCAAAATTAGATCGACGCGGCGTTTGTTCCAAAAAACTATATTGAAAATATCTCAACTACATCACTGAAGTAACAAATTACTCAATTTTTTCAATGAGTTCTGTCTTAATTCTTTTTTTGGTTCAGTCCCTCCCTTACATAATTTCTGGGTGCGCTTATGCCAAAAATGACAATTTTCAAGTTCTTAGCAATAATCATTGATATTAGAAAAAAATCATCTGTCTTCATTCTGTGGAAAAAGTGAATGCTAGAATTTTTAAAAGTAGAACGTTGAAGTCCCAGGTTACAGCATTTTTTTTTCAGAAAATGGGGTTTAAAAAAATAAGTAGATACCTAAGAAATTTTATTTGTAAAAAAATAATGTTTTTTTTTCAAAATATAAATCACCATTAATTTTTTTACTATAGGTACCTGGCCACCATAAAAAATTAAATTTTCCGATTGTATTTTTGGAAGTTTTCACTTCCTACAAAATATGTAACATTAAAAAAATTAATTTTGAATTTTAAATAATGTAGGTATTAGAGTTAAACTTTGTTTAGAAAAAAAATACATTTTTTATTAAAAAAACTAACAAATTGAATTGAAATTCTGAAAAAAAAATTTAAACAATTTTGTTCTTTCTTATAAAATTTAAAGAAAGATAGGTATTTAAATTTGAAAAAACTTCAGTGAAAAGTAAATTTCTTTGGGTACTCCAAAAATCATTTTTTCCACATAAAAAATTATTTATAAAAACAAAGTTTCTTCCTAGTTTTTGAAAAAATTTGAATTTTTTTTGTAATCAATCACCTTTGGATTTCAGAAAAAAATTGCAAAACTGCAATCAAAAAGTTACACATTTGAGAAATTTAAATCAAGAATTTCAAAACACAGTTGCCGATGCGAGCCAATCAGAAAAAAAAGCATTACCTACATTCTCCAAATCTCGTAATGATCATAAAATCACAACAAACCTCCCAATCTTTAAATCTTCCCTTTCGCAAAATTCATATCTCTCTTCCTTCTCTCGAATTCATTCGTTTTTCAACCTTTCAACCACCATGCTCAGCTAATGACGCAGACGTCTGTAAAATATAAAATAATTCACCTTCATCCCCTCGCCACAGCAAAAGAGGAAAAGTATCTCGGTACAGAAACAGCACATCTTCGCAGCATCTCGATTTATACATCTACTTATGCTGAAAAGATGCTGCTCCCTTTCCCTCCCTCCTGTTCGACAGATACCTATAACGAAAGATATTCCAAACACATCAACGTTCTGCATATTGATTTCGCATTAGCGAAAATTCAGGAAATACAAAAAGGGATCTTTTTGCTGTCGAGTGAAGTTTCCTCTCTCGCTACCTCGCCTCGCTGACATAATACAACTTTAAGTTCCAACTTATTCTTGGTGGGTTTTTTTCGGTGCTTTGGCTCGAGCCGGGTCCTTATATACGCGTTAAACGCGTCATGTTCGCGTAAAGGTGACGCAGCTCGGAGATCGGAGCAGGGACGATGGAAAAAAACACGAGCTAAGGAGCGCAGAATGAAAAAAAAAAAAGCTGCGAGTCGAATCTATTCCGACGGTAATGATTTTTAAATGATAATGTATATTTGAATGTTTTGTTCCAAAATTGTATATACGAAACGAGATAATAATGAAGTTGGCCGGAGCCCCCGCCCGGCAACGGGAAACACTCGGCAAGACTAATGACGTACTACAGAAACGAGAAAGGATGTTGTAAAATGAAAAGCGCCGCGCAAATTTTTCAAAACTAATGATAAAGCAGCGTACGGCCATAGGGAGCTCATTCGTATCAAATTAACAGCTCTATCACAGCGACCGTCCCGGTGCGTCCTGAGCCTCGTCTTTTCGCTTTTCACCATCTCGTACGCCGAGTATCGATTTTCACGCTCTTAAATCAAAAACCCCAGCCACGTTGTTAATTACACGATACCAGCGAAACGCCAGCGAAAGACGAATTATCTTCGAAATCGTTAAAAATTACCTCCGCGGTGAAAAAAAATTCTCGTCGAAACAAATTATTCTCAAAGCAGCTTCCAAAGGTGCCTCCCTCGTCGCAAAAAATTTCACCAAACCAGTTTATCGTCGAATTGTGAAAATAATCGCCGCCTTCGTCGTCTCTCGCAGTATGACGGTTTTTTCGTCTTATTAAAAGGAGGTTTTTTTCTCCAACGCCGGAGTGAAAATAAAGACGAATGAAAAAAATGCTCGTACTCGACTCAGTAGAACGCGTTGGGTTATAAAGAAACGCATAAATAATAATATTAAGACATGAGCTACGTTTTGGATGAAGTTTTCCTAGTAATTTATTTACTCTTCCGCGCGGTCTTCTCGTTCATCTTGCATAAGACAGTCCAGAGCACAGCTTTAGCCTCTTTTAAATATAAATTAAAAGTAAAAAATCTCTCTCTAACTGTGTTCGGTAGGAAAGCGCATTTAAAACCGTATGAGAAGGGTTTCAGCCCCCCTCGCTCTTCGGAGTCCCATCTTCGTGTATATGAGAAGAATTTATAAGCCATCGTAATTTACGACCGTCCATTATAATTAATACAGCTATATACCAAATAACTATATAATCGTTTTGAAAAAGAATTATAACTTTATACGAGCTCGTACGTAGACAAACGTGTATTTTTACCGCAGAGTCACACTCGTGTCTTCATTTAAATTTGGTATAACGTCGATGGTGGTTTATTTATTTACCTTTTTTATTTAACCCCTTTTTGAAGCAAGTGAAAAGTAAGCAGGTTTTGCGGATGGTTGGCCAAGTATAAGAGAATTAGAGAGTATTTTGGGTTCGGGGGCGTTTTCGACGAATCTGCGTGAATAATTTTCGTCTTTTGTGTTTTGTTATGTAAGCTGAGGCAGACGATGGGAAGTTCGAGTTGTTTTGGAATGTGTTTACAGAGCGAATTAACATGGTGTCTAGTGGATTTGAAAAATGAAAATTTTTGCTATGTTCTGGAGTTTTATTGCCATTTTTGTGTTATTTTTCGATTTTGTTGCTTCAAATTTACTCAAAAAAGATCATTACGTTTTATAGGGAATTTTGAGCACCTTTTTGGCAATATTTTTACTCCTTTAATGCCAATTTGAATTTTTTCCTGTCATTTGTAACTTAAGTAATGGAAAATTTGGAAGACTTCAATCAATTGCTAGGTATAAAAGAAAATAATTCTCAAATTTTTTATCAAAAATCCCGCCTAGAATTTTTTTCTTTTCAAAAAAATTTGAATTTTTGACCAAAACAGTCACTTATTTTTTAAATTTTGAGGGTAGCTCGAATTTCACATTCAAAATTTTTTGGAAATTCAAAGAATTATATTATTTTTATTATAAATTAGGAAAAGCGAATTTTGAATGATCCAAAATTTAGATTCAAGGATTCCGAGTCAATTCCCCAAATGCAATTTCTCGAACGACCGCGATTTTTCAAATAGAAAAACTCTTGTAAATTGCCTTTCTGAATCTATTTTCTCGAATGAAATTTTTCCTAAAAGTCGAATGAAATTATTATACCCTTAAAAAAATGTTTTGGACAAATTTTATGAATCTTATACCCAAAGTGGATTCGAAAAAGTTGAAATATAAAATTCATGTTTGATAAATCGTATTTGGAAAAATGAATGGGACCAGGCTCAGGATCACGTTTGATTATTTTCATTTTTTGTCGCGTTTCTCGACCAATTGTTTTTGTGTGACTCAAAATGTAACTTTAGCAGTTACCTATTCGGATACAATATTTTTACCTTGAAATGTTTAAATTTTAGCTGAGTTCCTATTCGAAAAATTAACGCACTGTTTCCTCTAAGGGGAAAAACCAGGACCGGCGAGAGGGGGTGCAAAGGGTGCATTTACACCGGCCCTGAATTTTTTAAGATCTAGTGAGGGACCCGAAATTTCTATTTTCTATTTTATTTGGAGAAAATATGCTAAAAAAGAACAATTTTTTTTTCATCACTGAAATTGCAATTTTCCAAAATTTTCATCCTAAAAAAGATGAAGTAAGCAAAAAGAGCAGAACTACAAAAAATTGCAAAAAGGGGTTAAAAAACCAATTTTCAATATTTTTTGGAAAAAAAAGGCCCGAAAATTTTTATAGCACCGGGCCCACATTCGCTCTCACCGTCTCTGGTAAAAACCTTAGATCATAATGTACCTAGGTACTTGATTTTTTTACCTTTTTTGGGGTTCAGACTACTAGATATGAGGTAATGGAGAAATAACATCATGACTTCTTATTAAAATGCCAATGCACCTATATAATTTTTCTATTTTTTTCTCATTTTGTCAATATTTTAAACCACTTTTTTCAGTTTTTTTTTATTCGTTGAAATATTTTATTTTCTCTCAAAATATATCCTACTTTATAACTTTTTATTAAAATGTCAATGCACTTGAACTTTTTTTTCAATTTTTTTCTTACTTTTTCAACATTTTAAAATATTTTTTTCAATTTTTTTTCTTACTTGTATTTTAAAAATAGTTTTTTTCTCTCAAAACCCTATACGGAAATGCCAAATTTATTAATTTTAACAACACAAAATAATATGTCATCCAGGGGATTAACAAAACTATTTTTTGTCCGTATTTTAAACAGAAAAGTGAAACCATCTCAGGAAAAATCGAAAAAGTGTCGTTTTTTGAAGAAACAACAAGAAACGACGATTTTTGGAAAACTCGTAATTTTTGAGTTTGTTCAGAAACCATCTCAGGAGACCGAAAAAGTGTCGTTTTTTAAAGAAACGTCAAGAAACGACGATTTTTGGAAAACTGGTGAAAATGTCATTTTTGAGTTTGTTCAAAAACGATCTCAGGAGACTGGAAAAGTGTCTGTTTTTGAAGAAGTGACAAGAAATTAAGATTGAAACTGAACGATGTGGGATTGCAAAAATTTAATTTTCAAACAGCTATTTGAAAACTTGTCAACCTATTCAATTGGTTTTGAGGTTTTTTAAGATGGGGAAAGGATTACGATTTTGGCAAAAACAAAATGAAATATAAAACAAACCCGAATTTTTAAATGCTCCATTTAATGATTTTTCAATCTTTGACAAATTTTTGAAAATTGAATTCAAAAATATTAAATTTTGAAGAAAAAATTTCAAAACAAGATGTTTAATGGTCATAGAAATTATTAAAAAAACATAAAATTCGATAAAAATACACAAAAGTGGTGAATTCTTCTTAAAAATTCAAAGATTTTTCAGTATAATTTTCTCTTTTTTTAGTCACCGTAGAGAGCTGGTCGTTATTTCCACGAAAAGAACAAAAAAGTGTTAGGAAAAAGTTATGAAAAAGTCATAAGGATTGAAATGGGGTGAGAGTGTAGAACTCATATTTCTCTTAAATTTTCCTATCGTTTTGGACTTTTGCAAACTTTACCAGTGGGAATTAGCAATTCTTCAATTTTTTGCAAGTTTCTTCCTTTAAAAAAAAATCGTTCGAATGAACATCAGTTCAGTTATTTGAAAATTTTTGGCTTTCTAATAATTCAATCCAGTAAAGTCAATTGGGTAAGTAATTGTGAATTTTTTGAAAAAATAGAGAGTAATAACTCTCTTAGGAGGCTTAGCTTTCGATGTGTTTTAGTTCAATGTTCAAGTTTTTTTCAAAATTGAAAATATCTTGAAAACTAAGCTCCCTAAGAAAAAATTAATGGGACTTCATAGAAAGGAAATTTTACGCTCTGCAATTTATACTTCATTCATTTTTTTCATAGGACCTTTTTTTCCTCCAGAAAATCGACTTTAAGAGTCAAAATTCTTTTTTAAAAAATGCAGGAAAATCAAATTTTTAACAAAAAATTCTACTTATGAAAAAATCCTGACGTGCTGGAATTTTTAAATTATTTTTCTCATGATCAGGACGAAAAATACTACAACAATTACTCATCAAATTGCAAACAGAATTTTTTTTTTTTCGTTTTGATCACTGTTTTCAGTCTTAAATTCAATTTAGTGTGATGAAGAAATTGAAATCAGCGCTAAATTTTAGACCGAAAACAGTAAAACACTTTTTTTGAGAATTTTTTTTTTACATTTCCAACCTTTCTTGGTAGGGGGACTAAATCTTGGAAATTTTTGCTACACCCGGAAAAATTACAGGTTTCCCCTCCAAAAATCTTAGTTTTGCTACACCCGGAAAAAATTTATAATGTCACCACTGTCGATGGCCATTTATGAATGCTGCAAAAAATTAATTTTTTCAGCTTCATGAACCATAAAAACTGATTTTTATTACTTTTGAGTGCTTGTAGAGCTGAATTAATGCATCAGACAAGAACTTTTTTGCTTCCTTCTATTTTTTTCTTGAATTATGAAATTACTTAAAATATGTGAAAATCAAAATTTGACATCACGTTTTTTTTCACGAAATGTTTCATCAAAGCTTTTCAAAGTTTTTATAATCGGCTAACCACAATTTCAAGCATTTAACTGTTTCGCGGGAAATTTTTCTACTGCTCTATAATGAAAATCCTAAAATCTTGAAAAATCTTCTGAAACTGACGGAAATTAAAAATATGTCTTAAAGAAAGCTCAAAGTGAGGTAGTTGCAATTGATTTCCAAAAATTGGCCAAAAATCGAAAAATCAACCAGGGCAGGTGAAAATTCAATTGAAAATTTTGCACGTACCTCAATTCCACGAAATATTGGAACCCCCCTCTGACCGGAAAATCATCCCGACACTCCTCATTCGATACAATTTACTCGAGCATATGACTCGCCGATTTATAAATTCCAGGTCATACACATCCAATTATTAAGGTCATTGCCGCATTAGGCGCTAAAAATTAATAACCCTTTAGCCTGCGAACCGTGCACGAGTAATTCACACTGAGCAGCCATCAATCAAACGCTATTTTTAATTGCTAGCTAATTAATCGAGCACGATGCCGAGTATAAATTGAATAAATTAGCCAATTAATTACACGCAATAAGGGATTGAACGAGAGAGACAGACAGAATGCATCTCGTAAACAAACCATAATGCATACTTCATACGTTTACGTACCATACGACCCATCAATTTCTGCATAAACTCCGCGTCCGGCTCCGGCTCGTACACGGTATTGTTCCGTCGTCGAATTGTCGTGATCATGACCGTCGGCAATTTCGATATATTTTTTCGCCTCATTCGATGCGTTTTATTTTTTATTCGCCAGCATTGCGATTGCCATTGCCGAAGAAAAAACTCCGCGATCGCAGACCGCATTCCAAACCTGGTCTGGTTGCTACTTCGTAACACAAAATACGTTTTATTCTAATACCTCGGGTATTCTTTTTCGACTTTATCCACGTCCAGCGTGGCTTTGCATATCCACATCCAGTTACCGAAAAAAAACCGTCTCGGGATCGCAGAATTCGCCATGCCTAATTCAAGGTCTCGAACAACAGAAAAAAACAATCCGATTGCCGATTTGTATAGAGGCTTTATAACGGAACTGCTGCGAGTATTTTGACTTTTTGGCGTGTGTATTCGCCGCAAAGCTTTTTTTTTCAGAATGCATCTCGATCCGTGGTCAAAATATTTAACCGTTATCGTCTCGCAAAATACCACCCGCTGGATTACACAACAAAAAAATCTCGTAACCTTCGAGCATTTGGATATTTCTCAGGTGAATAAACAACGGACCAGCAACGGTTATTTTGGGGTGGTAGAAAAAAATCTCATTTCGCTGTCAATTGAATTAGCATACCTGAATATCAGCACGATAGTGAAAGCAGATTCGTTTTTGGTATTTTTTTTGTTTGTTTTCGGCGAGATGACGGTTTCGAGTCGGACGACGACGAGATGATGTCCTCACGATTCGAACACACGCATTAGATAACTTTGTTTTTACAGGAATTCGATTTCTTGTACCAGAAATAGGAATTACGAGTTCGATACACAAAAATACCTCTGAGAGAGGTAATATCATCTTCCGAAGTGTACGGTACTTGGATTAAATGATTTTTCACGTTGATAACCTCTCGACGATGATATCACGAATCATTATAACGCCACTTTACGTCAACTCGAAACAATGTTTGGAAATACAGCAGTAGAAAATGAAAAATACCAATGTACGTTCGCGTATCAATATCTCAAGTTAGAAGTTCGAACATGTAGCCCATTTAATCTAATATGCTTTTACAAAAGTTCAAAAATCATCGACACTGTGACCGTTATTTCGTTATTTTTTTCATCAATGTTATCACGAAACGGTCTGATTAAGTCATTCCGACGAAAATAAATATTTCGATATTTTTCGTCGCAGGTATTCGATAAGTTTTCTGTTTCCTTGGCATCAAATTTTTCGAAATTTTTTGAGCCAGAAATTGTCCCTGTCAAGAATTTTCCAGATTCGAAATGTGTGTAAAAAATTGGTAAATAAAGATTAAAAAAATATAGAATCATGAAAAAAATGGGTTTTTGAACAAAAGTTGAGAAGTTTTTTTCCTGTGTCCGGGAAAGAGATTCAGAGAGTTGACCCTGTTCGTTTTTGTTTTCAAGATTATTTTGATCCACAACTGTTATGGAGTCTACTCCCTCATTTTGGATCAGTGAAAAATGACTGATAAATAGTCAGACTTGCAGCATAACGAAAATCAGCTAAATTCTTCGATTCTCAACAGATTTTCCCTGATTTTTCAAAGAAAAATTTCACTGATTTTTCAGCGAATTTCAGAGATTTTACCGACTTTTTCCTGACTTTTCACTGTTATGGAGTCTACTCTCTCATTTTGGATCAGTGAAAGGTGACTGATAAATAGTAGATTTCCAGCACTAGATTTTCGCTGATTTTTCAAAGAAAAATTTCACTGATTTTTCAGCAAATTTCTGTGGTTTTACCTACTTTTTAGTGAATTTTCACTGATTTTTCAGCAATTTTCTTCACTGTTTGCTTTCAGTGAAATTTTTCTACTGATTTATTACTGCGCTGCAACTCCAACTGTTTTCCAATGATTTTCTATAATTTTCACTGATTTCTGAATGAGAAAGTAGATAAAAAAAAAGGTTAAAATTTGAAAATTTCGACAACTTGACACAACAAGGTGTTTGCCAGTCATGAAAGTCAAGGATTTTATGAAAAATTCAAGGAATTATTCATCATTTTCCCCTTTTAACTGGGACATTTTTTTTATTCTTGAAAAATTTTCAACATTTTTTTTGTTGGTTTAGGGGTAACACTGGCTTTTTTTCAAGAAAAAAAAGATCGTGAAAAAAATTATGAAAAAATTATGAAGATTCGAAAGGTCAATCTAGAAGAAATCTGTACAAAATTTTTAACAACGCAAAAAATTCTGATAAATTTCTATAAAAAATTCTTCGCACGAGTAGAATGTCGTAAAAATTGTTCAAAATCGAGGAAAATTGTTGATTTTGCATGAAAGTCAAGTTAAAATTACTTTTAAAATCGAAAATTGCATGTAAAAATTTATCAAAATATCTATACTTATTTTTCAATCCTTCACAGGAGTTAATTATTAGTCACACTCCCTTCCCACTCGAATTTTGGATTATTATATCTAACTCAAGAAATGGATTCAATAGCTTTGAATTCATCTCCCCCTCCCCCCCCCCCCCCCGTTTTCACACAATTTTGCAACTTGTAAGAATGAGTATTTTTTGTTTAATGTTTATTAGCCCATTCGTAATTTTTTCTTTGATATCGAATTCCAATAAGAATTTTCTGTGTAACTTTGGGAAGCAGAGGGGGAGGAGAGGTAGAAGAAGAATTTGAAATGTAGCAATTTTTGACTGAGGATTATTTTATTTTAGCGATTGATTGAATTTTTCATTGATTTTTTCGACCAAACATAAAATTATATTGTTTTTGTGAGAGAGAAACGATGTCCCTTGCGTTGATTGAGCTTTATAGGAAAAAAATATATCTTATAGGTAAATCTCGTCCAATAGAATAAATGAGCAGAAGCAGTTTGAGTCGGTGAAAAGTCACTGATGGTCAAAATTGCG
The DNA here is from genome assembly GCA_033439095.1 of Pseudococcus viburni. Taxonomy (NCBI): domain Eukaryota; kingdom Metazoa; phylum Arthropoda; class Insecta; order Hemiptera; family Pseudococcidae; genus Pseudococcus; species Pseudococcus viburni. The sequence continues at coordinate 1,145,606 of JAVBJF010000019.1, read as the reverse complement.
GCACAAGAAAAAACAGCGAAATTCTTTGATTTTCAGCAGACGTTCGCTGATTTTTCAGCAAATTGCAGAGATTTTACTTTTTCGGTGAATTTTTACTTAATTTTCCAGCAATTTTTTTCACTGTTTGCTTTCAGTGAATTTTTTTTACAAATTTTTAATTTTCTAATTTATAAATGAGAGAGTATAATAGTACCTGATTTGAATTAAATTTTTATAAAAATAAAATTATTTTTTCAATTCTCTAAAGTTGAATCAGACAAATTTAATGAAATTCTGGTCTTTTGAATTGGTGAATTGCATTTTACTGATTGAAAAAAGAAACATTTCATTAAATTGACTGATTTAAATTTACTCTCTCATTCTGAATCAGTGAAAAGTCACTGATAAATAGTCAGAACTGCAACACAGGAAAAATCAGCAAAATTCACTGATTTTCAGTGAATTTTCACTAATTTTTTAAAGATTTTCACTGATTTTTCAGCAAATTTCATAAATTTTACTGAGTTTTTAGTGAATTTTCACCTGTTTCCAGTAATTTTCTTTCACTGGCTTGCTTTCCATGAAAAAAATGAATTTGTTTTCAATAAAAAAATGTTCACTGATTTTCTCCTGTGCTGCAATTCTGACTGTTTTTCAGTGATTTTCGATAATTTTCACTGATTTATAATTGAGAGAGTACTCCCTCATTTTTAATCAGTGAAATGTCACTGATAAATAGTCAGAATTGCAACACAGGAAAAATTAGTAAAATTATTTGATTTTCAGCGAATTTTCGCTGATTTTCAGCAAATTTTACTGATTTTTCAGCGAATTTCAGAAATTTTAATAATTTTTAGTGAATTTCCACTGATTTTCCAACTATATTTTTCACTGTTTGCTTTCAGTAATTTTTTTTCACTGAATTATTACTGTTCTGCAATTCTGACTGTTTTCCAGTGATTTTCGATAATTTTCACTGATTTATAATTGAGAGAGTAGAGAGGACGAAACGTAACGTTAGCAAATGTCAAGGAGACTGGAACTTTAAAACTATGAAAATTTTGATTTTCAAATTCATAAGATGTGAAACCTTAAAAAAATTTCCAAGTATTTTAATATGAATAATTTTGAAACACTTAGGTACCTACTTATTTTAAACAATTTTAGAATTTCATATTTTCTCGTTAGGCTGGAAATAGGAGAAAAAGAGATATCAACCTTCCTTCTATCAATTTCCGGTTCGCTATTCTCATCAAAATCTCAAACCGTACAAAAAATTTAAAAAACCACTCGTCCTCTTCCAGTCCTCCTCATTCAATTAACGATTAATTCTTACGAAATAGGTAAACCAAACAAACTACATTTTATCTTTTCTACGGATTTTTTCGGTTCATTTCCACGAAACAACCAACTCAGCAGTGGCTGAAACTGGTTCACCACCAATTTAGCGCGGAGCTGGTAAAATACACGATTCCAGGCAGAATAGTTCACCACGATACGTGTTTGTCCGAATGCGGGAAGGGAACACTTTGATAAAATTAGATAAGACTATAAAGTTACGATTCGCCACTGGCGACAGTTTTCCGCTGGTTTCGTTTCGTACGAGTATTTTTATCCTTCATTAACGAAAACCCATGGACCTGTGCTGTTCACCAGCCACATACGATTTATTAACGCTTCTGTGTGTACGTTTGCGACCGTATATTGCCATATATAACATAACACACTCGACGACCTAATTTAGACCTAATTATCGCCGCGACTAAATTGAATTCGCTGATAAACAAGATCACAACGGAATGAAACCGGTTGAAAAATACGCATGGGACCCGCGCACGACCAGCAGCCAGAAATAAAACAAAAAAGGAACAAAATCTGAAAAAAAAATTAATTATTACGAAATGTTCGGATTTTTTGAATCCTCGACAAGAGGCCTTTGCATCGAGACTAGCTGATTACAGTGGATTATAAAAAAGAACAGGTAAATTGATGGATTTTGAATACAAAAGGCGGAAATCAAATTATAAAAGAATTCGAACCAGGGTTCGTTTCTCCCTAGCTCGTAATGATTCAGAAGAATTTCGAGTTCGACGATGGCCACAGCCATCACGGTCGCTCGGGTTTTGTGTAGAGAGGGTAGTCCGTGCGAATTGCCAATGGCAGCTAAAGAAATGGTATTCCTATAGGATAGGGACTGTCAGCGATGAAATGATTTATCGTTTGTTATTAGCTGAGTACTGGGTACCTCACTATTCGGCGCGTTTGAAATTATCTATCGTATCTCTTGGCCTGGGTGTAGCATGTACGAAGTGTAGATATTGATGGTCTGACGATTTCACCATACAGTGTAGTTCGTATAGAGTTACGTCGTATAAATGGAAAAAAAGCGAGGTGCTTGTTGCGGTATTTTTTTTTCAAATAATGCGAAAATAAAGTGTTGGGCAATGAGGGGTAGGAGTACCTTGGTGAGTATTATCGTATACGAGTAGCTGGTTGATGATTCGAGTGCCACCTAGGTAGCAGTTGTAGAGAAGGTGACGCTATTGACATTACGATAATGCTAAAGTCTGCTAAAAATACGACGGTGGATATTTTACACGTCGACCTGTCTGAAAATCGATGATTTACGAGCCAGGGGTTCTTCGTAAAATGTATGCCATTTATTGCAATATTTTAAAAATAATTTTAGAATTTGGATGGCGAATGATTTTAAATTCGTTAAAAATTAAATTTAAAATTCACGAGAAATATATTTTTCTTGATAAGAAAGAACTGTGGTTAATTTATTCGAATATCGAGTATACAATCAGCAAATTATAAGCTCATTAGACAGTTTTCAGATTAACTCCTTCAATATTGAAGATATAGGCAAAATGAATAACATCCGCATTAACCTGATTAATCTAATTTTGTGGTCTTATCTAATTTTCATTCTTACGTATAAAATATTTTTTAGAACAATTTCGATCGTATATTTTTATCAAGGATTAAAGGCCAAAGGAAAATAGTAACGACTCTTTCAGGAAAAATTTCTCACTCGATCATTTTAATTTATTTTTCTCAGCCCCCCTTCCATCAACCTCGTTTATTTTTCGAATAAATAAAAAAAATTATTTCAAAAAGAGAAAAAATAAAACTCAAAATTTTTTAGGAATTCGTGTTCGGATGATTTAGATTAAGAGCGGACGCCAAAATTCGTGGAAATAAAAATTTTCGATTCACAACCAAATAATTTTTATGAATTTTTTGGGAGATTTATGGCTCAAACTTGAAGGAGGTTCAATTTTTTTCTATTAGGAAATCCGCCATTTTTGAATATTTTTTTGCCTTGAACTTAATTTTTCCTGTTATTGTTACTGGAAATTTTATCAATTTTATTTTTCCCCTTCCTTCACTCATTTAGTTCTGTCAGATCCGGTATAAAAAATTTTTCATTAAAAATATGTTATATCTGAATTCCTCAGGCTGAGTCATCTGATTCATTTTTTCGATATTTCCTCTAAAAAAATAGGCAAGAAAATTCTTAAATAATTTTTTTCACCAAGAATTTTATTTTTTATTTGCATCCATAAAATATGTACCTCAAAATTCCATATTATACATTAATAATCTGTGAAGCCTGGAGACGTATTCTTGAAATTAGTCTACGAGAATTATCAAAGTTACGGAGTTATTTAGCACCCATTAACCTTTGCCCCTCGCGCTATTTAACTCTCATAGAGCTTATGAAATAATAGACATAATTTAAATGCAATTGGTTGCATAAGATCATTGAACAAAATTATGTGTACTTGAAAAATATTGTGATTTCGCGAGGTATATATTCAAAATTTATGATTCAACTTACCTTCCTTTTCATTTTTTTGGCGACATTTCGGTAATTAATGTTATCAAAAAAAACAATCACCTAAGTAAAAACAATTCGAACTCAAAAATATAAATAACCATTTGTATTTCAAAAAAATACGATAACTTTCCTTGGCTATTTAATTTTCATAACCATTGTTTACATGGCTATTTAACGTCAATAACTCCGTAACTTTGATAATTCTCGTAGACTAATTTCAAGAATACGTCTCCTGATCGCCTACAAAATATAGAGTAGTCAACCATGCAAATAAAAAAGAAAATTCTTGGTGAAAAAAATTATTGAGAATTCTCTTGCCTATTTTTTAGAGGAAATCTCGAAAAAATAAATCAGATGACTCAGCTTGTGGAATTTAGAAACGACATATTTTTATTGAAAAAATTCATACAGGATCTGATAGAACTAAATGAGAGGAAGGAAGGGGCAAAATCAAAATGGTAAAATTTCCAGTAACAATAACAGGAAAAATTAAGCTCAAGGCAAAAAAATGTTCGAAAATAGGGACGTTGGAATTAATCAGAAAAGCAAAATGTTGGAAATTTTCAACGAAGATGAAATTTTTTCAAATCAATTAAAAATTTTAAAAGAAAGTTTTAACTAAGAATGCAATTTTTTTCACCCCTTCGTCGGTTGGGTTTGTTGAAATTTCTAGCAGATGAAATATTTCTTTGAAGTAGGTAGTTCAATGCACAATTTTTTTAACCAATCATACGTTCATTTTTCGATTCATAGTAAACTGATGATGAATAGATAAATATACCTGATTTACCTTAGTACATAAAATTTTCTGAAATTGATTATTTTACGAAAATTTTTTTTGGAAATTTGTAAAAAATTTCAAATACCTACATAATTCAAGTATTTTTAACTTCTAATCTTTGAAATTTTAAATGTAGTTTTTTCATTTTTTCCATCAACTGATTTTAAATTTTATCAAAATTGCGGAACCAAATTTTAAACGAATTTCTGTTGAACTATTTGCAAAGGAACCTTTACAACCTCTGTTCATATCGATTGACCTGAAATTTTGCTCACTGAAAGAGTATGTCATGCAGACTTCAAAACCAAGTTTTGAGCTGCCTACGTTTATTTTTCAAATTTTGACGAATTTTTGAAAAATCACTGAAATGTCCTACCAATATGTTGATTTTTTATTAAAAAATAGTAAATCGCGGGGTAAAAATCAGAAAATCAATTCATTCATAATGATTCATTATACCATTATACTAATATCGACCTTTCCTCCTCCCTGAATTAATTGTGGTCATTTTCGAATCGACCTGAAGCCTCCAAAAAAGTTGACTTTTACTCAGTGCATTGGAATTGTTTTGGCAGCTCAAAATTTAGTTCTGATGCCATTTAGTGAGCCAAATTTTGGATCCTTTTGTGCGAGCGAATATTAAAGGTTCCCATATTTTTTGGGTAGGAAATGTCACATTGTTTTTGAAACTGATCCAGGAAGTGAAATTTTCCGATTCACTGATTGAAGAAACCAATGAAGAATAAACATTCCAAACGTACTTTTGAGAGCCCTCAAGCTTTCCAACATTATTTAATAATACCGAATGGGCATTCCCTAAGATGGTGGAATCGGCCCTTGAACCAACTGAAAAAAAAATCACCCAAAATTTTGGTATTGATGTAAAAGCATCCCAAAAAATTCTCAACTCTCAGCCCCTTTCGAGTTATGGGGTTATATATGCTTAAAATTTTCCAAGGATTTTCTGTGGTTTGAAAATTTCAAAAATTTGCCAAAAAAAAAGGTAATAAGGGCCAACAATTTTTTCTCTTCAAAGTTTCATTACATCCTCAGGTACAACACATATTTTGGAGGTGACAGAAAAAAATGCAACATGACCAAAAAAAAAATTTAAGCCAATTTTTAAAATTTTCAAACCGTGGAAAAAGTTGGCAAAATTCAAAAAACTGTCCTTGAAAACATTCTCAACAATGCGCTCACATAGGAAATACCTACATTCTGTAAAAATTTTAAAATTTTTGAACCACCCCTTCACAAATAGAAAATATTGAATTTCGAATAAGTAAGGGAACGAGGGGGCAGGATGCAAATCGGCCTATTGTCGTCTGTGATAAAACTGAAAATTTTTTTGCTTGATAGGCAGGTTGATAACATTACGACACAAAACAGAACAAAATTTAGATCTGAGGGGTGTTGTTTGCGTAAAAATTTTCAAAATATCGCTTTCGTGAATTAATAAGTACCACATATTATGTTTTCGAATTTCGAAAAAAATCAGGTAATTTTTTTTTTTGGTAAATTACATACATCAAATTGCCTATCGAATCGTGTGTTTAGTTAGTACTCTCCCCCTTATTTTATTCCCAGTGCAGTGCGTTAAAAAACATAGTGCCAGTGGGGCAAGATGCAAATTGAAAATGGAGCAGGATGCAAAAATGTATTTTAAATACCTACAAATTTCTTGAAATAGTCCCAAATGGTAATAAACACGATTAAATTGATATTCTTATGATATTTTTTCCAGAATATCACATTTTTGCTTTAATTTTCAGATAAAATATCAAAAAATTTCCAAAAAAATCGAAAAATCAACTATGACAGCAGAAATTATGGATACTTACAACGGTTTTAGAATTCCTCTATTCCTCTTTCCAAAAATTACACCTTTATTTAAATCTATGTGGCATCCACCTCGAATGTACTTCAGTAAATTTGAAAAAAAAAATCATGATTTTTCATCATATCTTTATTGTTTGCATCTCGACCCATGGCATTTTGCATCCTGCCCCACCCATAGGACAGGATGCAAAAAAAGGGAGAAAATTCAAAAAATTCTGCAGGGTTGAGGTATGCACCAAAATGGAATTTTTTCAGCAAGATAAAAAGTGTAAATGTAACTTCAATTTGTTGCAAAAATCTGACGATTAGGCCAATTTGAATAGATTTGGCAGACCATTTGATCTAGGTTGGAGCATCCTGCTCCAGGTTCCTTTATCTTATGGCTTCGTAACTCGGATGGGGTGGGGTTAGGGGTTGAAATTTTTTGGGAGTTGCTTCACATCAGTCACAACATTTTGGATGATTTTTGTCCCCATACCAGAAAATTCTCTTTAAAAAATTCAAATAGTAAATATCAGATCCATTTCTGTCAGAGGTGGACACTTGGAATTTTTTCACGCCTTGCCCAAAACTTTTCTTCGAAATCCACTAGCATAAAAAATTTATAGGAGGCTCAAGGGGAGGGGGGAGCATTTAATGATTTCAATACCAAAAAATTATATGTTTAATTCAAAATAACATGTAAAAGTAAAAAAATTTTTTTTGGTCATATTCTACTAATATACATCGTCTTCTAATCTTTGTATAATTTATAACCCGAAAAAATTCAATATTGCGCAATTTTTCCCTTAAACCAGAGCATTAATTCAATAATGCTGAATTAAATCACCTGACTCCAATTTGTGAAGGGCTGAAATGCAATCCTCATTATTTCACAATTGAACACACTGTTTTCAGATTAACAGGGTTCAATTCAAGATTTTGAGGAACTCGTCACCTATCCACAGAAATTCCTAGATTTTATTCCACACAATTTTTAAATTTTGTTCGACTAGGTTTAGCTATAGCATTGTAAGCGAAAACCAAATTATTCTTCACAAAAAATTCAAAAATGATTGAGAATTTTTGAAGGGGCCTGTGTTCGAATAGTAATGGACCAAGGATGCTGCCAGAGTTGAAAATTTTTGGATAAGTTAATTAGGGAATTTTTGCTAAGCATTTTTTTTTTGGGAACTATTTTTCGGTCACCCTGTATATAAATGTAACTTTAAGGTAAATTGAATATTAGGTACTCAACGCATAAGTCGAAAGTCGAAACGATGTTATTTTTCACTGATTTTTCAGTCAAAATTATTGATTTATTCTGATAAACTGGGAATTGATTGAGAAATCAGTGATTTTTGACCGAAAGATCAGTAAAAAATTATCAGTTTTTAAAGTAGAAGGACTAAAATACTGCCCGAGCGAAGCGAGGGCGACATTTATTTGAAAAATCATGTTTCAAGAGCCAAAAAATTCACTTTTTTTCACATTTTTGTAATAAAAGAATCACCTGTCCGAGTTTAAGGGGGGCTTTTCATGTCTTGCCCAACACAACTCATGTCTTGCTCAAGCCTTTGGGCAATACAATAGTTGCCACCACTGATTTTCTGTGAAACTCATTTCGTATCCGATGACTCCTGCATTTTCCATTTCTCCTCATTTTCTCTCCTTCACCATTTTAGAATTCAATTACCTTAAATAAACAAAATTCCGACTTCAACTGAACACCTTCAACCAATTCATCTTCACTCTACTTCATTAAAATCGTCGAAAAAAAGAAAAAAAACACACAAAACAGCAAAAAAACGGTCCCGTCTTCTCTCCACCGCTCGATTCAATTTACATCAACCAGAAACACACCTAGTACCCATCAAGAAGTTCAAGTATAGGAACACTACATCTACATAGGTACTTTCCAAAACACATTGTACGTGCGCACCTGGCCGATACTCTGCCAAGAGAAAAATTTTCAACCGAGAGCCGAATCCATCCACCATCCCGCCGCACTGCGTTTGGCTTGCAAATGAGATACTCCATAGTTGGAAACAGGCCATATAATCGCAAGACGTGCGCTGCAAGAAGTCGCGCGGAGTTGTTTCTTTAACCTCGCACAGTTTTTGGCAAAATAAGAAAACATTAATTTTATAAAATCATTATTTATACAGACTTCCGAAAATTTTCTTCTTTTTCAAATAACGCGTTCCGAGCCATCTTCATGCCGCATGGCGCACCATCGCACATACCGACCCAGTGATTGATACGCATTTTTTTTTTTACCTTCGAAATACATACGCACTCGTTTCTAAATTTATTACCTTCGTACACGATCGAATGTTGATGTGCGTGAAATAATTTACTACGTGTACCTAAATTTACACCTCGCATGGCCAGCAGACGATTGTTTGTAAACAGATAAGAAAATAATAAAGGCCAATTAAACGCATCGCGGGGTATCTTTCTCACACTCGCGAGTCGCAAACTCGCAATTTTTCGCTTTATTACAAACTGTACATTTTATAACATAGTCGAAAAAAAAATACCATAATGCGGGTTGAAGATGGTGGTGGGCGGCGCTTCTTTTGCCGAGTTAATAATATAATAAAATCATGGCGATCTTAGCAACGACGTTAATGGCGTTACGAAAAATCATTAATCAATTGTACGCGGCAGCTTTACCCAAATTCTACCATAGCTGTCTTCGTTAAAACCAGAAATAAGGGTTTACCAAAGTGCGCTCGTTCCTTTATACGAATACAACGTCAGACCAGCAGTAGAGCTACATCCGTCGAACGGTTTGGAAAAAAGAATCTTGAATTTGAAAAAAAAAGAATATATACCTGTATTTCGATTCGAAGAATTGATTTGACGAATTAAAAATCCCATTTCACCCTGCTACCTATTTTTTTCCACCAAAATACTCCACAGAAGTCGAAAAATCACTCTCGTGAGATTATCACACCCTCTCGAACTCCAACTACGTTGACCTTTTCACGAAATAAATCTTATTCGGTGACACATTCGTCATCCTTTACACATTTCCGCACACATCTTCGCAACTGTGCAGTGAAAACTGCAATTCTATAGGGTTGTTAGGTGGAAATTCAACAATAGACTCTTGCTAGGTGTTCTTACCGTATCCAAATTTTTTTTACACGTTACAGGTACTAGAAAAAAATTACCTGAGACGACCAACGCGGTGTATAACGGCAAATTAGACAATAGAAGACTACACGGAAGATGTACGTGATCGCGAGAAGTTCTTTTGTACCCTTAAACGAATGTAATACCTTGCCGCGTAATTATAATTTTTATCGAGTGTTCAGTCTCTCAGTATGGAGGCTTTTGTTAGCAGTGGCAGCAAATCAGGTAGCTTTGTGGCTTTTTAATCTCTTCAAAGTGGTTCCTACATCAAAGGATAAAACGCCACACGCTACGATACCTTGAGACTTCCTATTTCTATAGAAATGGGTACAGTTAGGTTGGATTTTTTTTGAAACTGAAATCACTTTCGGAGGTATCTTTTTTAAACTTTTTGCATCAGGAGGTCAAAAATCTTTACAGATTTTCAAGATCTACGAGAGTTGGAAAATTTTGAATGATTGGGTTAGGAATTTCTCCTGCAATTGATAAAATTTTCAGAACCATTGCAACATGAAATAGGAGAAAGGGGGATGGTGAGAAACGATTAGATTAAAATCTTACTCATGGGCATAGGTGAACCTAAGCACTCCGAACGAGAAATTAGACAACTCTTTCAACAATATCTTGAATCTAAGTGATTGAAGCTTAAAATTAAGGAATTATTTGAAGATCTATCGTTAAAATGTTCAAAAAATGATCATTTTTTTACATTTTCAAGACGATTTTTCATTTGAAAATTTCGCTTTTTCATTGCTCGGGGAGGAATCACATCTGGTATTTGATATAATATTCCTGTTTTGAAAAATTTATTTAAAATTATTACTCTCTCATTTTTGAATCAGTGAAAATTTTTTCACTGAAAGCAATTCAATGAAAGAAAATTACTGGAAATCAGTGAAAATTCACTGAAAACTCAGTGATATTTATGAAATTTACGGAAAAATTTGTGAAATTCTAATAATTTTTTCCCTGAATATTAATTTCCCGAATTTAACCTTTCATCACACAATATGCCACATAACTTTCTTTATAGGGGAAAAACGAGTCATGCAATGGCAAAATGTTGTACAGTGAAGTGTAAGGAATCGAATGATCCGATAGCTACCCGTCTGGACGTATAAGGGGGCCCAATATGAGCGAGGGAAGCACCCAAAACACAAAAATCAGTTGTCTACTGGAGGTTGTTCACATTTATTTGGGAAAATTAAATTTCGTTAGATACCTATCTCTGATTTTTGCAAAGAATTCTCAAAATTTTGGAAGTTTTTGAAAATTTAAAAACTGAAATGAAAAATTTTACTCCCACCCCCTCTCCTCTTCAGAAAAATTGTGAAAATGAGGTCACGACCATGACAAAAATTCTTCGCCAGAGTATAAGGAATTGAATGACACCACAGCTGGGAAAAAATTTAGAGGGGGGCAACTTGACATTTCCAAAATTGGACCACCCTAGAGTGGAACTTCAAAGGCGGATATCCGGAATTGTCGCTACCTTCAACGATTTTGTAAATCAGGAAACTGAACTCGATTATCTTCGAACTACATATATCACATAACATTTCTTTGTAGTTCATAATTTTTTTTTACTTCCAATTTAATAAATATTTTTTCGGATTAATTCGGGCATTAATGCATTCGGGAATATTGAATTCGGGAAAAACGTATTCGGGTAAATAGTTATTCGGGTAAAGGGTCATTCGGGGGTATTTCTATTCGGGGAAACGGATTCGGGGTAATGTCCAGGAACCGTAAATGGTGTCTCGTTATTATTTTTTTGGATAAAATTTATTATATTTGAAAAATAAAATAAAAATCAACAAATTCTTGAAAAAAAATTAGAATTTTTTCAAAGAGGATTAAGTATAAAATTTTTCAGGAAATATTAAAAAAATCTGCAAATTTCTGAAATAAATTAGTAAATTTTCAAAAATAATATCCTGTTAACTTTCTGAAAAGAATTATAAAGTTTTGGAAAACATTGGAAAATTTTTGAAATAATCATCTAATTTCCCAAGTATAATTGACAAATTTTCAAAAATAATCCCCAAATGAGAAAAATCTGCCAAAATTACGCAAGTTTCAGATTATACCTACTTACGAGGAAAGTATCCCAACTAGAAGTAAAATTTTGAGTCGAACCAAAAATAATTCGAAAGCATATCATAAAAGGACCTCTACCCAAAATTTCAAGTACTGAAGATCATTTTCTCGAATGTTGAAGAATTTTCGAAATTTCAAAATTATCTCATCATCCTGAAAAGTATTAAAATTTGATCTAATCAATGAAAATAGCTGAAATTCGGTATACACTCCATTTTCGAACGCCCAAATGGATTGGAAGCGGTTTCAAGACATTTTAGAACCGCCAGAAAATTTTGGAATTTTTCAGCACTGGATAAAAGTCTATAAAAATGGTTCATATGAACTTTAGCACCTATAATCACGAGTTACCCATATTAGTGACTTGGAACCGGCAGTTAAGATTTTCGAAAAATTGTGCCTTAATTTATCAAATAGATCATCAATATGGGTAATCCGCGATTATAGGTGTTGAAGTTCATGTGGACAATTTTTTATGGGCTTTTCTCCAATGCTGGAAAATTTCAAAATTTTCTCTAGGCTCCAAAACGTCTCGAAATCGTTTCCAATCGATTAGGGAGTTCAAAAACAGGGTATATACCACATTTCAGTTTTTTTTTCGTCGATTAGAGAAAATATTCATAATTTTTTAGGGCTATTAGGTAATTTTGAAATTTAAAAAATTCGCCAAAATCCGTGAAATGAACTTGGGCACCAGCAATTTTGAATATGGTGTTCTTTTATGATGTATGTACATTGTACTTTCGATTTATTTTTGTTTCACCACAAAATTTTACTTCCAGTTGGGATGTAGATATAATTCAGCAACATTGACAGTCTTGAGAGCAATAAAATTCAACTGAATTTTATTTAAAATTTGAATTAAACAAATTATGTGAAAAATGTTTTAAAAAAGTAAATACTTATTTCTTTCATGAAAATACAGTTTTTTTTTTTGAAACAGTTTCCTTCACTTGGGATGGAATTTCTTTTTTATAATTTTGCTTTTGAAAGTTCAAAAAGAGAATCTTCCAAAAAATATATATTTTGATATTCTTATGGCCATAATCTCATTATTTCTGTCCTATTTCATGTCGCAATAGATTTGAAAATGCTGTCAGTTGGAGGAGAAATTCCTAACCCACTCTCTCATTTCGGAATCAGTGAAATTTCTCAAAAATCACTGAAAAACAGTCAGAATTGCAGCACAGTAATAAATCAGGTGAAAATTTTTTCACTGAAAGCAAGTCAGTGAAAGAAAACCACTGGAAATCAGTGAAAATTCACTGAAAACTTAGTAATATTTATGAAATTCACTGAAAAACAGTCAGAATTGCAGCACAGTAATAAATCAGTGAAAATTTTTTCACTGAAAGCAAGTCAGTAAAAGAAAACCACTGGAAATCAGTGAAAATTCACTGAATACTTAGTGATATTTATGAAATTCACTGAAAAATCTGTGAAATTCTTGGAATAATCGGTAAAAACTCGCTTCACTGATTTTTTCTGCGCTGTAATTCTGGCTGTTTATCAGTGATTTTTCACTGATTCAGAATGAGACAGCAATCATTAAAAATTTTCCAATTTGTGTAGCTCCAAAAATCTTTACATCTGGTCCTTAACCCCCGCACAGAGTTTGGAAAAGTTTGTCGGACACTACATTTCCCTCCGGAAGTGATTTCAATTTCAAAAAAAAAGTACTTAACTCAACTGTATCCATCTATAGAGAAATGGGAAGTCTCAAAATATACGAAGCGTGTGAAGATCACGATCAGTTCAGTGCAGTATAAAAATCTGATCAATTTCATTAAGGGTATTCTTGTTAGAATATCGCTTCCTTCTTCTAAAATTTAGGAGAGGGAGCGGAAAAAATTCAAAGGGTGTGGCAATACGAGGAAATAAGGGCTAAACTCGTCAAGCACTCAAGAGATTAACGATGGAGCTGAATTCATCATTTATCCCTGCTAAATTTTTTTGAAAATAATGAAGTGTTGATCAATTTTCTGGAGATACAGAAATTTGATGCAGCTGCAAGTCAAATGCGACTCTGCAAAAAGTTAGTGACTAATATTCAACTTTTTTCACAATTACAAAAACACATTTAGGGACAAAATATAAGGATCATAATGGATCTTCATTCATCGCATAGACACATTTCATCATATATCAGCACAAGCATATATTAATATTCTCAAAAAATGACTGGTTTGTCCACATGAGTCATACAAATGATAATATATATTATAAGTTGATAATTGTCATAACTTGTCCGCATAAATGTCACATTTAAACGCACGAATGTCATTTCATGCATGCCCAAGCATATTCCGAAAAAAATGCTCATATAGGACAATTGGGACATATGTCCACTGAAAGATACACACAAACGATCTTACATCCATTTATGTCTCAAAAATACACATTTCCGTCATAATTTGTCCATCTAGATCCCATAAAGTATTCTAAATGTCGGACATATGAACATTTAATCCAATTTTAAAGATACATATTGCATTAATATGGGCCAGTAAATTTCTAAATATAAGTTCTACGATATCTATGTACCTACTACAGAATTTAAAAACTAAACTAATGACTTTTTCTTTTTCAAATTCTCATTTCATTTGTATCAGTTTGACTTTTTCTGGAGTGCTTGATACGAAAGAAAAAATAAACTTTCAGTAAGCAGCAAGAAAATCAGAATTCAAAAATTTTAAGTTTTGTTTCTTGAAATCTTCAATTTTTCAATTATCTCAGCAATAAAAGAAAATGAAAAAATACAATTTTTCCTGCCAAAAGTATAATATTTTACGAAATTATGATCTAAAACTTCAAAGAATGACTTCTGTGTGATTTTTATGATACAACAAACGCCCCAAATTCATATCTTTACAAATTTTACATCTCATTTTCAATTCAGGAACCACCGTTCAACACAAAATTATCCAAAAATACTCATTAAAACCTACTCCTTGAAACTTAAAAATAAAACCACTCCAATATTCGAAAACAGATTCAAAAAACATAAAAATCTACATCCAAATCCGAGCCGTTTTCCACCCGAACTAAAGCTCAACTAGGAATCGCATAAATCACAATAAAATTAAACACCATTCCACATGGCTCGACCGGCAGCATGAGTTTAAATGGCGCCACTACACGTGAATTTGTTATATACGAAGACTTCTTATATTATGTTGGGAAAGAAAAAAGCAACTCCATAAATACCAACTTATCTACAGTTCCATGTACAACGAAGAGAAGGCTTTTCAACAAACAGAAACAGACCCCTGGTGCAATAAACCATAGCTAAAGATAAAACTGCTATCAGTAGTTTTGCTAATGTCATTCGCAATTAAATTGCAACAGCGGATTTCGCTTTCGCGTCCACCGTCCAAATTTTCAATATTTCTGCTGCCTGATTAGATATTATTTTATAGTGGTATTTTAACCTCATTGCGTGGATAAATTTATCGGCATGTTTCTTATCATAAAACTTTTTTTCTGGATAATTTTTCAACTTTTAGGTATAAAAATTTAGACATTTTCTCAAATATTTTCATCATTTATAAGCATTTTTTTGGAAACACTGTTGCCAACCGACGAATCAAACAAACATATAAAGAAAATCACACGTTATACAAACCCATGTGCAAAAAATACCTCACACTTTTGTATACAAACAACACATTTTACAGTTACCCTAAAAACCAACATCAATTCATCTACCTGTGTAATTTCCAACAAAAAGGATCAAAAAAGGCAACAAAAAACAACCCAGCACTTAAAAATACCTATTGATGGTACATAGGAAACAAAAACTCACCTAAATTGTCGCAGAGGCACAATACACCAGACAGGTGTTCACTTCTTACATCATAGAAACGAGCAATCCGCAGCCACAGGAAGGTCGGTTCAGTTTCCTTGATCCTCCGGAACGAGCGGAGATAAAATTGATCGCAAATGGAATGAAGAATGAAATTTTAAAAATTGAAAAAAAATGGAAATAAACTCAAAAATAAAATGCGACCATGCGGCGATGGCGTAAAAAGCGAAACCAAAACCAAAAATGACGAACTCGAAACCAAAAAATTCCTTCGAACTGGACGACGCGAAAATAACGAAAAATGAAATTAAAAATTAAGAAAAAATATGCAACTTAATAATAAAACAATTAACCGCAAAAACAAAAAAATGAAAAATATTGCTCAAGCAATAATAATAATGATGACGATATCATTATTTAATTTTACTTTGAAAAAAAAACTGAAAACCAACAAAAAAATATTATATTGTCCGTGAAGTGGTTTTTACTAGGACTTGTCTACACAATAGTGTATGCGAGATAAAATGTTAGGCGGGAGAATGCTTTACGGCTTGGAAACTGATCACAGAGTATACCCTCCTGTCCCCCGGCCGCAAACTTGGTACCCCATAAAGTATAAACTGAACACGAGGAGAAAACCAGACGAAGATAAAACAATTATAAAGGACGGCGTGCGAAACGAAGAGAGCACTATAAATTGTGGGCCATAGAAGGGCGTCCGGGGGACACCTCGCTACTGAACTTTACAACCGGCGCGGATCGGCGAAGGGGGGCAAGGGGAGGCGCAGAGCAAAAGGGGAATTTATAGCGGACTCATTCTATCTTCGTCCTTTAGCCTGAGTATCCCTATAAAGTTATCTTTATCGGCCGGTGATCCATCTTTCTCTCGCACGTTCCGAACCTCTATAACTTCTCATTGCGCCTGTGTAAAACTTACGACATATTAAAACGCCCGTTTTCGCGTTGTTTTAATTTCGCGTCGTCGTTCCTCGTTCCTCTCTCGGTTCCTTCTTACGTGTATTGTTCCTTCTACGCTGCTTCCTTCTTCCTTTTTCTTTCATCTTTGGTTTTGCCTACCAATCCTGTGTGCTTTTTCGGCGGCGGATTTCGTAATTTTGCGCCTTGGGCATATTTTTTGAGCCCTTTTTAGTCCAAATATCTCACTCCTTCCTTTAGGCCCTTCCTCCCTCCTGAATTTTTGTTAGGTATAGTTTAAAAAGTTCTAAAGTTCATATATTTTCAGCAAGCTTCAAAAAACAAAATTTTCACATTTTTCATGGTCATATGCTAAGGATATTTTCATTAATTCAATTTCAAAGTAGCAAAGGATCTTTCCTGATAGGAGTCAAAAATGGCCCCTGACCCAAATTTGGTCAAAAATTACCCAAAATCATCTAAAAAAATTTTGACTTCCAACTCTCCCCCTTCCGGAATTAACGCACCAAAAAAGTTGAAAATTCAACACTGAAATCTCTGGACGAAGTGAATAAATTTTTTTGAAATTTTCACAGATTTTGAGTCTTGACGAATACAAAATTTTCAGTTCATATTTTTCTATTTTTTTTTCATGTTAGGGAGGGGGCCCTAGGAATTTTGAAGTATACCTGCTGTGCCAAAAAATGAGGTTTTTAAGTAAAAGTTACAAATTTCGGAAAATTGTGCTTCAATCGATGAAAAAGGTCACCAACACAGGTAATCAGCGATTAAAAGTGCCCAAGTTCATAATTATGGACTATTTTTATGAACTTTTCCTCAGAGCTGGAAAATTCCAAAATTTTCTGGAGGCTTCGAAACGTCTCAAAACCGCTACCAATCGACTCCGGAGGTCGAAAATAGTGTATTTACCTACCACTATTCAGCTTTTTAATTCAATGCTTGCGCTGTGGGAGTAGTTTTAAATTTTTTCTACATAGATTTTCCGCCAAAAAATTATCATTTGGGCTGAAAGTTACGGATTTCAGAAAATTGTGCTTTAATCCATTAAATATATTACCAATATGGGTAATCCGCGATTAAAAGTGCCGAAGTTCGTATGAACTATCATGGGTTTTCCTCCAACGAACTCATGGAAGATTCCAAAATTTTCTGATAGGCTTTGAAACGTCTCAAAATCGCTTCCAATCGATTTGGGAAGTCAAAAATAGGGCATATACCAAATTTAAACTTTTTTGTTTATTAGATCAAATTTTCATAGTTTGAAGGTAATTTTGAAATTTTAAAACTTCGACAAAATTTGAGAAATGAACTAAGTATGTACTTTAAATTTTGGGCGTGAGGTCATTTTATGATACACTATCGACTCATTTTTGTTTCGGCTCAAAATTTTACTTCTATGTGAGATACTTCCTTTATAATAAGTATAGCCTAAAATTTCAATACTCTCTAATTCTGAATCAGTGATTTTTATTACTGTTTCATCCAGTTATTAAAATATAGGTAACTGAAGTTACAGTGAAATATGAATTCTACTGATATGTCAGTCAAATCTAGATTTTCAACTGTTACCATCAGTAACTAGTTTTGAAGTTGAATCAGTAATAATGAAATCTACTGCTTGGTCAGTGAAGTATTCAAAAAACCAAAAATTTTAATTTTTGAAAAGTTACCCCCTCCAAAAGTTGTGGCTGGATAGACAAAAAAAAATGAAATAAAAAATTTTAAAATCGATTCATATCTTCCGATCGCGCAAGAGCCTTCAATTCTTCAGAAATTGCCAAAAATTCAATATTTTCAGAAATATCAAAAAATTTCGAAAAAATCAAAATTCTTTGAAATCAATTTTAAAGCTTATTTAGGGACTATTAAATGCGAAAAGCACAACTTTTTTGAAAAACCCCATGTTTTATAGTTTTTTTAATTTCTTATATTTCTCCACCTCTGAAGAAAAATTGAAAAAAGTTATAAAACACTGATATTTTTTTAAAAAATTGCTTTTTGGTCTAGACAGTCGCTAAAGAAACTCTGAAATAAATTGTGGTAAATTTTAAATTTTTTCGAAACTTTTTAAATTTTGGCAATTTTTGGAGAATTGAAGGCGCTTGCGCGATCGAAAGATATGAATCGATTTTGAAATTTTTTATTTCATTTTTCTAGTCTATCCAGCCAACAACTTCTGGAGGGGTAACTTCCAAAAATCAACATTTTTGGTTTTTCGGTCCACCCTAATGGATATTCACTGATAGAAATGGTGATAGTTTGGGTTCAAACCACCGAAGTGCCAGTGATTCTCTGAGGTAAGGAGCCCGATTACAGGGACCCTAAAATTTTTTTTAATTTCATATTTTTAAAATTTTCTTACAATTGTGTACGTGAATCTAAAAAGGTCCCACTTTGTCGGGATTGAGTTAAGACCGGAGCGTAATACTAGATAAAATTTCGGATCATTTAAGACCACTCCCAGCCCATATGGTGAAAATCTCTCAGAGATACGCGCATTTGAAGTTGAAATTTCAAAAAACACGATTTCGAGAAAAACACGTTTAAAGTTTTTGCAAAAATTAAAGAAAGTTTCAACTTCAAATTCGAATATCTCTGAGAGATGTGCACCATACAGGCTCGGAAAGGTCTTATTCGATTAGAAATTTTATATATTTTCAATAAAATGTATGCAGAAAAAAATTTTACTTGTTATACATCATGAACAATACGAAATTTGAGCATAACTTTGAAAGAAAAATGATACAAACTTAATTACAAAAGTAAAAAATTAAGAATACGAAGTATTATATTTTTTTTTTAATAGCAGTCGAATCAACCTTTTTCGTATTTTTTCTTTTTTCGGCGACTTTGTTTGGACCTTTTTCGTCTATTGATGCCATTTTTTTCACACATTTCGCCGAACTTTGAGCTTTTTCAGTCTCTTTCAACGTTTTTTTCGAACTTTGAGGTTTTTTCATTTCATTCAGCGTATTTTTCGAACTTTGAGCTTTTTCCGTTGCATTCGGCATTTTTTTCGAACTTTGAGCTTTTTCCGTTGCATTCGGCATTTTCTTCGAACTTTGAGCTTTTTTTGTTTCATTCGCAGTATCGAGGTATCGAGGTAGGCTGACGTTTCACTCCATAACAGCGAAACGCAAGGTCGGATCGAGATGCGGTTTGCGGCATTCGAAAGAGCAGGGTTGCCACTATCAGAAACGTCAAAAATCCCAAAAACGTCATTTTCGACCCAACTTCAGAAAAATCGCTATAACTCCGTAAATAATCCCGACAAAGTGGGACCTTTTTAGATTCACGTACACAATTATTGAGTTGGAAGAAAGTTTGATAAACATGAAGTTGAAAATTATTTTTAAAATTCAAAAAATAAATGAAAAAAACTGAGGAGAATTTTGAAATTACTGGAAAAAATTTTAGAATTAGAGGAAATTTTAAGAAATAAAAAGTTGAAAAAAACTTTTAAAAATCCAACCTGGAAAATATTAAGTTAGAAAATTTTGCTTTTCAACTATAACCTTATAAATTTTCTAATTGAAAAGTTATTTAAAATTTTTCCAAAAATCTGCCAAAATTATAATTTTTGCAGACTTTTTCCATTTGGCAATTATTTTTGAAAATTTGTCAATTATTTAGAAAACTTGATGATTTCCTCAAAAATTTTCCAATTTTTTCGAAACCTTTATGATTCTTTTTAGGAAGTTGACGCGATATTAATAAGACATATAATCAGTGAAAATTTCAAAAAAAATTATTCACTCCTTTCAGAGGTTTCAAGTGTTGAATTTTTGGCACTGGGGTGCGATAATTCCCGAAAGAGAGGGAGTTGGAGGGTCAAACAAATTATTGGATGGTTTTATACTGAAAGTAACATTTTGGATGACTTTTGACCGATTTTGGGTCAAGAGCCATTTTGACCCTTATCAGGAAAAATCCTTGATATTTTATCAAGAATTGACAGTGGAAAAACACTGCTTGAATTCTCCAAATTCCAAAATTTTGCCAAGTACCTACAACAAAATAATATTTTTAATTCTTAACTCAAAATGGCTGAATTGCTGAAAGTGAGATTCGAGGTTGGGGCTACCTTTCCACTAACTCTATTCGCGACGACTTTGATATTCATACTTATTGACAAATTCATCGAAAAGTTGAGAGAAAAAATGAAAAAATTATAACTCCAAATCATTTCATGTAAAAAAAGATGAAATTAGGGCCCTTGCGAAGCGAGTGCGAAAATTGATATGAACAATCTTACTAGAAAGGCCAAAAATAGGTAACTACGTATTGAGCATATGACAAGACATTTTCAATCTCTTGAGGGACAATTGTCCCCTTCGTTGCTCTCTTTGGATAAATGTGTGATTTAAAATGAAATATTTCTTTTGAATTTTATAAAATCGTGAAGATATTTTAATTTCCATAAAAAAATTTGAGAATTGGTAAACGAGAAGTATACCTACGTAGGTAATTTTTTGCAGAATTTTGTGCTCGTTTTTTTTTTCGTCTCAGGCATGTGCCTAACGTGAAATCCGCAGCTTCACTCTTTTCCACCTATGATAAGCCTCATCCTGGGGCCCCAACACGTCTCCAGCATATTTTGCACTCCACAATAAAGGTTTCGACCTGAGCTTTTTTCTCCACTTTCTTCGCTCCTCTTTTTCTCTCGTTCCTCCCCGTATATCTTTTCCCCATCGTTTGGTATTTTTCGACATCGCGCGTCGGTCGTGTACCGCAATAATTTGTCGAGGGGAATTTCAAACAGATACTTTTGTTAATGGATAAAATTTACGTGCTGGTGACAAATCCCACCGATATACTACGCTTAAATAACCATTTAGTCGCCGCAGCATCATAGTCTCAACGTCCGACTCGTTTTTTGAAATTAATTTCATTTTCATTAATAAATTTGCCAACTAGCTGCACCATCCAGCATCCACTGTCACAATGAGTCTGTTTTGTGACCTGCGGTTTGTCGCGTCGCCTCGTCTCCTAGTGTGCTCTTCTTCGATAAATATAAGCAGGTACTCCATAAATCGTGACTCACCTGTAAAAAAATATAAGGAATAAAATGAGCAAATTATGTCTATTGAAAAAGTATTCGCGTGAAAGAAAGAAAAAATATGATAACGATATTATACAAAGTTCGTCGTAGGTTTACAGTGTTGTAAGGTCTGACGTAATGTATGATAACAATTGTGTAGATATAGGTACTGGTGTTTCTTCGTTGTGCATCAGTGACACGTACAAAATTCGTGTTTTTTTTTCACTTTTTTGATAAATAGAGAGTAGATAATTTATTAGGTTACCAGGGCTTATCGTTATAGTTTTCCTGTTCAAATTTTAGATATTTTACAAGGACATTTGAAAAAAAATCATAAAACAGTGGTGCACATGTGTTTTAAAATTTGCACCAGGGACGAAAATTGTTCACAGGGGCTATTTTTTTCAAGTTTTCTAGATCTCTTACAGGAGGAGAGGGGCGATTTTATATTCTGCTAAGTAATAATGGTCAAATGTATCCGTAAGTTCCCAAAAAAAATATTTTAAATGAATTTTCATGATGTCTTACAGAATCGTAAAGCTTTTGTAATGTGTTTTTTTGAAAAAAAAAATTCATCAAGTGTAAAGATTGAAAGTCGTACTCCCTGAATGACTTTGTTTTCTAACCAGAGATTAAAACTTTTTTAAAAATTAATTTTTGTGAGGTTTCAAAGTTTTTGAATAATTTAAAAAAATCTACACTTTTGAAGTAAAAATCCTCACGTAGCGAATAAGATATGGTAAGTGAGATAACGATAAGAATAAAGGTGATAAAAGGATGTTTGTCATAAAAGAAGCATAAAAAATCCTCTGTTTAAAAAATTTACCTGCCAAGATTTTTGAAAGAATTTGTTATAACTTTTTTATCACGAAAAAGCAAAAGGAATCATTGATATCTTGAGTGAGGTGAAAGCGAATTTTTTTTCGAAAAATCACGTTGTTTTTTTTAGATAAATTCTCAACAGACTAAATTTCATCATTTTTTCCAAATTTTTCGTTCACT
Source organism: Pseudococcus viburni (assembly GCA_033439095.1). Taxonomy (NCBI): domain Eukaryota; kingdom Metazoa; phylum Arthropoda; class Insecta; order Hemiptera; family Pseudococcidae; genus Pseudococcus; species Pseudococcus viburni. The sequence continues at coordinate 1,123,153 of JAVBJF010000019.1, read as the reverse complement.
CCCTCCCCCTCCCCCAGCTGAAACTTGGTTCATTTCGAGTTTTTACTTTACCTCTCCTCAATCTGAATTTATTGCAAATTCTCTTGTACTCTCCTCAGGCTGGATTTTTCCAATTTAGATTTTCTTCTGTACTACTTCCTCTGAGCTAAAATTTCATTATTTTTCAAAATTTCTCCCACACTGGTAATTCTGTATTCATTATGTGAGATACCTGCTCAAATTCAGGCTGAATTTTGACAATTTTAAATTTTTCCTGCATCAATCTTCAGGCTGAATTTATGTAAATTCTTCGGTACCCCTTACCAGACTAAATTATGGTCATTTCAAATTTCTCCGGTACCAAATCAGAACTGATAATAAATGAATTAGGTCATTTCAATAGTTACCATATAAAATTTTAATGATTAGGAAATAGGTAGGTAAAATCTAGAATGATATTTTCAGAAAGTAAATTACACGTTTTTAAAAATTTAAAATTTTAGAATAGGTATACCTAGGTTATTGGTATCTCTGTTTTCGAAAATTTTCAAATCCTCAACATTCATGAAATCAAAAACAACAAAAAATGAATTCAAAAATTTCTTTAGCCCGGCGGGCCAAATAAAAAAAACACAAGCCCGGGACGACCCCCCCCCCCCCCATAAGCATGTGCTCAGCAAATGGAAAAATACACAAAGCGAGTGTTTTATAGTCAACTTAATCAGTTTTTTCTGAGCTTATTCGGGCTGGAAAAAAGTTGAAATTAACACACAATGCTTGAAATAATTATGGGGTAAAAATACACAAATTGTTGATCGGCTTCACCTCCAAAACAGTAGGTAATAAGAATCTTAGCAGCATGGGAGAGCTATATGTCTATGTAGTTGCAAAATGAAATTTTGGATCTCAAATGGTTGCCCGGTTAGCAACGCAATGGCAAAATCCCTTCACATTTTTGGACTCGTTGGGTCCGTGAATTTTTAATGAGAAAAAAGAAGTAAGGAAATCCAAAAAACTACGAAGCTTGTTTTTTTTTTAAGTAGGCAGAGGATTTATGAAGATTCGGGTCTTTTGTCTATTATGACTATTAGGGTGGATCGAAAAAAAAAAATCTTGGATTTCGACCAAATTTGGTGGGGTGGTTTACTTTGAGTGGGAGACTACCCAAAAAAAATTTGAGCCCTCCAGGTGCAAGGGGAGGGGAGCAGGGGGTGCTCAAAGTGCACCTCCTTTTGAAAAAACACAGTTTTTTGTGTTTTTTAGAAAATCAAAATCGTGCGAGAAGCCGTCACAGCACTCAAAAGTTGCGATTTGAGGCTGAACCACCGCCGTCCTCCTCCGATCAAAATTCAGACTGCTACCAGGGGGTCCAAAAGTTGCAGATTGCAATATTTCAATAATATGAATTTTTCACTAAGCTGGAATGATTTTTTTCATCAAGTAATTGAGCAAAAAAATTTTTTTCGATCACTGAAAGTAAATTTTGAAAAAAAAATTATGAAAATTTTATGCACCAGTGCAGCCAACAGCGAATCGTAAAATTCCAAAATACAGAATTTATGCCAACTTTGAATTGATTACTTTTTCGTTTGAAAATATTAAGAATTTTTTTCACTCACTAGAAGTAAATTTCGGAAATTTTTCGGAAAATATTGTATATCAGTGTAGCCAGTTATAAATTCTACACTATGAAATTTACGTTAATTTTGAATTAATTTTTTTATTGTTTGAAAAATTCACAATAATTTTGTTTTCAGTCATCAGAAATGAAAATTTACAAATTATTTTTTGAAAATTTTTACATCAGTGCAGCCAGTAGCTAATTGTGATATTCTAATATTACATTTCGCCAAAAACGTATTTGTCTTCAAATTTTCAAAAAAATTGTCTTGTATTTATTTTTATGCCTGCGAGAGAATATACCAGTTCTGTTTTTTTTTTTCAATTTTCTAGCGTTCTCTTATTGAGCTGACAGCCTACCAGCTTGGCTTCTCAACAATGGCTTCAAAATCAAAACATACTTCTATTGATCTGATTGAAAACAAAAATAATACTGTGAATTTTTCAAACGATAAAAAAATTAATTCGAGATAAACGTAAATTCCATAGAGTAGAATTTACAATTGTCTACACTGATATACAATATTTTCCGAAAAATTTCCGAAATTTACTTCTAGTGAGTGAAAAAAATTCATAATATTTTCAAGCGAAAAAGTAATCAATGCAAAGTTGGCATAAATTCTGTATTTTGGAATTTTACGATTCGCTGTTGGCTGCACTGGTGCATAAAATTTTCATATTTTTTTTTCAAAATTTACTTTCAGTGATCCAAAAAAAAATTTTGCTCAATTACTTGATGAAAAAAATCATTCCAGCTTAGTGAAAAATTCATATTATTGAAATATTGCAATCTGCAACTTTTGGACCACAAAAAACTGCGTTTTTTTAAAAAGGAGGTGCACTTTGAGCACCCCCTGCTCCCCTCCCCTTGCACCTGGGGGGCTTAATTTTTTTTTTGGGTAGTCTCCCACTCAAAGTAAACCACCCACCAAATTTGGTCGAAATCCAAGATATGTTTTTTTTTTCGATCCACCCTAATGACTATGAAAATTATTTCGTGGTTTTGGTGAGAAAATTTATCGTTCTCTGGAATTGATCTACATTTTTGGTTCCAAACGCATCAATTTTTAATAAAAAAATAAATAAATAAATGAACATAAATGTCTAAAAATCCGCAAAAAAATTTTAAAATTTGAATTTCTGGGCCTAAAACATTATAAAAAACAAAATAAAAGACGTAAAAAAATAAAATATATAAGAAAAACCGAAAATAACACATGTAAAATCAACTCACAGATCATAAATTCATAACAAAAAAAGAAAAACTTTTTGAAAAACTCATAAAATAATTCAAAAATTGGCCTAATCCACGAAAACCATAAATTCTGTTACTAACAAAACGCCCATTACGGGCGCCTTGCGCACCAAAAAACTGCGCAACTCAGCTGCATAGCAACGATCTCGCACGTCGTAACATATCGAAACCTGCGCAAATAATGTTACACTTCTGCGTAACTTGAACCAATAGCGCCGCATAATGGTTGCTACTTGAACCAACTACAGAACAGCCATTACCCACCAGCTCCTAATTATTTTTGCCAAAAATGGGATTTCGACGATTTTGGTCCAAATTATTATTATTTTGAGTTCAAAATTTTTTAACTCTAAATTTTTCCAATTTCTTTCATTCTAAACTTTTTTCAAAGCTGTATTCAATCTTTCAATTTTTTCACCAGTAAATTTTTTTAACCTCTAACCTTCTTAAATTTTTTAAAATTTGATTTTAAAATTTTTTTTATTTATAATATTTTTATAACTTTTGAACATTTTTTCTAATTATTTATTAAATTGGAAAAAATTAAAAAAATATGAAATTGAGATTTATTTTTGAAAATTCAAATTTTGAAAAATAGTAAGTATACAGTGAATTAGCTAAAAAATATTAGAGATAGTCCGAATTCGAAAAAATTAGCAGAAAGGTGAATTTTCATATAATAAGTTCAGTAAGATATGTATTTCAACCAGCCCAAACTTCCCTAAAATCGACGAGTATTTTGTTTTCCGGGGGGGGGGGATGTTAAAATTTTGAGTTTTCGGCTGTAACATTCGAAATTACGCACTTACGAAAAAAAAGTTGAACAAAAAATTGTAGAACATGAAAAAATGAACAATTATGTTACTTACAGTTTTTCCCTAGGACATCATGGGGAGGAGCTAGGACCTTCGAAAAAAAACAATTTTAAAAATTTTCCATTTTAACAGAAAAAAATCACCAAAAACTGGGTTATTCAACTTTTATGAGTGGTTCTTTTACAAAGTACATTATATTACTATGTGAAATAAGAAAAATGTATAACCGACCCCTTATCTCAAAGTGGGGGGGGGATGGACATTGGACCCTCCGAAGGAAAATTCGCATTTTTCCCCGAGCGTAGCTCAACTACAGAGAAAAATTCGAAAAACTGGTTCAAACAAACGTTGCAGACCATTAAAAGACGAACATTTTTCTTTCTTTACTTTTTTTCCACGTGGTCTTGGGGACGAGCTATTGCAAAAAAAAGATGTTCGAAAATTCGAATTTCGAATCTCCTCTTTTGGGGCCCAATTTGGATATAGGAGTCAAATTATTATAAAAATCAAGTTCAGCGCCCACAAAAACCCCAGAACTCCACTTGTTCGACTTTACACTTGCGTAATTTAGTGAGTTCAAAAATGTTCGAACGCCGCGCCGCTTTTTTTTTGCAATAGCTCGACCCCAAGACCACGTATAAAAAAAAAGAAAAATATGAAAATGTTCGTGTTTTAAAACTCCACAAGCAACGTTTGTTTGAACCAATTTTTCGAATTTGTCACTGTAGAGGTCCTAGGTTCTCCCCATGACGTCCTAGGGAAAAACTGTCAGTAACAAAATTGTTCATTTTTTTATGTTCTACAATTTTTGTTTCAACTTTTTGTTCGAAAGTGCGTAATTTCGAATGTTACAGCCGAAAACTCAAAATTTGAATCATTTCACCCCCCCCCTCCCCCCAAACAAAATACTCATCGATTTTAGAGAAGTTTGAGCATGTTGAAGTACATAGGTACTCTACAAAGCTTATATACGAAACTTCTCCTTTCTGATAATTTTTTTTTAGGTCAAAACCTTAATTGACTACACTGCATTTTTTCCAATAATTTTAAAATTTTTCCACAATTTTTTTTCAACTTTGAATTAAAAAAAAAAAAAACTCTAACTTCATATTTTTCAGAATTTCTTCCAACTCGATAATTGGAAGATATTTGATGAAAAAAATTTGAAGAAATCAAAATTAAAAGAATTTTAAAGCTGGAAAATTTTTAAAAATGGATGAAATTTTGAAAAAAATTTAAAATTACAGAAATTGAAGAAATTTAAATTTAAAAAAAGCTAAACCTATAAAAATTGGAATAAATTTGGACTAGGACCGTCTAAATCCCATTTAAGACAAAAATAATCAAGAGCTAGTCATTCCTTTCAGTTCAGCCACAGCTACACAAAAAACGGGGAAAAATTAGCTACATTTTCATCCGCACCAAACATTCGGAAAAATTCTCTGCCAAAGGCGAATTTCGTTTTCCCTGCAACTTTTATCAGGCGCGCCGAGCTTGGCTCGGGGTTTTATTAAAGCGTATACGGAAAACAGCGCCGCATACGGGATCTATAACTCTTGCATTATTTAATTCTACGCCGATCGTAAATTTTCCATTACGGACTATTGCAAAGAAATACGAGGCCCACAATATGCAGTTCTTACCGCACAATTACGCCGCAGTATAAATTTTTAAACCTTATTACTGGCTTGTAAAGCTACTACTTAAACTATACAAGAGTCGTTTTTCTATATAGCTGATTTATTATCTGAAAATGCACAAGCCAAGCTATGAAAGCTGCGTTTATTATTACACGAGTGCGAATGTTATTTAAAACGGCGTTCGAACTTATCTTCGGTATGAAATTTGTCCAATGACAGATCCATAAACGAAAAGGTCTGAGGAAATTTTTTCTCAAAAGTCTAACACATTTATACCTAATTAAACGGTACTTAAAATGCTGCAGAAATTAATAGTTACACGACCATAAAACCATTATCTCGCCACAATCGCTACCACGCGCGTATTAATTACCCCTCTCGGCCCGACCAACCAGACCTGTCAAGTAATTCAATTTTCCATCCATTTAGAAGGGCGCGAAATCTGTTTACAAGGTACTTGTATACGTCTGTATTGTCGTCAATGTCGTATAAAAATTTAAAGCCAAAAGGAAAACTGCGAACACTAGTTTTTAAAGGCAGATTTTATGAAAGTGCTTATACAATTTGAACGGGGGTTAGATAACACTTTGTAGTTATTTCTATAAAACAGTTTACGGGAAGGTTATTTGGCCCAAAGTACGCACATAAAATGTAACGACATGGGCGACTTGTTGCGTTCTCTCTTTTTTGGCCCCCTTGCTTCTATACTACGTATTACCAAATAAAATCTTAACAATACTTCGGCTTCTTCATTTATTAAGTGCTAAAGGAAAAACTTAACTTGGAATTCTTTAAAAATTTATTTTCATCTCGAAGTATAATTTTTATTGCCATTTAAATCGAGTTCGTTTTTCAACTTCTCTCGTTTCCTCTCGACTTCTCCGTGTCTTTATTCTTGGATACTCATATCTTATTCTTTTTTGTCTTTTTTTTTTTTTACACTCATTCTTTTAATGAATTGTGCGGTACTGGTTCTTTCTTTCTCGGAATAATTCTCTTTCGTTCGACATTCTTTTGTGAACTGATTTTTTTCTAGCGCATGTATTGATCTAATTCTGCTATCATGTAGAAGACTACGCGTAAAATTTATTTAGAAAGTGGTTCGCTGCTCGGTGCGGCCTTTTTTTCTCTCTTCAGTTCGTGGAATAAAATATTACTTAGAGAAAAAAGTAGAAATAGGTTTTGGATTATTTCAAAAAAGAGAAAAAAATGGCCAAAAATTTTTACATCAAAATAATCGAGCGAATAAATTTTGTAGATCGAAAAGATAAAAAAGTTTTTAAAGATTTGGGTACATTTGATAACTTGTTTTAATAAAGTGAACATTTTTCAAACAAAATTCAAAGTTAAAGATTTCAAATTTATCTACTTCCTCTCCTTAATTCATGTTCATCCAATTTTCCTTGCTTTTGGTCCAATTTTACGCGACTGTTGCATTCACAAAATTGGAAAATTAAAATCCATTATTATAGGATTAAAACCTCTATATTAATGATTTTTAGTACAGGTATAACATTATTAAAAATGAAAGTTCAGAAAAATTTGATAGACAAACTGTCTTTAAAAATCTATAAAAACGAAAATCTTTCTGAAAAAATTGTAGGTAAGTACTTTTGTTGAAACGACAACTTCACTGCAAATTTTGTTCGCGGAATAATGAGAATCCATAAAAAAAATTATCTCAATGTTTACATTTAATTTTAAGATATATTCAATATACCCTCCTCCCGCCCCAATGTTTTAAGTGATAAATTATCAAGGGAAATTTTGTATTCGTTTAATTTTTGACAACGAATTATTTTCTAGAATATATAAAGGGCGACCCCTTGGCCCCTTGATCGTCCTACCGGCTACCTCATCACCTAAGGACCGAATGTCGCCAAGATTCTGAAAATTCAAACTTGGCTTACCCATTGAACGAAATTTTCAAAGGGTTGATTTTCTCCAAGAAGGACGAGGGGGGAGGGGATCTCGAAAAAATCACATAATATTTTACCCTCCAAGTTTTTTAAGAATTCATTTCAAAAAATTGACTTTTTTTCTAATTCTCTCCGAGAGAATTACACAAATCGAGAGACTCTCGATTTGTGTATTTGTTGTATCACAGTTTTTTTTTTTTTTTTTTTACAGTGACCATGCAGTAGGTTCAGTCGGTGAACGATGTTGAAAATCTCAATGATTTTCAAGCATTGTGTATGCCAGAGTCAATCAGTAATAATGAGACGAGCAACCCTGAAGATCGGTTCGAAATCCAAACACAAAAGACAGTGTGAAAAAATTCAAATGATGGTACCTAGGCCTGCTTTATAAATTGTAGAAGAACTGACGGATCAATAATTGAAAACTATCCGTTGGCGAAGTGAGTTTTTGGCCAATGACTGTAAGTGTAACTGATATACTTTCAGCGAAAATTGAGCCAATTTGAGCAGAAACATGGATAAGTATTTGTTAATTTCATTTCGTTGGAAAAATTTGAGAATTTTAAAATATTGATCCGAGTCTCACAATTGAACGTGTCACAGCAAAAAGGACATATAGAAAAAATGACGTTTTTGGGAAATCGCGATTGAAGTTTGAGTATACTTTTTTTAATACTAAATTAAAGAATTGAGCTGGGGAAAAAATTTTACCTTAAAATTTCATCTTTTTTCCACAAGAAAACAGCTCGCCCATCACATGATATATTTTCTATTTTTTTCTATATTGAAAACAAAAGATTGAGTTATATGTCCTTTTTGTTGTGACAAAATTTCATTTCGATCCTTCTACGTTTGATGACGTATAATTTTTCCGGAAGTGAAAATTAAAAAAAAATCTTCATAGAAAAGTTGAAGAGAATGAAAAAAGGAACATTTTCGTGCAAAAAAATTTAAAATTATCTCTTCAGGGAGCGGATATATAGCACTTTGAAAAATGACAACTTTTTTTTCAAATGCTAAAAATACATTTTGGACGAATTTTATTATTTTTTCAAATTTACGACGAAAAATTAACTAAAAAAATACTTCATTAAAATTTTAAAATTTTACAATCATCTGCACAGTGAAAAAATTAAACATTACGCAAATTCTCGAAAATCAAACATGTACCGGTAGTGTAGGTACCGAAATTGCGAACTTCGCATTTTAAAAACGCCATAACTCTTCGAGGAAAACATATTGGAATTTGGGAGGGGGCTCATTGGATAGAGAAAACTTCAGAGAATACGAATCGCGTGTCGCATCAAAAAGGACATATGCTGAGTTATACCCTTTTTGTTCTGACACACTCACTTTTCATCATTGAAAAAAGTTGTATTTTTTCAAAATTTTCTATTTAGATCCTCCAAGTCCCAGCATTCTAAAGTTCAAGTCATAATTGGGAGGTACAGGTCGCTGAAGAGGTCCAATTTCAAAATTCCATTGGAAACGCAAAAAATCAAATTAAAAAGTTCAACTTTCAATTATCAAATGAGGAATTTAACAATCAAAATAATATTGAAGTTTTCACTTCAAAATATTATTTCAAATTTCGGATAATTTCCCCACCCAGGATCACAAAACTATTTTCAGACGAGAAATTTGTTTTGACTAGCAAAACATGGAATAAAATCGAATTTGAGTCAAAAAAATCAGAAAAATATGCGTATTTTATTTAAAAAATTTCGATTTTTTTGTCATTCCAATAAACCAATTTCGTTCTGTCCTTAATCCGATGTTCTTAAAACATTTTTTTTTTCAATTTACGTAAGTACAAGCAATAATACAGATTCTAAAATATTCTTGCAGAAAACCTCATCTCTGACGGAGTTGTGCAATGTGCTTCAAGGCAGATAGATCGTTTTACTTTTTTTTTTCGAAAGTCGAATATTAGAGAGGGAAGTCAAAGAGTTAGATAAGGACTTGTAAAAAATTGGAAAAAATTTCATCACCTCTGATCTAATCCTGACCCTTGGCCATCAACTGTGCTTCAAATGCCTAGATATATTTTTAAAATTTTTAAAAATTGAAAAAATTCAATTTTGCTTACATAGTTTTGAAAGGATTTTTTTTAAGTTCTGTAATTTCATTGAACACAAATTTTATGTACATACACATGACTTATTAAGTTATTATGGTACATCATGTCCAGATCGTACATCATGTCCAGATGGGACACTATGTCCAGATGGGACACTATGTCCAGATGGGACACTATGTCCAGATGGGACACTATGTCCAGATGGGACACTATGTCCAGATGGGACACTATGTCCAGATGGGACACTATGTCCAGATGGGACACTATGTCCAGATGGGACACTATGTCCAGATGGGACACTATGTCCAGATGGGACACTATGTCCAGATGGGACACTATGTCCAGATGGGACACTATGTCCAGATGGGACACTATGTCCAGATGGGACACTATGTCCAGATGGGACACTATGTCCAGATGGGACACTATGTCCAGATGGGACACTATGTCCAGATGGGACACTATGTCCAGATGGGACACTATGTCCAGATGGGACACTATGTCCAGATGGGACACTATGTCCAGATGGGACACTATGTCCAGATGGGACACTATGTCCAGATGGGACACTATGTCCAGATGGGACACTATGTCCAGATGGGACACTATGTCCAGATGGGACACTATGTCCAGATGGGACACTATGTCCAGATGGGACACTATGTCCAGATGGGACACTATGCAGAGGCGTCGTCAGGGGGGGCCTGGGGGGCCAGGCCCCCGGAAAAAATTCTGGCCCCCGCTTGGCCCCCCAAAACTTATGTTGCATTTCTAAATTTACATTACACTTAAGGTCATTTGGGGTAATTGTAAACATGGGGTAATTGTAAACAAGTCGTGCTGTAAATACTGAAATGCATCTAGCAAGCTGGAGTTGCCAAAAATAAAAACTGTGAATAATTGGCCTTACTATAATAAAGAACTTCGGGTTCTTGGTGACAGCTGAGATGAAAAATTTCGCGATGAAAAAAACATGATATCAAATTTTGGTTTTCACACAATCTACGTAATCTTCAAAATTTGAGAAAAAATAGAAAAAAGTAAAAAAGTTGGTGTTTGATGCATTAATTTAGTTCTACGGACATTCAAAAATGATGAAATTCAATACTTATGATTTTTGAAGCTGAGAAATTAATTTTCTGCAGCATTCACAAATACCCATCAAATTTTTGAGGTGTGGGGTAATTGTAAACACGTGTTATTTAAATGGGATTCACAAATTTAAACACAAAATATCATTTTTTTTTGTTTTGATTTTTTTAAATTTTTTTTTACAAGTTAGTTTTTCCAGACGTTTAAATATTTAATCTGTATAATTTTTTTCCAAATTATGCAAAAAAAACCCCGAGGGATACGTTTTTATGGGGTACAATGTATGCATTTACATTTACCCCATCATAGTGGGGTAAATGAAAATATTCTTGTCCAATTGTAAACGAAGTCCATAAGTTCGGAATGAATAATCGAATCGATGAAAACAAACCGCCATATTACTCCTCATACATTCATTGATACATGGAAAAAATTTCAATCACTTTGCTTTCTTACTTACAGAGTAAAACGAAAAAGAGTATCACAAAATCGGTTCAATTTTCTGAAAAATTTACAATTACCCCGATAGGATTTTCAAAGCATTAAAACATGAAAACATGTCTTTTTAGGGCATTAAAAATCCAATTTTTTCAAAGCTTCGCCCTCGCTTCGCTCGGGCATGAACAAAATCACAATTCCAAGATCTATTTGAGACGAAAGGGCAAAAAAGGCTCCCTTTTTACCCCCTCCCCATTTTTAGCAGGTGAAAAAAGTCAGTCTCCACTCCCCCCTCCCCCTTCTTTTCCATTTCGAAAAAGCAAAAAAGAGTTGTCCAACACACGGCCCCTTTTGTGCCCCCCCATTTTTGATTCTGACGACGCCACTGACACTATGTCCAGATGGGACACTATGTCCAGATGGGACACTATGTCCAGATGGGAAAATATGTCCAGATGGGACAATATGTCCAGGAAGGACTTGACCAAAAAAATTCATCAATGGCAATTTTCCAAAGAAAAAATCAATTTTGGAAAAAATCAAGTACAGCAACACATTTTTTTTCATATTTGAAAAATTTCCAAATAGAGGAAGATATCAAAGAAAAGCGAGCCCCAAGAAATTTCGCATACACATTTGCTCGAGAAGAATTGTCACCAAATCAGTAATTCCACATTAGTTTTAATTTTTATAAATTATTAATACCGTATTATGAAAGATTTGATTAAAAACTACATTACCTTTCAACTTTTCCCAACAGAACTCCGCCTTTTTGATTCTCTGGGATTATTTTTCAGTCACCTGCATGTTTCAAAATTTTCAAAAATCAAAAGACTATTTTTAAAGAATAATTTTTGGAACAGAGTTGGCAGGATCTCAGAAATATTAAAATGAATAATAGCTTCTTCTCTAGGAAAATCTTCAAAAATGAAGCCAAGTCAATTTTTCTTAGGGCCAAAACCTTACATATTTTTACATAGGTACTAACTTTCTGGCAATTTATTTTGTGTAGTTTTTTTCCAGAAAGAAATCAATGATTTTTCAAAAATATTTTTATAAATTTTCTCCAAGATAAGACTTCGAGCTAAATTTCCTCCAAGACAAGCTCCCCATCCCATCAAAAAAATGAACTCACATAATTCTCCCAAAGCAAAAAATCATCAACGCCACATCCAAAACAATAAATCCACACTCTGGGAGAGCCCCCAACCTAAGCCATTATTGATTGAAAACATATTAAACATCAACGAAAATAAATCATACGCCATAGCAGCAGTATATCCGGAAGAAAGTAATGTATATGGGTGGATTTACGAGGGTTAACGTTTTGTGATTTTCATTTGTGCGCGCAGCAATTACATCCTGGCGCAGTAGTTCGCAATCCAGGGAATAAGAGGACAAGAGGAGTGAAAGCGAAACCAGCGATGAAATATGAAAGATGGTAGGTATACAGAGTACTATACTATTTGTAATAATTACACTACAAATAAACAAACGAAATAGCGTATTGATTCTTGGGATAAGTTAAGGCACGCGTGGTTCGCGTAGGTTTATGGAGAATAATCACCTCTACACTTTGGGGTACGTGCCCTGCCCTCCACTTTACCTGTAAGTACATGGATGCTGAAGGGATACACACATGACATATGGAACACCTGCAAATGTGGCTCTATGTGTATATAGAAGAAGGGAACCTTCCATAGCATAGCAATAAGGCAAAGATGAGTTAAATTTTCAAATACATTTACCTCTCCATTGCCCTATTTCTTCATGGCGCGGCGCGACGCTTTCTTAATAATAATTCACCTTCTTACACGATGATAAAATTTAAGATCGTAAATAAGGCGAAATTTAGAATCCTCGGCACGCTTCTAAAGTCGTAAATTCGTTAAGAACAGAATCAAACTTTTAAATAAGCGCCGCGGAAAACTTCACCAAACTAGTTATTACCTTTTGGTACAGCGCTATACCATACAGCCGCATATACCGCTCAACGTACTTACCATCAGGGTTATATGTACCAATACACAGGCGGGCCAAAGCGACACATACGTACACAACGATGAAAATAGAAACAATAATACATAACTTGAAAACTCCATTAATCCGGCCACGAGCGTTGGAAATCCGACAACGTACCATAACCCGAGATCCGAAGCTTAATTAAACTGCCGCTAAAATTCCAAACTCGTAGAGATCGCACGATGGGAGGTGAAATTGTGAACCATGGCGGTACAAAAATGTATTACATGAACGCATAGCGTCGACAAATACGTATTTAGTTAAAAATGCTTCGACGAGAAGGGGTATTGTCCAGCTACGCATATTTTTTTGACGCAAAAAATACAAAAATAAGGCTGCATGTGAATTGATTCTCAACGAAATATTCATGCGAAAAGATAGGCGAATTGATTCCAATTTTTTTCAGGGTATGCACCTACTTTTTTTCAAAATTTTCTTTCAACTATGAATTTTTGGCTCAAAATGTTTTCAATTTTTTTTCAAATTTTGACCGTAATTTATTTTAATCTAAAATTTTCTCCATTTTTTCATATTTCTATAATACTTTTCTGAATTTTTTCTCAAAATTGCTTTCAATCTCGAAATTTGTTTGAATTTTTTTCCAGCTCCAAGATTTTTTCTCCATTTTTCTGTACTTTAAATTTCTTTGTAACTCTCAACGTTTTTTCCAATTTTTTTTTTCAACTCCAAAATTATTTCCATGGAAATTAAAAACATGCTTTTCAGAATATTTAAAGTTGGTAAGTATAAGTACCTAAAGATTTTGAAAAATTTTTAAATTGTATAAAAATTGAGTTGAGAAAAATAAAAAATATGAAATTGAAAAAAATCCAAGAATTACTCATTTGGAAAAAAATTTGATGTTGAAATAAAATTTTAAAATTTTTTGAGAAAAAATTGAAGTTGGAACAATTCAACTTTTTGAGAAGTAATTTTAAAATTCAAACAAATGATTTTGAAAAAAAAATTTTAAGGTAAAACAATCGTGAAACAATTTTAGGTTGAACAAAATACAAGGGATTGAAAAAAGTTGGAAAAAATCTAGGGTCAACTTTTGAGTAAGAAATTCAGAGTCGAAAAAAATTTGACAAAAAATCTTGGAATTGAAAAAATTTGAACTTGAAAGAAAATTGAAAATACCGCCTCGTGCTAGTGTTGGGCCAAATCGATTATTTGAAAACAATCAGTGTACAATCGATTAATCGATGATATAAATAATCGATCCTTTCGGTTAATTGATGAAAAAATAATCGATTAATCGATTATAATCGCAGTAGAAAATTCGGAACAATTTTATCTTTTGTTTTAGCGCCAGAACCGCCAACCAAAATTTCGAGAATTTCATAAAACGGCTAAAATTTTCTTGGTCGAAATTCCTTAACTTTTCACAGATGACGTCACTTACAAACTTACCGGCAGGCTTGGGTCGTTCGTGAACGCGTTCACGTTCAGTTCGTTTTGAAAATCTCACACGTTCGTTCATTTTCGTTCAGTTCATTTTTGTAAAATGGTCGTTCGTTCATTTCGTTCAGTTCAAAAAATCAAAACAAAACGTTCAGTTCACGTTCAGTTCGTTTTTGTAAATGGTCGTTCGTTCATTTCGTTCAGTTCAAAAAAAGAACGAAAACGTTCAGTTCACGTTCAGTTCGTTTGTCAACATTTTCGTTCGTTCGTTGCCGTTCAGTTCATTTTAGCTTTTCGTTCATGAACTTCAGAACTTGAACGAATTTTTTGTTCACTTACTGCTCTTTTTCCATGAAAACAATACTTTTTAGCTTTTGCTTGAAAAAATGAACGAAAAATGAACGTTAGGCACGTTCAGTTCATTTATATGAACCGTTCACGTTCACATTCAGTTCGTTTTCAAAAACTCGTTCGTTCGTTTCGTTCATTTTCGTATTTTTTTTGAAACGTTCACCGTTCACGTTCAGTTCGTTTTCGAAAACTCGTTCGTTCGTTTTGTTCATGTCCGTTCTTTTTTTGAACCGTTCATCGTTCGCGTTCAGTTCATTTTCAAAAACTCGTTCGTTCATTTCGTTCAGTTCAGTTTGGCGTTTCGTTCGTGAACGTGAACGAACTTTCGTTCACTTTTTGAACGAACGACCCAAGTCTGCTTACCGGCTACATAATTCAGAAAAAATTGAACTATTTTTACTTCAAATTGCATTGCATGCCCCTTATTTACATATTCCTTAGAGATCTTCACAAATTTTTACGAAGAAAGTGAGAGAGAATTTTGAGTGCCATTTGGTATTGGGGAGGACATAATTTGAATTTTGGAAATTTTTAGAAAATTTTTCCATTTTTTGGTCCAAAATTGGGTAAAAATTTTAGAAATTATGGGTTTTGACCTAAAAAATGTGTTTTTTGATAATTTTTCATATTTTCTTCAAAATTCTTAAAAAATACCTCAAAATGTGAAATTCCTCAATAAATTCCTTAAAATTCAGGAAAATGACTTACAGTTCAGGAATTTTGAGGTTGAAAATATGTAAGGAATTTGTTGAGAAATTTCACAGTATGAAAGATTTTGAACGAATTTCGAAAAAAATATGAAAAATATGAGCCATACACAAGCGTTTTTTTAGGTAAAAGCCCTTATCTTTTCTAAATTTTCTTCAAAAACTTTCGCACTGTGTCGTATTTTTTTTTCAAATTTTTGTCCAATTTTCATACAAAAAACAAAAAGGTGAAAAAGTAATCGATTATGCGATTATTTGTGCTGAATAATTCGATGTTTCTGAAAAAAATAATCCCACTTCGATTATTTTTTACGTCTAATAATCACCCAAAGCCACAATTCACACATTTCTGTATTCAGGGAGTCAACTCACCAACTCCCAAAAATAGAGGCACGCTGTTTTATTTTAATTTCTTCGGCCGAAAAATAATACAAATAAAGAGTCGGGAAGCTGCGTACTTCGGATGAGCATCCGAAGTGGTACCAGAACATATACGTTCGAAAAGGCGTACACCAATTTAAAATTAAACTCGGGAAACGTGGATGTTTTTAGGCTTCAAGTTAGAAGAGTAAGAGTCCGTACTGTATTTAATTATTAGAAAGACTTTTTTTTCTCTCTCGGTGCTGCTGGAGAATGGTAAACGAAAGATAACATAGGTATAGAGGCACTAACAGCATCAACTAATTTCTTTGGATTTTTCCTCTTTTTTGTGTGTGTGGAGAGCACAAGGGGCTGAATTTTTTCGACTCGGAGTACTGCGCTAATCCAGGGTATCCGCGACCCGGAGCTGGTGCGCACGAGAGTGAGCGGTGAGAGATGGCAAGTATATAGAAAGTTCGTTGTGTAACCTTTTCTTCGGTGTCAGGATGCGGGGCCGTTTTTCACAGTTAGGGCGACACGGATAACATAAATCAAGTAGCAGCACTGGCAGCGCACTGGTTTGGAGCCATTAAATCATTCGGGTTCGGTGGTAGTGGCAGAAGTGACGGTGGAGCATTTCGGTTCCATGTATACGCGAAGAGGTTCGACGGGAGGAGGATTACAAAATGAGGAGAATTAATCATTGTCAACCCTTTGCCAAAGCTTTAGTTTCTATCTTTTTTTTCCTCGGCTCCCTTCAACCCTGATCCCACCGGCCGGGTTCGTTTTCCTCTCCGAGCGTTTCTTTTCAACCATTAACATTTTCCTGATTGTCGGTTTTTCGCAGGGTGTGGAGGGACTCTTCTAGGCATAAGCGTACCCAGAAATTTCGTAGGGGCTGAGAATGCGAAAAAAATGAGGGGTGGTCAAAATTCTATGAAAAAATGGAGTTATCTGTTATTTTGGTGGCGTAGGGGTATTTTTAGTAGATGGATGGCTAGGCCGGAAAAAAAAAAATGAAAAATTGCGGAATTCTTTGAAACAAATAATCAATATACTCTCCAAATCCGAATTAGTCAAATTTGGTGGAATTCTGATTTCTTAAATTGGTGAAATAAATTTCACTGAAAGTCAAAGAATTTTTACTGAAAGATGTGAATAAAAATCACCGATTTTTATTTAAATTCATTTTTATGATTCAGATTCAAAGAGTAAGTGGGTAGGCAGATGATATTATGTTTGTTACAATAATATACACAGGCCCGCAGCTACGGGGGGGGGGGCAGGAGGCAATGCCCCATGGAGGTTGTGAAAAGCCAATATATGGAAATGCTGCCTCTATAGCATCCTTCTATTTGGTCATCTGATTCCATACACTCAGAATTTAAATCACAATCAATTAATTTCCATTCAAGAAATCAGAAATTTTAAAAATTCTACTTTAGATTCTTTAATTCTGATAAATTTTCTCTTTAAAATACGAAGTTTGTTAAAATCTCATTTCAAACGTTAGCACTTTTGGAAATCTTGACAAACAATCATTAATTCTCATAAATTATTCTGAACTTTTGACACTTTAATAATTCTCGAGATGGATTTTTACAGATTTTTATCCGAGTCGGACGATAATTCGACAGTTTTTTTTTTAAGACTTGCATCTAAAAAATATTATAAAATGAATAAGGTTGGAAAATATCAAATTTTGAATCAGCATTGCGTGATTTTGGCCAGCAATACTACGCCTACTATGAGGTTACTTATTTCAAATTCTTTATTTTTGCGAAAAAAAAAACAAAAATTGGAAAATTGATCAGAAAATGCTATTCGGTTCTTTAAAGCAAAGAATATGAATTAGGGTTGATAAAAAAAAAAACAGATCATGAATTTTGATGAAAATTTATGAAATAGTTTACTTTGAAAATGAGACTTTTCAAAAAATTTTCGAGCCCTCTCTCCTACTGGCTTGGAGAAAAACGAAACTAGGAGTCAGGAGAGCTCAAAGTTTTGTTATTTAAAAAAAACAGTGTTCAGTCAGAGGCTTGAAAAGTGAACCACAAAATTGTTCAACATTAAAATAAATTCAAATTATTTTTAAAAAATTTTTGTAGTAGTACATATTTCCATTTAATTTTTCTGAAAATTTCATCTCGAGAAATTTTTTAAATGATCAAGAAAATGTTGCTTTGATTTCGAAGAGTTTGAGAGAATTGAATTTGATAAAAATAAATTTTTGGAGCTTGAGAAATGTAAATTTTGTATGAAATGAGGTGGGGGGGGGTAATTATTTTGACTCATTTTTTATTGCCTCACCTGAGATACAATCCCCCCCTCTTCCAAAACATCCTACGGGCCTGAATATAGCAAAGAGAAAGCAAAATTTTTTCGAAAGTTGTATTTGAAAAGCAAAAAGATACACTTCTGTTTGATATTTTCATGATGAAAAAACTCACCCACGACTAAATTTACAAGAAATATGCATCAGGCCCAAAAATTAAAAATGGTGCGACGAATGAATTTTCATTTTGACTTAGGCGAGTTTTTAATATTTCCATGAAACTTGTTTTTTTTTTTCAAATCCGTAATATTTTCAACATTTCTTCAATTCTAATGAAAATTCATCTCTTTTCTAAGAATTTTTTCAACTCTAGTATTTTTTCTCAACATAATATTTTTCAACTTTGGAAATTTTTTCAAGTCCAAATGATATTTTTTCTCAATTCTCAATTTTTTCAATTTTTTCTCAGGTAGAAATTTTTTAATTTTTTTGGTTTTAAAATTTTTTCTCGAAATATTTTCCAATTACAAAATTTTTAGGATAAGCATATTTTTTTAAAAAATTGGGTTGGAAAAAATTTTGAGAATATGAATTTGATGAAAAATTTCAAGATCAAAGAATGGAATTTTAAAGTTGACAAGTGAGAAAATTGGGGGAAAATTTTGAAAAGAAATTTTTAAAAAATTGAGAAAAAAAATCCTTGAGAGTTGAAAAATCAAAATTTTGAGAAAAAATCATGAAAGTTGGGAAATAATAGAGAAAAAATTTCAGTATTGAAAAATATAAGAGAAAAAAATTTTAGAGTTGAAAAATATGTATCTTGGGGGAAAATGGCCGAATTGAAAAATGTTTGATCTGAGAAAAAATTTCAGAGTTGAGAAAAAATTTCATTAGAGTTGAAAAATTTCTTGAAACCAAGATACCAGAGTTGAAAAAATTCTGAGAAAAGAGAAAAAATTTTATTAGTTGAAAAAATGTTGAAAATAATGACTTGAAAAAAAAATCGAGATATTCGGTCGTTCGCACCAATTTTTTATCTTTGTGCCTGATGCATATTTCGTGTGTAAATTTAGTAGTGGGTAAAAATCTCCTTGGCCAGCTCAAGGAGGACTCTCGAGCCCCTGAGAACCCCCTCGTGCTCCTATGCTTCTAGGTTTTGCGGAGATATCTCAAAAATATGCACTATTTTATTGCAAGTTGGCTTTAAAATTCGGGTGTAAAATATGAAATAAGAGCGTCGTGTACCTACGTGCGTTTTTTCCTCTCCTTAATACGTCTACGTACAACGACGCCCGAATGATATCTATCAAAATTTATGAATTCGAACCGATGATTTAAAACATTTAAAGTTATAGTCGAGTTTCGTGTAAATTTATGAGACACCGCTGTAGGTAAATTACGGTTACACGTTAGATTTGAATTATTTACCACTTGGAAAAAGTATCCAGAGGAGGGAAAAAAACCCGCGCAAGAACTCATGAACCCAGGCACCGCGTCGAGCAGCGTGAAAATACCTACCAGCTCTTTAATAAATGTAAATACAAATATCAAGCGAACCGGGGCGACGAGGGGAGGTAAATTTGTACTTGGAAAATTTTTACGCTAATACATCTTCGTGGGTCCTGTTCTTATCGATAGATCGATTTGTTGTTTCTTTGTATAACACGTTTTTTTTATTTATACGCAGTTTTCGATGAAATTAACCCGAACGAAATTTTAATGTAGCTGATTAAAAAGATTACCTTGTGAAATGTAAATACCGGGTACCGGAAAAATTTAACGCGCCAGTTTTGAATATTTTTATTTTCTGTTTTTATTTCACTGTTTTATATTTTCGAGTAACTTCTTATGTGTTACAGACTTATTCCACCAGATATACGGATAATTAGTTTTCACAATGATAATGGCAGTTATTTCGTCATCGCTTAAGGCATATCTAATATGGTAATAGATATACTACCACGAGTGGTATATTTTTAATGGTGAATATTATTCGTGTAATTTATTGCTCTAATTAAACGCGTAAAAAGACTAAAGCACTATTCTTAGACGCGTCCATCTCTATGTTTTGTTGTAATTTCGGTTTCCTCGGTTCGTTTTTCGACTGTTATTATAGGAGGTTGCGAGGTTGTTCTCGTTTACATAGGATAGACGTGGAGACGACGATAGAGACGATGCCGCAGCCGATGCTTGTTAAATAGGTCGATGGCTCGGTGCGAGTTGCGAGGGCGTATAAGTCTATGGTGTGAGGTTGAAGGTGTTTTGTGGTTTTAGTGGATTGCTCTTAGAAGTGAAATTTTGGAAAGGAAGAGGGGTTCCCTTTGAATGTTTTTGGAATTGTAGTAAAGGAAGGTGCAATTGATCGAAAGGCTTCCGCATTGACCTAATTTTTGATAGTTTTCTCTCTCCCTTCTCTCCTTTGCCTACAAAAAATATCAATGAAAGAGATGCCCATATTAAAACATATTTACATTAACAAGATTTTGCTAAATTCTGGAAATTCGAAGCGAAACATTCCCAGCAAGTTGATATATGAAAAATGTGGGCAAGTTATGAAAAAATGGTAAACCACAAAATTTTTTTAAATAATGAGAACAGTTTCCTGAAAACAGGAGAACTCATAATTGGACCTCACAAATTTTCAAAGATTATCGCAGCCAAAACTCTCGAATGGCTGTAAAACATTGAAAATGAACGAACTGAAAAAATGACTTGATAAAAATGAATTAATAGAAAATTAACATCGATGTAGGATGGGTTGACAGTTGGAAAGTAGAAAAGGCTCAAAAAAAAAAGAATTAGGAACATAAAACTTTGCATGAACGAATTGATCCCTAAATCAGGTACCTACCTACCTACGATTAAAGATCAGGTATTTATTAAAATCCAATCAGGGAACCTTTTTTCGGACAAATAATTTACAAAATTGTCTTTAACGTTTAAAAAAAACTTCAAAATGACTCAAAATTAGAAAACTATTTGAAATTGAGGCTCGTCTGAACAAAAGAACAAGAGGTACTACAATGAGATTTTTTCTTTTTCAAATTACAAAATTAGTTTTTTAATCGACAAAATTTGGTTGAAGTTGAAACATTCGAAAAATAACAGAACGGTTTCTTCAGAATCAAAACTGAGGCATGTTGTAATTTGAACGAAGAAAATTTGTCATTTTTAGGTCCCTTTTTCTTCACCTATGTTATCTTTAGTTGAAACAGAGGAAAATTGTTCATTCGTACACTGGAAGGGGAAGGCAAGTAAAAATGAAAAATTTGCCAACTTATAAAAATAGGTACCAATAGATTTTTAAAATGACGTATAAATTATTCCTTCGAAAAATCAGTATACGACTTTTACTTTGTATATTATAATCTTTTGAAATTTTTTAAAACGTACTTAATTCAATAAATTTTATTTAAAAAATCAGAAAATTTTCAAAATTTGAAATTACCAAAAGGGGGTTTTCAAAAATCAATACATACGAGTTTTCAAATAGTTGAAAAAATTTACAATAAGATCAGTAAATTTCAAATTCGACGATTTTCTACTTATAGGTATAGTCGATTTTTGTCAATTTTTTAAATTACTTTTCAAAAAAACAATATCTAAGGGTCTAAAAATGCCGAAAATTTTAAAAACAAGACAGTAAATTCATGTAATTTTGAAAAATTTAGTGGACTCTTCAAATTTTTTACCAAGTTTTGCCAAAAAAATACGAAGTTATAAATATTTTAATTAAATTTGAACTATTGAAAAATTACTAATTTTTTAGGCTGAATGTGATGAAGGGGGAGAGGAGGGGCCCCTGACACCCTCTGACTCAGTTTCGTCTCTATTTGCATAGAAATTCTCAAAGTCTGACAATAGAATCTTTTATGATAAGCGTGACAAAAAATGTAGTAAAGTTTTATTTATGATTTAAAAAAATTGAAAAATTATCGAAATTTTGAAATCTTATATACTTACTTATTCTAATTCTCTAGATAAAAAAATAAAACTTTTTAGATTCAGATCCCCTCTTCAAATCTAATGCCTCCCCCCCCCATGGAAATAAATGAGGATATAATATGCTGACAATAAATTTAATTAAAATATAGGTAAAAATTCATAAAAAATCTTTTGTCATTTTCATTATGGTGTCTTTTTTGACACAGTTCTGAATCTGATAAAAATCAGCTTCCTTCTTCACTTCAAGGATTAAAAAAACTTAATTTTCGTATTCAAAGTTTTCAAAATTGAGGGGAAAAACAAAAAATCTCACCAATGATTTTTTTGAGTGAAAGTGAGAATCCAGATCTACCTACTAAGACCATTTTATTAATTAAAAAAAAAAATAGCTTGAATTTTTGCAGGAAATTTGAAAATACAAAAAAGTTGGTTTTCCAGGTATCTAGGTACTTAATTTTTTTGAATGTAATTTTTTATTTAAAAGAAGAGTGAACAAAGAAGAAGGAAAGGTAGAGGTATAATTTTATAGAGTACATTTTCGACTGAATCTGAAAGAGTCTCTTGAGAGGTTGTACCAAAAAATAACAAAAATTTCGACAAGTTTTTCAATTTTTTTTTGAAATTTTGGTCAATCTGATCAAGTTTTGTTTGCTCATTAAAGAGGAAGGAACTTGAAAATTTTTTATATCCTCTGAAAACTTTTGTAGATTTGAAACTTCAAATACTCTCTCAATTATAAATCAGTGAAAATCATCGAAAATCACTGAGAAACAGTCAGAATTGCAGCAAAGAAGAAAATCAGTGAAATTTTTTTACCGAAAACAAATCAGTGAGAAAAATCACTGGAAAGTCAGTGAAAATTCACTGAAAAGTCAGTAAAATTTAAGAAATTTTCGGGAAAATCAGTGAAAATTTCCTGAAAATCAGTGAATTTTGCTGATTTTTTTCTGTGCTGCATATTCTGACTATTTATCAGTGACTTTTCACTGATTCAGAATGAAAGAGTAGGTACCTAGCTACTTACGTATACTTTCATCTTGAGAAGAATTAAAAATTTTCAGGGTCATTTTTGATGAAGAGATACAAATTTAACATTTCAAAAATTGAAATTTTTATCTACTTTTTTGATTTTTTTTTTTAGTGAAAACCCATCCAAATAAAATTGAAATAACACCGGTTGAAAAGTTTTGAAATTTTTTCAGCATTTTTACTTACTCAATTTTTTAAAATTTTATATAGAAATTTCTTTGTTAGTAAAGTACTCCTGCCTATTTTTTTTTTAATATTTTAAACCTTTAGACGATTAGGAGGTACTTTTTAATGACACAATTCGGATGATTTATTTGCTTAAATAAGTATTTTTTCCTGATATGTGACATTGTTTAGGAAAAGGGACCACTTGGTCACACAGCTGATTTCGAGAAAAACGCAAAAATGTGAATTAGGGTTGAAAATATCGATTTTTTGTTTTTTGTGGATTCGTGTTCTATGGTCCTTCTACTTTCACGTAAGATATTCTGGAACTCGTGAAACACGTTTTAAATATTATAAACACGTCGTTGAGCAGTTGAAAATGAAATTTTTAACATAAAAAAATTATATATTTTTTTAATTTTTATTCAATTTCTTACAGCTGGGGCTAATATAGGGACATGGAAGCCTGATATGGCTCCTGAACCAAATTTCTCAGATTCTACAGCAAATTTCCCATAAGATTGAAAAAAATTGAAATTTTGGCTCATCAATTCGTTTTTTATTGAACATTTTCACTCAAAAACTTTCAACGAGTTTTTCTCGAAACTACGTTTTTCCAACATTAAATTTCAAATCCTTGTGAAACCGTCAATTTTTCATTAAAAAAAGGTCACCAATAGGTCATTTGAAAGATAATTTTATGTAGATTCAGAAAATGTCAATATCTCGAAAAAGACTTTTGTGACCAAGTGGTTCCTTTTCCTAAAAAATCTCACATATTTCAGTCAGAATTATCAATTTTTTCTGGCCAATTGGAAATTGACTTAAAAATCGGTGGCTTTTGACTGAAAAATCCGAAAAAATGACTGATTTTCAATAAAATTTATTTCACCGATTCAAAAAGACAAAATTTCATCAAATTTGACTGAATTAGATTTAAAGAGATCTCTTCTTAGAATTCTCTAACACTTCCCCCTTTCTCAAATACATAATTTGATTCAATTATATCCTAATGACACCGTTGATTACATCTTCAACGGCAGTCAACCGGTTACATCAAAAACACCCATCACTCATTGTTCACCAAACCACCCCTCGACATCCATTAAAAATATAATGGACGCCAGACTGAGGGAAAAAACCACCATAGAACATGCATTAAGTACCTAAGTATACACTGTATGCAGAAAACCCGGAGATTTATTTCATTTGATTTAACCCTATAAGTACACCAGCACAGCTCACACTTACACCTCATCCACAATCCATCGTACCACACCAAAACGCTACACAGTTCCGTAAAAACGCCCCGTTTTCGTCGAAAGCACGAGAGAGAGAGACCCATCACCATTAAAAACCGATAAAAAAAATCGTACCCGAATCATTTCCATGTATCCAAGTTTACAGTACACGAATGTATCAGTAAAAAAAGCACCGCGAGATACTCGTTCGGTACCAATTTCATTCTTTCATAACACGAATAAATACGTACGTTCGCGTTAATTTATCGAGGGTAACATATTCTCGATGTACCATTTTTTATTCATTTCGCATCTCGCAGCAGCGTAAAAAACCCAACGACGATGGCATAGATATGGTTGAAAATTGCAATTTTTCACCAATTTGCATGATAA
Organism: Pseudococcus viburni; assembly: GCA_033439095.1. Lineage (NCBI taxonomy): Eukaryota > Metazoa > Arthropoda > Insecta > Hemiptera > Pseudococcidae > Pseudococcus > Pseudococcus viburni. The sequence goes on along the minus strand of JAVBJF010000019.1, from coordinate 1,098,423 downwards.
TCGCGCGGCTTTCGGAGCGAAATTTCACGAACGATTTAATTTTTTAAATGCTCGAAATTTTATGTAGCACGATGACGACTGTTTATTTTTCGTTTACACTTCCTGAACGTAAATAAGTATTCAACCATCGAGCTCCAGTGCTGTATACTTATGACCTGTTTTATTACACGGATATAAGGTGGTCGAGGGGGCAGGGGGCAGGGGGTAGGTCGTTATTAGGACGAATGTCGGAGCTGAAAAATACGTATATTGCGTTCGATAATACACCTAAATGTGTACATGGTTTATTTGTATAAAATTATCGAATGTGTATCCAGCTCGAAACAACAATGGAAAATATTTCTTAATAGGTTTCGTGCGGAGAAAAAAAGCAAAAACTGTACATTTGCTCTAAACGACTGTACTTTTCCGAAGCATTAATTTTTATCGCAAAAAATTTTAGAAATAGGATTAGAAAATATGGTACGTAGAATAGACGTCGTTGAGGGAATATCTGTCATCGGGTTGAAAATTTTTTTCGGGGCCCTGGTTGGCCAATAAATTACCAACTCGGAAGCGGTTTTTCCTTCTCTTATAAACGCTCCGTAATGTATTATAAATAAAAAAAAATAGGTAGAGAGCTTGGCTGCCGAGTAAACCAGTGAAAAAAATACGTAAAGAAGAAGAAGTAAAAACAGAAATTCAATTTTGAAAGTAATTTGTTATCACGGCGCGAGTAACACAATTTTCGTGATTTACGATCATCCTGCGCACGCATGTTTTCGACTCGCATTACAAGGTGTTTTTTTTTCTGCCATTTTGCCTGCTCCGGTTCTCTGTGTGCTTGGAGCTCAACCGATGCCAAATCATCTCCGCGAAAAAGGTGAGAATATAAGGCGAATGTTTGCAAAACGTCACCGAGCAGAAGATACATTACATCGAACATTAGTTGTAAATTAAGCACGATACGCGCCCGGCCTGCGAGAGGCGACGGCGCCGCGTGCTTCGCGCCACGCTGCATTCGCGGCCGAGTAAACTATTTTAATAGCTTTTCGCGTTGGCTTGGAAATTCGCGTAGTACATACACGAGCCGGCGTCTATTCGCAATATATTTCCTATCTTCTCGTATACTATACGAGTGTACCGTTTTCTTAAAGGAATGTAGGTAAAACGATGCGATGCTGATGCGCATGCACAAACACACCCGAACAACACAATTTCTACTTTAATTTAATTAATTTTCCAAATTGTTGTTTAATTTAAAGGAAAACTCGGCGAGTAATTTGCGTCTATTGCCGTGTATCTGGATGTGCGTTTCTTGGTTACCGAACGAAGCTTTTTTCCCATTTCCTGCCCGGATGCTCCAGCTGCTGAGGCGTTTTTTTCGCTTGTATTTTTGCCTAGGTGTGCAAAGATATTGGTAAGAGAAATGCCGAGTATGCCGAGGTTCTGTATAAGGAATGCCTTCGGTATGGTGTATTTGTTCGTGGCGAATTCTTAAACGGTGCGTTAATTGCTGAATAATGGATCGGAATGTGCCTTGGAAAAGCTCTGTAGTCGTAGCCAGCCGCAGAGTAAAGTAAACGAAACGTCGTTTATGTCGAAATTTAATGTATTACGAGGATGGCCGAGAATCATGACGAGTACGTTGAGCTGTGAGGTGTAAAGGTGGGAAGGGAATGCTTGTGCATAAACCATTAGACAAGTTCGTGGCGCCAGGTCGTGTTGGAAAAGGGTAGCTTTTTGTGATTTTTTTTCATCAGCAGAAGTCATTTTTTCCTTAGAGTGAAGATTCTGGACAGTGGACAATGGGCATAATGTCTGGAAAATTTCAATTTATTTTACTGTTAGTTTTTTGGAAATAATTTTTTAGTTATTTGAGAAAATTCAACCTTTGGATTCCAAAATCACGAATGAGTTGATTCAATATAAATGAATCATGGATTATGAACGATTTGATCACGTTTGAGAGAATCATTCGCGACGAGAGCCGGCGGATCATTTTTTTTCTCCGTAGGTGCACAATTTTTCAACTTTGTTTTTTTTTCAACTTCAGAAATTTTTTTCAATGTTAAATATTTTCTCAAACTTGTTTAGCTCTTGAAATTTTTTCTCAAAATTTTAATTTTTGCAGCTCCTAAATTTTTTTCTCAAAATTCTAATTTTTTCAGCCCTTGAAATTTTTTTTTAATTCTAATTTTTTCTTAAATTTTTTTCCTGCTCCAAAATATTTAGGATGAATACTTTTTGAAAAAATTTGGATTGGGAAAAATTTTAAGAAAATCAAGGTGAAATAATTCGAGAGAATGCCAAATTTTTAAAAATTTTCAAATCAAAGAATGAAATTTTATACACTTGATAGTTGATATAAATATCAGTAAGTAAATGAAAAAATATTGGTGAATGAAAATTGAAAAAAAAATTGAGGAAGAAATTTCAAGAGTGGGAAAATTTTTTTGGAGTTGATAAATTTAAATTTTGAGAAAAAAATTTGAAATCTGAAAAAATTAAAATTTTGAGAAAATAGTACAAACATGAACGATTATTTTTATCATTGTGCTGTCAAGGTGCTGTAAATCAGAAGTTCCAAGGTGAAAGTCAGAAGTTTTAAGCCGAAAGTTTGTCCTAAAAGCTAAATCCAATTTGAAATTTTCAGACGAAAGCCAAAAGCAGAATTTTTATTATACGGCTTTTCACTCCTGGATTTCAATTTAGTGTGAAATTTTTCATTTTTTTCAGAAAATTTGGTTCCCGTTGTGATTGAGTATTAAAATTTTTGTGGATTTTGTGATCTTTTAACAGCAACTTTTGAAAAATCCCCGTATGTGCGGAGCACCTACGGAAAAATCCCTGTAGGTGCTCGAGCACGCCAGCACCTCCAGTAACGTCGGCCATGTTCGCGACCGACCGAATTAATTGAATAGGAATTGATTGAGAATTATTTTTAATTTTATTTCATTGGAGATGAGTAAATCCCCTGCCAACGATTTGATCAAATATGATATGAATCGTTCACGAACGACTTCATCGGAGATCAGTTCTGAGTTGCTTGTGAACGATTTGATCAAATATTGGAGTTCAGCTCATGAAAATGATTCGATCCGGAATGACTCGTTCACTAAAAATATCACCTGAAACGAGTCATTCGCTGCAAACTTGATCAGATAAAATGTCTTTCAAACATTTTTAAAAATAGTTCTGTAAAAGTCTCTCACTTCGATTTGTAAGTGAAAAAAAAAATCGAACTGCATTAATTTCCTTCTTCTATTTTTTTTTGTGATTTTCTTTCCAAAATTTGAGCATTTTTACAAAAGACTAAAATTTTTGTATTTTTTTTAAACTAGAAAAGAATTGAAAAAAATTGACTGCAGGTTCCAAAATGGCTGAAAATGTTTAAATTTGGTTTCATGGAGCCGATATTCGATGGATAAGAATAGTTCCTAGCGACTTGTTTCTTGGCTTGGCGATTTGAACGAAAATACACGCTTGAGATCGCCTCATGAAAATCGTGCCAAATATGGATTGTTTCATTGAAGATTGAACTAGTCGAAAAGAAGTGACAACTCAATTTCTAGGTGCTCACGTGAATTTTGGTATTTTCCGGTGAAATTAAAAACCCCCAGAGAAAATCGAGATTGCGCTGGAGACTTCGGAATGTCTGAAAATGGTCAAATTTTGAGTTCTAGAGGTACCGAAATTTTGTTGATTTTGGTAAGAAAATATTTTTTTTTAAAAAGTCAGATTATTGATAAAAAAAACTCATTTTCAACAATTCGCTAAAATTCGACGTATCAATTTGATTATCTAAAAAATGTCGTTATCTTTTCAAAAACTGTAGTTGCATTCTTATGAGAATCGAATAGCTAAAAGTAGTTCCCTCATAAGTTCAGTAGCATAAGATTAGGCATGTTTTTTAGATTTTAATGTTGTATTTTTAGTTTAATTATTGATCGTTGTAAAATCATTGGTGCATTGATTAAAAACTATTTTATAGATGATACCTAAATGCTCAATGAAACGATTGATCACAAATGAATCGTTTGTAATTGATTTAATCAAGTACTAGTTAACAGATTTCCGAATCGAAGTGTAGGACTTGTACAAGATTTTTTACAGAATTTTTGCAGAACTTTACGGAAGTCTTTCCACCTTACACCAAAAAATATTCTCACCCGCAAAAATAAAAAATAATCTTGATATTCTCTAGACTTAAACGGATTTTTTTTAAAATGTAGTATTTTCGTGCTTTTCTGAAATGTTTGATAATTTCTCAATGGCATGGGACGAACTAAAAAAATATTTTGAAGAATTTACCCCCTCCACTAGTTTATTCTCGAGCTTTTTTCACCCGAACAGCTACAGCAATTTTTTCGAAAAATTGATGACTTTTATTACTTTTCTCCACTTTTTAAAAATAAAATTATGACCATAAACAGAACGATATACCTCTTCTTTAATACAAGCTCTTTAAAAATACACGTTTACCACAAAAAAAAAACCATACAGATTTACAATAAAATTTGCGGGATTGAATAATTTCGACCAATAAACGAACAGAGAGCAAAAATTGTAAAAAATTTAAAATTTTGGGATGAAAAAATTAAAAAGCAATAAGAAAACTTTGATCGGAATTTTCAAATATGAATCATCTCCTGCTCCAGCTCACGCGAAGTGAGCACCTTTTTTTTGAAAAACCTGTTTAAAAAATTTCATTGATAAGTACAATAAAAAATGAACAGGAAAAAATTCGAAATTTCATTTTTATTTTCCATAGCGTTTCAGCTGATATATGCAATTTCCATATCGTTTCAGTAATTATGCGATTTCCACAGCGTTTCAGGAGCAGAGGCGTCGTCAAGGGGGGCCCGGGGGGCCTGGCCCCCGGAAAAAATTCTGCCCCCCGCTTGACCCCCAAAAGTTATGTTGTATTTATAAATTTACATTACACTTACATCAGATAGGATTTTCAAAGCATTAAAACATGAAAAAATGTCTTTTTAGGGCATTAAAAATCCAATTTTTTCAAAGCTCCGCCCTCGCTTCGCTCGGGCATGAACAAAATCACAATTTTATGATCTATTTGAGACGAAAGGGCAGAAAAGACTCCCTTTTTACCCCCTCCTCATTTTTAGCAGGTGAAAAAAGTCAGTCTCCACTCCGCCTCCCCTCCCTCTTTTCCATTTCGAAAAAGCAAAAAAAAGTTGTCCAACACACGGCCCCTTTTGTGCCCCCCCAATTTTCGATTCTGACGACGCCACTGTTCAGGAGAAATGCCAATTTTTATGGAGAAAAATTTCCAAAAATTTCAAAGTCAAAATTTTCTGAAATTCAGAGCCAGGTCAAACGGAATTACCAATGATAGCTGCCGCCACCCCCCCCCCATGTCAATTTGCATGTTAGTAAAAATTTGTAGTTTGAGGGTCAGAAATTACGTTTAAGGTAAAGATGATCCTAAAGATGGATTTATAGAACCAAAAAATATGGATTTCGATGTCTCACTCGATAAAATTGAAAAGGTTTTAATTTTGACCACTCGACCTTCTCGAAGGTTCAGTTTTGCGTCTAGAGTTGGAAAGATCCAAAAAATAAAATTCCGTAGTGACCTTTCATTGAAGAAATTTTTGAATGGAGTCCAAAAAATTGAGAAAAATTGCATTTCAAGTTGAAAAAATTTCTCGGTAAGAAATTATTAATATTGCCCCTCCTCCTCCCTCACAATCCAAATTTCGATTCGTTTCTGCTGAAATTACATATTCGCCAGAATATTGACGAAACCCTCAACAATTTTTCAATTCTCGTATACAAACGTAAAAATTCACATAAATCTAGTAAAAATCTGAAACTTTTAAACCATTATTCAAAATGACCATTCAACATCAACAGAAAAACATCACGAGCAACACAAATTATACAGAAAGCACAATAAAATGAAATATTACGAGAAAATAAGCAATAAATAATTACCAGAGCCCTTCTAAAGAGTTTCAACAAAATTGAGCCAGAATTCATGACCGTTTCCGAGCCAAAATTTTCATACTTTATTTTCAAACTCGCCATTAAACAATTTAAATTCGCAACGGATGCATTTTCGGACCACACCATAATGAACGACACAATCAATGAAACTGGTTCGAGTAACAACCCTGCTCGTTGAAAACTGTCACCCATTAGGATAAAATCAACACTACGTCCGCATCCGACCTATTTTACGAACACAAGACGTCTCCTTCTTTGCTAATTTTTCACGCTTTTTAACCCAATTTCTCCTTTGTCTTCAAACACAGCCGGAATACATAAAGGATTACGGATTAGAAATGCAGAAAATCCCCGTTTGGCCTACATAACTGCAAACTTTCACTTCACCCTTGGTACGAAGGTTCGAGGGGTGTCTCGAATTCGAATGTCGAATCGTAGGCATGTAACAGTCTTTCACCATGTGCTGTCGGTTTTAATTATACGTCCAACTCTTTTCTGTATTTCTCTGCAACATTCGCACAGGCCACAGCATCATCTGCGCACAGATACTTAAATTATTCCCAGCGTTTCCTGTGCAGCTCTAGCTCCAACGATGCTGGGGATGAATGAACGGCAATACGAATGATGACGAATTACAGTAGCCATTATGAGTCTGACCAGGCCTTGTGCATGGCACTCGACGTATTATATTTTCATCTCGTCGTATATCCGTCATCCGAACACTCGCAGTTCTAGCAATTCGTCAATTTTCACCTCTGTGGCGTTCTGCAGCTCAGACTCGATGATTTGCAGCCTTTTAAATACTCGGACATGCGGATGCTGCAGCGGCGACGGTATATTTTTAAATAGTATTATTTACGGTGCCACTGGACCGAGGTAGAAAAATTTTAGCCATATTTTCGACCCGGTGACGACAAATTAAACTGCTCGTAAATACGGTCTCGCGATTACTTTTTTCGAAAAGGAATAAGACGACTGGACGCAAATCGCAGGCTATTTCAATTGGCGCGAGCATCGCAGTTGCTGGCGGCTTGGACCCGTGTATAACTAATGTAGATATGATGTTAAACTTCTTGTAAGCTCGTGAATTATACTCTTACTTCGGATATATAACGTCAATTTATGACTCGCGTTCTCGCACTGCGAGCTCGGGTGTGTGCGAGTGTGTCGTATACGTATAACGCAAATTGAAAATTTTATTTATTTATCACGTGTTAAAAACGGCACACCGCGGGCGGCGTCGGGCTAGCGGGGAGGGAAATTAGTTGGACTATAGGATATGTAGTTTTTCTACGGTGCGCTTTCCCCTTTCGGTTTCTGGCTGATATAGTTTGCTCTCTTGGTCGTCGTGGTTGTCGCGTCGGTTCGCTATAGTTTTAACATCGCCTTTGATGTATGACTCTCATAATCTTATATTGCGCTGTTTATTGTCGTCGAATGGATTCGCGATACGTATAAACTATAGATACATGTATGAAAATGTAGATTGTGTACATAAGGTATCTGCATCTAAAACGTACGATGATTCTGTTAAGATGAAGTGGAGTGGAAAAAATGGGAGTACTTTGGATTTTGTTGGTAATGTGTGATAATATTCGGTTGAATGGTTCGTGAAATATATACGCCAACGATAATGTGAAAAACAAAGTTATGAGAACAGTTGTAAGTACAAAAACACGTTTCTATTTGTCAGAAATCAGTTGTAAGTCAAGGTATGAATCAGTGGCTTTCTATTCGTCAGAAATTCAACGTTAATTCAAAAAAGAAATAGGATTAGGTATTGCAAATTTTCAAAAAAAAATAAAACTTTCGAACTTCTGAATTCCATTTGAACGTTTTTGTCCAATTTTTTACCCGCAGAACCTGTCATGAGCTTTGGAACCACTTATGCCACAGATGTGTTCCCTAGAACTCGACAATTCTCAAGCGCACGTTGGAACCCCCCCCCCATTTATTTTAAAAGGGAGGGGAGAAAATTGAAAAAAATTGAAGTAATGAAAACGATATTTAATGTACTCCACGAGAGAAGAAAAATGGCGTATTCAGAATTTTTCCATCTCCCTCCATTTTCTCTCCCACCAACCGCAGTTTTTCCAATTTTTTCAATTTCAAAGAGGGTGGGAGAGAAAATAGAGGGAGGTAGAAAAATTCTGAATACGCCGTTTCTTCTCTCGTCGAGTAAGTACATTAAATATCGTCTTCATTATTTCAATTTTTTCAATTTTCTCCCCTTCCTTTTTGAAAACGTCGAGTTGTGATTGGACAAAATTTGAAATCAATGCGCGTCGTTGGTTTCCGCGTTACGATCCGAGTAGGGGAAAAGTGCCTTCTTTCGTTGTACCGACTATAAATATCGTCTTCATTATTTCAATTTTTTCAATTTTCTCCCCTTCCTTTTTGAAATTTGTGAAATGGAGGGGGTGGGAGAGAAAATGGAGGGAGATGGAAAAATTCTGAATACGCCATTTTTCTTCTCTCGTCGAGTACATTGAATATCGTCTTCATTACTTCAATTTTTTCAATTTTCTCCTCTCCCTTTTCAAATTTGTGAAATGGAGGGGGTGGGAGAGAGAATGGAGGGAGATGGAAAAATTCTGAATACGCCATTTTTCTTCTCTCGTGGAGTACATTAAATATCGTTTTCATTATTTCAATTTTTTTCAATTTTCTCCCCTCCCTTTTAAAATAGGTAAAATTTGAGGTGTTGGGAGAGAAGATTAAGGGTTGGGAAAAATTTTGAAAACGCCATTTTGTTCAGTTTTTCGAGTACTATCAAAATCGTGTTCAATCTGTTCAATATTTTGTATCTCATATTTTTTATTTGTGTACAGCGCCACCTGTTGGGGGGGGGGGGGGGGGGTTTCCAACATGCGCTTGAGAATTGTCGAGCCCTAGGTAGTACATCTGTGGCATAAGTGATTTCAAAGCTCATGACAGGTTCCGCAGGAAAAGAAATTCAGCTCCTCAGGTCCCATAGGTTGAAGCTGTGAGTCCTCAAAGTAGGGAAGTGTCATTCAAATTTTTTGGTCACGAGTGTCATTTGACTCCTTTGTCACAAAGTCAATGACTTTTGTGATCACAAGTGTCAATTGACTTTTGTAGTCACTAGTGTCAGTTGACGTTTGTGGTCACAAGTGTCAGTTGACTTTTTTGATCATGAGTGCTACTTGTTTTTTTTTTGTCCAAGCCTCTTTCAGTCGCTAGTCTCTTTTCGGTCACAAGTGTCTCTTTCTTGTCCTAATGACTGTTTTACATTTTTAGCCACAATCGCCAATTGAATCTTTGGTCACCATGGTCATTTGACTTTTTTTGATCATAGGCGTCAATTGACTTTTGTAGTCACAAGTGTCACCTGACTTTTTTGGTCACGAGAGCGATTTGACTTTTTTTTGCCGCAAGCCTCTTCTAGTCAATAAGTGGTCTCTATTCGATCAAAAGTGTCTCTTTCTTGTCCTAATGACGAGTTGACATTTTCTGTCAGAATCACGAATTGAATCCTTTTAGTCACCATGGTCATTTGACTTTAATTAGTCGGAGGCGTCAATTGACTTTTGTAGTCACAAATGTCACATGCCCTTTTTTGGTCACAAGTGACATTTGACCCTTTTTTTTTGGATCGAAAGTGTCTCGTCTCTTTCAGTCACAAATGTCTCTTTTGGTCACAGGTGTCTCTTTCGGTCACAAGTGTCTCTTCTTGTCTCATAATGACTATCGAACACTTGAATTTTTTGGTCAGTATGGTCATTCGACGTTTTATGTCACAATCGTGATTTGAATTTGTTGGCCATCAGAATCCTTTTTTTGGTCATAAGTGTCATCTAATGTTTTGGTCATAATGTTATTCAACGTTTTGGTCATAAGTGTTATTTTATGTTTTGGCCACAAAGTGCGTTTCACATTTTCAGTCACAAGTAACATTTGATGTTCCGGTCACAAGTTTTTTGTTTTGTAACAAGCATTTTTTTTCTTAGCCACAATGACGATTTGCCATTTTTTGTCACAATTATAATTTGAATTTTTGGTCACAATGATCACTCAACGTTTTCTGCCACAATTGTGATTCAAATTTATTAATCATTAATATCCCTTTTCTGGTCATAGGTACGTATCGTGTGACCTTCTGGTCACCCTTGTCTTTTTTCAGTCACAACTGTCTCTTCTTGTCATAATGACTATCTGACACTTCAATTTTTTGGACAGTATGGTCATTCAACGTTTTTTGTCACAATCGTGATTTGAATTTGTTTGCCATCAGAATCCCTTTTTGATCAGAAGTGTCATTTAACGTTTTGGTCACAAGTGTTATTTGATATTTTGGTCACAAGAGTCATTTGATGTTTTGATTACAAAAGATGTTTCACTTTTTCAATCGCAAGTGTCTCCTTTTATCACAAGCATCTATTCTTAACCACAACGGCCAATTGTCATTTTCTGTCACAATTGTGATTTGAATTTTTTTGCCATAATGATCACTCAACGTTTTCTGCCACAATTGTGATTTAAATTTGTTGGCCATTAATATCCTTTTTCTGCTCACAAGTGCCGTGTGACTTTCTGATCAATTGCCTTGTCTTTTTTCAGTCACAAGTGTCTCTTTTTGTCATAATGGCTATTTGACATTTTCTGTCAGAATCGTAACTTGAATTTTTTGGTCAATGTGGTCATTTGACGTTTTCCATCACAACTGTGATCTGATTGGCCAACTGTGCCCCTTTTTTGGTCACATGTATCATTTGGCGTTTTAGTCAGAAGAGGGGTTGACTTTTCCGATCACGTTTGTTTTTGGTCACAAGTATCTTTTCCTAGTCACAATGATCATTTAACGCTTTCTGTCACAATTGTGATTTTGATTTATTGGTCATCATTGTCGTTTTTTGGTCACAAATTTCAATCAACATTTTTGGTCACAATGCCCATTTGGCACTTTTGTTCACAAGTGTCATTCCTTTTTTCTGGTCTTGTTTCGTTTTTGGTCACAATGGTCATTTGACACTTTCTGCTATGATGACCATCTGACACGTTTTGGCCATAACTGTCATTTGACCAGTGGCGCTGAAAAGTAGGGTACAAGGGGTAAACTGTGCCCCCAAATCGGTGACCGGGGTACGAAGTTTCAAGAATACTCCCCCCCCCCATCACATCAGATAGGAATATTCAAAGAATTAAAACTTAAGAAAGGGCCTCTTTTGGGAATGAAAAATTCAATTTTTTCAAAGCTTCTATGAACTCTTTGAGGTGACAGTACGAAAGAAGGCTTCTTTTTAACCTCTTCCCCTAAAATCCTTCTGGTTTTCCAAGTCTTCGTCCCGCACTTTTGTACCTTTCCAAAAAAAGCTTCCGACACCACTGCATTTGACAAATTTTGTTGCAAATTTCCAAATAATGCTTATTCTAATTTGTCTTCTACTCATTCTGACATATTTTTCAATCCAAGATTAATTGTCTTGCGAGCAATGTGGCCTTTGAATTTCGACTTCTTTTTAAAAAATCAAAACTACAACATCTTAACTGTTTGATTAAATTGAGTATTTGCCTTTCTTTCATATTTCAACAATAAGTCATGATGAATGTTTAATTTGTTTATCGGTGGATGTTTTCAAGCTTCCGCCATCAGTTTTGACATTTTTGAGAAAATTCAACCACTCCAAAAAAGTTTCATATGTTTATGTGGCACATTTGACGAATGAAGTAGGTAATGGGTATGCGACTTCTGACGTCACATCCAAGAAGCCATAATACATCTCTAATTAAAAATCTATCATGCAAATTGATACAGAACCTTATAGCTGTATCCTCGAAACATTCAGCCATTTTAAAACGAGGAAACGTCAATTCAACCGCAACTGACCTCGTACTCCCCTCGAAATAATCCCAATTCGAAAAATTCCAACGCCTCCGCAAGTTATAAACCTGGAACTACATCACACATCGAAACCTCGGTCGAAAAATCAATGACCCCAAATTTTTCCTTTCTCCTATCGCTTTTAAACTATAGCCCATCACAACGCAACCAGGAACGACAATCTCATCAATGGAATCGCTCTCGAAACCTCGAAAGCAGCGTTCGTTCTCTATCAAGCCCACAGCACGGTACAGTACGCTTTTGTACACCGTGCCAAACATTCCGAGCCTATAAATTCACACCCGAAAACCATTCCAGCTTCATAATTCAAGCCGACCAAATTAACACTACATCAACTTCACCTAGCACTTATACCGTAAGCTTTTACTACGCCACCATCCCCAAAGGACATCTAGCGGCGGTTTAAGCCGCTCAAGCGCTGGCGCATTCGCCTCTCCGCTCCCCCGCCTCGATCTCCTCTTCCATATACTTACACGAACAACGCAAAAACCAAAAACCCGAGCGCATTTTACGAACGCTCGTATATTATCGGTTATATTAAAACGCGCCGCAACGACTCACTGAATTATTGCTTCTTATATGCAAGGGTTGAATAACAAACTTCAAATTTGCCTCCTATTTTTTTCTCTCTCTCAACTCTTTTCCTTCGCAGCCAAAGCTATACTTTCTCTACAGTATCTAACACCGCGTCATAAAGAACTCTGCCGCGCCGCGAACATCCAAAGAAACACACCAACTTTATAAGCACAGCAGCGAAGAATAAGATAAAAAACGTGTACACAAGTAGAATGATAAAGAAAGCGAAAGAAAAAAAAAAAGACCAGATATTGTTACATTTCAGAAGCTTTAATGGTGTAGATGCTGCATCATATGAAGCGTGCGCATATAACTTCATATATTTTAGGCTTATTGTAGATTTATTTCGTCTATGGCAATATAAAAGTAAAGGACGCCTCGCAACGACTGATATATTGCGAGATTGTGTTCAAAATATTAAACTTTAACTATCCACTTTTTTCTTCGTCTTGGTGTCTTTTTCTCGCAAGTCGTATGCCATTTTTTTGTTTCTTTTTACCATTCTAATGTCCTTTACATTTTTTATCCTTCGCGAGAGAGTATATGAATTTTGTGTCTCTTCTTTAACTATATTCTGGATGTAGTTTTCCGCGTGTGCGGAGTTATTTACCTAGTTCGATGTTCCGGTGAACTTTTGACTCCAAGTGTGAATATTTGCGATAGTTCGGATGTTGAAAATGGAATTTTTCGAAAATATCGGTATGGTCACAATTACATGCCTAGAGGACTAAAAACCTCCAAAAAATGTTTTTTATTGTGAAAAATTGGGACCTCAAATAGAAGTGGCTAGTATTCCAATTTTTTTTGAAATATGAATATTGATCGGGGGGGGGGGATAAGATTCAATCCTCGCACCCTTTTCCTATTAAAAATTTTTAATGTTGAAAAAATTTTGAAGTTTGGGACCCAAAAAGTGTAGACGTTTTGGCCAAAAATACTACTGGCATCTACTCTCTCATTCTGAATCAGTGAAGGAAAAATCAGCAAAGTTCACTGATTTTCAGTGAATTTTCGCTGATTTTTCAAAGATTTTCGCAGATTTTTCAGCGAATTTCATAAATTTTACCGACTTTTCAGTGAATTTTCACTGATTTTTCAGTGATTTTTCTCACTGATTTGATTTTAGTAAAAAAATGTTTACTAATTTTCTCCTGCGCTGCAATTCTGACTGTTTCTTAGTGATTTTCCATAATTTTCACTGATTTATAATTGAAAAAGTACTTTCTTGAAGAAATCAGTTTCTTTTGTTTTGCAATTTTTCCACCATAAACGAAAAAAAATTGAGAAAATTTTCATTCGAAAAAACGAAGTTATCTCATGTTAATTCGATAAAAAAAATGAAACTTTTGAACTAATATTTTAAAATTCATCTCAAAAAATTCCACTTGACAAAAAAAGAAAATATCACCAGCCAGATAGTCCTTAATTTCCCGTTTAGTGTGGAGGAGGGAAGGGGAGGAAATTTATTATTTTTGTGAACTTTGGCAGTGCTCAATTTTAATGACTTACATCTAACAAACGATCATAATTGAAACAATGAATTTCTTAGCTTGAGAACGCATTCATTTAAATCTTAAAAAATTCTTAAAATATCGAAAAGTTGAAAGTGGAACTTGATAATTGAAAATTCTAGAAAAATACAAAAAAAAGTAAATTCTCGTGCTTTTTTAAAAATAAGAAATTTACAAAATGAGTACTTAGATAAAGAAAGAAGAGCTTCTCCTTCAATTTGGTTCGAAAACTAGATGAAATTATAGAAGTGCGTAAGTGAGATATATCAAATTGTGCTTTTGAAGAAGATGAACAAAAATCACTATTAAAAAAAAATCTGAGTACTCAAAGTCTTCTTCACAAATTTAAGGAAATCATGAAAATTGTACAAAATATGTAGGTAACGTACGTTCTGGAAAACACTATTCACAAATTTGACCTTATTTTTATAGCTTGACTCATTTTCTCCTTAATGAGAAAGAAAAGAAATTGACAAAAAAAACTAAAATTGTCCCATCTTCGAATTTAAGGATAGAAAATGACTTACTCATAATAGGTACTTCGGTACTTACTCAGGATGAAAATTCGTAATCATAACTCACCTGAAACAAAAAAACAGAAAACAAATTGTTCATTAGTTGATGCTACACATTATTTTCATTTTTTTGCATGAGTTTTTTCAAAATTGGACGGCTAAGTGGACACCGAAGAACCGAATCCAAAAAATAAGCAAATATTCGAACTCAGTGCCCTCAAAAACTTAACAAACGACACGTCACAGTCATTTTTCATTTTTTTGAACTTTGACCTCATCAAAGGACCTGCTAGGAGAGGGGGGTTGTTCAGAGGAGACGGATGAAAAAATTGATACATATATTCGAACTCAGGCTTTCAAATTAGAAGAAGTCAATGTGCTGCTTCACTTTTCTAAATTTTTTGAATTTTGGACAAAATTGAGAACCCGTTTTGCCCCCTAGGGGTGTCGAAATCCCATTTAGAAAATTTATTGGTTGAAAAAAGAGTAACAAGGGCTCTTCATTGTAATTTTTTCAGATTTTCAAATGGTTGCCTACATCTTTTGTACTCATCATGAAAGTTGAGCTTTCCCCACAAAAGTTCAGCTTTGAACTTTTCAAAATGTAATTGTTGTTTTTGAATCTCTTTTCGATTATCTTTCAAACCCCGCAAACAGTTTCCTCCAAAGTACAGCCAATCTTGAGATACAAGCCTTCAAAATGGTATAATCCTCGAAAATTATGAGATCCACCCCCCCCAAGCTCTTTCGGGGGTAGAATGGTAATGATGACGATTATTTCATTAGACCATCAATGGGAACTCTTGTAAAAATTTGAACGAAATCGGAAGCCTCGACTTCATTTTTGGTTTGAGTTGAAATGGAATAAGTGATATACAGGGTGTCCGCTGAATGGAACGTAATATTTCATTTTTGGATATAAACTATTTAAAAAATCAGATGAACATGTTGCCTTAGGGTGGTCCTTATTTTCAAGTTTGAGAAATTTTGCGTACCCCCCCCCCCCCCACCCCCTCAAAGTTGTTCCTTTTTATGAGAAAAAAATTCCCTATTTTTTTATTTTTCATTTTTTTGAAATTAACACGTTTCTGTAAGCCCCTCAATGTCCCCCATTATTCAAAATATGAAAAATACCAATTTTTATCAAAATTTTTTAAAATTTTAATTTTTGTGGCCAAACTCCTCCAAGTAATTCATTATTCATGAAAAGGAAAATGTGTTTGAAGTTGTGGTAAAACCGTGGATAAAATTTATCCACATATTTCACCACAAGAAAAAAGTGTTTCCAGTGGTGGTAAAAACGTGGATAAAATTTATCCACATATTTCACCACAGGGAAAAAGTGTTTCCAGTGGTGGTAAAAACGTGGGTAAAATTTATCCACATATTTCACCACATGGAAAAAGTGTTTAAAGTGGAGGTAACACCGTGGATAAAAATTATCCACATATATCACCACATAAAAAAATCATTTCAGAGAAGGACGAAAACGTGGATAAAATATAACCACATATTTCACCACAAGGAAAAAGAGTTTCCAGATGTGGTAAAACTGTGGATAAAATTTATCCACATATTTCACCACAAGGAAAAAGTGTTTCCAGTGGTGGTAAAAACGTGGGTAAAATTTATCCACATATTTCACCACAAGGAAAAAGTGTTTCCAGTTGTGGTAAAACGGTGGATAAAATTTATCCGCATATTTCACCACATGGAAAAAGTGTTTAAAGTGGAGGTAACACCGTGGATAAAATTTATCGGCATATTTCATCACAAGTAAAAAGTGTTTCCAGTGGTGGTAAAAACGTAGATAAGAATTATCCACAAATTTCACCACATGGAAAACGTGTTTCCAGTGGTGGTAAAAACGTGGATAAGAATTATCCACATATTTCACCACAAGGACAAAGTGTTTCCAGTGGTGGTAAAAACGCGGATAAGAATTATCCACATATTTCACCACATAAAAAAAATAATTTCAGAGAAGGGTTAAAACGTGGATAAAATTTCTCCACATATATCACCACAAGGAAAAAGTGTTTCCAGTTGTGGTGAAACCGTGGATAAAATTTACCCACATATTTCACCGCAAAGAAGAAGTGTTTCCAGTGGCGGTAAAACCACGGATAAAGTTTATTCACATACTTCACCACATTGAAAATGTGTTTCCAGTGGTGGTAAAAACGTGGATAAGAATTATCCACATATATCACCACATAAAAAAAATCATTTCAGAGAAGGATGAATACGTGGATAAAATATATCCATATCCACATATTTCACCACAAGGAAAAAGGGTTTTCAGTGTCGGTAAAAACGTGGATAAAATTTATCCACATATTTCACCACATGGAAAATGTGTTTCCAGTGGTGGTAAAACCGTGGATAAAATATATCCACATATTTCACCACAAGGAAAAAGTGTTTCCAGTTGTCGTAAAACCATGGATAAAATTTATCCACATATTTCATCACAAAGAAAAAGTGTTTCTAGTGGTGGTAAAACCGTGGATAAAATTTATCCACATCTTTCACCTCATAGAAAAAGGGTTTCCAGTTGTGGTAAATCCATGGATGAAAAATTAACCACATATTTCACCACATGGAAAAAGTGTTTCCAGTGGTGGTAAAAACGTGGATAAAATGTATCCACATCTTTCACCTCATAGAAAAAGTGTTTCCAGTTGTGGTAAATCCATGGATGAAAAATGAACCACATATTTCACCACAAGGGAAAAATGTTTATAATTTTGGTAAAACCGTGGATAAAATTTACCCACATATTTCACCGCAAAGAAGAAGTGTTTCCAGTGGTGGTAAAAACGTGGATAAGAATTATCCACATGTTTCACCACATAAAAAAAGTCATTTCAGAGAAGGGTGAAAACGTGGATAAAATTTCTCCACATATTTCACCACAAGGAAAAAGTGTTTTCAGTGGTGGTAAAAACGTGGGTAAAATTTATCCACATCTTTCACCTCATAGAAAACGTGTTTCCAGTTGTGGTAAATCCATGGATGAAAAATTAACCACATATTTCACCACATGGAAAAAGTGTTTCCAGTGGTGGTAAAAACGTGGATAAAATGTATCCACATCTTTCACCTCATAGAAAAAGTGTTTCCAGTTGTGGTAAATCCATGGATGAAAAATGAACCACATATTTCACCACAAGGGAAAAGTGTTTATAATTTTGGTAAAACCGTGGATAAAATTTACCCACATATTTCACCGCAAAGAAGAAGTGTTTCCAGTGGTGGTAAAAACGTGGATAAGAATTATCCACATGTTTCACCACATAAAAAAAGTCATTTCAGAGAAGGGTGAAACCGTGGATAAAATTTACCCACATATTTCACCGCAAAGAAGAAGTGTTTCCAGTGTCGGTAAAAACGGGGATAACATTTATCCACATATTTCACCACATGGGAAACGTGTTTCCAGTGGTGGTAAAAACGTGGATAAAATTTATCTACATCGTTCACGGTGAAAGATGTAGATAAATTTTATCCACGTTTTTACCACCACTGGAAACTCTTTTTCCATGCGGTGAAATATGTGTTTAATTTTTCATCCATGGATTTACCACAACTGGAAACACTTTTTCTATGAGGTGAAACTTTCACCTCATAGAAAAAGTGTTTCCAGTTGTGGTAAATCCATGGATGAAAAATTAAACACATATTTCACCGCATGGAAAAAGTGTTTCCAGTGGTGGTAAAAACGTGGGTAAAATTTATCCACATATTTCACGTCATGCCCCAAAAAATGGTTAGAGGTTTGGCTCCCTTGCTAAAAAAATTTGTAAACATGCGTTTTGTAGGTATTGTGGTGCAGATTGAAAAGCTACTGAACTAATTTTACCCAAAAATTAAAATCTGAGGAGGGAGAAGCAATAGCCCATTTTGGGAGGCTTTGATCCACCGTAGGGGGATAGAAAGAGGTTTGGGATGGTTGGGTGATTATATTGTGCCCAGGACTTGGTCTGTTACCATTTTCAGCAAAAAAGGCCTGTAATGTCATTTTTCGCCGGGTTATGTCCTCCTATCGATTGTTTAGCTCGTTTGAATACCATACCGGTACCACTTATTTGTAAGGGAAGGGGATAAAAAATTTTCTAAAACCAATTTTCATGAAAAGGTAAGTAGTTAAAATGAGTTTGGCACAAAAATTTAACATTTTAGTAATTTCGCTGTATTTTTCAATTTTTTTAAATTTTGGAATTTTGGGGGGCTTACAGGCACGTGTTAATATTAACTCTGGGGGCCAAAAATTCTAAGGAATTATTTTCTCATAAAAAGGAACAACTTTGAGGGGGGGGGGGGGTACGAGAAAAATTCGAAAAAAATGTTTTCATCAAGTATAAATAAGGACCACCCTAATGTTGCCTATCTTGATAATTGAAGGAGCAATGAGCAAATGGTATTCCCAAAAAAATCACGTAAATTTTTTTACCATGTGAATGGATAGTACTTTGAAAACTAAGTAAATGAATTTTCTTCTTAGGTATGACGTTTTGCCTAACTTTAAAATTGAGGTAGCTACAAAAAAAATTCTTCAGAAAAATTCTAAAAAAAATGAATCAATCAAGGGAATGGATATATGTAGTACATTGAAAACTGAACAAATTTTGCATTGAGGACTTTTTGCCCAACATCAAAAATGAAGGGGCTACGGGTCATCCAAAAATTCCAAAATAAATAAGCTTCAAAATTTTTTTAATTTTCTCAATTTTGAATGACCCGTAGCCCCTTTATTATTGATGTTAGGCAAAAAAACTTCAGAACAAAATTTGTTCAGTTTTCAAAGTAGGGAAACTATCCATTCCCTTCATTAATTTATTTTTTTATATAGAATTTTTTTCAAACAAATTTTTTTCAGCCCCTTTAATTTTTAAGTTAGACAAAAAGTTGTGAGATGAAAATATGTTTGTAGAATTACTGTTCACGCGAAGCGACAGGAAACATTTTTGGAAAAAAATTCACGAAAAATGAAAAGTCTATTTTCTGAAAATCTTGCAAGAAATGGTATAGTCGGATAAGGGGTGTTTTTGGCCCCAGCCCCGATTTTCGATTTAATGTCTCCAGATCGTGTACCTCGTTGAAAAAAAATTCTGGAAAAAAATTTTGCCCCCAACCCCCTCCCTTTCGGAGCTATGGTCATTTTATTGCATTATTTTCAAGAATTTTTAATTCCAACGGAAGTGGTGAATGAAATTTTCTGTTATTTGGCACAAAGTTACATCTCGTAGAAGTCTATTTACAATAATTTTTTCATCAATTTTGGCGCACTCTTTCATGAGGTTTTGGCCATTTGAAATTTTCAACTGTAAAAAAGATCTTAACAGCGAAGTTCGACTAATTTTTGAAAATATCCTAAAAACGTGTTTTTTGACGTAAATTTACGTCACGTATTCAGTATTGGCGATTGAGGTGGCGCCAGGGCCAAAAATTGCGAAAAATTGTAAAAAAATGCTGTTATTTTGGCTGATTTCTCAATTTTTCAACATTTTAGAAAAAAATCATTCCCGTATTCGTGTTTAGCAGGTCGAAATACGCCGATAAACACTCTTTTCGCGATCATTTTACTTCAAATCTCGAAATTTAGTTTTATTATCGCGAAAAATCAGTGAAAAAAGTGAATTTCGACATTTAAAGTAAAATGGTCGCGAAACGGGTGTTTATCGGGGTATTTTGACCTGCTTAACACGAATCCGACGTTAGTTTCTTCATTTGGTCATTTCTTTCCATATAAAATGATCAAGATTCGAAAAATCAGCCAAAAATAACAATTCTGTAAGGGTTTTTGTAATTTTTGGCCTTTCTTTCAAAGAAACGGCCAAAACCTCCTCTTCAACAAAATATAACATTGTGCCAAAAAACAGAAAATTTCCTTCCCTTTCGTTGAAATTGAAAATTCTTGAAAATAAAATTGATTTTATGCATTTTCAGTCATTAATAGAGGTTATTTCTTCCAAAAAATAGGTATAGAGAGTAGTCATAATTTCTGACAGATTTCGATGGATTCTCATGTAACTTTCAATATTTCTCGGAGTCCCCTCCCCCCTCCCCCTCTCTTCCAAATTTATTACACATACACAAAAAAGTACTCGTGATAAATTTTGTAAAAAATCTACGTACACTTTCTTCACTTTATCCTTCACCAAAAATCTCCATTCATCGTCCATGGCGCATTCCGCCGATACGAACAGCAACCCGATCAGCTTGGCGCTGCGCTTCGCATTAATATGAAATTTTGATTTATCATTTCGTTACACATCATGAATCTAATACCGCATCTTTTTCTGCACTTTTCGCAGATATCTGCTCGGCGGTTTTGAAATATTAATAAGCAATCGCTAGCAGCACTGGAATATAGCATCGAATCGGGTAGAAAAAAAGGGGGCGTGGGTGTTACGAAGCAAAATGTTATCAAACGACAAGAAGCCGTAGAAAATGTCTCCGCTATACCGACTTCGAAACAAGTTTACATTTCTGCATATTTTCGCTATATAGATATACACCGCGTATAAAATATACAAGAAGACGAAGACGAAGAACGCTAATAAAAAAAAATATAGTAAGCATATATCCAGAAGAGGAAGAGGAAAAAAAAATATAATAATAAAACTCGCGTCGGGGGTAGGAGGAAACTAGAAACGTACACCCCGCTGTTATTACAGCGTCGTACATGTTTAAGAGTCTAAGATAAGTACATGTACATTCCAACTAAAAAAAAGTTATACAATGAGATGATTTATTAAAAGCACTATCTCAAGACATTATTGAGAAATACTTAGCAGCTCGTCTGTCTCACTCGTTCTCGTATTATCGCGAACACGACAGAGAGGTTTTCTCTCCTCCGTATATGGCGCCTTTGTATGCTCTCCCTCGCTGGCGTCTTATTTTTACGTAGGTACATCGATGGAGGAGAAATTTCACCGACCTTTGAGGTGTCCGGAGGAGGGAGGGGGAAGCTCGTGTGATGTACCTTTGGAGGAAAACTCATTAAGTCGACGTATATAAATTTAACTCGGTTCGACGTCGCGGCCGTAAAATTAAATAATGAAATCAATCACTGGAAATGCGTACGTAGGGTTGCGCGCGCTAAAGCCCGCCACCCGAATATTTTTTCCGATGAAATTTTACCAGGTTACCATGGCAACCCGATCCTTTGCTCCGGTTCTAGCTATATATTCGCCTCGTCCGAACGCTGGTAAAAGAAAAAGGAAAAAGAGAGAGAAAACTTGGTTGGAAATTCCGCATCCGCGCGCTTCCTCCGTCACGCTTTTCTGGGTAATTCATCGTCGTATGGACCCGGGTCATTTCCACTTCGTCAGCACGCCACGTTCGGCCGTAGCGCGAGACCCGATCGAAATATCAAAACTGGGGATACGAATAGGTCTAGGTACAGGTACGAAGCTCGAGGAGTATTTTGTACCTTCTATGGATGCCTATGAGTGTTGGTACTCGTATAGTTTATACGTATACCTAGATACCATATAACCTGTGTATTATATGACACATCGAGGTAGGGTTACTCACATAAATTAACGTGTCGAAAAGACTTCGCACAATGCCAGCAATTAATCTTACAAACCGGCGATGGGAGAGGGTCTCCATTTTAAATAACTTATTGCTTGTACCAATGATATACGAGACAAGTTCGTTGTTACAGCTCTTCTCGTCGTTCCTTTCTAACAACATTCATTTTATTTATCATACCAAAACATTCTTATTTCGATAAAAAAGTTCGGCTCGGAGATGTACCTTGCGGACTCTCCGATCTCGCCCTCGCCATTGGTCTTCTAGGATGAGGTATTGGGTATCCGGAGAGCCAACCTGTTTGTTGAAGGCAGAATAAGATACGAGTGCGCGGTTTCGTTGTAATCGAAAGCACGTGCGAGCCGAAAATTCTATTTTTTATAGCAAGAGTCAAGTAAGAGGCAAGTATGAAAGGCTAGCTAAAAGCTTTAAGCGAAAAGATGAAAGAAGACCAAATTTAGGTGACAAGCCGAAAGCCCAAAGTTCAAAATTTTTAAAAATTTCTAGCCGAAAGCTTTTTCTTACAGCTTTATGTTTTAGCTTTTTACTTAAAAAATTTGAAACCAACATCAAAAATTTTTCAACAATCAAATTTTTTCTCGATTTTCAGAATATGCTCAACTCTTAATTTCTTTGTCTCCAAATATTTTTCAACTTTGAAAATTTTTTCCCAAAATATTTTTCAACTCTAAAATTATTTCATCTAGAATTAAAAATTTTTATTAACACTGAAATTTCTCCCTCCAATTTTTTTCTCAGGCCTAAAAACTTTTCAACTCTGGCATTGTTTCCAAAAATAGACATTTTTCAACTCTGGAAATATTTTCTCATTTTCTTAAACATTTTTTAGCTCTTGAATGTTTTTCTCAATTTTAATTTTTGCAGCTCTTGAAATTTTTTCTCAAAATTTCATTTTTTTCAGCTCAAAATTTTTTTTCAAATTATTTTCCAGCTCTAAAATTTTTAGAATAAAAAAAATTGGCTTAGGAGAAATTCTAAGAAATTCAAGGTAAAAAAATATCGAGAGAAGGTCAAGTTTTAAAAAAATTTTAAATCAAAGAATGGAATTTCACAGTTGATAGTTGAGACAAATACCAGTAAATGAAAAAATATTGAAGCAGAAGAAATTTTAGTAAATGAAAATTGAAAAAAATCTTGGAGCTAAAAAAATATGGGAGAAGAAATTTCAAGAATGGGAAAACATTTATTGGAGTTTAAAAAATTGAAATTTTGAGAAAAAATTTCGAAAGATGAGATAATTAAAATTTTGAAAAAATAGTACAGACAAGGACGATGATTTTCACCGCTGTGCTGTCAAGGATTGTAAATCAGAAGTTTCAAGGTGAAAGCCAAAAGTTTTAAGCTGAAAGTTTGATGAAATATAGCTAAAAGCTGAGACACGAGAAAGCTGAACGCTAGCCAAAATCCAAAAGTTATATTTTTGAAATTTTCAGGCAAAAGCCAAAAGCAGAAGTTTTATTTTACGGGTTTTCATCCCTGGTTGGAGGATATAACGATAGCGAATTGTGTCTTTTCCTTTTCAAATTATATCAGAAATTTAATACGATTTGTAGGTTCTGAATTTGATTTGGTAGAGGGATTGCATGAGATATCTAGAACTAAATCTGAAGAATTAGGAATCAGGAGAGATGAGAATCAGGTTCCTAATATGTATACACTCAAAAAAATAAAAAATAAATTTTATTAAAAGTAATAATAAAAAGGCACCATTCACAAAACTAGTAAAATTTTTTCAAAAAATAATAATATTTATTGCAAAATAATAATATTTATCGCAAAATTGACAAACTTTATTTTCTATGCAATAAACTTTACCAAATTTCGTGATAAATTTTATTATTTTTTTTGATAAAAATTGCTAATTTTGCGAATGGTGCCCCGTTATTATTTTTTTTGGATAAACTTTATTTTTTTTGATAAAATTTATTTATTTTTGGATAAAATTTATTTTTTTTGAATAAAATTTATTTTTTTTGAATAAAATTTATAATTTTATGCAACACTTTCTATTCATTTTTCATTCTCCATTTTTCTCAGTGTAGGTATCCAGAATCCATTTCTTAAAATCGAATACCTACTGTAATTTCCAGTCATTTTGAAGTCTTCAGATCAATTTTGATTTTCTATGGTATAAATTTTTTTTTTTAATTGTAATTTTTACCTTTGTACATGAAATTTCTGATTTTCTTAAACGAATTTCGTACACATGTGATGAGATTGAAAAGGAGAGACCACTGTCATTTTCCCCACATTCCGACACTAAAAATTTGATCATTGGTCATTTTTACATTACCTATTTATTCATAGAATTCCTCAACTTCAAAAACGAATTTTACAGTTTTCAGACTGTAGTTGAAAAATTGATGGAAAAATGATCGTGTAAGTAGAAGAGACGCCATGGGAGTAGGAGGTTATTGGCACTTCCCTTTTTTGAAAAAAATGTCAATTTTACTATTTCGTGGTATCTACTGAATTTGAAAAATGAGAAATCTTGCAATTTTTCCTACTTTGAATTTGCCTACAAAAGAACCTATTTTTATCCTTCCATTAAAAAATTCAAGAAAAGAGAAAAATGTTGAAAATTCTTGCTTTTTGCAAGAAAAGAATTGAAATCTTTGCCATTTTTTGGTTTTCTTGGTACTGAGGTGAAATTCTTTCTATTTTCTTTTCGATAGACGCCATGCATTTGTTTGTAAATTACCTCAACATTAAAAAAGGAATTTCAAAATTTCCAGGAACATAAATTGAAAAATTAATCGAAAAAAATCTTACCGATGCTGAGAAGTGTGAACCAATTTCCACTTTCCCCATTTTCTGCGATTTTTAGAAATTGGTCATTTTCAAAAATTTTTATAGGAAATTCCCAAACTTGGAAAACAAATTTCATAGTTTTTAGAGACTTACAACATAGATATTCCTGAATTTTTCCAGAATAAGGTCTATAAATCGAATATGGCACCTAAAAATTAAAATTCTACATCATTTTGGCACCAGTTTGAGTTGCAATTTTCAATTTTCAATGATCAAATGAATGATGGTTTAAAAAATTCAGATGTTGGTATGAAAATCGCGATCAAGGTAGATTTTCTTTTTCTAGTTATTTAGGTACCTATTAAACTACATGATATATGAAAGGAGGTGGAAACTCGATTTTCACCTATTCGAATTTATTTTCAGATCTTCTGAAGAAATTACACAAGGAAATATCGAAGAAAATCGTAATTGGGATGGAGATTTCAAAATAGACGAAAATTGTGAAATTTGGGTTCAAAGATGGATATTAGGCAGGAAGCAATTAACTTTTACATTCAAGCAAACAGCCAGCCGATTTGACCATTTTCATAATTTTTGCACTTTTCAATATTTTTGAAAGCTAGTCAAAAAAATATGCCTGTTAAGGTGTCCAGTTTGCTCGGAAATTATTTTTCCTGATTTTTCCAAGTTTTTGAACCAATTTTTTCAAATTTTCCAGACTTTTTATCAACGTGTCTAATAAAAATCTCAAAATCAAAAAACGATATTTCAAATGAATTTTGTAAACTTTCTCCTTTTTTTCAATGTTTTCAAATAAGTATTACGTGAGGGTGGGGGGAGGGGGTTGACATTTGGCTCAGTAGCAAATTAACAAAAAAAAAATCGACTTCGGATTAAAATATTGCTTTCCTCTCAAATTTTCTCAAATTTGTTACCCCGAGAGAGAAGATTTTTAACTTCATCCCTCAAAGAGAATTTTACAAAAATAGGTAAGACTTCGTCTATCTCATACAATCTTTACTCTTATAGTGACATGGCCAGACAAACAGTCAATGAGGTCAAAAACGTTTTCTAGGAGAAAAAGAAACAAAATTTACAAAACTTTGAGGAATACTCATTTGTACTGTGAGAGACAAATTATTTTAGAAGCTATAATTTTTCGCTCCGATTTTTCAAATTGTCTGTATACTTTCCTTCCTTTCCCAATCAATCCATGTTTTGTGCTACCTAGAATTTCTCTGTTTCAGATCAAAATTAATATATTTTCAACATTACGGATTAAGATCAAAATCCATATATTTTCCCGTGCATTTGTGACTCTGATGAATTTGGGATGAATTTTCACCCCAAAAATCAACCCGCGTTTTTTCCGAACTTCTGAGGGAGGGATGATTATTAAAACAAATTTTCATCCCAAAAACATCATTTCACGATTTTTCCGCAAATTTATGGTTTGCGAGGATCATTAGAATGAATATTCAATTTAAAAAAATTATAACACGATTTTTCTGAGCATTTGTGGCTGCAATGAATTTAAGATAAATTTTCATCACAGAAATCAGCCCCCGTTTTTTCGGATTTTTGAGGCTGGGATGATTAATTGAATGAATTTTCATCCCAAAAAAATAATTACTGTACACGATTTTCCGAGAATTTCTGGCTGTGATGAATTGGGGATGAGTTTTCATCCCAAAAATCAACCCACGTTTTTCAGAATTTCTGAGGCTGGGATGATTATTTGAATAAATTTTCATCCCAAAACTTCATCACGTGATTTTTCTGAGCATTTGTGGCTGCAATTAATTTAAGATGAATTTTTATAACAGAAATCATCCCGCGTTTTTCTGGATTTTTGAGGAGGTGATGATCATTGAAATTAATTTTCAACCTAAAAAAATTATCCCGGGGTTTTTGAGGCTGGGTTGACTATTTGAATGAATTTTCATCTCAAAAAAATTATCACACGATTTTTCCTGGCATTTTTGGATGCGATGAACTTGGAATGAATTATCCTACCCAAAAGTCAACCCTCGTTTTTTCGGATTTTTGAGACTGGTATGATAATTGGAATAAATTTTCACCAAAAAAAAAACATCACATGATTTTTTCGCTCGTTTGAGGCTTGTGATGAATTTAGGATGAATTTTCATCCCAAATATCATCCCGAGCATTTGTGGCTGTGATGAATTTGAGATGAATTTTCATCGCAGAAATCATCCCGCGTTTTCCGGATTTTCGAGACTGGGATGACCATTGGAATGAATTTTCATCCCAAAAAAATCATCTCGAAATTTTGAGGCTGGAATGATCCAAGCGCCAAGTCTCATCAATGTCTCATTTTAAAAGAAAAATCACACATTTTTTCCACTTCAAATAATTTTTTATCGAAAATTAAGAAAGAAAACTGAGAAGGATACGAACATGTGTATCGTGCGTATACTTAGTTTCTCATTAAGATATACCTACCTATCCATCATCAGCCAACAGCCCAGAATACAGAAACGATTCTACGAGAAATGGGAAAATTCACCATCTCCGTCGTCTAAGCCCTCCTGCTGGTGGATTTTTACTCTTCTCGCTCGCGGTATTACCTACTTATGTCGTACAAGGGACGCGACAATATAAGTGAGAAATATTTTGAAAAATTGTCTCGAACGTAAAGCTCAAAAGCTGCAAATTTATAGCGCATAATTTTAGATATTGTCGTAACTAATAACTATGTATTCGGCAAGTTTATCTTCAAAGTATTGAGTTTGTAAGTTATGACCAACCTTAACTACACTGCTAAAGGCTTATAGCGATATATTACTTTGTTGGGTGACGTGTTGTAGATAATAATGAGTTATAGTAACTTAGGACTTAAACTTTTGAAGGGCTTGTTTGCATAACCCCCAGGCGTGGCGACGCAAGAATAAGAATACTGGAGTTGGCATTTTCTCTCGCAGCCCTTCAGCGCAGCCAAACTTTACAACGGCAACGTTAGCTTTACGATATTAAAAAGTTTTTTCTTTTACAAGGGTTTCGCAAAACGTCGTTAGGTGTTCTGTATAATTTTAATTTTTCTGCCAGTCGTTTCCTCTTCCCATCTCCGTCTTTTTTCAGCTGCTCGACCGAAATATCCCGAAATTCGGCTTTCTCTCTCGATTTTAATTGTTTCGAGTCATTTTGGAATATTCGATTACGTCGAAAAATCGCCCTTGAAGTTGGATTTATCGCGAGCTCGAACGACGTCGATATTCGCCGATACTTCCGCAGGCTTCGTTTCTCATTCTTACTCCCGCTATCGAATATTTCGACTCGCGTAAGCCACCGCAGCACGTTTTTAAATTATCTCAAACGTGTATTCGACGAGGGCTACGGAAGGCAAGAGGGGAGCTAACTTTTTAAACGATTTCGTTTTAAATTTCATGTAAATTTTACTCGCGGGAATGGCGTAGTATTTCGAGAAACAGAATGAAAAGAAGCGCCTGTGTAACGCAGTCGCCCCCCTCACCCCCGAGCAGCCCGTGTTACGCAACCCAGCGTAAAATAGCCTCGTCGCGCTATAAAAATGATAAAACTTTTTTCAATACGATGCCTTTTTGCCTTCTTTCACCGCGTCAGAAGGGGCTGGGGGTTCGGGGGGATGAAATTTACGACACGTACCTTCTCGGCGTATACCTAATACTAAACTAACACGACGACGAGGGACAAGAGCAGTAGCTAATTTCGCGCCGCAGAAACCAACGCCAACACTAAGACTGGTCATATATCATGGCGAAAAACTTTACTCTTTAAATTGTTTGCTAAAATAATTCAAATTAAACGTCAATACCAACGAGCTACCTATGATTTACGATTTTTAATTAAAATAAATAAATTTACGACGACCGGTAAGCGCCTAGAACCTTATTACCGAGTCGCGGAATCGCTACCTCTTACGGTGTAGATTGCGGAACCCTCCACCTGCTCCTCTCCTTCCACAGAGGAAAATCTCTAAGGTTTCTAGGTGTGAGATTTGACCACTGTCTTCGTCATCAGTGTTGAGCTCGATTTGCTCATGGACTTGTTTGAGAAACACTTGATACCCGAAGACCGCACATAGACCTCGATGAAAGTTTGTTTTTAAAACCTTAAGTCTCCTCTTTCGCATAGTCAGACGTTTATAATAATTTTTATATAAAACAACTTTCCGATGCTGCCTGCGGTTTACACAGGCTTTAAAGTTATACGACCGCGAGCTTCGCTGGTTTTTTTCTCGTGTTTACGTCGTTTTTCCTCTTTATTTTGCGATGCATTTGTGGGCTAAGTGTTCGACGACGTTGGTGTTTTGTTCCCCTTAGATTTTCTTGTAGTATTGGATGTAGATAGTTTATAGATACTTATTTTGACTATGCAATGAAACGTATTTTTTTATTGTAACGTTTGCCCGAAAGTAAACATGCCTTTTTTACGAGCTGACGGTTGACAAATTTTTCCTCCAGTGCAGATGCTCGAAGTTACGAATTATTCCAATTTACCGCCAGAGTACCTAGAACGAAGTTGGGTGCTTGGGAAAGTGGGTATTATTGGATCGGATTATTTAGCTATGTTTACATCCGTATTTGGTGAAATTATTTCCATTGGGGTAGGGAATCTGATTTGCGATTTTTTTTTCTTATTTTTTTTCAACTTTTTATGGCAGGATTTTTAAGGGATTTGGAGTCTAAGATTTGGGTGAGGTGTAATAGTTCAGTTATTCGAGTAGATACGTAATTGCAGATTGAGGAATTTTATTTTTCCAACGAAATGGCATTGTAGAATTAGGGTTGAGTAAAAAAAAACCACATATCTTGGATTTTGACCAAATTTGGTGGGGTGATTTACTTTGAGTGGGAGACCTCCCAAAAAAAATTTGAGCTCCTTAGGGGCAAGGGGAGGGGAGCAAGAGGTACTCAAAGTGCATCTCCTTTTGAAAAAAACGCAGTTTTTTGTGTTTTTTAGTCAATCAAAATTGTGTGAGAAACCTTCTTAGAACTTAAAAGATGCAATTTGAGTTTCTACATCTCCCTAAACCATCGCCATCCTTCTCCGATCAAAACTCAGATTGCTACCAGGGGGTTGAAAAGTTGCAGATTGCAATATTCCAATAATATGAAATTTTCACTAAGCTGGAATGATTTTTTTTTCATCGAGTATAATTGATCAGAAAAATTTTTTCAACCACTGAAAGTGAATTTTGAAAAAAAAAATGAAAATTTTATACAACAGTGCAGTCAACAGCAAATCATAAAATTCCAAAATACGGAATTTCCTGCTCCCCTCCCCTTGGCCGGTAGGGAGCTGAAATTTTTTTGGGAGGTCTCCCTTTTAAAGTAAACCACCCCACCAAATTTGGTCAAAATCCAAGATATGGTTTTTTTCACTTCACTCTATTGTACAATATGTTTGTTTTTTAATTCGATTTTCAAGAAAAAAATTATCTCATAATAATTCCTAATTTGGAATATCCCAAGAAAACAACGAGATTCGATTTTCAGTTATTCATGGCATATCAAGAAAAGGAGAAGAAAAAAATTGTATATTAGGGAAGGGGTATTTTTGTTATTCAAAATAATGATTACTTTAGGAGCTTATTATTACAAAACCCTCCAAATTCATTTCTTTCTGAAAAACAAAATTTCGACGAACCAATTACTTAAGATATTGGACAGGGGGAGGGGGGATAGGAGAGACTGGCCCATTTACTTTTGATGAAATGAAAACTCAATTATAAATTGAGCTAATTTCCAAGAAGTGAAAATTTTTAATTTTCAAAATCACCTCTCTGCGTTTTGATAAAAAGTTTACCAAACTTTCCTTCGATGAATTAAATTTTGTACATTTTTTTTTATTGAATTTTCCACCGGAGAATTTAACAACTGGACGTTGAGAATTTCTCGAACCGAAGCGAAGCCTCCGCAACAGTTTCTGTAAAAGGTACGAATGAGGAATTCGAACATTTCAAAGGACCCAAATTTGCATCATTTAAAGTGAAAAATGAAAAACAAGACTTCTATAAATATTTTTGTAAGTAGGTACTCGTATTAATTTTGAAGTTTCGATTAAAAAAAAATTGATCTTGGATTTTTTTATTTTTACCAGCTCTAACATCATTGGAAAATTATTTAGGTAAGAGGAATAATAGGCAAATAAAACCTCTTTAAAATTAGAACAAGAACATAAAAAAAAACTTTTTGATTTTTTTTTTAGTTTCAAGTCAATTTGTTGACTTTTTACCAAGGAAAAAAATCACATTTCCGTTGAAAACTGACAATTTTTAAATTTTCAAAAATTCGTCAAAAGATGAAAAATCAATTCAGACAGTTGAAATTTTTCATCAAATGTAATTTTTTTCTTACCTCAAATTTTTTACTCAAAATTTGAATTTTTCCAAATTTTCAGGGAAAAGAGAACTCAAAGTTGAAGCTATTGCAAAAAATTCTGCAAAGCATCTTTTAAGGTTATTTCAGAATACAAAAAAATCCTCTCCCCCCATTTTCCAAAATAATAAAACATTTTCACCAAATAAAAGTAACAAATTACATAGCACATATCTTATCGAAAATGTTGATCAGATGATCACAAATATGACCTTTTTTCCGATCTGAATTATCGAAGTTCCCCTGATCCCCTATCCCCAAATGTTCAAAAGCTAGGAAATTATGTTGAGTCATTTGATACTTCCCCAATTTTTTTTGCGATACTTATTCTGTAATTTTTCAATTTTTTTGAAAATTTCCAAATATTAGTAACTTTGTTTTGACCGTTATTCTCGTTCATTATTGAAAAATTCGGTGACAAAAAATACATTTTTTCATCGGAATGAATTAATTAGGGTGTGAGTTCCAAAATCTCCCCCTCCCCCAAAGTGTGTATCTTCGATTTTGTTTTTCTTGCAATATTTTCTCTATTTTTGGACAAAAAATTCAAAATTCAACTTCTCTTCTCGAAAGAGTCCATTCTAATTGGTATATGAATTTGGCAACAGTGAAACCGAGACAAAAAACTTGAAAAATGAAAATTTGAAGTAACAAAAAAAATACACTTGGAACGGAATTTCATTGATTTTTTTTACCAATATCAAGGCAAAAAAGTTGAAAAAATATAAAAATTATTAAATTTTAAGGTAAAAAATTATTCAACATGAATGAAGAGAGGGTGTGATATTCAAAAAAATGAAAATTTTCAACACAAAATATAGGTATTTTGGACGAATTTTCTATCCATATAAATTCATCAAAATTCCGAACGTGAGAAGGAAAAATAAATTGGCCCGAGTGAAGCGAGTGCAAAAATGTTTGGAAATCTAAATATCAAGTACACATAAAAAAAGAGCTGAGAATGAATATTTTATTGCTCGGAAATAATCTGAAAAAGTTTAAGGTAAGCACAAAATTTATCAATTTTCAACAAAATTTATCAATTTTCAACAAAATTTATCAATTTTCAACAAAATTGAAGAATTTGGCCTCATCCAATCTACATATGTATCTACAAGTGAAGTCTGCTGGCAAAGGCATACTTAGTCAAAATTTTCCAAAGAAGGGAGCCAAACATGAAGGCAACCACAGTGAGAATTCGAGACAGAAATTTTTATAAAAAATTGAAGTTGAAAACGCATTTAAAGGCAATTCTTCGATTAAAAAATTCAAGAGGAAATGGTTCCAAATTCTAGCTTTTCATAGTAAAATTACTGAAAATCTTGCTTTTTTGTTTTTTTTTCTACAAAGGTCAAATTCTAGCTATTTTCTTAGAAATTTTGATACTTATAATCAAAAATTCTATAGGTCATCTTGTTTGGGAAAAACAACCCTAATCACACATTCGGTTTTCCAAAGTGATCCCGAGAATTCAAAGGAAACTGTAAATTTTTCAGAATATGTAATACGAAATCCGGAACCCCAAGAGACCGGTGAAAATTCAACATTATTTTACTTTCCAAATCTGAAATTAGCAAGCAAAATCTAGCAAAATTTGCTTTATTGCATCGTTGAAATCAATTTGCTGATATTTCGTCGATTTTCCAGCCAAAAATTACTCATTTCTTTCATGAAAATTAGTAAATTCGCTCGAAAAATTTGTAAAAAAATAACATTTTTTCACCAAAAATCAATTTTTTTGATTAAAAAAAAAAAAAAGAATTTCACCAGACTTCATCAAAGATTGATTATTTCAATTTCATGTGATTTTCCATTCTGGGTCATCTGAGCTGATTTCCAATAAACCCTACCATCCTAACTCGAACTTGGAAAATCATTTCTTCCTAAATCCGAAAACTTCATCGACAACATCCACATTACATAATTTCCAACCTTACATCCAGACAGGTATTCGAAATCAGAAAAAAACCACGACTCCACCATCACCAACAGCAAAAACAAAACCACCTTCCCTGTTCACAGCCACAAGTACCAGTACATTGAAAAATTTCATCATAATAGCACCATTCGCGCCATTAATCAGCCCATAAAAGATAACTACACCTTATATTTTCGTAGGGCGCGGGCGCAGACACCGTCCATATTTAAAAACCACTAACGCCGGACGATGCTCGTGTAAGGAGAAATACTGCTCGTACCACAGATCCAATTTGTCATTACACCTATGAGACCCAAGACACCGGCGTCGAGTAGGTATAAAAATGATAAAAACAACATTAATCGTCTCATTTATCTGATTACCTTAGTAAATCAGTCAGTTATCCGGTGACATTAGATTTCTCACATTAGCCCCCTGCTCGAGTCTACAATTCAATAGTTTGACCAACGACGACGGATCTGGTCGGGAGGTCGGCTTGGATCTTGGAAAGGTATGAAATATAAAGTCTGCTGAGACTCGATTGCACAGTCTCGTATCTCCACCCTAAATTCTAGATAATTTTTCGAGCTCGAAGTGTACGTAAGACTTACGTATTGCCATGAGCGTAATTATTAATCGTATACACGTTGCGAAGATGTAGCTAGAGGAGTCCGAGCCAGTCGGAGAGGTACATAGAAGAATTTTTATATAAAAAGACGTGTCGCGTTATTAATCAACGCGAACCGGACGATTAATAAGTGTCTTATTTTTCCAGCCTTTTTCCTATTCTCTGCGCGTTCTAAGGTCATAAATAACCCCGGGCCGGACACGAACGAGATGGCGACACTTGTAATCCGCGCCTGGCTTAATTAATTTCGCCAACTTTATGCTATACGTAGAGAAATGCCCCGGCATGGCGTAGCATGGGCATCGTCGATGTTTAATCGTTTCGGCGGATATAATTTGTGCCCAGTTCTCGGACTCGTACCGCACCAGAGACGCCTCCGACTCTGTCGAGCACGTTCCTCCATTCCATATTTTCTTCTATTATAATCTGGCTGCGACGAGACCGACATTGGTGCATGCATATAGCCTATGCGATGCCGTTACGTATGTACAAGTACATCGTGCATACATATCGAACGACCAAGACGCAGAAGGCGAAGGGGATAGACGCAGGCAGACGTTGGTGTATCGTATATGTACGTATAATATAATTTGATATTTTGCCAGTTTTTCGGGTATGGTATGGAAGGCTTCGAGTGTAATTTTATGCTATATACGTAGCCTTAAGTAAATAATAGCGAAAATGGAGCTTTATTTTAAAAACAGCTGTTTGAAAATATGAACAAGACTATATAATGTAGTTTTGGCAGCCGAACAACGCGGCAACTGAATTTCGTCGCTGCCTAGACCCCCGAGTTTTCCACCGAAAGAGGGCTGTACTCGTGTATGTGTTCGGCAAAAATGAAAAATATTCTGTTAAAAAGTTTTCCATCATCTGGAACCAAGCTATGTAGTTTTAAAAGCCGGCTATGGCCGTTTAAACGAAACGTACCGAGCTATTAGGTTTTAATAATTGGCTATGTATGACTGGTGTATTTCGCATTGCATTGGCGTGGTAATCGTATCGTAATCGAGGATAGATGATGTTTTGCCTATGACAATATGAAATTTATGCCAGAAGCTCGAGTTTTCCGATCGTAGTAAGTAAGATAAAGAGGATTTTTAGGGCTAAATTGAGTATTATAACTGGCTCATTTCAAGTCAACTTCAGCTGGTTTCTGACCTTAGAACTTTCGATTTGGCTCAAAATTTGAATCACCGTCATTTTGATCCTACTCTTTCATTTATAAATCAATGAAAATTATCAAAAATCATTGGAAAACAGTTGGAATTACTGCACCACAGTAGTAATTAAGAGAAAAAAATTTCACTGAAAGCGAACAGTGAAAATCATTGTTGGAAAATCAGTAAAAATTCAATGAAAAATCATAGTAAAATTTCTGAAATTTTTTGAAAAATCAGTGAAATTCTATGAAAAATCGGTGAAATTTTATTCTTTAAATCAGTGAAATTCTATTAAAATCAGTGAAATTCTACTTAAAAATCTGTGAAATTCTATTAAAAACCGCTGAAATTCTATTAAAGATCAGTGAAATTCGATGAAAAAACAGTGAAATATTTAGAAAATTACTGGAATTCTATGAAAAATCAGTGAAATTCTATTAAAGATCAGTGAAATTCTATGAAAAATCAGTGAAATTTTATCAACAAAATCAGTGAAATTTCATTACCAAAATCAGTGAAATTTCATCACCAAAATCAGTGAAATTTCAACAAAATCAGGGAAATTCTATTTGAAAATCAGTGAAATTCTATTTGAAAATCAGTGAAATTCAATTTTAAAATCAGTGAAATTCAATTTGAAAATCAGTGAAATTCTATTATGGTCAGTGGAACTCTATGAAAAATCAGTGAAATTTTATTAAAAAAATCAGTGAAATTCTATTTTTAAAAATCAGTGAAATTTTATTAGGAAAATCAGTGAAATTCTATTTTAAAAAATCAGTAAAATTCTATGAAAAATCAGTGAAATTTTCTGAAAAATCAGCAAAAATTTGCTGTAAATCAAAGAATTTCACTGATTTTCCTGATGCTGCAATTCTGACATTCTATCAGTGACATTTCACTGATTCAAAATGAGAGTGTAAACCTTCAAGGGAGGGTGGTCCTCCTAATTTTCGCACAATGGGATTTTTTTTGAAACGGTTCCACTTTGAAGGCTCATATCTCGAGATTGATTAGATCCAAGTTCCAAGATGAATATTACGTTGGTATGGTTTTGTAGAAAATTAAAAGGAGATTCAAATTTGATAATCACAATTTGAAAAGTCCAAATAAACTTATGTGATGAAAGCTCAACTTTTGTAATAAATACTCTATTATTCTGAATCAGTGAAAATTCACTGATAAACAATCGGAATTGCAGCACAGGAAAAGATTGGTGAAAATCACTGATTTTCACCGATTTTTCAAAAAATACAACACATTTTTCTAAGAATTTCACTGACATTTCAGTAAATTTCAAAATTATTAGGTACTAAATTTTCAGTGAATTTTTACTGATTCCCAACAAATTTTTTACTGATTTATTACTGTGCTGCAACTTCGATGGGTCTTCATTAATTTTCTATAAAATTCACTGATTCAGAAATGGAGAAAGTACAAAAGATGACCCGTGCGATTTAAACATCTTAAAAAATTACAGTGCGAAGAATTTTTCATGTTTTTTTCGACTAACTACTTTTCAAAATGGGATCTGAACACCCCTAGGGGACATAGAAGTCCTTAATTTTAGTCAAAATTCAAAAAAACGCGTAAAAATAAAGTAACACATCGGTTTCTACTAATTCGTGGACGCTGTGTTCAAATATGCGCTCAGTTTGTTCATCTGATCCCTCTTCCTATCCGCCCCCTGATGATGTCAAAATTCAAAAAAAATGAAAAATAACGCATAAGGCGTCGTTTGTCAGGTTTTTGAGAGCACAGAGATTGAATATTGGCTTATTTTTTGGGATTTGTTCTTTTTGTGCCCCCCTAA
This sequence comes from Pseudococcus viburni, assembly GCA_033439095.1. Taxonomy (NCBI): domain Eukaryota; kingdom Metazoa; phylum Arthropoda; class Insecta; order Hemiptera; family Pseudococcidae; genus Pseudococcus; species Pseudococcus viburni. Next base: position 1,061,781 of record JAVBJF010000019.1, on the reverse strand, counting down.
CTGTCCAATTTTGAGAAATCAATTGCAAAAAAATGAAAATAGCATGTGGCATATCGATTTCTACTAATTCGAGGGTGCTAAGCTCGATTATCAACTTACTTTCCAGATCCGCCCCCCCCCCCGTTTCCCACACTGAGCCACAAATTACCAAAAAATTAAAAAAAACGTAAGTATGCTTTTCTTTAAATGGGAATTAGGGGTCACTAAAAGGTTGAACACAAATAATAAGCAAATATTCGAACTCAGTGCTCTCAAAAACCTAACAAACGACAGGCCACACGTTATTTTTCATTTTTTTGAATTTTGACCTCATCAAGGGTCTGATAGGGGAAGGGGTTCAGAGGGGTCGGATGAAAAAACTGAGCACATATTCGGACTTGGCGTCTTCGAATTAGTAGAAATCGATGTGTTACTCTATTTTTAAAACTTTTTGAATTTTGACTAAAATTGAGGACCCTTATGTGTCCTCTAGGAGCGTTGAGATCCCATCTTGAAAAGTAATTATGTAGTTGAAAAACACATAAAAAATTCTCCGCAGTGTAATTTTTTAAGATTTCTAAATCGTAGCCTTCATTTTTTGTACTCGTCACAAAAGTTGAGCTTTCATCACAGAAGTTAAATTTTGAATTTTTCAAATTGCGATTATCAATTTTCAATCTCCATTCAATTCTCTACAAAACCAAGCCAACAGATTCATCTTAGACCTAATCAATCTCGAGATATAAGCCTTTAAAGCTGAACCGCTTCGAAAAAGAATTCCAATTGTACGAAAATTACGAGATCCCCCCCTTCCCCCACCATAAAGCTTCAATTTTTGTGGAAATCTGAGCTCATCTGTTAGATAATTCTAATTGTACTTTTGAAAATGTAACAAAGATTCCGAATTGATTAAAAGGATTTCACAAAAAGTAAGCATTGTTATTAATTTACAACGTAAATACGAAAAGACTCGAACAGACGTCATCGTACACTGAGGAGCGTCGTACGTACCATACGTAAGTAAGTAGGTATTTTGCAGAAAAAACAAAAAAAAACAGTGCATTGTGTGTACGCGTATGTAAAAATAAGAAAACAAAAAAAAATTTATTGCACCTTTCCAAAGCGAACGAACCGACTGGCTTGAATCCAATTACGTTTTTGGATACTGAATAATTTCGCATGAGACTTGTGAAAAAATATAAATTATTTTTAGATCACCTAGTTTAATTTATTGGAAGGCAGCAAATCCCCCTAGAAGCAGAATTTTTGGTGTGGAATTTGTTGCGAATGTTTCGCGCGAGATTTATCCCTTTAATACGAACGACGAACCGAGTTTTAGATAAATTTTTAGCGTTTAATTTCCGAAGCATACCTCGTAGGTTAGGATGATTGCTAATTCTTTGTGTGATTGTGCAACAAACGATTTTTTTAATGAGTAGAGTATGAAATAAAATTTGATCGAGATAATAATAAGAAGAATCTAAATAAATTAACAATGAGGGAGGGTGGGGGCTAAAAATGGTAATTTGAACGAGTAGGCTTTTTCACACGCAAAACACAACTTGATAATGAATGTAAAATGTTGAAAATTTTATAAAATACAGAAAAATTTTTGCACTTGTCTTAAAATTCAGGCACTTTTCATTTAAAATTTAGCTAAGTACTTGCATATCTATCTGAAGGGAGGGAAAAAATGAGTCGTTATTCATAGGTAGGTACCTATGTAAATTTGTATGGTGATTTGAACGATAATAGAAATTTCCATTATTTGAAAGAGTGTAAATTTATTGTGGGGAGGGGGAGAAAAAAGAGATTTGAAAAACATAGTTTGATGAACTTTCCATAAAGTTTCCTTAATGTTTTCATGACGTTATAGTAATATTTCGACTCTGGTCAGGTTACTTACTGTAAAATTTTTGAAGCTAAATTAGTAAATATTTTGAAATTGGTTTTCTGATGATAACTTCTCGAATTTCCAGACCTACTTTTCTTGGCACCTCTACAACTTTTTCAAAATGTTTTAATAAATTCTGAAACAGAGTCACGTTTCTATGCTGTTTGGGCGCCTTGTTTTCTGAAATTTAAAACCGGGTAAAATTTCAGCTACAACCTCTTGATCTAATTTTTAGTTCTTTACTTCTGAAAAAATTTTCTAATTTTTTTGAAAAGAGAAATTTTTATCTATTTTTTCTCAAAAATATCACTAAACCCATTTTTCGCTTTATCGATTTCAACCAAAAATATCGGATACTTTGAAGAAATCACTTTTTTATATTTTTTAAACTTCTCGTGAAATGAAATCGATAAAACGAAAAATGGGTTCAGTGATATTTTTGAGAAAAAATCTATAAAAAATATATCTTTTCAAAAAAATTAGAAAATTTTTCTTTTAACGATCTTAATATGGACATTGTTTGCTCTTTAGTCAATATTTTGAAAATATGTTTTAATTATATTCTGAAATGAAATTTTACCATAAGTTTGAAAAGGTTGGTTTGAGAGCCTTATCATGCTTCCAAGTGCTCAAAAAAGTGTCTCAAATTCCAATAATATGGAAAAAGTTGATTTTCATGTTTCAAAATTTCAAAATCTTTGGTGATTATCTCTTGCGGGACAATTGAGACATGACACAATTTTTCGACAATTTTTTCAAATTCTTCGGGAAATTTCAAACCCAACATCAAAATCAAAAACAGAAATCAGTATTTCCAAATTTTTGGGGATGAGGCCTTTTCCGAAGCAATTAAAGACATGATACGGAATTTATTACATCGATTTCCTAATTAAATTTCCCATGATATTTGATAAGAAAAATTGAAAAAAATTGGGAGTATTTTTGGGACTGTTATTGTAGCACTTGAGGATGACATCCTGCCTTCAAACCGGGGTTTCCGGATTTTTAGTCAATTTCCAGTAAGAACCTACAGAAAAAAATGAAAACGATAACGATATGAGAAAATTACTTAGCTACGTTAAAAAAATAAATAACTGACTTTGTAAGTATTTACAAAAAAATGAGAAAGAAATGAAGGTAGTTATCCGATACATATAACTCACTTGTGGCTTTTTTGGCGATTAGATGAAGCTTGCAGTGAATACCTCATTCCACAACAACAATGTATGTACCTATTAAAATTATCTGAGAAGTGAGATTTAGAACTTATTGAAAACTAAATATTAGTTCTCGAGGTGAGACTAATCGATACTGATATGGTTTTCAATAGCTCAAGTTACGTGTTGGCTCATTCTATGTCAACTCGACCAGGTTTTGACCTTGGGTCTTCGGATTTCGCTCAAAATTTTTTTACGAGTTCTCCTCAATGGTCTAATGAAGAAATCACCGTCATTCCGATCCTAATCCTTCAGGGGGACGGGGGGTGACCCTCGTAATTTTCGTATAATTGGGATTTTTTGCGAAATTGCTTAACTTTGAAGAAGCATATCTCGAGATTGGTTAGGTGTAAGATAAATCTGTTCATGCTGTTTTGTAGAGAATTGAAAGCAGATTCAAAATTGATAATCACTTTTTGAAAAGTTCAAAGTTGAGCTTTTGTGATGGAAGCTCAACTTTCATGATAAGTACAAAAGATGAAGGGCCCCATTAAAAAATCTGATAAAATTACTATGAAGAGAACATTTAATGTATTTTTCAACTAATCACTTTTCAAGATGGGATCTCAATACCCCTGCGGAGCACAGGGGTCCTAAATTTTGGTCAAAATTCAAAAAAATGGAAAAAGTGAAGTAATATATCGATTTCTACTAATTCGAAGGCGCTGAGTTCGAATATGTGCTTGGTTTTTTCATTCGACCCCTCTGAACCCCCCTATCAGCCCCCTAATGAGGTCAAAATTCAAAAAAATGAAAAATAACGTATGACGTGTCGTTTGTTAGGTTTTTGAGGGCGCTGAGTTCGAATATTTGCTTATTTTTGGGATTCGACCCTTTAGTGCCCCCCTAGCCCCCAATTTTGAAAAAACACATGCAAAAAATCGGAAATAGCATGTGTCATATCGATTTCTACTAATTCGAAGGTGCTGAGCTCGATTATCAACTTACTTTCTCGATCCGCCTCCTTCGTTCTCCACACTGACTCCAAAATTACTAAATCATTTAAAAAATCAATGTTTTTTTTTCAAAATTGGGAGCTGTGGGAGCACTATAGGGTCGAATCCCAAAAATAAGCAAATATTCGAACTCAGCGCCCTCAAAAACCTAACAAACGACACGTCATACGTTATTTTTCATTTTTTTGAATTTTAACCTCATTAGGGAGCTGATAGGGGGGTTCAGAGGGGTCAAATGAAAAAACTAAGCACATATTCGAACTCAGCGCCTTCGAATTAGTAGAAATCGATATATTACTTCCCTTTTTCCATTTTTTTGAATTTTGACCAAAATTTAGGACCCCTGTGCCCCCCAGGGGTATTGAGATCCCATCTTGAAAAGTGATTAGTTGAAAAATACATTAAATGTTCTCTTCATAGTAATTTTATCAGATTTTTTAATGGGGCCCTTCATCTTTTGTACTTATCATGAAAGTTGAGCTTCCATCACAAAAGCTCAACTTTGAACTTTTCAAAAAGTGATTATCAATTTTGAATCTGCTTTCAATTCTCTACAAAACAGCATGAACAGATTTATCTTACACCTAACCAATCTCGAGATATGCTTCTTCAAAGTTAAGCAATTTCGCAAAAAATCCCAATTATACGAAAATTACGAGGGTCACCCCCCTTCCCCCTGAAGGATTAGGATCGGAATGACGGTGATTTCTTCATTAGACCATCGAGGAGAACTCGTAAAAAAATTTTGAGCGAAATCGGAAGACCCAAGGTCAAAACCTGGTCGAGTTGACATGGAATGAGCCTGTTGCTAATTTCTCAGTATTCCACTTGACATTTTCGATAAACTCAAAATGCACGTGTTAATATAGCTCATTTTCCACTCTAGATTACTCATAGATATAGCCGGAGATAATTTTTTTCAAGAATCAAACCAATTATGGCAATTAATAAGGTGATTAAAATAGAGGTATGTAGGAAATATTTATCGAGATCCCAGAAACCATTTCAACAGTGGCTCAACAGTGGCGTCGGAAAGTGGGGAACGAAGGGTGCATTGCGCCCCCTCCATACTTATGGTGGGGGTAATAGAGATTTTCAAAGCATTAAAACATGAAAGAAAATGCCTTTTTTGGGCATCAAACACCTAATTTTTTTAAAACTTCGCTCGGGTATGAAAAAAATCATATGTATTTGTATCAATTATTTGCTGCAACAGCGCAAAAGAAGCTCCTCCCCCCCCCCCGAAAATCCCTTTGGCAGGCATGCCACACAGATTTTGGGGAAAAATAGTGACTTTAGTGACTTTTTATGAGGCAAAAAGTGACCTATTTTTCATTTTTTTCCCATAAATAAATACACCCTCCCCCCAAAAAAAATTCATAACTCAAACTGTATTTCTCTCTGCAATAGAGCTGAAAATACTTTTTTTTCTGAAAAATTTTTTCATCAAGGGTAAGGGTGCCATATTACGACCACTTTTTTTCAAACTTCCACCAATCAAAGACTTATGGAGGTAAAAACGTCAGAAATGGCTTAAAAAATACATTGATCCTTCCTCCACCACCCCCTAAAATTCTGAACCGATACGATCATTTTTTGTGATTTTTTTCTGAGGGAATTCAAAAATTGATTATCGAAATTTTGGGTTCCTAATTTCGACCACCAGTCCCCCACCCCCACTTTGAGATCAGGGGTCGGTTGTACATTTTTCTTATTCTACTTAGTAATAGGATGTAAAAAAAACCACTCCTAAAAGTCGATTAACCCGATTATTGGTAATTATTTGAGGTAATAGAAAATTTTCAAAATTGATTTTTTTCTGAAGGCCCTAGTTCCTCATCATGATATCCTGAGAAAAAATGGTAAATGACAAAATTGTTCGTTTTTTAATGCTCTACAACTTTTGTTTGAACTATTTTTTCATTAGTGCGTAATTTCGAAAGTTATCGACGAAAAAACAAAATTTGAACCCCCTTACTCCCCAAAAGGAGGACTAAATTATGCACCAATTTTAGGGAAGTTTAGAAATCTTAAAATACATACCCTACTACGAAACTGCCCCTTTCTGCTAATTTTTTTTGGGGTCAAAACCTATGACTGTACTATACTATGCTATTTCGTTTTTTTCAATTTTCTCCGCTATAGTTTTGCTTGTAGGGTTGTCATTTTGGTCTCAAATTGTTTATCTGTGAAAAAGGAGCATGAAAAATTTTTTTGGCGTGAAATTTGGTATGGTGAACAAGGACATCCAAAGGCATTTTTTCAGCCCGGGAGACCATCGCCAAAGTCCATAGGAGTGGGAGGGAAAAGTTGCGGGGATCTGCCCCTGATTTTTCAAAATTGGGCTATCAAATCGTCCCTTTTTTGGTGTCATTTGCTTATGACTGAGTCTCGCTGAGTTCAAAAATATCATTACTTTCCAAATCTGAGGGAGAGAAGTCTTTCAAATTCGAGATTTCTCAACTTGTTTGCGATTAAAGCAAATTAGAGTCTTCGAAAACCTAGGTTTCGATGCATAAATCGATTTTTCTTGTCAAAATGATACCCCTTCCCTTAAATAGGCTCACCCCTTCTCATTCTCAGCCTAAATTGTGAAATCGACGAAATATTTGAAAACAGTGTCTCAAAAAACCAAGATTTCAATATGTATAGATTTTTGACAAAATATTACCCCTTATCCTAGATAGTCACTCCCTCCCACTTGAATTCAATGGAGAATTTTCAACTTATCTGGGGTACTAGAAGACGATATCCTGCTTTTAAACAGGGTTTTCCGAATATTATACATTCAATTTCCTATAAGATTTTTTTTTTTTTACTTAAACGAAAATAATTTTTCACTGTACATAAATATTTCGCGCAAATTCTACAATTTTCCAACCTCAAAATGTTGACTCTTTTTTCGAAAAAAAAAACTTGATAAATAAATAAATCATTCGTGAACGATTTTATTAGTGGAAACGAATGCTCAAAATTGGTTGAGCGAAGTTGTATGTAAAACATCGCTATTACTTATAATTATCATTAAAGTGAGTAAAAAGCAGCCTGGATTCACAAAAATCTCACAATGTAATAATTAGAGGTACTGTGCATTTAAAAAAAAATAATTTAAAAAAATAACCTGGTGACTATTTTTCTTTTATAATTAATTGTGTGTTTCAAATTGAAAATTGTTGATTTAAATTGTACAAAGCTTGATGTTCAATTCATTTTTGATGATTTATCATTATCAATTTCCAATCTCGATAGAAATCCATCATTATTTTTATCCATGACTTTTATTTCACGCTTCATCATATCAAGACTTAAATTACGAGAATTTCCTAGTTTTGAAATACGACTGTAGCGTAATGCTTCTTTCATACTTAGCAGTCCATCGCCATCTATGTCTGCCATTTCAATGATATCATCAGCCAGTGAACTTATCATAACATTCGATACCTCTTTTTTTTGCCTGGTATTCCGATAACAACCACCAAATCCATTGTCTTCGCAAGGCCCAGTTTTGCATCCACCATCGCAATTGCATCTAAAAAAGTTGCATCGGCCTTTACCGCAGTCGGAAACGAAAAATCCGAGAGCAGAGCAGTCGGCACAAAACAATCCAATACAGCCCTTACACACATGGGGGCAACATTCGGCTTGAACAAAGTTAATATACAAATATTGTGAGAGTGCAATAAAGCACAAACAGAGTTTTGTGTTCAAGGAATGCATGCCTGCAAAATAAACAACAAAAAGTATTACCTCGGATTAATGAAAAACATTGGACGCATTAGCTACGTAAAAAAATAATTAACTTGCCCAGTATTGACAATAGAGAAAAAAATTAAGATAGTTTGGTACAAATTTATAACTCACTTTTGTGGCGTTTTTTGTGATTCAATGAAGCTGGCAGAGAATATCTGATTCCACAACAACAATGTATGTATTAAAACTACCTGAGAAGTGGGATTTAGAAGTGATTTGAAAACTGAATATTAATTCCAGAGGTGGGACTAACCGATACTGATAAGGCTTTCAATAGCCTGAGTTAGGTGTTTGCAATTTCTCAGTATTCGACTCTACATTTTAGTTAAACTCAAAACGCACGTGTTAATATGGCTTTTTTTCCTTTCTTGAACACACGTATAGCCAGCGATATATATTTTTTCAAGAATAAAACGAATGAATAATGGTTATTGAATGAGAGGTATGTATGAAATATTTATCGACATCTCAGAGAATACTACAAAATTTTTAGGTTTGAAATAGAACATGACTGAAAATTTTGAAAATTAATTTAGGAAAAATAATTTCAGCTACCAACCACTGACCAAATTCATAGTTTTTCATTCCTGAAAAATCTTACAATTTTTTTATAGTGATATTTTTATAAATTTTTTCTCAAAAATACCACCAAATTCCACGTTTTATCTGCCTACATCGATTTCATCAGAAACATCAGATTCTTAGGGGAAAACACTTTTTTGTAGGTACCTATTTTTTTAAATATCTCGTGAAAAATTTGAAAAAAATGATTTAAAAAATTAATGTTTTCGTACAGCGATCCTAATAATTATAGATGGGTAATTCTACCAGAAACGCACTTTTTAAAATGGTTTTTTCTAAAATAAACAAAATGTTTTTTCATTTCTGGGGGGGGGGGGGGGGGGGTTGCTTGTATATGAACCCGTTGGGCTCCATTCATACGCAGAGAGAAAAAGGCCTTATGGCTCATTCTATGTCAACTCGACCAGGTTTTGACCTTGGGTCTTCCGATTTCGCTCAAAATTTTTTTACGAGTTATCCTCGATGGTCTAATGAAGGAATCACCGTCATGGGTGGGGGGTGGCCCTTGTAATTTTTGTATAATTGGGACTTTTTGCGAAATTGCTCAACTTTGAAGGAGCATATCTCGAGATTGGTTAGGTCTAAGATAAATCTGTTAATGCTGTTTTGTAGAGAATTGAAAGGAGATTCAAAATTGATAATCACTTTTTGAAAAGTTCAAAGTTGAGCTTTTGTGATGGAAGCTCAACTTTCATGATAAGTACAAAAGATGAAGGGCCCCATTAAAAAATCTGAAAAAATTACTATGAAGAGAACTTTTAATGTATTTTTCAACTAATTACTTTTCAAGATGGGATCTCAATATCCCTGGGGGGCAAAGGGGTCCTAAATTTTGGTCACAATTCAAAAAAATGGAAAAATTGAAGTAATATATCGATTTCTACTAATTCGAAGGCGCTGAGTTCGAATATGTGTTTAGTTTTTTCATTCGACCCCTCTGAACCCCCCTATCAGCCCCCTAATGAGGTCAAAATTCAAAAAAATGAAAAATAATGTATGACGTGTCGTTTGTTGGGTTTTTGAGGGCGCTGAGTTCGAATATTTGCTTATTTTTTGGATTCGACCCTTTAGTGCCCCCCTAGCCCCCAATTTTAAAAAAACATTGATTTTTTAATAATTTTGGAGTCAGTGTGGAGAACGAAGAAGGCGGATCGAGAAAGTAAGTTGATAATCGAGCTCAGCACCCTCGATTTAGTAGAAATCGATATGACACATGCTATGCATGTGTTTTTTCAAAATTGGGGCCTAGGGGGGCACTAAAGGGCCGAATCCCAAAAATAAGCAAATATTCGAACTCAGCGCCCTCAAAAACCCAACAAACGACACGTCATACGTTATTTTTCATTTTTTTGAATTTTGACCTCATTAGGGGGCTGATTGGGGGTTTCAGAGGGGTCGAATGAAAAAACTAAACACATATTCAAACTCAGCGTCTTCGAATTAGTAGAAATCGATATATTACTTCACTTTTTCCATTTTTTTGTATTTTGACCAAAATTTAGGACCTCTGTGCCCCCCAGGGGTATTGAGATCCCATCTTGAAAAGCAATTAGTTGAAAAATACATTAAAAGTTCTCTTCATAGTAATTTTTTCAGATTTTTTAATGGGGCCCTTCATCTTTTGTACGTATCACGAAAGTTGAGCTTCCATCACAAAAGCTCAAACTTTGAACTTTTCAAAAAGTGATTATCAATTTTGAATCTCCTTTCAATTCTCTACAAAACAGCATGAACAGATTTATCTTAGACCTAACCAATCTCGAGATATGCTCCTTCAAAGTTAAGCAATTTCGCAAAAAGTCCCAATTATACAAAAATTACAAGGGCCACCCCCCACCCCCTGAAGGATTAGGATCGGTACGACGATGATTCCTTCATTAGGCCATCGAGGAGAACTCGTAAAAAAATTTTGAGCGAAATCGGAAGACCCGAGGTCAAAACCTGGTCAAGTTGACATAGAATGAGCCTTAATGTAACGGTGGTGTTGAGGAACCACGCCAACCACGGCGAAGGAAAAAAAATCAGCCATGGAGGTGCACTGAAAAAACAAATGAATAAATTTTATTTAAAAAAAATTATAACGGGGCATTTACAAAATTGGCAAAATTTATTCTTGAAAGGTAATATTTATCGCAAATTTTGCGATAAATACCTATTATCTTTTCAGAATAAATTTTGCCAATTTTGTGAATGGTGCCCCGTTATTATTTCTTTTATAAAATTTATTTATTTTTTGGATAAAATTTATCATTTTTTAGATAAATTTATCATTTTTTTTGGATAAAATTTATCATATTTTCAACACTTTTCATTCAATTTTCATTTTTCATTTTTTTCAGTGTAGAAAAAAGGTGATGAAGTGAAGATAATAATCAGTTAATTACCCAACATAATTTAAAAAAATTTCAACATGATTAGAACTAATATCTACTTGCCAAACGATATTTTTTTGCATTTTTTTTATCTCATTAGCACATGTTTCCTTCAGCAGATGACCCATCGTGATGGAATGCATGGCCTATTTTAAGGAAAATTTGGAGCTGCACATGTAATCTCATTCACTCCATCCTTTGTCCCATTTTTTTAAATTCGTGACTCATAGAATACAGTGGCGTCGGTAGCTTTTTTTGGGAGACCACAAATTGGTATGGAGACTTAGAATACCATCAGAAGGATTTTAAGAGAGGGAGGGGGGGGGTAAAAGGGAGCTTTCTTTCGCACTGTCGTCTCAGAGAGATTATAGAAATTGTGATTTTACTCATGTCCGAGCGAAGCTTTGAAAAAATTGGATTTTTAATGTCCAAAAAAGACTGTTTTTCATGTTTTAATGCTTTGAAAATCCCTATCTGATGTAATTTGGGTACATAACAAAAAAAAAACAAAAGGGAGGAGGTCGTGAAAAAACTGAAATTCAAGTTTTCGAAGCCTGAAGTGAAATTTTATTTCAAGGTATGCACAAACTCAACCGAAGTGAGAGTAAAAAATTTTTCCAAAAGAAATTCAAGAGCCAAAAATTACTAATTAAAAAAACTGAGTTATAAAAGCAGAATAATTCGTGTTAGAAATGCTTTAGAGATTTGGGTAAAATGAAACTTTGATTTTGAGAACTATTTTTAACTTTCGAAGAAGTGTAAAAATATAAGGAAAATTGTTAAGTATATAGGAAAATTTTTCAAAAGTAAGTAGGTAAATTAAGATGATTTTTATTTTTGATAAACAGTCTCAATTTTTAAAAAATAAGCAAATAAGCAAACTCAGCCCGAGCAAAGCGAGGGCAATTTTTTTTTGCAGAATATACGTTTTGCTGTTGAAAAAATACGGTTTTAAGATCATAAATACTTTCCAAATGAAAAATTCATTTTTGAAAGGGCTTCTGGGGCTGTTTCTGCGTATTTACGCCTGTGGGGTACAAAGCGAGTACAAAAACTTGGAATAGGTACCCGAAGAATTTTTGGAGGGGGGAAAATATGTGTTTTGGTAGCATTACCCAGATATTGCTTGGAGTGAGGTATTTTCCGAAGAAATTAAAGGCATGATACAAAATTTACTACATTGACTTCGTGATGAGATTTCCTATTATTTTCGGGAAGAAAAATTCTTAAAAAAATTGTGAGCATTTTCGGTACTATTATTGGGACACTAGAAGACGATATCCCGCCTTCAAACCGGGTTTTCCGGATATTATAGTCAATTTCCTGTAAGAATTTAAAAATAATAATAATAATAATTTTTCAAGTACACAAATAGTTTGGACAAATTTTAAGTACAATTTTTCAACCTCAAAATGTTGACTCTTTTTTCAAAAAAAAAAAAAATCTTGATAAATAAATAAATCAGAAAGTAGTGAACAATTTTATTACCTAGTGGAAATGAATCCTCAAAATTGATAGTGCAAAAACATCGCTATTAGGTACTTATTATCATTATTAAAGTGAATAAAAAGCAGTCTGGATTTACAAAAATCTCATAATGTACTTAATAATTACCAACGTACTGAGCATTTAAAAAAAACTAATTTTCAGAAATAACTAGTGTTTTTTTTCTTTTATAATTAATCGCGTGTTTCAAACTGAAAATCGTTGATTTAAATTCTTACCAAGCTTGATATTCAATTCATTTTTGGTGATTGATAATTATCAATTTCTAATCTCGATAAAAATCCATCATTATTTTTATCCATGGCTTTTATTTCACGCTCCATCATATCAAGACTTTTATTACGAGAACTTGGTAGTTTTAAAATACGACTGTAGCTTAATGCTTCTTTCATACTAAGTAGTCCATCGTCATTTATGTCTGCCATTTTAATGATATCATCAACCAGAGAACTTTTCATAACATTTGATACCACAGATATTATCCAGGGTGGTGGGTATTTTGGTATACCTTTCCAAGTGTGCATACATACACCGAATTCATTTTTTACATTTCTGTAATTACCAGTTTTGCAACCCTTATCGCAATTGCATCCAAAAAAGTTGCAACTCCTTTTACCGCAGTAGGAATCGAAATATCCTAAACTAGAGCCGTCGGCACAATAGTCACCATTACAGTCTGAACACACGGGATAGCAACATTCGGTTTGAACAAATTTAATATACCAACATTGTGAGAATGCAATAACGCACAAACAAAGTTTCGTGCTCAAGGAATGCATGCCTGCGAAATAAACAACAAAAAATATTACCTCGGATTTCACAAAAATTAGGTAAAACAGCGTATTTTTGAGGGATATTTTTCGAATTAAATAAGTTGGGATTGCTCAAAAAATAATTTCTATAAGGACCAAAATTGTAGATTAGGTGGTGAAAAATAATTTTTGCTGGAAAATTTTTCTAGAAGACCGAAATTTTTGATGTATGGGAGGGGGTGGGCCTGTATGTAACGGGGAGCGGGACGAAAATAGTCGTGATATAACTCACCGAATAGGAAATTTAATTCTGAATACTTTCGGTTATTTACAAATTTTACTCATCTTAGAACTTTTCAGTAAAAATGAAAAAAACGTGATTTTTATGATTTTTTTGAAATACTTTTTTCAAATTTGAGGGGCACTGGTGGCCCCAAATTGGATTTTCTATAGAAAGTAATTTGTAGCTGAGATGTTGAGGGACAACTTTTTTGGGAATTTTTTTTTCACTAGAACCCATAGGAGGAGCGCTACAGGCGTTTTCAAGAAAGGGGGTGGACCCTCGGAAAAGGGGGAGGGGTAAAAAAAGGCATCTGGGCTAAATTTGTTTGTTGTAATGTCTAGATTACGAATCAATCATAAAATTGCTTTTTACAGCTCAGTCGAGCGGATGTGTTTTTTCGTGAAATTGAGACCCTACTAAATGAAACAAATTATGGGTACTGAAGAATTTGAACTCATAACATTAAACTTTGGATTTGCACTCGTCAGAAATAAAATAAAAGCATGAAAAAAAAATGAAAAAACAAAGATGAATAAAGGAAATGAAATTTCAAAAATAAATGTTCCAATATTTATCATTCGGAAAAAGGAGCAGAGAGAGGGAAACTAAGAAGGAAATTCACAGAAATGTCAGGCTGATCTTCAACGAGTTCCACAAAATAGTAGACAGGCCAAATATACTCTAACATTGAGATGAATGAGAACAAAACAACAAAATTATAAATATTGGGCACATAGGCTACATAAAAAAAAAACAAATCACTTGCTCAGTATTGACAAATGAGAAAGAAATTAAGATTGTTTGGTACAAACTTATAACTCACTTGTGGCTTTTTTTGTGATTCGATGAAGCTGGCAGTGAATATCTGATTCCACAACAACAATGTTTGTATTAAAACTACCTGAGAAGTGAGTTTTAGAACTTACTGAAAACTAAATATTAGTTCTAGAGGTGAGACTAATCCATATAAGGTTTTCAATAGTTCGAGTAAGGTGTTGCTAATTTCCTAGTATTCTACTTGATATTTTAGATAAACTCAAAATGCACGTGTTAATATGGCTTATTTTTCTCTCTAGATTACTCATAGGTACGGTATAGCCGGAGATAAGTTTTTTTCAAGAATCAACCAAGTAATATGGTGATTAGAAGAGAGGTATGTAGGAAATATTCATCGAGATCCCAGAAACCGTTTCAACAATGGCGTCGGAAAGTGGGGTACAAGGAGTGCACTGCACCCACTCACTTATGGTGGGGTTACATGGAACCATCTGCACTCCCCTAAATATCAGGTAGAGATTTTAAGAGCATTAAAACATTAACATGGTGTCCACTATATTTCAGAAATGATTTTCCCTGACTTTTCCAGGTTTTCCAGACCAATTTTTCGAATTTTTCCAGACCTTATAAATATGATATTCGTAAACCAGGGAGGGGGGGGGGTAATTTTTTCGCGTGATGTACTTACATCCCGAAATTTTGTATAAAAATTATATAAAATGCATAGGGTCTTACGATTTTTTTTTCAAAATCACTAGATAGGTACTTTTTACGAGATCTTTAGATGCCCTTCTTCGGGTCAAAAAAATATTCAAATTCAATTCTGAAAATTTTTTCGCCCATCCAACTCCTTCTCGCCACAAAAATTTGAAAATTTGAATTTATTACCTACAGAAAAAAATTTAAATAAAAAGGAAAAACCAAGTATTCCCACGGAAAATTAAGTTTTGAAAAATAAAAAAAATTATGCCAGGGTGTTTACCAAATCGAGCGAATAAAAATTCGGATTTTTCCGGGCTAAAAATTCAAAATTTTCTTCACATTTCATTCCCCCTTCCCCTCCAAAATGAAAAACACTTTTCTCAAATTTATAAATTCACGCAATCCCTTGCAATTTTGTAGTTTGTACCAATAAATGAAAAAGTAAATGAGAAGGTAAAATATAAATCATTTTATGAAAATATATAAATGTGTTGAGCCCGAGCGAAGCAAGGGCGAAAATTTTTGCGAAAAAAGATCTTCAAAAGATGAAAATTCACCACTTTTCCCTCATTCATGTTTTCCAAAACATGGCCAATAATTTCGATTTTTGTTCCATTCCTTCCCTTTTTTTTCAACATCGTGGTCAAGGGCATCATGACATTTCTTTCTAATTACAGCTCATTAAAAAGTAAGTTTCCAAAAAACTTAAGATTAAAAATAAATTCTGTAGAAAGAAAGAGTGTATAAATTACCCCGAGCGTAGCGAGGGAATTTTTTTGGATAATTCATAATTCAATGGACAAAGACATGCATTTTAAATATCAATTTTATTGTACATTACGACCGACAAAAAATGATGAATAAGACAATAATGGGATAAAAGACATAATAATTTGGCCCGAGCGGAGCGAGGGCGAAATTTTTTGAAAAATTTATAATAAAATAAGCAAAAAAACATTTTTCTAAATGATTTACATTTTTTTGGGATTTTTGAAAAATTCCAGAGAAAATTCCCTGACTTTTCCCGGTTTTCCCGGTTTTCCAGAGAATGGACACCATGATTAAAGAAAATGCCTTGTTTGGGTATTAAACGCTCAATTTTTTTAAAGCTTCGCTCGGGTATGATCAAAATCATCTGTATTTGTATCAATTATTTGATGCGGCAGCCCAAACGAAGGTCCCCCCCCAAAAAAAAATCTTTCTGGTACTCCATGTCTTTGTACTCACTTTTTTGCACCCTCCCAAAAAAATACTTCTGACGTCACTACATTTGAGACTATCTTGAGCTATGTTTTTGTACTATTTGTTGTAGGTACATTGTGAAGCCTGAATATAGAAACAACCCTTAGATGTCAAAAATGGGTTTTTGAGTCGAGAGTCCAAAATCAGTGTCAACTCAAAAACAAATTTTTGACACCTATGGGTGCGGTTTCTAGAGTGGTTCTCATTTATACTAGATAGCAATTTTTTACCCCCCCCCCTCCCCAAAAGTTGAAACCAACATCAAAATCAAAAACAGAAAGCAATATTTCCAATTTTTTGGAGTGAGGTCTTCTGCGAAGCAATCAAAGGCATGTTACTGCGCTCTGAGGTTTTCCTGGCTTCGCCTCTTTGGGACTAAGTGTTCAAAATTTTTTGGGATATCTTCCGCTCAAAATAAATTCTCTCGCTAATTTTCTTCAAAATTCACGATTTTTTTCGATCTACATCCAGGGCAAGTAGAAAAAAGAGGGTCTTCGATTTTCCCCAATATAGTTCGAGTTAAAAATCTTCTCAGAAAAATTCCTCCACCTGACGATATTTGTGGAGTGAGTTGGAGTGTCCCCGAGAAAGGACATTTTCGAAAATAAATACTGTTTTTTGTGTTTACATCCCCTAAGTCCCTATTATTTTTAAACACAGCAGCACTGAAAATATGAGATTTGAGATGTTGAATCTCATAATTTATGTCTTCTCTTATTTTTTTTTTGAAAACTCTCGAGTCGATAGAAAATAAAAATATTTTTGATATTTTGGACTGATCAAATTATTCAACTTTGGGACTTTGGGTTGGTTTCTACTGAATTTTAAGGCTCCTGAGAATAAAGTTCAGGAAAATAGTGAAAATTGAAATTTTGACACCTAAGGTTGGTGTTGTCTGCCGGGGTCACGTATAGATTTTTGTCAAAATATTACCCACTTCCCTAGATAGTCACCTCCTCCCACTTGAATTTAATGGAGAATTTTCAACTTACCTATCTGGATTCCGGAACACCGGAAAATATTATTCAGTAATTTACCTTGATAAATAAATAAATCATTTGTGAACGATGTTATTAGTGGAAATGAATGCTTAAAATTGATTATGCAAAGTTGCATATAAAAAATCGCTAGGACTTACTATAATTATTATCAAAGTGAATAAAAAGCAGCCTGGATTTACAAAAATCTCACAATGCAATAATTATACGTAATGTGCATTTAAAAAAAACTACAATTTTAAGAAATAACTAGTGAATTTTTCTTCTATAATTAATCGAGAATTTCGAACTGAAATTCGTCGATTTAGATTGCAGCTTGATGATCAATTCATTTTCGGTGATTTACCATTATCAATTTCCAATCTCGATAAAAACCCATCATTATTTTTATCCATGGTTTTTATTTCCCGCTTTATCAAATCAAGACTTTTAATACGAGAATTCACTTGTTCTGAAATAGGACTGTAGCTTAATGCTTCGTCCATACTTAGCAGTCCATCGCCATTCATGTCTGCCATTTTAATTATATCATCAGCTTGTGGACTTATCGTAACATTCGATACCTCAACCTTTCTGAATCCAGCCGACATAAAGGGTATAACACAGTCACCTGATTTATCTTTTTCGCACTGCCCAGATTTGCATCCTTTATCGCAATTGCATCCAAAAATGTTGCAATTGCCTTTACCGCAGTATACCTTGTACATTCTAAGAGAAGTGCAGTCGGCGCAAAACTTAAAGCCATTGTCATCCTCACACTCGGAATAGCAACATTTGGCTTGAACAAAGTAAATATACCAACATTGTAAGAGTGCAATAAAGCACAAACAAAGTTTTGTGTTCAAGGAATGCATATCTGCAAAATAAAGAACAAAAAGTATTACCTCGGATTTCACAAAAATTGGTAGGGTAGTTTATTTGGAGAAGGTGGGGACTGCTCAGATAAAATTTGACATTGTTAGGGGAAAAAAACAACAAGAACAGTCTGTATCTTGAAATTACATGAATTATCCATGTTGAAAATGAACTTGAGAGGGAAAAGAGAAACTATGCTAGCATTTCTTTCCAATAACAATTGTGATGACAAGCCTATCTTTACTCCATGTATTTACATAAATAGAGTAGGAAAATTGGCGAAATTTTCAGAAAAAATTAACACTTTTTCCTTCTGGGTAAAAAACTTAGATCAATGGTATCTAGTGTTGCCAATTTAGCATAATTATGCCAGATTTAGTATAATTTTTTGAAGGGTGTTTTTTGGCTTCCTGGCATCATAAAATTATGCCAGGAAGCCAAAAATGAAAGAAAAAAAAATTGCGTGATTTAGCATAATTTTTGGCATAATGCTAAAATTCTGGCAACACTGGATCTTCAAATATACGATGAGGCAATGCTTCTTATATTAGTGTATGTTCCATAATTTTTTTTGTTTTTTCATTAATCAGAAACAAACGGAGGAAAAATTTTTCGTACCAGTGCAGTCACTTCTTGTAAACATAAAACACCTGATTTTTAATTATGAAAAAATGAATTTCGAGACTTGAAGCAAAATTATCGCGAAAAGGTTGTAAATCGGGGTATTTTGACCTGCTGAATACGAATATAAGATTGGTTTTTTCATTTGGCAATTTCTTCTCTAAAAATTAGTAATTTTCAAGTTAAAATTTCGCATCTCGAGCAAAAAATGACAAATTTACAGGGAAGAAATGACCATCAGCTACTTTAAAAAATTAAGTAAGTACCTAACTGGCTTAGTATTTTTATAAATAGGAAAGAAATGAAGATAAATTGGTACATGTATAACTCACTTGTAGGTTTTTGTGTGGTTTAATGAAGCTTCCAGTCAACATCCGAATCCTCAACAACAGTGTATGAATTTAGGATTGCATGAGATGTGACGTTTAGAACTAATTTGAAAATTGAATATTAGTTCTAGAGGTGGAACTAACCGATACTGATAAGACTTTCCATCGCCTGGGTTAAGTGTTGGCAATTTCTCAGTATTCGACTCTTACATTTTAGATAAACTCAAAACGCACGTGTTATTATGGCTAGTTTTCCTATCTTGATCACACATATAACCAGCGATAATTTTTTTTTCAAGAATCTAACCAAAATTAATATGGTGATTTAAAGAGGGTGTGTAGGAAATATTTATCGAGATCTCAGAAACCATTTGAGATTATTTTGAGCTATGCTTTCACACAATCTTGTATACATATAGAAGATGCAACGTGCACAATCAAACTGTAGAGTCAAATTATATATTTTTTTAAATTGTACCTTTAGAATAGCCCTTCTAAGAAAGTGTTCATTTTGAAAAAAATAAATTTTACGTGTTTGATGGAGGTATTTCTTCTATACCTTAATCGTTTCTCAGAAAATATATACTAGCCTGGGAGAGATACGTAAAAAAAGGAGATTTATTCCAACTAATTCCCATACAGAACGAAATGATCAAATGAAAAAACCAAGAAACCACTACCCTAGAAAATTTTCTGAAAATTTTTTTTTGGTAGATTCATTTTTGGTTTTGCCGTTGTTTTTTTTAGAAGAAAAGCCGAAAATTACAAAAACCCTTACAGAAATGTTGTTATTTTGGCTGATTTTTAAAATCGTGAGCATTTTATACGGAATGAAATGGTCAAATGAAGAAACTAACGTCGGATTCGTGTTAACCAGGTCAAAATACCCCGACAAACTTCCTTTTCGCGATCATTTTACTTTAATATTAAATGTCGAAATTCACTTTTTTCATTGATTTTTTATGACAATAAAACTAAAATTTGAGATTTAAAGTAAAATCATCGCGAAAAGGGTGTTTATCGAGGTATTTTGATCTGCTGAACACGAATACGGGATTGGTTTTTTTCATTTATTCATTTCTTTCCGTCTAAAATGCTCAAAATTTGAAAAAATCTGTCAAAATAACAACATTTTTTAAGATTTTTCGCAATTTTCGGCCCTTGCGCCACTTCAATCGCCAAAACCGAATACGTGACGAAAATCTACGTCAAAAAACACATTTTTAGGATATTTTCAAAAATTAGTCAAACTTCGCTGTTAAGGTATTTTTTCCAGTTGAAAATTTCAAATGGCCAAAACCTCATGAAGGAATGCACCAAAATTTATGAAAAAATTATCGTAAATAGACCTCAACGAGATGAAACTTTGTGCCAAAGAACAGAAAATTTCATTCATTTCCATTGGAATTAAAAATTCTTGAAACTGATGCAATAAAATGGCCATTATTCCGAAAGGGAGGGGGTTGGGGGCCAAAATTTTTTCCAGAATTTTTTTCATCAAGGTACACAATCTGTGGGCATTAGATCAAAAATCGGGGCTGGGGCCAAAACCACCCCTTATCCAGGTATACCCTTTCGCTGATTTTTCCTGTGCAGCAATTCTGACTATTTATCAGTGACTTTTCAGTTTTCACTGATTCAAAATGAGAGAGTATACCTTGATATTTCTGAATTTTTTTCAGGAAAATTTTCTGGCGAAAAATATAGATTTGAACCATCTAAAAGTTACGAATTTCGGAAAATCATACTTTAATGGACGAAATATGTCACCAATATGGGTAATCCGTGATTATAGGTACTGAAGTTCATATAGACCATTTTTGTGGAATTTTCTCCGGAGCTGAAAAATTCCAAAATTTTCTGGAGGCTACGAAACGTCTCTGAACCGTTTCCAATCGATTCGGGAGGCAAAAAATTAGGTATGTATACCTAGGGTGGATCGAAAAAAAAACATACCTTGGATTTTGACCAAATTTGGTGAGGTGGTTTACTTTGAATGGGAGACTTCACAAAAAAAATTTGAGCCCCCGAGGGACAAGGAGAGAGGAGCAGGAGGTGCTCAACGTGCACCTCCTTTTGAAAAAAACGTTGTTTTTTGCGTTTTTAGCAAATCAAATTTGTGTGAGAAGCCTTTGTAAGACTTAAAAGATACGATTTGAGTTTCTACATCTCCCTAAGCCATCGCCATCCTTCTCCAATCAAAACTCTGACTGGTTCCAGGGGGTTGAAAAGTTGCAGATTGCAATATTTCAATAATATGAAATTATCACTTAGCTGGAATGATGTTTTTTTTTCATCGAGTAAGTGAACAAAATTTTTTTCAATCACTGAAAGTGAATTTTGAAAAAAAAAACACAGAAAATTATAAATTATGTACACCAGTGCAGCCAACAGCAAATCATAAAATTTCAAAATTCTGAATTTAAATCGACTTTGAATTGATGATTTTTTTGCGGGAAAATATTATGTATTTTTTTTCAATCGCTGAAAGTATATTTCGAAAATTTTTATCGAAATTTTTGTATGTCAGTGCAGCCAGTTACAAATCGTGACATGCTACACTATGGAGTAAACGTTGACCGGTTGGTTGACCTCGAATTAATTTTTTTATCGTTTGAAAAATATACAATAATTTTGGTTTCAATCATCAGAAATAAAAAATTTAAAATTTTTCTTTGAAAATTTTGTACGTCAGTGCAGCCAGTTACTAATTGCGATATTCTGATATGATGAACTCGAATCCATTATTTTTTCGTCAAGTGATTGGACCAATTTTTTCTCCCAATCAATAGAAGTTTGTTCAAATTTGAAGACATCGGAACATCACAATTAGCAACTGGTTGCACTGACGTACAAAATTTTGAAAAGAAAAATTTTTAATTTTTTATTTCTGGTGATTGAAACCAAAATTATTGTGTATTTTTCAAACGATAAAAAAATTAATTCGAGGTCAACGTTTACTCCATAGTGTAGCATGTCACGAGTTGTAACTGGCTGCACTGACATACAAAATTTTCGAAAAAAATTATCGAAATATACTTTCAGTGATTGAAAAAAAAAATACATAATATTTTCCCGCAAAAGAATAATCAATTCAAAGTCGATTTAAATTCAGTATTTTGAAATTTTATGATTTACTGTTGGCTGCACTGGTGTACATAATTTTCTATTTTTTTTTTTCAAAACTCACTTTCAGTGATTGAAAAAAATTTTTGTTCACTTACTCGACGAAAAAAAAATCATTCCAGCTAAGTGATAATTTCATATTATTGAAATATTGCAATCTGCAACTTTTCAACCCCCTGGAACCAGTCAGAGTTTTGATCGGAGAAGGATGGCGATGGTTTAGGGAGATGTAAAAACTCAAATCGCATCTTTCAAGTCTTACGAAGGCTTCTCACACAATTTTTATTTGCTAAAAAACGCAAAAAACAACGTTTTTTTCAAAAGGAGGTGCACTTTGAGCACCCCCTGCTCCCCTCCCCTTGCCCCTCGGGGCTCAACATTTTTTTGTGAAGTCTCCCACTCAAAGTAAACCACCTCACCAAATTTGGTCAAAATCCAAGATATGTTTTTTTTTCGATCCACCCTAATGTACCTACCAGATTTTTTTGTTGATCACATCGAATTTTCATATTTTTCAGAGCGATGAGGTGATTTTGAAATAACAAAAATTCACCAAAATTCGAGAAATGCACTTCAACACCTGAAATTTTAGATATGGGATCTTTCATGATGTACTTTCGATTTATTTTTGTTTCAGCTCGAAATTTTGCCTCGAGTTGAGATACCTGCCTCGTTACTCGCTTTCTGATGATTCCAAAAAATGGTTTTCAAACGTTGGCTACATCGAAATTATCAATAAATTGGAAAATATCGTTGAAAAAAATCAAAGCAAAGATTGAAGGATACAATATGGAAGCAAATTAATGAGCTTTGGAGCTCGCCCAGGCAAAAACCCTGCTGCAGGTGTACTTCTGGTAACACCGAGCGAACTAAGCCAAGCTGTACATACGATATGGAATCTACAACGTATTCGTATACGAACCTATTGTACCTACGTAAGGTGAAGTCGAGAAAGAGTACGTATAACGAGGGTAACACACGTATACATCGGTTGGTATTCTTGGTGCGGTATTTTGTAAAAGGCGAAGCCAAAGTTTAATTTATTAACTTTTTCGGCGAAATATATATGTATAGCTTGCGCGCAGCCATATAAGCCTAAAAGTATAGAGGAATAAAGTTGGCTTGGACCACGAAGGGTCTTAACGCGGTGAAGAATGGACGATGTAACCCGGTACCTACACAGAGTATACGAAATGCCGCACGGTACACGGGGCACTGAGTATACCGCCATCGTGCTACGTACCTACCTCTATCGTAAGCGTATAGATATATGGAGGAGTAACATATGAGACTGCGGCTATTTATATAACGCTAAATCCTTTACTACGGATTAACTGATACACACGGCGCTGCCCAGGCACCCAACTAACCAATTATTCACTCGGATGTAATTTCCAATCCCTTTTCTATCTCGTACCGTACTCTAGCTATCCCTTTCGCTCGCTCGTACTTTGGTATTTAGCTGATATCTGCGTCGAACTTTACCTATAGGTATATGGCATAAGGGGTACTCCGGACGTTTCTTAGTTTTGCAACATCTGCGCCTTGCCGAGCGAAATAATTAATTACTCGGTTCTATGTATTCAGTGCCCTTACCCCTTTCTCGCAACCATCAATTGGGTTCAACGCCATACGCCGAATAAGTGTAACTCGTGAACGTGCATACCCGAAATCAAATTCATATCAAGCGAAAGTACTCGAGGTGGGACTTTTATATCGACTTGTACGAGATACCGTTCTCAGTTGGTTATTCTCGGCGACCGACGTCGAATTTAAATAAAGATTCCATTTAATGGCGGAATGGAATGGAATTTTATTTTTTGATAGCGGTTGTATGCAAGCTCCCTTTTGCGACCCCGGCCCCTTTCACGTTTCGGTCCCATAGTCTGCGTTTTTTTCACCGAACCACGAAGACACCACGGAGTGGTTTTCCATAAGGCGTAAGCGCGAATATTCACGCCATGGCGAGGAAAAACGACAATTTGGAAGCGTATTATTTGTGGGTTAATTTGGTATGCGTAGTCACGTATCGGAATGGAGTGAGACGGCTTTTCGAGCTTTTCCACGGGTCTCGGATGGCAGCGGGGATATCGTATTATATTATTATTTGAACTCGAAATGACAAACGTGCGGCGGTCGTAAGTTAGCCCGGAACGTAGCCAAAGACGGTGTTGATGCGAACGCAACCCCCCGAACGTTATAAATTCCTGTTATTCTAATGCCTTCCTGGTCGACGCCTGGTGCACGTACGAGTATGACTAGCAAGTGAACGTATGTGCAATGCTGTGTGCGATATCACGTCTCGCAAGAGTATCGGGTAATTAAAAATTCGAACGGAATTTTATGAAATTATTTTTCGAAGGTGAAGGTCTCCCTGGGTGGAGGAAGTGATGAGGGAAGTTGTCATCGATATGGGGATGTTTTTCATTCGATTTGTATTAAATTTTTCTCAGAGTTGGGATTTTTAACAGCAAGGTGTCCACAATGTTTCAGAAATCATTTTCCACAAATTTTCCAGGGGTTTCAGATTATTTTTTTTCAAATTTTCCCGACTGATTTTTCCAAGTTTTCCAGGCTGATTTTTACAAATTTTCTAAACTAATTTTTTCAAATTTTTCCAGACTGATTTTTCCAAATTTTCCAGGCTAATTTTTCCAAGTTATCCAGGCTGACTTTTACAAATTTTCTAAACTAATTTTTTCAAATTTTTCAGACTGATTTTTTTCGAGACTAATTTTTTTAATTTTTCCAGACTAATTTTTTCAATTTTTCCAGACTGATTTTTCCAAATTTTTCGGGCTAATTTTTCCAAGTTTTCCAGGCTGATTTTTACAAATTTTCTAAACTAATTTTTCCAAATTTTCCAGACCAATTTTTCCAAATATTTACACATTGCATTTACGAAACGTGAAGGAGAGGGTGGGAGGTGAATTAAAAATTCCGACATATGATAATTGTCCAGGGCATCTGTACATTTCCAAAGTAAAAAAAAAAACATATGAGCCGGGATATAGAAACCACCCTTAGGTGTAAAAAGTTGGTTTTTGAGTGGAGGTTCTCCTTTGATTCTATACCTTCTGAAACACCCAAAATCAGTGTCAACTCAGAAATCAATTTTATACACCTAAGGGTGGTTTCTATATCCAGGCTCACACATGTATTTAAAAAAATGTTCGAGGAGTTTCACAGATTTGTAAAATTAGAAACTATAACTTTTGCACGTCTGAATTTTCATTTTACAGGGTGTCTTAACAAAATTTGTTGAGCAAAAAGCTCGACTCAGCTTGACCTTTTGGAATGACTTTTTGCATGACTTTTCCGAGCACCCCCTCCCCCCAAAAAAAATTATACATTTGAAAATTGAAATTTTAACAAACACATTAAATTCAAAAAAACGTAATTTTTAATAGCTACATTTTTAAAAAAGCTTGACCTTTTAAATAAATCAGGGTAAATTGGTCACAAAGCTTGACTTTTCAGGACCGGCATGACCTTTTTGAAAAAAGCTTGACTTATCAGGACAGCTTGACCCGTTAGACACCCTGTTTTGGTAAGTATGACCTTCTCTTGAAATGAGAACAGATTTTAAGGAGGGGGTGAACTCATTTATGTTATTTTTTGGGGTTTTTTCAATGGTTTGAGCAATAAAGAATCGAAAATAATGTGTTTTTTAAAAGAATCTTCTAAAATCAAGATTCACATTAAGCAAGTAAGTAGGTATATAAATTTAAAGTTGTTATCTTTTAATGACTTGTTCTCTGATCAGAGAGAAACTTTTTTCAAAATTAATTTTCGTGTTTTTCAAATTTTTCGATTTTTAAATAATTTTCGAGATTTTTCAAACAGGTCAAGTTTTCAAGTTCTCAAGTAGCGAAAAAAATGTCATAAGTAAGAATATGGTGGTGGAAGAGAGTTTATCATCATAAACATTCAAATTTTTGATGAAGCGTACAATTTATTGAAAATCTTCTGCTTTAAAACATTTATCAAGATTTTCGAAAGAATGTTTTACGAGGTTTTTTTTTAGCGAAAAAGCAGAAGGAATAATTCATTGCTCGAGTGAAAAAAAAACGATTTGTTTCGAAAAATCGTGTTTAAACAACAAAAAATGGCTCTTCTGAGACACAATACTTACTCAATTTCTTTCGATTTTTTATTCTAATTTTAAATTGACTGATAATTTTTCAAGAAACTTTTTTTTTGGAAAGCAAAATTTTCTTTAAAATGATGTTTGAAACCAAAAAATGGGTATTTTTAATAACATATTTACAAGTCATTTTTAGTCTTTAGCAAACGAGAGAAAAATTGAAAAAATTACTCGTGTCATTTTTGGTAAAAAGTATTAGGTAGGTACCTACTTTTTTCACCAACGTACACTTACCGTGGTCCAATTCAGCAATGAAACTCCGATTTCATTCAATTAAAATACTTATATTTCTAAACTCTTTATGTAATGTGCCATTTTTCAAACTCTTTATTTCAACATGGTATTTTCCATTCATCATGTCTCATTCATATAATAAATTCTCGGATTGATTCGGAGAAGTGTACTAAACATAAAATTTGAGGTCAGATCCTCCTCCTTTGACGACTCAAAAATTGAAAATAAAATAAATATTGAGTTTCCAGCATCTTTTTTCAAAATAAATTTTCAACTCCTCTTACCTCAGGTTTAACAGATTTCATAATTTATGAATTCCATGAACCCCCCAAAATAAATAAAATTCAATTTTGAAGTTTAACATGCTATTTGAATGAAGAATCATAGAACAGAAGCAACAAAGAAAAGTTTGAAGGTTGAAAAAATATTCCATCGAAAAAATTTGGAGCATTAAAAATTCACTTGAACTAGAAATCTTTTTTACAACAATTGAAAAACTCGAATCCGAAAAATTGTAAAAAAATTCCGAAAAGAAAATTTGCAGATTTTTTTCATATCAAACATGAAATTTAAACAAAATGGTTCCAAAAAAACTTTTCGAAAATATTGTAAATTTTAAAACAATCCATCATGAGGATAATTTTTGGTGCTGAAGCACCTTCAAAATTCATAATAAGTGATAAAAGTAAATAAATCCGAGTTATTCATTCTGATTTTCCTGCAAATTAAATCATTTTTCATACTCAGTCTTAAAAACAATTGATAGCATTTGAAAAGTTCAAAGAGAAAGACCTTTCTTGAATGAAACAAAAAACTGGATACAAGAATTAGAGTGAATCGAAGAAAAATATCACTGATTGTATTGAAAATTGGAGAGATTGTTCACTTTGAGTGGCGTTTTGATTAAAGATTTTAACACTATTTTTTGATATCTTAAGAACAGACATCCCAGCCAAAATTTGAAAAAAAAAGTAACTTTAGGGACCGCTGACAGTCGGAAAAGTAACCAAAAAAGTCCAAAAAAGTAACCTTTTTTTTAAAATTTTAATTCATGATTTCACCTAGAAAATGTAAAAAAGTCATTCGAATTTTTACTTGCATTTCAACAAAATTACACACTATATACTACATAGTTAAGTATCAAGTAATGCAACGGTATACTTTTTTCAAATCATTTTTTTAAAAAAACAATTTCTGATTTTTTTTAAGATAAGAATTTTTTTCAAATAATTTTTTTAAAAAGCAAAAACCAAAAAAATTGATTTTTGCTCAAATTTTTGAAAAAAGTAACTTTTTTGAATGAAAAGTAACCAATAGTAACTTTTCAGTACAAAAAGTAACTAATAGTGACTTTCCTTGAAAAAAGTAACAACGTTACTCAAAGAGTAACCTACTGGGATGCCTGTAAGAATTTATGCTAACTGTTTGAAATCATTTTATTCCACAATTTTGTAACTATGTATTTTTCATTTCAACAGGAAGGAGGGGAGAATAAAAAACCATATTTTTCAAAATTTAAGTAAAATCAATTGTAGAGTTTCAATTTTTATGTAGAATGGTTTGAAAAAAACCAAGTACCTCGGATTTTAATGAAAATTTGTACGGTGGCCAACTTTGAGTAGGAGACTTTCTAGAAAAAATTCGAGCATCTTCCTCCGGCCAAAAGGAGGCGAAGCTTAGGACCCTCAATGTGATGCAATTTTTGAAAAAAATACGATTTTTCTTGCCACTCTTGGGCAACTTTAATAAAAATTCTGCCAATTGCATACGATTTACATAATTTTTGAAAAATTGTAATCAGTGCTGCGAAAAATTTCCAAGAGAATTATTCAACATTTATTTTTACGGCCAAAAATAGGTATTTTTGACTTATGCACTTTCAAGTCCATTGAATGAGTAACTTGAATTTAATAAAAATTCAGCAAGTCGTTATGTAGTTGGCAACATTGCTATGATTTTTTTTGAAAACTTTTATCAAAATTCCTTCATGATGGCTAAAAAATTATTTCCAACTCAATTTTGAAAGAATCGATTTATCGATTTCAATTTGGTAAAAACAGAAAAATTCTAAATTTCGCAACTTGAAATTTTTCAACCCCCTTGTAGAAAGCAATGAGTGATTGGCATTATTATTCAAAAAGAACTCTCTCAATTATAAATCAGCGAAAATTATCGAAAATCACTGAAAAACAGTCAGAATTGCAGCACAGAAGAAATCATTGAAAATTTTTTTACTGAAAACAAATCAGGGAGAAAAATCACTGGAAATCAGTGCAAATTCGCTGAAAAGTCGGTGAAATTGATGAAATTTGTTGAAAAATCAGCAAAAATTCGCTGAACGTCAGTGAATTTTGCTGATTTTTCCTGTGCTCCAATTCGGACTATTTTTCAGCGACTTTTCACTCTGATTCAGAATGAGAGAGAGGTAAAAAAAAGTACTTTTTCAAAAAAGACATTCTTTGAGCATCCTTGGCATTTCCTTGCAGCCAAAGAACTCAAATTTTTACTGGAATATTTTCCAGCCGAAGTAAATCGCTGACCAATTTTCGTCGAAATCTGAGTCATATTTTTCTTCGATTCATCCTACGGATACCTGATAAAATCTCAATTCGCACGACTTAGCAAATCTTCGTTTCTTCCAAACCGATACTATAGATAAATCTAACTTATTATTCATACCTGAAAGCAGAATAAAAACAAAACCCATTTTATTACACGTTTATTCGAAATAAATCCGACTTCACAAACATCTTACAAAATAAAAACTTAATCCACATAACTATTACAAGATGGATCCCTAATTAAACCAGGAATCTCGACAAAAAAAACCAGGAGAGGGGGGGTTCAAAAAAATGCACATTTTCACCACATATATCATAATATACGTATACATGGAGAAATATGCCGCAGAACTAACAACACATCATCGTCAGGGTAAAAATATTCAAAATATGAAAGCAAACTACGCATAAAAAATTTTCAGTACTACGCATTGGCGACGATAGAACATTTTCTAGAAAAATTTGTTTGAGATCATGACACTTATTTTTAGTTCGATCGTCGACATCGCATGCCACACATTAGATACTAGCAAATAATCGGAGGGGAAAAAGAGGTAATTTATATAGGAAAACTTGTTCTCAATATTTTTTCCATACTAAGCGCTCATACATCTTATTTAAACCATAAAGCTTACACAATTCGATTTCATATTTACATATTAATAAATCTTTTCCGACGGATGCGATTTTGTTTTCCCATCATTCATCCATTCGAGTATAGGTATTTTTAAATAACAATCTTAAAAGTTATACACATTTTACATAATTTCCACAAAATTAAAATTCGTATATGGCGAGCAATGTATAAAGCCTTTTACAAAATAGACACACGCGCTCACACACAGACACGACGAAGTGGGGGGAGGGGGTAAGGGGGGGAAAACAAACAAATAAAAAAATATATACGAAGAAGAAAGAAAAAAAAAACAAAAAAAATCATAGTACACATCTAAGGAAACATTTTACCGTAAATTAAATTCACCGTTAAACTAGGCATTTCTTTCTGTTTATAATTAATTAAAGCATTGCACGCGTTAAAAACTTCAATTTCCTTAAATTTTTTGCCATTTATTTAAAAAAAAATACTCCGAAAAGACTCTGCGCGTTCAGTACAAAAAAGAAAAAAAAAAGAAAAAAATTATATTAATTTTTCATATTAAATAAGTATATGGTAACGTTCAGCAAAAGTAAAAAGAAACACGCTCTCTCGAAATCGTAATCATATGTAATTTTTCACCCTCGTAAAAAATAAGTTACGATTATAAGCTTGGAAAAATCCGCAAGCGCCCGGTGTCACAAATCACCCACGATTGCCCATCAAAAAATCGATCCACAGATCTGAAACAGAAACCGTAATTGTTCTGAGCTAAACTGGTCCGGAAACTACGTCTATGGATAGGTAACTTATTAAATTATCCTCTTTCGGTGACGTACAGTACAGAATACATAACTACTGCGGATACAATACTAATACTTGAACGGAACACTCCTTCGTACTCCTTCTAGCTTTCGTCAACTTCAACCTTCATACGTCTTACCGGCGCTACGAATGATTTAATGGATCGAAACTGAGCTGTATTTCATTCTAGAGTTGCAATACTGAAGTGTACTCGAGCAGTTGTTTCATACACGCAATTTTTCTCTTTCTGTAGCCAAATTTTTATCGGCGGCCAGTGTTACGCCTACATACGTCATGTCAACCGATTACATATTAGGAAATTCGAAACTATACCGAATACAATTTTTGCAACAAAGTTTTTTCAAGGATTTTTTTCTAATGCAAGCTATACACAAGCCCACCCACCGAAAAAAAAAATGTATTCTAGATATTATTGCCAACAATGGCATAGTGAATGGAATTTGAACCACTTTCGATAGGATAAAAAACCTTGCGTTATTAACCATTTCGAACGATGTTTGAGAAAGATTCTTCATTCTAAGTTGAATTCTGAATGGAATTTCCATTTTCGATATCGTATGGTGGGCCAGAAGACCAAGCAGCGAAATCATCTGATTAAGGGAATACGTAAGTATGTAACGATTTGAATTTTTTTCAAATTTTTCCAACGAATATCAACAAGATTCGATTTTTTGGGAATATTTTAAGATGACTGTTTTTGCGTTTTCAATTTTTCATTAGTGCATTTTGATGTGAAAATAGCATTTTGCACTTCATCTCCATAACTTTCAACATTTTCGATGCTTGAAGAAGGAAGAAGCGGAGGAGAAGAAATCAAAATTTACAATTCAATTGAAAATATTGAAGAATATTTATATTTCATTGATATTACACCAGAATTACATAACCATCAATTCAATTGAAAAAAAACAAGGCAAGGTAAAAGGTTCAACTAGTATTCAATTGGCAAGTATGGCTACAATATCAGTTCATGTGCCAATTTGTGTACTTTTTCAAAAGGGGGAACGACGAAAAAATTAACATTGATTCTTATGGGAGTTCTATCGTTTTTTCAATTTTTCTCAGTTTTGATGTGTTGAATTTTTTATTTTTTGATAATTTTGACGAGTTAAGCTATCAAATTAGTCAAAATTGTAAAAACAAAAGGAATTACACACATCAGAAATGAAAAAAATTGGAAAAACTATAGACCTCCCATAAGAAGCAATGTTAATTTTTTCGCAATCCCCCTTTTGAAAAAGTACACAACTGATAATCTGCAGTTGTAGTGGTAAATGTGACGTCAGACTTTCATGCCGAATTGAAGAAAAAACAAGGCAAGGTAAACCGTAAAGTTCACAATATTTTAGAAATGATTTCCCCTGACTTTCCCAGGGTTTTCAGACTACCTACCTACTATTTTTTTTGAAGTTTTTCAGACCTTTGACTTGTGATATTCATGAAACGGGGGGGGGGGGGGTGTAAAAATTTTGTCACGTGATCGTTGTCAAAGGTATCCGAATGTTGTTTCCAAAAAAAAAATAGATTTAAAATCAAATAAATATGACTTTTGCATGACTGAATTTCTGTTTTAGTATGTGTAACCTTTTTTTTGAAAAGAGAAAAGATTTTGAAGAGAAAGCGAAGAATTCGGCCAGAGCGGAGTGAGGGTAAAAAATTTATGATAAAATGAGCAGAGAAATACTTTTCAGATGGTTTATCCTCCTTATGGGGTTTTACAAAATTCCAGCGAAACATTTAAAATTCCTTGACTTTTCTAGGTTTTTCAGAGAAATGATACTCAGTAAATTGAAATTTGAAAATATAGGTACCTAGTTCAAAATTTTTTCTTAATTTTTTATTAAACTTCTTTTCCTTCTCTTCCCTTCTAAAAAAAAAGTTTTTGAAATTTGATAAGTTACATGAGATGACAATGAAAAATTGAGATTTAAAAATGGGAACACTTTAAGAGGAAAACCTCAAAATGTTGAACTAGCAACCAGCACAGGTAAAAGCTGAAAATTTGAAATCAAAATTTTACAAATTAAAATTTCGAAAAAATTGAAGATTCGTTGAAATAGAAAAAATAGAAAAATTCAAGCAACGTATCACACTAATTTGTCAAAATAAAAAAATGAACTTTTTCACAAAAATATGAACTCAAAATTATCGGAAAAATAAATTTTTGAAGAATTGAATAAAACATTGCGAAAAACAGCTCAAAGATCATAAAAATTGTTCAAAAACTGAGAAATTTTTTTTTAAACTTCACAGAAAATTTATCAATATCAAGTAATAAAAGTAGAAAAAAATTAAAGGTCGAGTGAAACATCGAAAGTTCATTTTAAAACATCAAAAACTTCTAATGACAGAAAAATGATAAAATTTTCATGAAAACTGAGTAAAACAAACGTACGATTCTATCGCCAAAATGCCAAACTCTTTTTAAAATTCCAGAAGAAATTCGGAGCTGACTTGGGAGAGGAAGCAGAGAGAGAATTTTTTACACTGAGACCACATTTCTTCGACACGAACCATTCAGGGATCTGCGGAGAACTCACAAAACATTGGAGCCCTCGAGGCCCAACAATTCAGGGATAAATTTTCCAAAAAACAAACGTTTTTAAATTAGAAAACTGTTTAAAAATTTGGTCAAAAAAATAGAGACTCGATTGAAATTTTGCAAATATTTCGATGTTTTAAGCACATGGTGTATACTGGATCTGAAAAATGAAAATTCTCACTAAGTACTTTCTGACCATTTTCATGGAATTTTTCTTTAAATTGTCGAAAAAGCCCCCCTTTTTGAACCTTCGATTAAAAAATCAAGGGAAGGGGAAAATTTTGAAAATTCTTTCTTTCTGCAATAAAATCATTAAAATTCTTGCTACCTACATATTTTCTAGTTTTCTTGATTCTAAGGTAAAATCCTCACTATTTTTTGATTTTTCCGATTTTTCTTGCCAGTCGACACCATGCTCTTTCAATCTAAATCAGTCAAATTGACTAATTAAAAAAGGCAGAATTGAGTCATTGATGAAATCAGTGAAAAATTTACTGATTCAATTAGTGAATTTTCATTTTTTAATCAGTAATTTTTTTCTTAACTACTGGAATGAATCAGTAAATTGAATTTTTTTACTAATTCATTTCAGTAGTTAACAAAAATTACTGATTCAAAAATGAAAATTCACTAATTGAATCAGTAATTTTCCACTGATTGGCAGTCAAATTTCACATATTAACAGTGGAATCAGTGGAATTCACTGCCAATCCAGTGACTCAATTTAGTCGATTTCAATCAGTCAATCTTCAGTTTTTGACTGATTCAAATTAAGAGAGTGAAGCATTGTGACTTTTAAAAATATGAAAAACATTTTTTCAAAATTTAGACCGTTATTTGATGAAAATCCAAAAAAATTTTACCTAAATTACATGGTACTTAAACGAGTAAAAAATTATATTTTTTGCAAAAATTACCTATGCTTAAGCTTGTCAAATTTTTTATCCACTCGAATTCAAAAAATATTGAATATGATTTTTGATAGTTGGAAAATTTGTTTGTGGCGAAGGAGAGGGGGGGGGGTGAGAGAAGAGTAGAACATTTTTCATTTTCGAACTGAGTTCCATCATCGCTTTCACTGGCTCTGGGAAAATTATTTCATTTTGTTTCTAAAATTCGATGAAAAATTTTGAAAAATTGAATTTTTTGATCACTTAGATGGTTGTTGCAATATTCTAAACGATTTTCAGAGTGATTTTAAGAGGGTGCTCTACGCTTTTCGGGTTGCATAAGTGAGAAATTGATAAGGCAGAAATTAGGTTTTGAATTTGCGTCTTTTTTGAGTTTTAACGAAATGAAATGAAATGATGAAATAATTTATGAATATGATTTCAATAAGTAAAATAAAGTAAATAAAAGTATTGAAAAGTTTCATTTACCAATATAATTATGATACTGAAAATTTGAATGTTGGCGGTTTTTGCAAGATTTCTCCGAAACTATTGGATCAAATTTGATGAAATTTGGATATGTGATGTAAAATAACATTTCTGACAGGCTGAAAGAGCCCTTTTTTTGATTTTTGCAAGAAAAAAAAATTAAATGTGAAATATTTTTTAGAATTTTGAAAAAAATGAAAAAAGGGCTCTTTCAGCCTGTCAGAAATGTTATTTTACATCACATATCCAAATTTCATAAAATTTGATTCAATAGTCCAGGAGAAATCTTACAAAAACCGCTAACAAATCTTACATCTCTTCAAATTTGCAGTATCATTATAATATTAGCAAATGAAACGTTTCTATACTTTTATTTTCTTTATTTTACGTATTAAAATCATATTCATACATTATTTCTTCATTTCACCTCGTTAAAACTCAAAAAAACGCAAATTCAAAACTTAATTTCTGTCTTATCAATTTCTCGCTTATGCAACCCGAAAAGTGTAAACACCCTCTTAAATCATTAAAAAAAAATTCAAGAATTTTTTCGACAATTTAGAAATGCTTAACCGGTATCACGATTTTCTAAAAAATTTTGTCACTATTTCGAATTTTTTTTATCGAGGGAAGAGATTGAAAATCATTTTTCAGGAAAATAAAATTCTAACATCAGTAGTACGTCAAAATCAAGATGGATTTCACATAAAAATTGACAACACCTCAAGATCAATCGAATGAAATATTTCGAGATAAAAACGAAACCTTCACACACATTTATCATCTCGCACATTCATTCATCATCGGCCACGTCCGAGCCTCCAAATACAAAAAAAATTACAACCATCGCATAAAATTCGCATCGTACGTATAAAATGGATATACGTACGAGTAAATCATCTCGTCGGAAATTTTACCACTCCAACTAGTTGTTTCGAAACGAGCTAACACAAATTCACACTTTTCATTAGTACACCTCTCGTCAAAAAGCCGACGACCGCGTCGTCGCGTCGTAAAAGCTCTACTTAATATTATATTTTAGTCCGGCTAATTTGTGTCTAACAGCGAATCCAACATTTAACACGCTCGCTTCTACAATCTACATACAAAGTACAGTGTGTTACATTCGTTAAAATGTTACGCTAAAACAGTTCTGTACGGCACCGATATAATTAATCAAAACATATTACCACTACGTTGTGAAGTATCGTACACCATGCTACATCACACATACGAGTGTATTCGTATTATAATATACAAACACGTAACCATGTATTATAATTTCAACGTGACCACGTGCTTGGCACATTATACACGTTTTGCAGCACACCACACAAGTATAATACATAGGTAGATTGTAGGTTTCTACAGATATACTTAGTAGGTCCTAGGTACCATACCATACGCAAGGCGAAATTCGAAATCAACATGCCCAAAACTTCAACATAACCATAGGGTGAAAAAGAAAGCTCTTCCGTACACGAATCCACAACCGAATTCAGCGTGTACGAATACAGTATGTGCATTTATATGTACAATGAACAATAAAATGAGAAAAAAAAATGTAGGTTTAACCAAAACACCGTCTGTGCAAAAGCGAATAAAAGCTATAATACGAACACAAAATTCAATATTTCTTTCGATAAATGACCAATTGACCACTCTATAAATGAACTAAATTTCCGATAATTTAACGACGAGACCGTAATAATTCAGTTCAACGTTGCTTCGACTTCATCTCATTCTCTATTCCTATAAAAGTTGTATTTTACTACAATTTCGATAAATTTACTTTATTCAACTCGTACTTTCGCGAAATTTTGAGAATAATGAAAATAGGAGTCGAAATATTTCACGAAAAATTCAAAAGTATTCGAGAGGTTGAATTTTTCAGATTTTGAATTTAAAATAATTAACGACTCAACTCCTCTCCAAATCTGAATTAGTCGAATTCGGTGAAATTTCACCATTTTGAATCAGTGAAATAAATTTTACTGAAAATCAGTGATTTTTCATCGGTCTTTTAGTCGAAATTACTGATTTTTTCTGACCAATAGGAATCGACTGAAAAATCTGTGATTTCTGCCTGAAAGATCAGTAAAAAAATCACCAATTTTCAATGAAAATTATTTCTCTGATTAAAAAAGGCAGAATTTCACCAAATTTGACAGAATCAGATTTAGAGAGTACTCTCTCATTCTGAATCAGTGAAAAGTCACTGATAAATAGTCAGAATTTCATCACACGAAAAATCAGCAAAATTCACTGATTTTCAGCGAATTTTAGCTGATTTTTCGAAAATTTTCACTGATTTTTTTAAGCAAATTTTATAAATTTCACTGACTTTTCAGTGAATTTTCACTGATCTTCCAGTGATTTTTTATTGATTTTCCAGTGATTTTTCTCGCTGGTTTGTTTTTAGTAAAAATAATTTCACTGATTTTCTCCTGTGCTGTAATTCTGACTGTTTCTCTGTGATTTTCGATAATTTTCACTGATTTATAATTGAGAGAGTTCTTACTCATCAAACTAATGTTTTTCAACAGAAACCATCTACTCCTACCTAAAATGCAAGTTTCAAAAGTTTTCCTAAACTCGTCGTTTTTCGTCGTTTCTTGTTGTTTATTCAAGAAACGACAGTTTTTAAGCCCTCAGAGGTGATTTTTGGACAAATTCAAAAATGCGATTTTCAAAAGTATCCCTAAAATCGTGGATTCTTGTTGTTTCTTGTCGTTTCTTCAAGAAACGACACTTTTTGGGCCTCCAGAGGTGATTTTAGGAAAAATCCAAGAATGCGAGTTTCTGAAGTTTTCCTAAAATCGTCGTTTTTCGTCGTTTCTTGTCGTTTCTTTCAGAAACGTCACTTTTTGGGCCTCCAGAGGTGATTTTTGGGCAAATCCAAAAATGAGATTTTCAAAAGTTTTCCTAAAATCGTCGTTTTTTGTCGTTTCTTTAAGAAACGACACTTTTTAGGCCTCCTGAGGTAATTTTTGGAAGAATCCAAAAATGAGATTTTCAAAAATATCCCTAAAATCGTGGATTCTTGTCGTTTTTTGTCGTTTCTTTAAGAAACGACACTTTTTAGGCCTCCTGAGGTAATTTTTGGAAAAATCCAAAAATGAGATTTCCAAAAGTTTCCTTAAAATTGTCGTATTTTGTTGTTTCTTGTCGTTTCTTCAAGAAACGACACTTTTTGGGCCTCCAGAGGTGATTTTAGGAAAAATCCAAGAATGCGAGTTTCTGAAATTTTCCTAAAATCGTCGTTTTTCGTCGTTTCTTGTCGTGTCTTTCAGAAACGTCACTTTTTGGGCCTCCAGAGGTGATTTTTGGGCAAATCCAAAAATGAGATTTTCAAAAGTTTTCTTAAAATCGTCGTTTTTTGTCGTTTCTTCAAGAAACGACACTTTTTGGATTTTCCTAAAATCACCTCTGGAGGCTCAAAAAGTTTCGTTTCTTGAAGAAACGACAAAAAACGACAAAAAACGACGATTTTAGGGAAACTTTTGAAAATCGCATTTTTGAATTTGTTCAAAAATCACCTCTGGGGGCCTAAAAACTGTCGTTAAACGACAGAAGACGACGATTTTAAGGAATCTTTTAAAAATATCATTTTTGGATTTTTCCAAAAATCACCTCTGGAGGCCCAAAAAGTGTCGTTTCCAGAAGAAACGACAAGAAACGACGGTTTTATACCCTTGAAATCTTCAATATGTCATCAAATAGATAGAATTCACAACCACATTTTTGTAAAGACTGCAAAATTGGTAGTTAATGAAAAAATGAAAAAATTACAACCTTGAAAATGAAAATTTTGTAAATGGAAGCCAAAATCCCATTTTTAATTTTTTTAAAAACAAATATTAAAAAAAATGTGGGATCCAATTTTGAGTTGAAAAATTTACATACTTTTTTTTTTGGGGGGGGGGACAAAAACTGAAAATTTCCGCAAAATACAATTTTTTCAATTTTTCGACTCAATAATTAAAAACACCTCCCCCTCCAAAAAAATTACCTAGAAAATTTTCCCAGAAATCTTGACATTTAACAAAATTCAGAAATTCAATTTATCGACTTTCATTTTTGACTTTTTGAAAACTTAGATTTTCACATCTCGTGGTACCCTCTCCTGCAACAGCAAAAAATTCTAAAGAATATTACTAACCTTACTATTTTTCATAATGATTTTCCTCAACTTTTTCAGATTTTTCAAACTATTTTTTCAAGTTTTCTAACTCATTTTGGAGAAAATTCTTTTCTCAATTTTTTTAACCTTAAATCGAAAAAATAGTATAAAAATTTTACTATTTTTGTCATTTTTGTACTCAAATTTACGCGAATTTTCTATCCAATTTTTTCGTATTCAACGTTCTGGACGTTCTCACAAATTTTTTGCCTTGCTGGGCTCAATTTTCAATCTTTGTCAACTTTCTCAACATTTTCGATCAGTAACTTCTTAAAAAAGTATGAAATTTATAGAAATTTTGTCATTATCGAGGAAGGAGGAAACTGATCTTGCTGTCTTCTGTTCGATCAGGCTCCCGTCAAAATGGTCTTTAATTTGTAACGAAAATATGTGTCAAATTTTTAGTTTTTGGCGGTAAAAAACTCGAATTCTTCCCTCCCCTTCGGCAAAGGGAAAATGATATAAATAAGAACGCGATTTGACTACAGAAAAATTCATTTCAATACAATTTCAATCAGCCGAAAAATAAAAATGGTCAAAAATTTAAAATCTGTGAAAAATTGTAAAAATTTAGAATAAATATGCCTAATTTATGGTATAAATCATCCACCAGATTTTGAATTTTTCTTTTATGAAGATTATAGCAAGGACTACTTATTCATTCGAACAGAACTGTTTAACCTTTTC
The DNA here is from genome assembly GCA_033439095.1 of Pseudococcus viburni. Taxonomy (NCBI): domain Eukaryota; kingdom Metazoa; phylum Arthropoda; class Insecta; order Hemiptera; family Pseudococcidae; genus Pseudococcus; species Pseudococcus viburni. Next base: position 1,022,687 of record JAVBJF010000019.1, on the reverse strand, counting down.
TACGAGTTTTTGAGTTAGGAGTATTTTATGACCTATTTTTTAATATCTTCCTTTTCAGTTTTTTCACCTCCAAGTCTAAATAAAATTATTAATGCTTGAAAAATAAATTATTTCAGGTGAAAAATTTTTTTCTTTTTTTCCATAATTTACTTTTGGAAAATTGCAACACAAAAATCGTGATTTTTTACAATTAAAATTCAGCAGGCACACATCCTGTTTTTTTTAGACTTTCATGACCAAATGACTAATTGTTTTTGTATTTTAGGAGGAAAGCTCACTAAAGACGTTTTTCAACAAAACTTTAAAAAAATTAAAAACTTGAAACAAGCTCTCTCTTGAAGAAGAAAAAAGCTAAAGGATTATTTAAAAAAATACCCTGGATTTCTATAGAAATTGGTGATGTGATTTTCTTCGAGTGGGATACCTCCCAGAAAAATGTTAAGTCCTGTAGCCCAAAGGGTAATAGAACTAGGAAATCTCGAAGTGAGGTAATTTTATCAAGTACATAGATTGGAACAATTATTTTCATTAAAATGTCACATTTTCAGGGATAATATCTTACCATTTATTTATGATTTAAATATTACGGAGACTTCATTATGAATAAGATTTTTTCCAAAAAATTTCATAGTGAACACAGAATGTCCAGAAACACGTCAATTTTCAACAAAAATCAGTAGATAGGTACTACGTAGATAAGAAGTGACAAAGTGAGACTCAAGTCAGAATGCCAAATTTTGACAAATCGTAGAAATTACTGAAAGGGGGAGCAGGGATTTCCAAAATCTGACATTTCAATAAAAAACTGATTTAGAGTTTTCAAAAAAATTTAATTCTAAAATATATTCATTTTTCACTAATAATTTCAGTGAAATTTAAAAGAAAAAAAAAACAAATTTAGAAAAAATACACAACTCCTCCTCAAAAACCCATTCAAAAATCTACATCCAAAAAACCCAACCATTAAAATCAATCAAGTTCTCCGCAAAAATTCTGAAATTTCCCCTCTCTTTTCAAATACCACATCTCCCAACTAATTTCCTCCAATTCCTTAAAATATAAAAGACGCAAAAACCACCTCTCTCCTTCCTCCATCTTCATCTTCGCCACACCACTCAAACTATACGCGCTATCCCAATACCGATTTTATGAATTATTACGTTCATAAATACAAAATTTTATAGCTCGTTTTTATAAAAGATAAGCGACTCCGTTTTTATTTCGAATAATACTCCGGAAATTATTTTAATTTATCGGGTAAAAGTTGTATTAACCCGTAATAGCGGTACATTTTTCAAATAAGCGATTCGCCCCGAAAACCTTTTTGAAAAAAAAACACTATATAGATATACTATCTAAGGGGGAACCCAAGTTCTACAGTTTATCAGTCCGGTATCGAAGCTAAATAGTCAACGGAAATTAATGACGTCATTCGTTAACTTTTTTCTCCAGTTTTCAAGAAGTGTGTATATAGTATAGCTTTACTTTTGCACAGGGTGCGGCACAGCCCGGCCATACTTATTGCCAGTGTGTGCCTTTTTTTTTCTCTTATATAATACAAATACGTATACTACGTATAAGTTTTCTTTTACTCGATGTGTGTATAGTATGTTTCTTTTTTTCGTCGTGAAAAGATTGTAACTTTCCTCTGATCCGACGAACGGATAGAGAAATTTACGACGCGTCTTTAATGTCGGCAGTTAGTTGTGTTTGTGTATGTTTAAAATAAAATAAGACGACGCGAAAGAGAAGAGGAGAAAAAAAAACCTCCGGTGTATAGAAAAGAGAAAAAAAAAGGCAAAAAAATATCCGATAGCGAAGATACATCCTCACTTGGCGCTTGCAGATTTCGTTTCCGTTCTGAAAAGACTCGTCTTTGGCGCTTCTATCCCCCTTCCTCCCTCGAGGCTTCTCTTATGTATGTGAATGCTGCTACAGAGTAAGCCACTGAAGGAAGTGGAAGAATGACGCCAAACGACGCCGATACAAAAATTCTAGAAAAACTAGGGGTTCGTAAAAATTTCCACCCAGAGGGAAATTTTCCCAGCGTGAAATCGAATTGAGAACTCAGTCTATGGACTTCCTTATAATTTTTCCAGCTCCTTACTTGCCCACTCGTCTAAGCATCGAGTTGAACAAAACAAAAGCCAATGACTCAACTAATTGATAAAAAATCCAGCCGACCGAACCTTAATTAATCATAATTGTTTCGCGGCGATCTTATCTTTTAAACAGGTTCGTTTTCATCTAAAAATAACTCGTTCCTTGTACTAATTTCCGATATCGGATACCTTTGAAGTAATCACGCTATACGCATATTGGAGTAAATATACGTACACGTGTGGAATAAAACGTACATGTAAACAGAGTATGCATTAAGGTACGATATTCGCACATACTAAACGAAAACACCTTCACCAATCATCGAAATTGCAGCTAAAAAAACCGTAGGTACGTGTTTTTTTCAGTACCAATGCCCGAAGATATACCGCCATGGTAAGTGTAAAATAAACACCGATAAACGAGATAATCTTGTTTGCCTGCAGTTTTACGTCATACGTACGAATTTTTGATCGGTATCTGCTCCTGTTGATCGGAAAATGCATACACAACAAATGATCGAGATTCTTATCTAAGATTTCTCGAAAAATCGCATTGCGATTGCCAATTGCGTTCAATGCAGAGTTGTAATACGAGTATGTGGTGTGAAAATTAATGGAAGAATTTTATTATTTTGTTGCAGGTTCATTAAAGAGCAGAGAAAATTCCACGAAAAGTGGGAAATTGGATTTGATTGGGAAATTTCATTATTTTTTAGATCAGAATAAGTAATGAGCTGGGAAAATTGGCAGAAAAACAAAAAGTCACAGATGTAAAATTATTTATGCTGTAAAATACCTTGATAAATATTTTTTTCCTAGCCAAAAATTGAAAAAAATGGATAACAAAATTGAAATTGATTCGTCGAAATTGACACGAAGAGGAAAAAATTCGAAATTTTGTGGTTAAAGGTTCTCAACCAAAGAGGATATCCAAGAAAACTAGGTGGCTGACGAAATGTTATAATGAAAAGGCAGGGCTTCAGCAAGATATTTTTCTTACAAAATTGCATTTTTTGGTGAGAAAATTAAGTTTGGGAGGTAAAATTTAATCGAAACATTTCAAGCGAAGTAATTTCAAAATTCTGAAAAAAAAAAGGTAAAACAAAAGCAAGACACCAGGACGTAATAGAGCAGGAATTGGGGAACTTGCAGGATTATATTAAACACATCGACCAATATTTTACTCAAACATTATGTGAAATGGTGTGATAAAGGAAATTTTACAACATCGTTCGAGTCTTTTTACTTTTTTACGAATTTTCCTTCTTTGCACCTTTTTTTTTTCTTCTAATTCACCTACGAATAAGAAAATATATAAGATCTTCTGAATTGACCAAAGAATGAATTTTTCGAATTTAAAATTTACTTTCAAATGATTTTTATTATCAATGAACACAACGTTAATCAATTTCATTCTACTCTCTAATTTTTGAATCAGTGGAATTTATCAAAAAACACTGTGAATCAGTGAAAAATTGTCACTGGAAGCACGTCAGCGAAAGAAAATCATTGGAAATCAGTGAAAATTCACTGCAAAATCTGTGAAATTCTTTGAATCGTCAGTGGAAAATCTCTGAAAATCAGCGAATTTCACTGAGTTTTCCTGTGCTGCAATTCTGACTGTTTATCAGTGACTTTTCCACTGATTCGAAATGAGAGAGTACTTCTCCCAATCACGAATGATGAATATGGTTTAAGAACAACATTTTAGGTTTTTATTTATATGCACTCGAAAAGTTTGTGTTACAAAAAGGCCTTTATCGTGGAGAGGGGAAGAGGATTTTTCAATATTAGAATTCTATACCGAAAATCACTGGAAATCAGTCATAATTGCAGATTAGTAATAAATCAGGGGAAAAATTTCATTGAAAGCAAACAGTGCAGGCATCATAACAAAATTTTTGAAGAAAAAGTAACTTTCAGTAACATTTTTTGACCAAAAGTGACCAAACATGACCAAAAAGTAACCAAAAGTCACCAAAAGTGACCAAAAATTAAATTCTTTTCAAGGGGAGGGATTTTTACAGTTTTCTGAAGAGCAATGTTTTTTTGTAGTTTTCTGCAAAGATTTCGAAGATAAATCAACTGAAAAGACGTGAATAATTTCATTTATTAAATTCCTTAAACAACAAACAAACTAGCAAAAATCAATTTTTTTATTATTTTCTTAAAGAATTTTGAAAAATATCAATTTCTACGTGAAAATTTGAATTTTTACCAGGAAGTGCGAAGAAAAAGTGACTTTTGAGGGGAAAAAGTAACTAAAGTGACATTTTAGACGTGAAAAGTAACCAAAAGTGACTGAAGTCGAAAAAAGTAACAAACATCCTAAAAAAGTGACCCGCTATGATGCCTGTTCAAAAAATTGTTGGAAAATCAGTAAAAATTCACTGAAAAATCAGTGAAATTTTTTGAAAAATCAGCGAAAATTCGCTGAAAATCGAAGAATTTTGCTGATTTTTGCAATTCTGGCTATTTATCAGTGACTTTTCACTGATTCAAAATGAAAGAATAGAGTTTCAACTTTTTTCTCTCTCCACCAAGTTAGAATAATAGAACGATAGGTACAAAACCGGGCATTACCCTCCACTAAAAATGCGAGATTTTCAAATTACGAGCATTTCCCTATACCTCTGTAGTCTCTTGATACATTTTCAATCAAAAACATTCGATTATTTTGCACCACCAATCAGAGATCTTTTCAAGTGGTGGCTTTTTTGAATGAAATTTTCTTCGATAATTCAGGCCAACAAATTTTTCATTTTTTAGTCTCACATGGAGAAGTATGAAATGTGAAAAATATCAATCCTGCAAATTATTTTATTCAAATGAAACAAATTTTTAGTTATAAAATCAAAAAAATCAGCACCGTGAACATAAAATTTTACATTTCTAAAAAATATTTTGTAGAAAAATACCAAAATTGAAAAGAAAAAAAATGAGAAACACCAATTTCGAACCAGAGTCATATTCAAAAAAAAAAAAGAGCAGATGAAGATACTGACCACGAAAACCTAAATAATGTTACAAAAAATCAATTTTTCAGCTTTTGAACTCCTATTTTTGGAAAGATTTTTACTCTTGCTTCACTTAGGCTCGATAAATTTTTGTTCTCCCAGAAAGTAATGGGTATATTTTTCAAAATTCCTAAAGTGGAAAAATTCGCATTATTTTCTGTAAGCTTGAAAACGAAAATAATTATTTTTTGATATGCACATATTTCTTCCAATTTTCGAGGAGGTAAAAATAAGTACTTCTGAAATTAATGACTCGCAATTTTTTGTGTTCAAAGTCTTAAAAAATTTCAATTTTTGCTGATTTTCAAAAATTTTGAAGTTAATTTATTTTGTATCTGCATATTTTCAATGATAGTTTTTCTTCTAATTTTAAATCCAAATAAAACCAATAAATTGAGTCGCGAACGACTTTTTTCAAAATCAATTTTAGAAAAAAGAAAAAAATTCAAAAAATCGTTTAAATTTATTTGCACTTTCCAAGAATTTTCAAAATCTGAAATTATTATTCGATGAATATAGTTTCTTCAACCATCAATTACCAATTAAAATTATTAAAAAATTTCAAATCGCAAAATCCAACCAACATTCCTAAAAATTTTCAAAATCTAATTACAGATCAATTTGGTCCCTCAAATAGTTAAACTTCCTACATTTCTATAATTTTTCCCTCTTCCCCACTTCCTCACCTCTTCTACTCCAATCTCCAAACTTTTGAAAATTCCCAATCACCTCGACAACTTCATTTAAGAAACCCCGCCATAAATATCGATGGCACGACATCGCTGCCACATTAACTTCTCGATTCGTTGATATTTTATTTACATACACGAAAAATGGAAAACAGAACGACGGTCTTTTTGTTTCGTTTCATTCATTCTTTTAATGATTTATGCAACTTAATCGTCGTACACTTCGCTATACAGATACAAATTTATATCGTATGATATTCAAATGTGTTTTTATTGGACAATCTACAAAATTGTGCATAGTTTTTTCCCTTTACTTTTATACACGAATATTTTTCTTTCTTCGTTTCAATCCCTTCTTCTCCGCTTTGTTCCTCACGCACGAATATTTTTTCCTCTTTTTTTTATCGAATTTGCGAAAATGAGAAAAAAAAATCGAACGGAGCCACTTACGAACGTATCTATCCGCCCACGATAATTCGTATTCGGCAATATATCTTATTTAGTATAAAAAATAAAAGAGAAAAAAAATTCGTACACCTTTTTTAAATATACACAGTCACATTGCTGCCACAGCTTGGCGAAATTTACATTGTATCTATGCATGAAGAATATATAGGTATAAATGTGAGTATTGAGTAAGCCCGCGATCTCTTTTGTATCTTCCAAAAACAACATAACCTTTACCTTGACTGAAGAAAAACGCCGAAATAAATTATAGCTACGTAGCTGGCTTTTTTGTTATTTTTTTTCCTAATGATAAATGTAAGTATAGAATAGATCACCGCACTTGGCCATCTTTCTATATCGTTTCGTGTTCGAAAGAAACTGAAATTTGCATACACGAAGTACGTGAATTGGTCCAAAATTTAGCGTTGGTGGTGATTTATTACGAAGTAATAAACGAAAGAAAATTTATTCGAATTTAAGAGGAAATTTTCATTGATACCTTTCATCATCTCCCTTTCTTTGCCCCTCATTCTATTCTCACGCCGAACCAATATTATACGACCTGGAAAACCAAAAAAGATTCACCATTTTCGTTCATCGTCATCTTTCATCATAATTTCGACACATTTATCCGACGAATTTAGTTAATAACGCGCCAAATTCGAACATTTATTCGCATCTTGGTTCGTCGTATACGTATATTCGCAATATATCTCTATAATACACATACATAGATACCGGTGCGGCGCAGCAGCAATAAAATATATCATAGTTTATTTTTCACTAAAGGAAATTTATTTGCCAGATTTATCCGCTACGTTTTGTTTTCGCTGCTGCTGTTTCCCTCGGCATCTTCATTCTCTTCCTCGCACATTGTGTCGAAGGAGAGAAGGAGACTGCACCAGGACTAAAAATAATATCTGATACATCCGTTGTAAATTTTCTAAGCACATCGGACCTTCTTCCTTCTACGAAGACCGATTTTCTCTCTCGTTTTTCTCACCAGCATCAGCACAGCGTAGATCTCCTTACATGTACCCCTTTCGCACATATACCAAGTCCTGCCATCCCTGACCCCTCGCCGACAACCCGACCCGGTTTACACTCAATATTAAACGTAAGATATTGTCTCATAGTTTACTAATATAATATATTATAGAACTTTAGCTATGGAACACCCCCGGTAATACATTTTCTTTACGTGACCGGACGGATATTAAAAGAAATGTAATAAGTTCGCCATATATACGACACATATATGTATAAATCGCGTACGAAATATGTATTTTACGTACGCCTAACCAAGCACAGCACACGTCCAGTTATACACCATGCGAGTTTAAATGTAATTGCCACGACGACAGAGTTGAACGTATACGTAGGTACTTTTGGTCTCTCATGTACTGTATTTGTAGAAATAACGACTGTTCTCAAAAGTTCTACCTTGATCAAGGAAAAAATAAAATAGCGACAAGAGGTAGAATAAAATCCAGCAATTAAAATGGGAACTTGAGTGCTAAAAAATCTAAAATTATCGGTCGAAAAAAACTTTGTTGAATTTTACAACTTATTTTTTTTTAAATGTACTTAATTATAATAAAAAATATTTTTAAAAAAATCAAAATAATTTTTCTCTTGAAAGAAAAACAAAAGAAAATATGTGAAAAAATCCTTCAAATTCTCAAAAATTTAATAAAATTGATTTCTCATTTCGGAATATTTTGATTATTTACCCGAATTTTGAAATCACAACCTTTTCCCACCAATCAGAAAAACCATATCAAGAAAATTTTGTAAGCAATATGAAAACTCGCGAGAAAATTCTCAAGTTAACGTAAAAATTATAGAAATATGAAATTCGATAGAAAATGTTGAAAAATAACATGAATATTGACAACTAAAAAAAAATTGCAAAATTACATACCGAACTTCATTTTTAAAACATTGTTGAATTAAAATACAATCATTTTGAAAAAAATATCAAAAAAATCAAAATTGACCAATTTTCTAAAAATCAGGCATCAAACACAGATTTTGGGAAAAAATAGTGACTTTAGTCACTTTTCAAGAGGCAAAAAGTGACCTATTTTTCGAAAAAAGTGACCAATTTTTCAATTTTTTTATCGTAAATAATTACCCCTCCGCCCATTTTTTTCATAACTCAAACTGTATTTTTCTCTGCAATAGTGCTGGAAAAACGTTTTTTTCTGAAAAATTTTTTATTAATAAACTTTTACTTGAAACTACGAGTTTAAAAAATCAATCAACAAGGCTGGTGAACTAAGTAGGTAAAAAAAATATTTGATAGGACTTTTTTTTTTAGAAATATCAGTAGGTATTTTTTTTAATTTTATGCAAGTGCGGTAGGTCGTTTGAACGAACAAGTGACTTCAGAATGAAAAAAGTGACCAACAGTGACTTATTGGCAAAAAAAGTGAATTTTAGTGACTAACCTTGAAAATAGGGGACAAGTCACTAAAAAAGGTGACTCTGTTTAATGCCTGAAAAATTGATTGATTTTGTTAAAATATGAAATTCTTAGAAAACAAACTGTAAAATAAAAAAATGAGTCAATTTTATTAAAGTTTATCAATTTTGGATAAATGCCAGGGATCAAACACAGGTTTTGGAAAAAAATAGTGACTTAAGTGACTTTTTATGAGGCAAAAAGTGACCTACTTTTCGATTTTTTTCTCATAAATAAATACCCTCCCCCCCTATTTGTTTTCATAACTCAAATTGTATTTCTCTCTGCGATAGTGCGGAAAAAACTTTTTTTCTGATTTTTTTTATTAATGAATCTTTGTCAAGATATCAATCAACAAGGCTGGTGAACTAATAAGTAGGTTAAAAAGATTTGATAGGACTTTTTTTTTTAGAAATGTCAGGATTTTTCCCAATTTTATGCAAGAGTGGTAGGCCCCTTGAATAAAAAAAGTGACCAATAGTGACCTTTGGGCAAAAAAATTGACTTTTAACGACCAACCTTGAAAATAGGAGACAAATCACTAAAAAATGTGACTCTATTTAATGCCTGACAAATACCTATCACATAAATGATCTTTTATAAAAATTGATAAATATTATCTCTAAAAAAGAATAGAAATTTTCGAAAAATTTGCAAATTACCTTTAAAACAGACAATTTGTACTAAAAAATTATATTTTTTTGAATTTTTGAAATTTTTGAAATCTAAAACTGACGCTTAGGTACGACATCAATCATGAAGAAAATTAAGGTGTATCAGAAAAAATGAAGAGACTGGTATGGAAGGATGAAAAAAGTAAGATCGCAAAAAAAATTACACTGGTATAAGCCTTAAGAATTTCAGTTTCAGGGAGGAAGAGAAGAGAGAGAGCGAGAAAAAAACTTGTGAATAAATCTGGATTTTTTCAACAATCTTAAAAATTAAGAAAAAGCTCTAAAATGAACACATTTTCAAAAATTGATTCAAGAAATCGTAAAGGACTAATTTTTGAAAAATTGGCAAAATCTCAAAAGACTGACTAGTTTATAGTGACCAATTGCTCTAAAATTGAGAAATCATCTCTACATTGCAAGGAGTCTGCTGGATTTCAAAAACAAGAATTTTTGCCATTTTCTGGATTTTTTTGCCATGCTTTAAATTTGCTCGAAAAAGCACCCTCTCTTTTTACCCTTCAATAAAAAAATTCAAGGAAGAGAAAAACGTTGAAAATGTTTACTTTTTACAGTAAAATTTTAAAAAGTATTACCATTTTTTGGTTTTCTCACTACGAAGGAAAATTGCTTGCTTATTTCTGGTTTTTCTTTTTTTTTCAACTATATGCAGTAGACACCCTGAAATTGACACAGTTTTGAAAATTGATAAAAAAAATTGAGAATTTTTCAAAAATTTGAGATTTTTTCAAAAATTGACAACATGGCTAAGAACTGAAAACTTTAAATCTACAAATCTTTTAAAAATTGACTATGCCTGCCCAATTTCCTCTAAAAATTGATCAATTTTTTAAAATTTGACTGGCTAGTTTTTTCAAAATAGGTAACATCTTAACCCCAAAAATTGGTTTATTTACTCAAAAATAGACAGTTTTTTTAAACATTATTATTTTTTCAAAAAAATTGATCCATTTTCTAAAAACACGTCCGATTAAAGCCCTAACAAAAAATGGACAAATACATCAAAACTAGAATAATTTTCACTCAAAATCTACCAATTTTCAAGAAAATCGACATCAATAAACATTTCTTAAGTTTTGTAAAATTGGCAAAACGTCAAAAATGTTAACAATCTTTCAAAATTGACCAGTTTTCTCAAAAATCGACAATGTCTCTAAAAATAGTCCAGCTTTTAAAAAATTGACAGGTTTTTTAATAATCTACAATTTTTTTCAAAAATCGACAACATTCTTAAAAATTGACTATGAATAGTCTCTAAAAATTAACAAAACTTCAAAAAATGGGTAGCAAAGTTTTTCCAAAAATCCACTTATTTATTGAAAAGTGATAATTTTTTTAAAAAGTTGCCCATTTTTTTTCTTTATAAAACCGATTCAAATTTTTACAAATTTGTAATACTTACCTAGAAAAATTGATAATTTTTTGACAATTAAAAATTTCCTAAAAATTTACAACTTATTAAATATTTCTAATTCGGCAGTATTAATCTTTCAAATTGCCTAATTTTCCAAAAAAACTTGAAGAAATTAGTTTATTCATGTCTTTGTCCAAATCAGTCACTAACTTCTCCCCCCTTCCCATTAGCATTTCATTTTTGAAAATAAATCTGCCGAACAAATCCCGCACCAACTGATCCACTGCCAAAGGACTCCTGAGCCTAGGAGAAGAGGAAGGCGGCGAAGGGCCTCGCACCACATAGTATACGCCAGAACACGGTACTAAACCGCTTAATGATCGAGTAACGAACGCTACTAGTGCACATAAGTGGTACTTCAAAATTTATTACCTTGTCCGAGTAATTGATATACATTGGTGTCGAATCTCACTTCTCTCAATAGTATACGTATGTATTTTACTGACCGGCCGGGCATAATGTATAAAGGAACGTTTGCAGTCAATATACGACGACGAGAGAGGCACATAATAGACACTTAACAATTTGTTCGCAACGTTTAACGTTTAACGCATATTGATTAGCTGCACCACGCCTCAGCTGCCGTATCGGTCACCTATATGCTATGCTACTGCATACATTGTTTCTTTATGAAATATAAATTAGCACGTTTATTTATACCACGTACGAGTATACGACATCACCCTCTACACCGCTGTCCCATTTACACCACGCAATTACTCTTTCTTCCAAGTTCCAATATGGTCAGCTAGAGATAGATTCGACTTCGAAAAATTTTTCTAATCAAAATTTCCACCCCCTTTTCTCCTCTCTCTCACATTTTTTCAATCTCTATCTGAAAAATTTTTCTAATCGAAATTTCTACCCCCTTTTCCTCCTCCACTCTATCACTTTTTCACAATCTCTATCTTGGCTTTTCGTCGAAACGTCGAATTCTAGCACCAGACCAGTCGTAAAATCACACACGCATTCGACGTTCGAATACTTTACAAGCAGATACCCAAAGCGACAATTCAATCATTTCCAACTCGTGATAACGTAAATGAACAACCGACAAGGTACACGCCAAATCCTTCCAATGTACGTCATCGGCGGCAGCGAAGTTCGCACGCGAGAGAAGATTGAAAATACCCTTAATCTTGAGCACGACGACGAAAGCGTAGAGAAAAAAGATAGGCTATCGGCGCGAACAAATGTTGCTGAAAGGAGAGAAAAAAAATCGCAATCGCGAACATATAGGTACTCGTACGCTTTCTAAACAGCTCCGAGGTACAGTATAAGCTACAGCATCGCGATCGATGTGTTCTGTGTTATGTTTGTATAAGTACGAAAGTACCAAAGGTTATTTTCTTATATCGAGAATTTTTCTAGCTTCTTTTTTACTCACTGATAAAAATAAATTAGTTTCGAAGCTGTATACGAATGTAGTTCGTACACATAGGTAGTTAGGTACCTAGGCGAGAGCACGTTCGTGTATAGAAATTTATCGTAGTTGACGTCTCCATCGTCATCATCATTATCACCATCAATGTCATCGTCCTTAAATAGTTTTCGATTATCTGCGTACGTTTTTTGCAATAGTTACATAAAATTGAACGAGTGTTAAGCTATAAAATTCAGCAACACCTCAATCAACTATCAGAAAATAATATTTTCGAATGGAATAACACAGGGAAAGTAAAAAAAGAACTCAGCATCAGCAATCGTTGTTGGCTAATTCAGATATCCCAGCCAAAATTTGAAAAAAAGTAACATTAGGAACCTCTAACAGTCGGAAAAGTAACCAAAAAAGTCCAAAAAAAGTAACATTTTTAAAAAAAATTTAATTCATGACTTCACCTAGAAAATGTAAAAAAGCCATTCGAATTTTTACTTGTATTTAAACAAAATCACAGTATCAAATAATGCCATGATATAATTTTTTCAAATCATTTTTTTAAGCAATTTTTGATTTTTTTCAAAGCCAAATTTTTTTAAAAACAATTTTTTTAAACCAAAAACCAAAAAAATTGATTTTTTGCTCAAATTTTTGAAAAAAGTAACTTTTTTGAATGAAAAGTAACCAATAGTATTTTTTGAGTACAAAAAGTAACAAATAGTGACTTTCCTTGAAAAAAGTAACAACAAAGTTACTTTAAAAGTAACTTACTGGGATCCCTGCTACTTTGAAGAAGATTAGGTCCGTAATTCTCGTATACAAAGAATATCGGATGATTTTTTTGTCCATCATAAAATTGAATTGAAGGATGGGAAGGAAAAAAATATTTAATAACGAGACAATATCTTCAGAGTCCAAACAACGAAGAAATCAACCCGCTTAATTCAATTTCAAAATTTTTCAATTTTATTTTACGCTCAACTGTCAACTACATGGTTGCCCAGAAGAGATCGTGAGAGTTCCTCCCCATCCCCCTATTATCTCTTCACACAACCAAATGAACAAAAAAATCCTAAAAATAAGGAAAATTCATCTTTCAATTTTTATTAAAAGATATCGAATAACTATGGTACTGATTTCATTAATTTTCCAATCAGAAAAAATCAGGAATTTTTGAATGAAAAATCACTGTTTTTTTTTTAAATGCAGAATTTTATAAATTTTCGTCGATTCAGATTAATGAAGTACCAAGGTACATTTTTTTTTTCGAAATCAAATTAATTTATGTTTGATTTGAAAACCAATTTTTTATACTTATAATTATCACTTTATTCATTCTCGATTTTGAAATTCTTGAATCGTAAAATAATCGAAAAAAATGTAAAATATTACGAATTTATCAGAAAGAATAGAAAAATTAATTCATAAAAAATTCGCTGAAAATATCGTAAATGTGAATGAAATTCCGTTTACGTTTTACATAAAGTGAAAAAATACGTAAAAGTTGTTTTAACAAATCGTAAAATTGTTAAAATGTCACAAAATTTATTGAAAAAAATAGCATAAGTGGTTAAAATGCATTAAAATTGCTTAAAGCGTCGAGCAAATCAACGAAATTTTTATGAAGTGCATCAAAGAAGTATGTGAAATTGCTTTAAAAAGTTATAAAAAATTGATAAAATTAAAGATTCAAAAGTGGTTTGAAACCGATCAAGATTTCAAAAAAAAAGAAGAGGAAATTATATCCGGAAATCCGAAATAACGAGGGGGCTGCTTGCTCTTCCAATGATAATAGAATTGCATTTTTTGATAGAAAAAATTAGGATTGGTAGGAAATTTTTCAAAAGTGATGCCTTGATGACTCTCTTTGAGAAAATTTTCGTATAAAATTTAGAAAGAATGGAGAAAGGAATCCATTTTATTTCGGAGATTCGGTTTTTGGTTTCTCGAATAAGCCAACCTCTGTTTATAGATACCTGGTGAAAATTATCAAAAATTTCAAATGGCATTAAAAATCATTTGAATGTAGATGAGAAAAATTATGATCGCTGAATGAAAAATATTCTAATTGAAAGGTATTAAAAATTGCATGAAAATTATTGAAAATATTGGGAAAATGGTTGATATAATAAAAATTGTTGAAATATTGTACAAATTTGATGGTTTTTACGAAAATATTTACAGTAAATTTTCAATCATTTTCAACAATGTTTACAAACATTTTTATGGGGTTTACCTTCTCCATTTTCACATGCTTTCATGTTTTCATTATTTTTATTACCTATTGCAATTTTTTAATAAGTTTTCATCCCATTTTGACAAATTTTAGGATATTTTTGTGATGTTTCACAAAACTTTGAACCCTAACTATTGTATATTTTCACACTGAGAAAAATGGAGAATGAAAAATGAATAGAAACTGTTGCAAAAAATTATAAATTTTATTCAAAAAAAATAAATTTTATCCAAAAAAAAATAAATTTTATCCAAAAATAATAAATTTTATCAAAAAAAAATAAAGTTTATCCAAAAATAATAATAACGGGGCACCATTCGCAAAATTAGCAATTTTTATCAAATTAAATAATAAAATTTATCACGAAATTTGGTAAAGTTTTATTGCATAGAAAATAAAGTTTGTCAATTTTGCGATAAATATTATTATTTTGCGATAAATATCATTATTTTTTGAATAAATTTTACTAGTTTTGTGAATGGTGCCTTTTTATTATTACGTTTAATAAAATTTATGTTTTATTTTTTTGAGTGCAGCTTTTGATAGTACCCAAAAAAAATTAAATACAATGATTTTATCCCCCCCCCCACACATCCTCCATTGAGACCTAATCTTCGATACGACATAAGTCAATTAAATCTATACGTTGGTTTTGAAAAATTTACAAAAAATCGTTTCACTCCTCCTCCCCCCCCCCATTTTTCTAAATCTCATGTTCGAAATTTTCAACTTTTTAAAAATTGACTTATATCGTACTTTAAAAATTTCAAACATGAAATTTGGAAGAATGGGAAGGGGTGGGGGATGAAACGATTTTTGCAAATTTTTCAAAATCAACGTATAGATTTTACACCAAAAACATTACTTCACCCCTTCCCCTCTTCCCCGTTCCAAATCGAGCAAAAAACTGAAAATAAATCAAAACGAAAAAAATCCAATCACCTCTCATGCTCTCAACTCCTCACCCTACATTTCCACAGCAAAAAAAAACACGAACCAACGTACACATTGAAGAAGACCTCTCGTACAGGACAATTTGTAATCGCAACGCGATGCTCTGCACGATAATCGCATCTCGAATAATACTCGTAGCTTCGACATCGAGCCAGTATATACCTTCACGCTTTGGTCACCGAGCCGCCTTTACTCTTCGGTCTTCGTCTTACATTATACATACATAAACGCCGATACATGCATTATAATCCAGTCTATAATGGTAAACGATGCAGTAATTGAAAGTAACCAATGCATTTTGTTTTCTGGCATCGATCGTAGGTACGTTTTTTCTCTCTCTTTTTCATTTATTCATTCGATCGCGTATATACATTTAAATTAAGACGTCCGAACGTCGTCCAGCCATAAATTACTTTCTAATAAAACGTATACATTCGTTCGCTCGTTCGCTTTTTTTCAACTTTTTATTGGCTTCGATATTATGCTGCTGCCAGCGCGAACCAATTGTACCGGCGGATAACATTGTAGGTAAAATGAGAATATACAAAGGAGCCAGGGGAAGAAATATAAACCGGCTCCTAATTACTTTTGCCAAAAATTGGATTCCGACGATTCAAGTTCAAATTTATTCTAGGCTCAAATTTTTTCGATTCTGAATTTTTTCAATTTCTTCAATGCTATTTTTCTCAAAATTGTATCCAAAATTTGTAATTTTTCCAGATGTAAAATTTTTAAAATATAAATTCTCTAAAAATTTCTCAAACGTTGATTTCTCATTTTTTTTTCAATTTTATACTATCATTTTTTAAAAATTTTTCTGATTACTTATCGACGAGTTGGACAAAATTTTGAAAAACATGAAGTAAAAATTCAAAGTATAGGAAAAAATTTTCGAGTTGGAATAAATTTAAAAAAATATGACGTTGAAAAAAAAATGAAGAAATCTAAGTTGGGGAAATTTTTAATACCAGTAAGTATACATTTTTTTCAATTTGAATTTTTTCAAAATTTCTTCAATCTCGAAAATTTTTCCTCAATTTTTTAGTTTTTTCTCAATTTTCTACTTTTTTCTAAATTTTTAAATTTTTCATAAACTTTTCCTCCCGTTGAATTTTTTGAAAATCTATTCAACTAAATTTTGAAAAATATGGAATTTAAAATTTTTTATATCAAAATTGGAATAATTTTGGAAAAATTGAAGTTTTAAAAATTCCAACTGAAAAAATTTTGAAAAAAATGGAATTAAAAAAATTTGAAAAAAATTTGGAATCGAAAAAATTTGAACCTAAGTCGTCGAAATCCCATTTTTGGCAAAATAAATTAGGAGCTAGTTCCATAAAATGATAGAAGTTTAAAACCCAAACCAAAAAACGCAGGATGCTCGCACACACGCAAATCTACATAAAGATTATTTAAAAACTACAGCACTGCTGTGGCCACATGGAATGCTTAATTATCGACTCGCCTATGTACTTCCTCCTCTTCGCCTCTTGATGCCTTCATCATTCCAACAGCGTGTATTATAAAAATATATGAAAAAAAATGATATATTACGATATCTCGACCCGAAAAATTTCTCATTTATTTTTTTTTCATTCCGCAAACACAGCACAACGATTTCCATGGAAATTGTCAAGATTGTCGATGGTGCTAGGTTGAATCGCCAATCCGGCATCATTTTTATCCCTTTAGTCATTTGTATGTTTAATCGAGAAAAGACAATTAAAACTGCCGTGTCACGTTCGCTGGTTGAAGCTGGACGGGGAGGGGGATGAAGGGGTCAGTACGACGGATTAAAAATACTCGATCGCATAAACAATATCATCGGAAGCGGCGAAAAATACCGCAAAATTAAGTTTTACCCCGTAAAATTCCCGCAAGGCGAATAAATAATCGGCCAGACAACGGGACGGCCGTCCCTTTTGACAGCGGCGGCGGCACACAGGATAAGTTACAAATGCCCTTCTGGGATAAACAACGAGCTTCAATTAACGAGAACCATGGTACGTATTGGCGCTATCTAGGCCATCGCTGATAAAGTATCCAATTAAAAAAGAATCCCTTCGCCCGGATTGGCGAGAGCGCGATGTATTTATTGCGTGTTATCTGATACAAGACATGTAAGGTTTGTTATGTTGTGGAGTTTTTTTTTTGCGCGCCAACTCTTCCTCCCTTGTAGGTCCTTTTTTTTTCACCCCTTGGTACGCGGAATACGCGACATCCGGCCAGAACTACCCCTTTTCTCGCCTATCGTTCGGGGTAACTCTTCTATGTATTTTCAACTTTTTGCTGCTCGTAGCTCGCGAAAGGTCCGATCGTTTCCTCGTCCCTGCTTCTTGCACGATGAACTATACTCAATAAATTTCGGTCCAGCATTGTAGGTGAATAATGGCCGCAAGTTCGATAAAACGTTAGTCGCGTTCTTCGTCGCGATTAATTAACGATCCATTTTGATGTTTTAATCAACGCAGCGTAAATTCGCAAGGTTTTGCCTCCATCGTTTGACTTCGTATGTTATACGTGCTGAGCTTGAAGTATCGTCGTGCTCTTTGAAGCTCATTCATCCAATGTCGACTTCGGCCATTGACGTTGAATCCTACCGTGTCATCTGACCCCACCCTTGTAAGCCTTTTATTTATATACTTACAGATGATGCTGCTGTATAGGATGGCTACTTTATAAAAGGGTTCATTTCGCTGTGAAAGTGAATCAATCAATGTCTAAAAAAAACTTTATGGTTTCCGGTTTCATGGAAACACCTGAGTTGAGCTTTTGACCGAATAATCGGGCGATAAAATGATACTCTCTGTCGAAAAACAGTAACCTTATTCGAATGCCAATGAAAATGCTTTCGATTTCGATTGCAAATCTTCAACGTTTTTTTCGAAGCAAGATTCATATACTTTAAATTTATAACCATAGGTAAGCTTATTATCATTTTTTGACAATTTACGTTATACAAAAAATCTTGAAAAGGTATGAAAAAAGTTCAGGAGGTTTACAATTTTCAAATCGAAAAAATTTCTAAAATGGAGATTCCGATCAGGAAAATTGATAAAAAAAAGGAATCTTGTAAAATTTCAACTTGAACAAAAAAATTGAGGTTCAAAGTGAGTAATCTCAATTTATACTTTTTAGTTCGGCTATTCAGTAACTCTACCCTGTGAAGGGGTGGTGATGAACGATTTCATAAGCACGAAAAAAAAACAATTTTTTGATTTTTCAATTTCTGTGTAAATTATAAAAGTTTTGGATGTTTTAATAGTAAAATTCATCTGAACTCTTCTCATCCTCCCTCTTTTCTTCTCTTTTCCTTCTACCTCCCAAAAATTAAAATTTCTTACACCAAGGATCTCATCATAGAAAAATTATAAATTTTCAAGAAAAAAACGTAAAAATACGAAATTACAAAATTTGGCAAAAATTTATAAAATAAAAAAATTCATGTTTTTTTCTTCAAAAAGAAAGAACATACTTCATTTTATATTTCACCAGTTTTGAAAAAAAAAGAATTTTTAGGCATTGGGGGTGGAAGGTGGGGTACGAGGGGTCCATTGCACCCCCTCATTCTGGTAGAGGTCCAAAATATCATTCGCACCCCCCAAATTGCATCAGATAGGGATTTTCGAAGTATGTATCAAAACATGAAAATAGGCCCTTTTTAGGCATTAAATACTCAATTTTTTCAAAGCTTCACCCTCGCTTCGTTCGGGCATGAACAAAATCACAATTATATGAATTATTTGCGCCAACAATGCGAAAAAAGGTTCTTTTTTGGCCCCTCCTCCCAAATATCCTTCTATTATTCCAAGTTTTTGTACTCACTTTGCACCCTCCCCCCAAAAAAAGCTTCCGATGCCACTGTTTTTAGGTATTTGTTTTTATTCAGAGAGGGGGGAGGAGGAGGGAACCAAAGAACGAGTTTGTTGAAAAATTAACATGAAAAACGTACAAGTTTTCACAGCTTTCGAACTTCAAATTTAAAAAAAATCATCACTTGAGCAGAATTTTTGAAAAATGTTATCAGGAGAAGATGGTGGGGGAAGAGAGAAGCTGTATTTGTTCGGTCTAAAAAAGTTCAGTTTTTCTCTGTAGTAAAGAGTAATTCAAACTTTTCAATGAGTAAAATCTCAAACAATCGATAACTTGGTACAAAGGCGTGAAAAAAAATCGATCATCATTTTCAATAAAAATTGAGAAAAAATTGACCAAGAAAAAATTTCTTCAGATGAGATAAACCAAAAATGCATAAATATTGATGTTTTGACAGAAAAAAAAACAAACGACAAATCAACGCCTACTAAATCGATTTGTGATCAGAAATCGTCGTCGAAAAATCTTTTATGCATCAATAAGAATCACACTAAATTGAACCAAGAACCTGATTTACTTTTAAAAAATTCGATCAATTCATGAATCGATACTTCCTAATCGATTATCGAAAACATTTCCGCAATTATCATTTCACAAAAATATCGAAGCAATGTTGTTCCAAATATCGTTGGAGATCGATTATTATATCGATTCAAAGTCTAAATCTATACAAAAAATTGATTAAAAAAATGCCAAAACTGATGGTACTCTCTCAATTGTAAATCAGTGAAAATTACCGAAAATCACTGAGAAACAGTCAGAATTGCAGCTCAGGAGAAAATCAGTGAAATTTTTTTCACTGAAAACAAATCAGTGAAAGAAAATCACTGGAAATCAGTGAAAATTCACTGAAAACTCAGTGATATTTATGAAGTTCACTGCAAAATCTGTGAAATTCTTTGAATCATCAGTGAAAAATCACTGAAAATCAGTGAATTTCACTGATTTTTCCTGTGCTGCAATTCTGACTGTTTATCAGTGATTTTTCACTGATTCGAAATGAGAGAGTACCTACTACTACCTAATTAAAGTTCTAGTCAAATTTTTACAATTCCATCAATATCGATTTTTATAAAAAGTTGAGATTTTTTAATCGATGTCTTGTAATGAATAATTTAAAAATGTGATTTTTCAAGATATATGTGTAAAGATGTAGTATTGAAATTTCAACTGATCGATTGTGGATTCATGATTGAACTGTCTAGAAATCGATATTTAATCGAATATCAGTCTTGAAAATGGTAAACAGAAAACGATTTTCAGAATAAATTTCGTGAAATCTTAAAATTTTCTATACGTACCTACTTCTTCACTTCTTATGTTGGATCAAAAGAAACTAGAATTTCATTGTAACCGTGTTTTTTCAAGAAATCGATTTTTATTGGATATTATTTGATCGAAAATTGAAAATTTTATCACCTTCAAAATTATCGAATGACAAAAATATCGACGTGCGTATAAATTGATTATCCATCCAAGATCAATGAAATGTACAAAAATCAATAATCAAGCAAGCAAAAATGAATAAGTAAATAACAAATTTGGAGGTAATTTAAAAAAAATCATTTCAGATTGATTAAAATTGAGCTTCGAGTTCGAAAAAAACTAGCAGATAATTAAGTGACTGCCAAGTAATGAAATTTGACCTCAATTTTTAAATTTCAATTTTAAATAGGCCCTTTTAGTTCATCAAAATTTTTCAAAAATTCGATTTGAACAAAATTTTTGAAAAATTTGATTTGAACAAAATTTTTGAAAAATTTGATTTGAACAAAATTTTTGAAAAATTTGATTTGATCAAAATTTAAAAAGAATTCTATTCGTTCAAAATTTCGAAAAATTCCATTTGATCAAAATATAAAAAGAATTCTATTTGATAAAATTTTTTTTAAATTCCATTTGTGATCTTTGAAATTAAAAAAATTAATTTTCGATCTCAATTTCAGAAAAATGATTTTCAAAGCACAAATTTTCAAAATCGAAATATTTCAATTTGAAAATTACAAAATCGTAAATTTTTAGCACCATCTTCAATAAAATCGATTATTAAACCCATACTCCGAGCACTTCCGCACACTTCCCAAGACCCAAACACATTTCCACCGCCATCAACAATTTCCATCTTACACCTCACTCAGCATCCACATCTCAGTCCAATGACCTGTTCGTCGCATCCAAACAATAACAAACACTTCCCTACCAAAATTTCATCCTCGATCTCTTCATCTGCAATTCGGCGGGGCTCGTTATCAAACCTCGTCTTTATTACCATCCACTCTCGTACCCAACAACGGGAGGAACTCGAGCACGAGCGCAGACAGAAGAAGAAAAAAAAGCGCGACCGTGAATCCGGATACGCGACGAAAATTATTTCAAGGTCGTAAAAGGGTTACCCGTGAAGGTAGTTAAACTCGACGACGGCGGCGGCGGAGAAGGTAATAACAATTAAAATGATAAATTGGTGGCGTTATGCGGGCTACGTTCGCGCTCTGATGTGCTGCACATATACACACAATCACGTCATAAGTTTCGCTCAATTAACTCTTTATAGTCTGTGTATATAGCATAGTGTACGGTATACGGTTTTACGACGACGACGCTCACAAGAACGTACTTTACGTTAACGCAGGTCAGTATTAACCATAAACGAAATATAAGCCTGTGTCATATCTTTCACAGATATCATTCGACGCGTCTCGGGTCCCTGGTCTCGATTTTCATCTTTCTTTTAATACCCATATCAGCGGTGGAAACTTGAATTTTATCAGAATTTTCAAAGTTCGACCCTGCCAGAAAAAAAGAAATCAGTTGTGAATTTGAGGCCCCCTTTCCCCAAAAAATTGATCAATTTTTACGATTTTCCTCTATTTATTCAAATAACAACCAGTTTATGCATTTTTTGAATTTCGACTTTGAAACTGTTTCAAGTTCACTGACAATTTTCTGAGAAGTTGAACCAGAATGTTTAACCTCATTTTCAATTTCATCTACTACCAGCTCCTCCTCCGATTTCCAAAAAAAAAAAAAATA
The DNA here is from genome assembly GCA_033439095.1 of Pseudococcus viburni. NCBI lineage: Eukaryota > Metazoa > Arthropoda > Insecta > Hemiptera > Pseudococcidae > Pseudococcus > Pseudococcus viburni. The sequence goes on along the minus strand of JAVBJF010000019.1, from coordinate 1,000,388 downwards.
GCAGAGAAAAAGTGCATTTTGCAACGAACTCAATTTTTTTCGATTTTCTCTAGATGGGGTCTAAATATCTCAAAAAATAGGTAAAAGCGCAGTTTTTGCAATAAGAAATCGAAAATGATGTTCTTTGAAAAAAATTTCTCAGGACCCAGATATATGCGTATTTTAAAGAAAATTAGATGAAATCTTTTAGGAAAAAATACGTTTCAAAAGCAAAACAATGATTTCAACATTTTACAAGCTACTTATAGGTAGTCCGTGATGGGGAGGGGGGGCAAAATCTCCAGTCTCCTTGTAGGGAAAATTTTCCGAGGATTCGATAATTTATTAATTACTAAAATTAGGAATTTTTCATAATCTTGCTGAATTTTAAATTCGGAATTTCCCAAAATTTAGCAGAATTTAAAATCTTTCGAAGCTAAATTTAGAATTAGATTTTCCCAAAAATTAACTGATTTTTAAATTTGATTCCATAATTTTCGAAACTTGGAATTTTACATAATTTTTCCATGTTTGTAATTCAGAGTTTCTTAAAATTTGTTCGAACTTGGAATTTGGTTCAATGATTTTTGAAAAGTTGAAAATGAAAAATTCTGATTATATTTACTTAACTTCGGATTCAGAAATTCAGAATTTCCCACTGACCAAATTTGAAATTTAGATCAATAATTTTGGAAAAGCTGAGATTGAAACTTCTCATAATTTTGCAGAACTTGAAATCCACAATACTTACCCAAAATTCTACCGAATTTATTATTTTTAGTTCAATGACTTTGAAAAGCTGACATTTGAATTTTGAACAGTAGTTACTAAATTTGAAACTCTGGAATTCAGAATTTCCCAAAGTGTGGTCAAATGTGAAGTTTTTATTGAATAAGAATTTTCAATATTTTCTCTTCGATCGCCGAATTTGGAAATTTGAATCAGTAAATTTTAAAAGGCTGAGACTTGGAATAATCCAATAATCCTGCGAAGTTTAGAATTCAAGATTCTCAAAATTTGGTCACATTTGAAATTTATGCTAGGTAAATTTTGAATTTAAAATTTCTCAAAATTTGGACGAGTTCGATATTTTTGTTGGAAAAATTGGAATTGTAATATTAATTTTGCTGAATTTTGAGTTCATGTTTTTTTTTCTCGTTTTTGATGGGTTCGGACTATAAGGTCCATTAGCCCAGCTCAAATGTCAACGCAGCATTAGGTTCAATAAGTGATTCATGGAAGGCTAAATATTGGCATCTCCGATCATTTTACTTCGCTAAATTTTGAAATTTAGAATTTTCCAATGATTGAATTTATCAATAATTTCTAAAAAATTACAACTTGGGATTTTCTATAAATTCCCTCAATTTGGAATTTATAGGTCTCAAAATTTAATCAAATTTAAAATATTTTGCCATGTGAAATTGAAATTAAATTTTCCAAAATCTGACCAAATTTGGATTTTTGACTATACTTAATTCAAATTCAAAATTCTCAGAATTTAATCGAATTTGGAATTTTTTCTAAGGTAAATTTTGGGAATTTAGAAGCTTTTCTCAAAATGGTGCCAGTTGCTTCCAGAGTGTTGTCCCAGACACCATTGGCATCATTGCCATCCCTGACCCATACCATGGTCTCATTCAATGTGCATCTTGTTGAGGTATATCTATTCGATGTTATCTATTTTTTTTTTTTAGTTGCATCTATGATGCACTTCATCAGCATCACCAATATGGCTCCAGACTGCTTCCTGGTGGCATGGCAGGATCATTATTCAAAAGATCATCCAAGTTCTTGGTACACTCGTAATTTGGTACCCTTGTACTTCTTTCCTCCATATTTCTCCTCCCAAAACCCACGATATCTCTTCTCATCATCTCGAACATACTTCATCATTTATACGTTCCATCCTCTCCTCCATATTCTGACACCTCTCTTACGTATTTTTTACATTCTCACTCCGGCGTAGTCACCTGTGCCACACAAATATACCACCACATCGGTTCCAGTACCCACTACAACCACGAGAACACATATTTCACACGCTGAATCCATAAATCACCAATTCCACCTTCGCCCCTACCCACCTCTATCTGTGACTCGGTATATACCAAATTGAAAATGAAAAAAACAGCATAAAAATACAAACCGAACCGTGGTAATAATTAATAACGCCATATGGCCACCGCGTAACGTTATTCGCGGATGAATTTAATTTTCGAAATGGCGGTTTAAGAAATTAAAAAAAAAACGCAGCAGCACAATTCCATCGTTTCTTGTTTTTTACCCCTCGTCGTACTCTATGATAAAAAACCATTTGTAATATTAGCGCTATAATTAGCTGCTACTAACTAAAGCACCCAACATCGACTTACATCTGGGTAATGTCGACCAGAGTGCGAAGAAGAAAAATGGAAACCTCCCTGCGTTTGGCTCAGTTCGGGGAAAAAAGGGATACACAAAGAAGCCAAATGAAAGATGAGACGGACCAACTTTTTATACTTTTTTACTCTCTCTTTCTCGCATCATAACTTATAAATACGCAGCGGAATGGTACCTAGTAAAAATACGCTTTTTTTAACAAATGGATCGAGCTAGGGATGCCTAAAATTTATACAAGTGTGACGATTACACCTCTTGTAATTTTTAAAGACGATTTACCGAGTATACTTTCTCTGACATGGGGTTTATGCAGCAGACATCGCGTTCATTTCAATTGTCATTATTGCTACGATAAAGATGCTCGTAAAAATTACGTGGGGGAGGCAAGCCCCTGGGTATAAGTGGGAGATTTGATGCTGTATTCTGGTGTGGTGGACCGTTAAAATGTGATTTTATTCTCGTTATAAGTTTGTAGTATTTAATACACCCGAGTAGGTTTGCTTTTTTTTTTGGATGGTACGAGTTTTATGCTTTTGGTTCGTGTTGAGGAGATATTTAAATTTAACGTGGAAGAAAGTTCATTCATCTTTATCCAAACCGTAAAGTCATTCTAGAAATTAATGGGGTCTTTTTTCAACGATAACGAATTTGACTGATCATTGTGGGAAAGTGAATCCAATCCCTCGTAAACATTAAATAATTCCTCTAATACCTTGAAATATATTCGAAACTCCAATTTTTTCATCCTAAAATGGAACTCTACTCGATTACAAGACATTTTTCCAATTTTCTTAGAAAAGTGTCGTCACTTTTTCAAATTTCAACTTTGACAATTTCTGTACGCTCAACGAGTATCCAGAGATGTGATGGAGGAGGATCAATTTTTCTCAGAAAATCGATACCCAAAATCTCTCAAAAAATAAGCAAATTTTCAATTTTCAACTGACAAATTTCCTAAAAATGTATCAAAAAATTTTTCTAAAGAGCACCTGAACCTGAAAAAATATTTTTAATTCTGTAAAATTTTCAGACCATGATAATTTTCTAAAAGAAAATTCCATAGCAATTTGGTTAGATCCCGAAAATTGGCAAAATTTCCGGATTTAGCAATACTTCCAAGATGTGAAAGTATTTTTTGAAATTGAACAAAATTTAAAAAATCTTAAACCAAACCAAATACTCATTCATAAAATGAAAATTTTCAACATTTGTGTTATTGCGTTGCTCGAAGTTTCATTTTATGTCTCATGCATTTAGAAAGACTTAATTATCACAAAAACAGGCACCATAGCTAAATTTTTGAAGAAAAAAGTAACTTTCAGTAACTTTTTTGAGCAAAAAGTGATCAAAAAGACCAAAAATTAAATTTTTTTCGAGGAGGGGGGGTGTACAGTTTTCTGGGGGGGGGCAATTTTTTGTAGTTTTCTGCAAACATTCCACATTCCAAAGATAAATCAACTGAAAATGCATGAATAATTTCATTTATTAAATTCCTTCGTCAAAACAACAAACGAACTAGCAAATATCAGTTTTTTTAAATTTTTTCTTAAAGAATTTTGAAAAATAGCAATTTCTACGAGAAAAATTGAATTTTTGCCTGTAAGTTCGAAGAAAACGTGACTTTTGAGGGGAAAAAAGTAACCAACGTGACCTTTTAGATGTGAAAATTAACCAAAACCGACTTTAGTCGAAAAAAGTGATAACATCCTAAAAAAAATGACTCGCTATGATGCTTGCAAAAAAATCTTTTCTTTTTTAACTTTGAAGAAATGAGCTGCCAAACTTCCAGTTTTTCTAACCACTTCAATAATTTAAACTGATACACGTGTAATTTTCTCTGCGACAAATCTTCATTTTTCCAACAAATTCACCTGGGACATTATGTCCTTTGCAATCAAAATCTCCATTTTTCCAACAACGGATTCGTCTCACGATTAGATATTACCTGCGTTCCTTACACCGAACTACTAATTTTTGCAACAATTTAACGTGGGACATTGTGTCCTTTGCACCTAATCTCAATTTTTTCAACAGAGTTGCCTCGATAATTACGTTTTTTCTATCGAACTTCCAATTTATTTCGAAAAATTCAGCTGGGACACATGTCCTTTGCATCGAACTTACAGTTTTTCCAACATTCTTTCGTAAAACATGATATCCTTTGCATTGAACTTTCAATTTTTTCGATTAATTGCTTGGGACATACTGTCTCTTGCACAAAATTCTAAATTTTTCAATATACCTAATTCGATCGGGAACATAGGAGAGGGGAGGAGAAAAAAATAACTGCTTCAGATTTCAAAATATTCATTATTTTGTTCAAATGCCTAAAAAAATGTATTGATCCCAAGAGATTTTTTTTTAGAAAAATGCATTCAGAAACATTAATTTCATAATTTTTTTCAACTTTTCAGTTTCCAAGGGCCCTTTTCCTTTTGAATTTTTTCTCGTATGTGTTTTCAATTCCTACAATTTTTTTCTTGGAAACTCAAAAAAACAACGATTTTACGAGTAAAAATAATTCTAAAAATAAGTACCTACTTAGCACAATTTTTAAAATAATTTTTCAATGCTCGAGTTGAACGAGGATAAACATTTTTGAAAAAGTCGAATAAAAGACAAGGGCTAGCGTTTGCTAGCATTTTAGTCGCAATTGCGACAAAAATGCTAGCAAACGCTAGCACTTTGTCAACCGGGTAGCTATTAAAAAAATTGAAAGGTTTAAGAGGGTGCAAACCTCTGTGGGTGCTTATTCAGACACAGAGCCTCTTGAGTCCATCTTTTCGAAGCCTCAAGTTTTCAAGTCCCCTCCACTCTGAAGAATGATTTTGCTTTTCAGTTTCACGGATTTTAAAACAAAACAGTGAAAAAATTCTCATTTGAAATTTTCAGAACAATTTCAGTATCTTTCCCAAGAATTTTTAAAAACTCCAAAACAAGTCAATAACTTCACCAGAAACTTGAGTTTTCAAAATTTTTCCAATTTCAAAATTTAGAATTGATGAATTTCAATTTTTTTCAACAATTTCGAAAGGTCTGAGAGCAAAAATTGTGAAAATTTATAATAGACGTCTCTTATGATTTTTCAGATTAATTTAAAAAAAGAAAAATTTCGACAAAGACTCAGCAGAATGACTGGAAATTTTTTCAATCGATAAAAGAAGGTGAAATTGATCCTCAATTAGATTTTATCCCCTTCCCCTCCTCCTCCTCATACATACATGTGAAAATTTTTTAAATTATTTAAAATTTAGGAGGTACGTAAAAATATCACTAAGCCATTATGTACTTTATTCAGTTCAAAAATTAAAAAATTCTAGAAATTCCAAAATAGGTACCTTTTTTTGGTCTGTCCTAATTTAATCTCAATTCATTGATCTGAATCCGACATAAAATTAGAAATCCTTCAAAATCTTACCCCAGTTTCAAACCATGGTATAACTCGCCCTACTCGCAATTCTGACGAGCTTTCATCCCTCCCTCCCTTCCTTCTTCGTATAATAAATTACCAGCGAAAATTTCAAGAATAACTGAACAAATTACAAGCTCAGCCTGGTCGACGAATCGCATAAGTTGGCGCAAAAAGGGTGCAAGATGTTTCCTCGAGAAAAGAACGTACTTACGTCCCACCATCGACGTCGCCATAGATTCGCTTCTCTCCGTCTCCCAGCGCCGTTTCTACGCGCCAACCACACTGTGGAGTTTTCGCTCAGCGCAGCTTCCGCGCAGCATAAGGATAAACTTATTAGAAAATAACAGATGTGAGTTATTGCATATTAATCTTATACACGAGCGGCAACAGAGCCTCGCCGAGAATGAAACCATCTCCGATGCTGTGAGAGCCGAGCTGCGGAGCTCACACAGTTACGTGTTGTACTTTCCAGCAGCTACATAGCATCGCAGCGTCGAACTTACACCGCCGCGTCTTCTTCTCGATTCTCTCAGCACAATTTGTAACAATGTTAATTATAAGTTTTGCGGGCTTTTCTCTATAACACCACGCCATATTGTGTACAGTCGACGACCGTTCTCTCCGCTATACCTCACTTCTTCCACATTTTTTTCCAACCCCAATCCTCTCGCTCGCGTCATCTTTATCTCACAACGCGTAGATTCTTCGATCTTCTTATACAGCAACCTCGTCCATCTTTCTGAGAAGTACAGATACCGCATTCGCCCCACCACAGATGCTATATTTCACCCTCGTTCGTCGTCCTCCCATACATCACATCCGACCTCCCACGAATTTTCCCGCGAGCTGATTAAAAAAAAGGGTTATATATTTCGAGTTGGAAAAGTCGAAATTGGCGTTTCCGCTTCTTTAATTACCGCGCAAAATATCTCGAATAACCTTAATTTTCACGCTTCGTGAAATACGCGACATATGCGAGCTACTGCGCGATGATGATACGCGATGGGGGCCAATTAAGCGGTGCTGTCGATGAAGAAGGAGAAGAAGCCCTTTTGTATGTTTCCAGGCGGTGATGGAATTTCGCAGCCATTGCTCGGCTGTTGTGGATAAATTTTGATTGATTATGACAGTTTTAAATTCGGATAATGGAAATTTTTCATTAATTAAAAAAAATAAGATGGAAAAAAAGGCAACATACTATCTATAATGTAAACCTAATGGGTTGTAACAGGGTGTTTAAAAAATTTTGTTGAGCAAAAAATATATTGATTTAGCGTGACTTTTTGCATGACTTCTTTTAAATTTTTTAGGGGTCCTACCCCTCCCCCCTCCCCAACAAAAGAAACAATTTTTACGAAAAATTTCAAAAAAATGGTTAAAAAACACAAAAAGCTCCAAAATTTAAATTTTTACAAACAAATTCAAACAAATATGATTTTTGAAAAATCACAAAGAGCTTCTTTTTTTTTATTGAAGCTTAATGGAAATTTTTTTCAATTTTTGAAAAAAAACTTGACCTTTTTGAGTCAAAAAGCTTGACTTTTCTTGACTAGCTTGATTTGACTTGATCGTTAGACATCCCGTTATAAAAATGTTGGAAATACAATATGAGATTATAAGAACCAGTAAGTATTCATTCGGATTTCTAGGATTTTTTCGCGTTTTTCATGCTTAATAGGACCGAATTTATTTTAGAAGTTTTAGGCGAACAAAAAATTCTAAAAATTTCGATGATTGTCGATAGATGTCGATATTATGAGTTTCAATTCATCTATATAACGCATTTATTTCAACACAATTCCAACATCCAAGCCCAAATACCTACATCAATGTAAATTTTGTAATACAATGTTATAAATTGATCAATTATTGATTTCTCCAAATCGAAAAATCAATTTTGGTACATACTTATATCGAATATCAATTCACGAAATGTGAGGCGTTGTGCGATAAGGGACCTTATGGTGAAAAAAAATCGAATGTCAGATTTTGCATGATTCGTATAAAAAATATGGTTTCTAGGCGAATTAGGCAAATTTCATGCCCGATTTTTTTCAGCACAAAGTCCCTTATCGCACAACGCCTCACAAATTAAGGTAGGTACTGATACCATCAAATGCAATAACAAACGTGAATTTTTGAATGATCTCGTAAGTCGATATATCGATACATCGATTTTTACGAATCGATTTCAGGAAGTTGTTTCGATATCTCTAAATGGTGATTTTTAAAATTTTTAAATTAAATTTGATTGGAGGTTAATATATTGATATTTTTCGCCCAATATCATATCGATATATCGATTTTTTCAAATCGACTTATCGATACATTAAATTCTGAAATTCAACGTGTCGATGCATCGAATTCTAAAAATCGACAGAACGAGGTATCGATATCTGAAAAACGACACATCGGTTAATCGAATTTTGGACATCGACAAATCGAAATAGATGCCTCAGGTAAATGATAACATTTCTTTAAATGAATTTATGAATCAAGGCAGTATCAATACATTGATTCTGTAAGATCGAAAATCGATTTTGAGTCGATATATCGATATTGGAAAACATCGATGTATCGATTTTAACGAATCGATTTCTCGCCGACGATCGATATTTCAAAACAACCCAAAAATTTTGATTTTCAATTTGATTCGACAGTGATGTATCGATATTTCATTCCTGATATCACATCGATGTATCGATTATTTCTCTCAAGTCGACATGTCAAATGCTTCGGAGCAACAACAACAGTAAAATTTTTGAATCATTTTGAGTCACATCCATATTTCTGAATCAGTGTATCAATAAACCGATTCTGGTATATCAATTCCAAATCGACATAATTGACATCTTAAAATGATATTAGACCGAATTATTTCTTCGAAATTGATATTATATCGCATCAAGGTATCAATTATTACAAACTTATCTTCAATTGACAGATTTGCCAGAGAAGAAGCCTCAGAAAATCTAGGTCGGTCGTTAAAATTCTAAAATTTAGTTTCAGAGGAGGAGGCGGGGGGGGGTAAAAAGTACTGAAGCCATATTTAATGTTATTTTCACTGAAAACTCAAAAGAGGCCTCCGAAGGGGAGGGTAGGAAAAAATTTCAAAACTTGCAATTTGAGGTACCTATTAAAAATAATGTATGTTTTTGAAAATCTCAAACACAGATTTGACATAATTCTGACCAAAAACCGAAAATGTCTTCTTAGGGAAGGAGAAAACCTCAAAATTTATACAAATAAATACAGAATAATTATGCAGTATCAAAGTTCATTTTTTTTACTTACATTTTTCATCGTGAAGTTTTACTCTCCCCTTCAGAAGAAATTCTTGGGTTTTTGGTTGCAATAAATGTTAAAATATAAATAAATAAGACGTTTAAAATGATAATTATAAGTACCAACCTAAATTTTTAATTTATTTCATGCCCCATGTTTTCGATACGAAAATTTTGAAAATACGTAAATCCAAGATAAAATTTACAATCAATTTTGAATCGATGCATAGAAATTCATCAAACCCCCGATACAAACCTTACTAAATCACAAATACCAAGAGCCAATATTCCACAACATTGAATAGATACGTAATTTTTTTGAAATGAACAATCCTATTCACACATCCAGATATATAAAAAAAATACTTGACAGGAAAATTTGCAAAAAAAATTTAAAAAATTATCAACTAGTTCAGCTGATAAAATTTTATAATCCCAAGATAAAAATTTATCAACAAATTAGAACGGAAAAAATTTTGTTCAAGCTGTATAGTAAAAGTTTTGACAATCGTACACTTATGACCTTCGAAACTTCCTTTTCACTTATCAGTTGATAAATTCTATGACAAATAAGTATCTGTAAAAATACTTCCAAAATTTATGACATCCTTCTTCAGATAAAAATTTCATGATATTGTTCCACCAGAAAAAATTCCGCTGTATAATTTTCACCCTACAATAAAATTTGCTAACCAAAAACGTACATCTTGAGGCAAAAAAAAAACAAGATCTTTATGCAGAAAAAATTTTCACATCATTATCACGAGCCCACCAAATCTTAAAAATTACCACACAACACCTCATTAAAGAAAAGAAAATTTTCCAACCGAAATTCACACCTTCCATACCCTGTCCCTCCTTGGTTCGTTCGTTTCGACCTTAATCAGCCATAAATTACACCCGAGCTTATCCTCGAATCAAACTCTCGCTCATCTTATACCCTTAAAACACCGAGGAAAAAAAAAGAAGGAAACCACCTCAACCACGCTATAAATAAATTCGAGCGAACGGAACGTAAGGCAGCGGCGCGGCAACGAATCTAAATTAAGCCCTTCTTTACCCTTTAGTTTCATGCCCAATTCGAGGCAAAAATTACCATAAATTCTTTCCCATTATACACGAAACACTCGAAAAACGCCAACAACCCTCTCGACGTCGACAACGAAAATAACAATAAAAAAAAGGGTTATTTAAATTCGCTGCTTATTAACACTCCATATTTTTCGACGAAAGTACGAGCAGGAGTACGCCTCTCGTCAATTTGTAATGTACACAAACACTTTAGCATTGAATTTCTTCGAAGGAGAATATAGAAAAACCGCATCTTATACGCTCAGCCTTTATTTATATTTTTTACCACGTACATAAATACAATAATATTAGGGGAGAAAGCACAGCACACTTGGTTTACAAATAAGAAAGATGATACCAGTATAATTTCACCTTTTAAAAAAATATCAACCGTATATTAGATATCGTACGTATATATCTTCGAAGAAATCATTTTCCTTTAACCCGCACACGTTAACTTTAAGTTTTTGCTAAAAAAGAGGGCTCCGCTTCTTTATTGTGTAATATGTGCTGTTTTGTATTGCAACAGTGTGGTATAAGTAATCAGTTTTTAAAGGGAGAATTTTCGGTATTTTGATTCATGATCTTCAAGGGTGCTAATGCGCAACATAAACCGAGATAAGGAAGTTTTATGATTATTATTAAACGCGACAAAAAAATTTATAACGAGGGAACTGCCATGCCATGCCACCACGCTGCTGCCTTTCCTAAAAGTCGTGTCGCGAGCTAGGCCAGGTCTTATGTACACGTAGGTTTTTTTTTCCTCCTCGATTGTTACCGCGGTCTTAATGAATTAGGCTTTTGTAATTGATTTTCACTTTATAAAATAAAAAAGCAACCTGCACATTTGGGTATGTTCATTTTTGGTCAGAAATTATGCATTTGAAAAATATGTAACAAAAAATCCAACCGCTCTTTTCTTTCGTCAAGTCATTGGAAGGGGAGGGAATTTAAGGGTGTAGTATGGTAGGTAAATAAATAGGCAAAAATAGCTCATTTTTTGAAAAAAAATATGCGGAGACAACCGAAGCGATTAATTTCATATTTTTATGTATTATGTCGTTGAAAAAAAATCTAGTTGGATCGCGACGAAACCCTTTTTTTTAAATTGTTTTTTCTACATTAATTGCATCGACTCAAAGTTAGTTATTTTAGGCAAATTTCGCTTCAATAATTCTCACTTACCGACCCTTCTCTCGAAAAAAGGGCTTCGTCGTGATCTGCGGAATGATTTGAAGATTCTAAGGTCGAAATTTTGACAGCGAGATGTCATAGGATGGAGGGGAGGGGTTAATTTTTGAAAAAAATAATAGATTTTGTGTAACTTTTTTCCAGTATTGTCAAAAATGATTTTAAAAAATTTATGAATTTAGAGTTTAAATTTGTATCGTTGGCAACACGCTTGCTTAAATTAGGATATACCTAATTTAAAAATGTTGAACTTGCGATTTATTAAAAGTGCATTGACATTTTGATAAAAAGTAATGTTTGATTTTAAGAAAAAAAAATTTTATTCAAAAAAAAATTAGGGGATGTTTTGAAAAAATAAAAATATTTAAAAAAATAAGGAAAAATTGAAAGTACTCTCTCAATTATAAATCAGTGAAAATTATCAAAAATCACTTAGAAACGGTCAGAATTGTAGCACAGAATTGAATCAGTGAAAATTTACTGAAATGTCAGTGAAATTTATGAAATTTTCTGAAAAATCAGCGAAAATTCTCTGAAAATTAGTGACCTTTTTTGATTCTTCCTGTGCTGCAGTTCTGACTATTTATCAGTGACTTTTCACTGATTCAGAATGAGAGAGAACTATTGAAAAAAATAAAAAATAGAAAAAAACTCAAGTGCATAGATATTTTAATAAAAATTTATCGGAGTATCAACTACATCTGAAAAATGAAAATTCATGCTACGTATTTTCATGTTTCACAGTTTTACTGGCCATTTTTATATAATTTTTCTTGCTCCAAATTTTCCCAAAAAGACTCCTGTCTGCTGGCAAGAAGGCAACTACAGGGGTAATTTCAGACAGAAAAATCAAAATTGTAAGATTTGACTGAAAAAGTCGAATAATGATACTTCAAAGAAAAAGGAGACGGAAGCCCTGCTCGAACGAAACGAGGGCTGAATTTTTTATAAAAAATTTAAGTTGAAAAATAATTTAAAATTCTTCGATTGAAAAATTCAAAAATTCTTGCTTTTTGTAGTAAAATTATCAAAATTTGTGATATTTTTTTGTTTTGCTTGCCACTAGACACCTTGTTCATTGAGTTTTGTCTTTTCACACGTAATCAAGAAACATTACCTCATCTCTAAAGTATATTTGAAGATTGCTTTCCAAAGTGGCCTAAGTCAAAACAATAGAAATTTTTTTCAGGAAAACGAAAAATAAACATTTTTTTCGCTACCAAACTAAATGTATTGTACAGTGGTATAAAAAAAATGTGGCGAAAGTCTCGATCTCCAAAAATTTGATCTTTACAAGCTATGACCCTTCAAAATTGAAGGAGAAATTAAAAAAAAAAAATTAACTTAGACCACTTTGGAAAGCAGGTCTTCATTTGAACATATCCAAGATCTAAGGTTTTTTACCCAGAAGAACAGCGTACAATAATTTTTTCAGAATGAGGAGAGTGAATTTTCATGATCATCTTGTTTTTTTTGTTTTTTTTGGAAGTGGGCTCATTTGAGGGGAGGAACAGTGAAGAAGAATAGAATTTTCATTTTTTCCTATTAATTTTCTTTTGGATTTTTTTAAATAAAATCACTTCAAAAAGAGGTTTAGAAAGGTTCAAAAACAAAAAATTTTGATACTTTACTCAATAACGTCGTATAATTTTCAATTTTGAACCATAATTTTATTTTAGAGATTCGCCTTTCGATTTTGGCTTCAAAATAACCCCAGAAATGGATTTAGGTGGTCATGAAACATTAGACTCGATACCCCATTCCACGAAGCAAAAAAAATTTCAATTTTGATCCTTCTCATCTCGCACCCCTTCAGAGTTGACATTTGGATTTAGGATCCAAATAACCCAATGAAATAGGTTCAGAAGTCCGAGATCATTGATTTTGATATCTTACTCCACTAAGTTGAAATTTTCATTCACCCCGTTCCCCTTCCCAGATCAACTCTCGCGTTTGGTATTCAAATAATCTCCAAAAATGGTTTTAGGGGTCAAAAAAATATGATTTTTGATACCTCACTCCGTAAAACTGGGAAATTCTCAATTTTGATTCACCTTCTCCTCGCCTCTCACAAGTTTACTTCCCAATTTCGGGGGTCGAAATAACCACAGAAATGAAAAGCTTCAGGACTCATCTGAGTTATTCTGAAAACTTTCATCACTCCATTTCGTATCTCATTTGAAAATTTTTCAAAATTGTATGGCCAATTCAAATTTGTATTCATCAATATCGTTTAATTTATCAAATCACTTTATTCGTGAAGTTATTCCCAGTTTTTTTTTACATGAAATTCACTAATGTTCAAAAATGAACGTAAAGATATTTGAAATTCAATTTATTACAAAAATTTATTGCTTGAAAGCAAAATTTGACCGATTATTATAATTTCAAGTATTTTTTGGCCAATGAACAACATGATTGTTTATTTAAATAATGAGGTTGCAAATTCAACCGAAATCTGCAACCATTTATCATCGCATATTTTTGTATTAGGTACCTATTTTCTCATATTTTTGGAATACAAACTACACCCTTGAACAGCAATTTCATAGAAAACCTTCATCATTATGAATAGAAACCACACCAAACAAACCACAATTTCGGTACCGCTGCGTAAACTTTTCATCTAAATTAAACGACGTTATATTCTCGCGTTCGCGAACTTATATCGATACGAAATTTACGGTTGCTTATTTCGCAACGTTATTTGTATTTTACCAACACGAAAATCGAAACTGCCGAGAGACGGAAAAAAATTAAAAACAAAACCTCGACTTTAAATTATACACTCGTACGTTACCCTGTCCCAGCACCTCACCTCCCCCTCCTTCGATTTTCATTCCGCTGTAAATTCAAACTCACCCTTATAAATCGTCAATTTATCGATAATTAAATTCAATACCGAACCGCAGATTAAAACTGCGTTGTTTTTTTTCAAAACCCTGCCCTGCCCTCGCACCCAGACGCCTACTCGGCTGCGTAAAACCCTCATCGACATCGTGGGTCGTTGAAACTCCGCTGGCAAATTCTTATCCTGTTTTTTAGTCCAGAAAACAGGTAAGGTGGAGGGGGCCGGAGGGGAGAAGGGCTTAGGACCGAAATATTCACCGATTTGGTATCCTTCGGGCGATCGCCTCCAGCAGGTAAAATTTCGCTGGGCTGGCGTTAAAATAAACTATATTGTGTAGTAAAATCGATATCGAGAAGTTTTCTTTTTACAAAACAAAATCCAATTATATCGCGTAAAGGTATAAAAGCCGTTATAAGTTTCCCCTCTTACGCGTTATTTGAGCATTTTCATCCCTTATCTGACAACTTTGTATTTTCTCTTCTGTCACATTTATCTTTTCCCTCTCTTATAAACTTTCCATTTAGATACCTTATTTTTCCGACCAATGCGACAACCATAAATTATTCCTCTCTTTCTACCGTTGGTATTTCTTCTTCTGCTTTTTTCCTTCCTCTTTTTTTTTCTTTCTCTGTACCTTTTTTCTGCCCTTTTTCCATCTCCCCCCGCCGGTCCCGGGTTTCTGTATAGTATTACATTCGCATACATACTGTGTATACTTTCTCTCTCGACGCGGACGATTCTCATTGCTCTCGATGTACGCCGCTGCTTCTATTTCGCTTATTTTCATTCTTCTTTTTTTTCTGCTCCGCTATACATATACATTGCTCGTTCTTTATTTCTTTTCGCTTTTGTTTTTATCTGTTTTATTCCTTAAGGTGTTGTTTTTCACGTTTTTTACACCATATTACCAGCGAATATTCGCCGTTTAAAATGTTTTTACTGGAGAACGCCACGCCACCGTCGCGCCGATGCGTTCGTCGTGGATTTTTTTCACCCACTATTTAAACGCCGCGCCGACGAAGGGAGGAATTCGCGAGCGAAAACAAATTTCTACGTACGCGACGTTGGAACAAATTTACGCCGCGACATGATTTATCAAACGTAGCGCCGGTGGCCATATGTATACGAATACGTAGCTAGATACGTGCAAGAGTGGGAAAAAAATAACAGCTAAATATCCGTCGTAGATTTTATCGACGATACCAGCGCCACGCCGAGTATCCCCTTTGGAGAAATCGCTGATGGTGTGAGGTTTCCTATCTGTGTGTGTTTTTTTCGCTTCTTTTTTTATTTCTCTCAAATATTCTCTTTCACCTTCGAAAAAAATAAATAAGTAAAGAATACGAATTGTACGTACATACATATGAGCAGATGGGAAGAAATTATTTCGTTATAATGTCGTATAAATTTTACCAAGCAGGTTTATTCACCTTTTATATGAAATACCATTGCCAAAAAAATTTATAAACAAATTTTTTTCAACGGTTTATTCATATAAACGTTATAGATACAATGTTGGTCCAAGAAAAAAAAAAGAAATCAGGAAAATTTGGCTCGAAAATCACGTCGACAAATTAAGTGTGTACGTACGAAATAGAATTTCATTGAAAGTAAACCATGCACTTGCTAAGAAAGTAAGATGAACCAGATGTTGATGAAAATTTCCCTAAATTTATCAAAGCTGACCTATTTATTGAGATAGAATTTTTTTCAATGGCCCAATTTTTTCACGGACATATTTAATATTAAATTAAATTTTTCAAAACGTAATTGAATTTTAGACTTATTGACTTCTACGTACTTTTTTTGGTGAAAAATAAAAACTCAGTTCTGAGGAAAACCAAGCAGAGTTTGAAATCAACTCATAAAAATTATCATTTTTTCAACTCCTAAAAAATAGCTATCGTTATTCTGCAAAAAAATAAGAAAAAAAACACCTCACCCCCTTCCCCTCCATCCCAATAATGGAAAAATTGCAATTATTAAACAGAAAATTTATTAAAATTTTCGGAAGTCCTGCCAAAATTTTCGGTTTTAGAATAGAAAAAATAAGAAAAACAGGTCATCGAAAAAAGTCTACCTTGGTTGAAAATTTTAGACCTCTTTTGTCAAAAAATTCAATCTGATTTTTCTGTAAAATTAGTACGAAACGATTTCAAAATTGAAAATCATTTTTTGATCAAATCATTTTCACCACAGACGATAAAAAAATTCGAAATTTTGTTATCCACGATGTAGAATGAAGAAAGTCATATTGGACCCCAAAAGTAGAAATACGAAAAGAAGAAATATAACATGAAATGATCGAGTGATTCGAGAATTCCAAAAATAGGTAGGTAGGTAAAATATCCGAAAATAAATTTTAAAATCCAATTAAATTTATTTCCTTTTTTCACTCTCAACTCACAAGCAATTGAATAGCGTTAATAGAAAAAAAAAATCAAAACTTCTTCAACTACTAAACGATTTTAAATACTTATTTCATCAAAACGATCAAAGTCATGATTAAAATTTTTCAGTGGTAAGCACGAAAAAATATTAAAAATGTGTTAATAAAAAAAAATGAAAAAATCTACAATTATTGAAAGTTTATCATTTTTTTAAGGAGGGGGGGAGGTGAAAAAGAAGAGTTCACCTCGTGACAAAAAAAAATGACTCAGTCACCTTCCATTTTCTTTAAAAATTAGCAAATTTCTAAAAAAAAAAATCCCCTCTCAATATCTCGCATTTATCTTTAAACTTCCAAGGAGTTCACAATTTTTAACATACCTCAAGTATCCAAATCCAGAATGAAATCATTAACATTTTCCTCAGAAGTCACAGCCCCTTCCTCTCCAATTTTTTCAATATCTTGTGCACATTTCGAAACGTCAGAGAAAATTGGAATAATTTTTCTCGCAAAAAAAACTTCAAAATTTATTATTTTTTATGATTTTTCCTTTCTCACAATTTCAAAGTTTTCTACATCTACGACACATAATGATTCTCCCCCCCCCACACAGGAAAAATCAATTCGTTCACTGTTTTGAGTAGGTAAATTAAAATGATGAAGAAAACTCGAATATTCAGAGAAAATTACAATTAGGTAAGTATCTATTTTGAAAATAATTTGATGGATTTTTAGACACTTTTTAATTCTTGGAAGCCTATTTCGAACAGATTTCGCGACTTTCTCAGAACTTTCATGACTATGCAGAGTCCCAAAATTATGACTTTTCCATAAATTTTAATTTTTTATGACCAACTAGACACCTTGTCTTACAAATATTCTTGAATTTCTTCTTTTATCTCTGTAATACTGTAAAAAAAAAGAAGATCAAAGCCACTAAAAAATAGTAAGAGCAGGCATCATAGCGAAATTTTTGAAGAAAAAAGTAACTTTCAGTAAGTAACTTTTTTTGATTTTTTTGAGCAAAAAGTGACCAAAAAGTGACCAAAAATTCAATTTTTTGGGGGGTGGAGGTGAATTTTTTTACAGTTTTTTGGAGAGGGTTTTTTTTTGTAGTCGTGAATAATTTCATTTATTAAATTCCTTCGTCAAAACAACAAACAAACTAGTTAAAATCAATTTATTATTTTTTTCTTGAAGAATTTTGAGAAATAGCATTTTCTACGTGAAAATTTGAATTTTTGCCTGGAAGTGCGAAGAAAAAGTGACTTTCAAGGGGAAAAAAGCAACCAAAGTGACCGTTTGGACGTGAAAAGTAACCAAAAGTGGCTGAAGTCGAAAAAAGTGACAAACCCCCTAAAAAAGTGACCCGCTATGATGCCTGTAAGAGTCTACTAAGGGAGGGGAAGGTTATGAATCCACTTTATAATGGTGAAATTTAATTTGTAGTCAGAAAAATTTCGAAAGGTATGACTTATTTCTGGTAAACTTTCGTTTTCAAATCAGAAAAAATTATTTTTCAGCTAAAATGTTTGATTTTGTTGTTCTCGAAGAAACATACTTTTGGCCGTCCCAAAAATTTTCCTCAACATTTCCCCTCAAGTTACATCTACATAAACCTCCAACTCAAAAGGCACATATATTTTCTTGGAAATTCAACTTTGACTAGGTACGATATTAAATTCTATGAAAATATCGATCTAAAAAATTCTCCCCATAAACCTTCTCAAACACCTCAAATTCAACACTCTTCTACGGAAAAAAATCCCACCACATCGTCCACTCACTACACAAAATTCCTCCATCTCATCGGCGCCAACGCCGCTATTTCGTTCGAATTCGAAACCACCGCTCCGAGAGAGAGAAAAAAACGTAAAATTCCAATCGTATTATTCGATTCGAAATCTTTCCAGCATCCAAAAATATCCTCGCACGCACGCACGCCGGCGAAACCGCAGCACTACCGTCGAAAACCAGTATAAAACAGTGGATTCGAGGGGGTGGGCGAGGTATAAGGGTAACAAATTCCCGAATAAATTTCTCGTATACGCTCGAATAAATCGCCAGCACCATCGAATCTTTCGAAACGACTCTAAAAATTAATTTCGTTTACGTCGCTGCTGTAATTCTAATTTCGTTCGTGTACTTCGCCAGCTTTACCTCTCGGCTGCTGGTACTTCGCAACGAGCATAGCACCGGGGCAAGCAAGCAAAGCGGTATATATCTCGTAGAAGCTCGAAATAAAGAGTAAAAAAAATTTAAATTACTAAAACACCGTAGAGGATCAGGTGAATTCTCACACAGGGATAGAGACAGAGAGAGACTGCGACGCTGGCCCGTTTTAATTTTCTATCCAATTTTCCCGACTAAAAGACATTCTCGAGTTTAATAAAGATGCTGAATAAATGGAGTTTATTTACCAGAAAATAAACAGGATAATATCGAAGAATATAATTCAAGTAAAATACAAAAAAAAAGACACAAAAAAGAAAAAAAAGAACACAGAAAGAAAGTATAGCTAAGGAATAAGAATAGAATAGATAGAACGCAAAAGAAAGGAAAAAAATACAGAAAAGAAAAAGGAGACGAGAAAAAAGAGCAAGCAAGAGATAAGATAATAGCGGAGTGTCTATTTTTAAACGGGGACACTATAGCGCAGTATAGCGACGACCCCGCGCCACGATGCCCGATCGGGGGGAGAGGGGCTGCTCGCAAGTCGTAAACTATTGGATAAAAACTGGGGCCTGAAAAAGAACAAATTTATCGGTTGACTGCCAAGCGTCCCAAAGTGCAGACCCATAAATTAAAAGTCGGTAACAAATCTTTCCTGTGTAATACGTACTACTTCTCTTTTATAAGCTTCCGTTGCCAGAAAATATATTAAACAACGTCATACGAATAAAAACCCCTTCGGATCGGCGGGGCCACGGAGTGTCTACCGAAATTACAAAAATGTTTCCTCTTATTTGGAAAATTTAATGCATTACTGTTATTTCTTCTTCTTCTCCACGAACGAAGATACGCGGAATCGAATTTGACGATATATTCGCGGATTATGTAAATCGCGAACAGCGACTTCTTTCTCTCTCGCTCGTCGTACCACGATTCGTCTTCCCACCGTCCCCCCTCTCGTCAGCTCGCAAATCGCAAGTGTATACCGAGAAGACGCAGCATGTGCGCTTGCTCGTGTAAAAAAAAAATACAAATGAAACTTTAAACTTTAAGATATGATTGGCTAAAAGTTTCATCTCTCTATAGCGCGAACTTTTCTACACACGTCACGTTGATTTATACGTATTGTCCTTTTGTATATCTACAATGCGTATATCCGCATACAATACACAAATACGATGCTCTTATGGTATTTTTCGTCGTCGTATTCGTCGCCAAAGCCACTCGCATTTGCGACCATCGCAGCAACAATATTCGTTCCGAGATTGGCTTCCTTCGTCTGGCAATTATTATTCGTCTCTAGCTCAATATCGTCTATGGTTCGATGAGCGGAATTATATGCTTAATTCGAAACACGAAAAATTATTTTAATACGGAATAGCATCCAGATACGCGATGCTGGATGTAAAAAATAAACGATATAAATTTCGATACGACGACGCAACGTTTTCAGCATCGGCAGCATGGAAGCAAGAAAGAGAGCAAAAAAATCGCAGAATACCTCGACCGATGTACCGGAGCGCGGACGAATATCCATTTTTTTCGCCCCCCCTCGGCCCCTTCTGGTAACGTTTTTTCTCTCAAAATATGCGGGCTAAAGGGACGGGGAGTGTTTCGCATGCGTTACTATTCGTAATTTATATACTTCCTGCGCTGTTTCCAATTTCACATCCTAATAAAAACCGATAAATTAAAGGAATTCGCCGAAAACCCGACCCAATTGTAATGTTAATTATACGTGAACCCGGCAACAAAGCGAGCCAACAATGTTTTCCACTCTGCGTACCTTCTACCTAGACCTACGTGTAGAGTTTACGTCGTCGTCGATTTGCCCTTTCAATGTATACGAGAGTAGGTAGCATAGGTAGAGAGGTTAAAGCACAATGCGAGTGGTTGTACTTTGTAAGTAAGTGGACGCCATCTTGGTGCTCTTCAACTCCGCAAATTCGGCAAATTTGAAAATTTTCAAATTTTTTTGTAAAGGAAGTCGCATTTGAAAAAAATGGTTCAACTTAATGATTTTATCGTATCAATGACGTAAAAGGAGAGACGTGATCTTTATTTGTGTCAATTCAATTTTTTCAACCATTTTCTCTATTATTCTACTTGAAAAATTTCAGAAGTGAGATATATCTACATACCACTTTAAAATCACCCATGAAAACAAGTCAAAAAATTCTAAAATTTCACAAATATACTCAGATTATGGAGAAAAATTAAAAATATATTCGGATTTTGAGAAAAAATTAAAATTAATAAATTAAACTCAAATTTTGAAAAAAAAATCAAAAAGTAATAACTCATATTTCAAAAAAAGTTTACAAATTTCGAAAAAAATTATTAAAAAATCACATTTTAAAATAGGTTCAAGAATGCTCAAATTTTGTAAATAATTTCAAAAATGCTCAAATTTTGAAAATAATTTCAAAAATTACTCAAATTTTGAAAAAAATATATCTAGGTACTTGAATTTTAAAAAAATTCAAAATAAGTATTTATGTATTAGATTTAAAATGAATCAACTACAATTTTTCTTTCAAATGTATTTTTCAGAACGTTCCAAAATTAACAAAATAAAAACGAAAAAAAAAACAAAAACAAAAAACTAATGAGAATTATTTAACGTGAAAAATATAGTTCTATTCAATTCATAATAATTCTAGAATTTCAAAAACCTCTTCTCCTTTCTGGGGGCATTTGCCGAATCATATACCTATTTTGACGTTCTGAATAGAGCAGAATTTGACTTGGGTACACCAAAAATACATAAAACCCTTTCCGTAATTTTCTGGATGCTACCGCAGAATTGTTGAAGAATTCTAAAACACTGGTATAATTTTGAAATGCAAAAGTATGATTCTAGAATAGTTAGGCACTGATCTAGAATGTCGACCTAGAATTTTAGAATATCAGCACAGAATTCTAACATCTCAATCTGGAATGTAGTATATGTAGAATTCTAGAATATAATTTTGGAATGTCGACACAGAATTCTAGAATGTTATCCGGGAATGGTAGCGCAAATTCTAGAATATGACATCAGTCTGCAATGTTGATATATAATTCTAGAATATCATTATGGAATGCACTATAGAATTCTAGAATATCATTCTGGATTGTCGCCTTACAATTCTAACGAAAAACTTAATAGAATGTCGTCGCAAAATTCTAAAATATCAGCACAAAATCTATAAACTTTAAATTTTAAAATCTTGTAAAATTCTAGAAAATTACAGTAAGATTTTAGAAGGATAACTTATGATTTTAAAATGGTGTCATAAAATTCTAGAAATGACGTTGTAGAATTTTAGAACGACGTTCTCGTTACAGAATTCTAAATTGTTATGAATGTATTTCAAAATAGTCACTGTCCTAAAGTTGAATAATTCTATTGTACTTCAAAATTTTATACTTGCAAATTTTAGAATATTTCAGACTAGTTTCAATATAATTTTTACTTTTTTTTCTTTCTCATTAAAATTCCCAAACTTTAAATCATTCTAGAATTCTAGAATTATCAACTCAAGCATATCGATTATTCTAGAGTCTATTGATTGTCCAGTTTTTAGAATACTTAGGAATATTCTGAATCTATTTTTTTCTCCCCATGTTGTCTATTCTCATTGTTCGCTCACAAATTCAAGAACTACAGATTCTAGATAAAAAATAGAATACATTATAGAATTTTGTATATTGAATGCATCGACTCTAGAATTCAATAACGAGTGCTTCAATTCTAGAATCGAATATTGCGTGTTTTGATTCTAGAATTGAATTTTCTAAATTACCTTTTGAAAAAAATCGAATTCTTATTCTGTTCTTAAACATTAAGTATTTTAGAATTTGTGAAAAATCAAGGATTTTTATTCGCATTTCAGAATCTTCCATTATTCTAGGATAAATCGAATGAGATTAAGGCTCAACTTCAAGACCTTAACGATAGGTAATTTATTAATATTTCATTTCAGAAAATAGAAGAATCGACTAGTGCCACAGACATCATTTTTTAATCATTCTAGAAATTGAGATTCAAAAGTATGAAATTAAAAGAAAAAAAAGTGGAATTTGAACAGTGATGAATCCAGAAAAATATTTTTTAATTACTGAAAATTCTAGATTAATCGTCCAATATTTCAGAAATATACGACTAAAAAATTCATACATTTAGTGGTTTTCAAATCCTATGTAAAATTTTGAGTATATGACCCCACAGAATTGACCAAAGAAAACAAAATTTCCAGAAGTGATGGAAATACTTTAACTACATATTTATTCGAACAAAATTGATGACCTTTTTTCAGTTTTTTCACTAAGAAAATTAATTATTTTTAATATTCTCATGCACAATTCTACAGTCATTCAAGCAAAGAATTCTATCAGATCAGAGGTGCCAACTAAGTTTTGAAAAAAATTCTAAATTGTCCATAATTACATTTCAAAATCTTCGACCCTTTTGTGTTTGTGCACACATTTTATTGAATTTTCATCAAAAATTTTGGATAAAATTTGAATCAAGTTCAATCTTTCATACTACAATGAAGTTCAATGAAGAAAAAATGAACCAAAAAATTATCAAAAATAAATTATTTTCCAGGCATATTTTTTTAAAAAAAGAATAAGACTAATGGAAAAATTTGCAAAATATCACCCGAGCAAAAAAGGAGATCGAGGGCCAAAATTTGGTAGAAAAAATTTTTACAGCAAAGACACGTTTTTTTAATGTGTTTTTCAGTCTTTACGCCTATTTTTTGAAAAATTCCTATAAAAATCACTTGAAATATCATCAAAATTTTTCATACATTTAAACATCCTCATCTTAGTTGACAGTTTTTTTTCTGGATATTGAAACATTGAAAAATCTCAGTTTTGAGCATTTTGGGGACATCTGCTGAAAATACCATCCACAAAAACTTTCGAACAAGTGTTCTGAAAATTTTCAAAAATGAACATAATTTTTTCAAAAAATGATCCATATCAGCTTTAAAAAAGAGAACCCTCAAAAATAAATCAATTCACAAAAAAATTTAAAAAAATTCGAACTTTGATAAAAAAATACCACCCAAATATTGGTGCAAATTTACCCAATTGACACCCCCACTCAGTCGTGCCACCACCTCCGAGCAACATGCTACAGCAAATCTTTCACATATGCATTTCCTTCGACGAAATACAAAATACGTAACACAGGTTTCTCAAGATACACGAGCCGTAATAAAAATACAGACGAACTACAATCATACCTCTCGTTCTGCTTATACATATCGAGCGTGTTCGTGGGGGGTTAAAATCACATGCAAATTAGAAACTTGTGCTGATACAGCGACCAGGGCCGCCGTCGCTACCGTATGTGTAGTGTACCGTCACCTTACTTATTTTCATTCAGCTTACCTGTAAACAAAACAAAACAGAAAAAATTAATATGCGTGTCGTGTAACACGACAATACTTATAACTTATAATAAATGTTTTTTAATCTATACGTAGGTATATACGCGAAAGGCCACGAAAATTCGTAATTCGGTCCGGGGTTGGAAAAAAAAAATTCGTCGGCGTAATAATCGAGCACCATTGTGCGTTGGTTTCATTCACCCTTATTACGAAAGGAAAAAATACACGCACATTTTCAACGTACTCGTATAACCTGTCAAGTCCGCCATCACACATA
The DNA here is from genome assembly GCA_033439095.1 of Pseudococcus viburni. Lineage (NCBI taxonomy): Eukaryota > Metazoa > Arthropoda > Insecta > Hemiptera > Pseudococcidae > Pseudococcus > Pseudococcus viburni. The sequence goes on along the minus strand of JAVBJF010000019.1, from coordinate 975,993 downwards.
TCTACGTCTCTGGTGTATCGTGTCCAAGATCGACGACCTCTGACCATCCCCTTTTTTTTCATTTTCGAGTTCGCAGAGCGCTGGGTGCCCGGCTGATGCGCGAATCAGCGCGTGAAGTCATTCTCATTTCTCTTATCATATTTTTCAATTCGTACAAATACCCTTGACACATGGGTTCGGTCTGCGGTCCGATGCGAGCCGACAGCAATATTAATAAAATAGCTTTTAACTTCGCTGGTATATACAAACGAACGCGACACAATCGGCCAAAATTATTATTTCTTAGGACGCCCACACACCGCAACACGACGATTAATATAATTTTACAAAGAAAAAATTTTTTCGTCGCCAGCACCCCGCCCTGCGCAGCTTTCTCGAAACCGTCGCACAACTTTGCTTTTTTCTATAAATGGATGGTATAAGAGCTCGTCGTCGTTTGTCGAGACTGCTCAGCAAAGGAGAAGAAAAGCGAGGACGATGAGCAACACAAAAGCTCGGCCAAATTCGGCCTAATGGATATAACAGTGGTTGATTATTTAATGAAAAACTACGTCGGGTTCTGTACAGTATCTTAAGTCTGACGCCGCGACTGGCTTTTATTATAAATAGCCCAATTTTTTTCTTCGTTTGTATAACCAACTCCACCTCGCGGGGCCATTTTTACTCTTATTTAAAGAAAAACTACGTTTTAGCCATTCTGGAAGTGTATAAGCTTAAAAATAGCTTAAAAACATTTTATCTGCGTATTGTTTGTATCCGCTTAGTGTGATAAGTTTTAAAAAGGCTTAAGTACAATAGCCTCCAGTTTATAACGTTTCCGCAGACCAGCCTACTCCTAAAGTGCTACAGATTTAGCCATTTTAAATATCGTACATTAGAGCTTCGAATCAATCGCACCCTCCTCCTCACTTTGGCTATGGATTTATCGTACCGATAATTTTTTACAACAGGAATCTTTTTTCCTGTATTGTTTATAGATCTTTTCTTCACTCTCAATACGAACGTCAATCAAACGTTCTTTTGTTTTATTTTTCGATCTACAAAAGGTCATTCAAAATAGACGTCTCGTCTTCGTTTTTTTTTTTTTTTTTTTTTTACAACGCAATAGTAAAAAAAAAACCTTATCTCATTCAAATTAGCAAACCGAGAGTCTTAATAAAAACTCATTTCGATTTCGTGCAGAATTTTTTTTTTCCTTCGTTCGATAGCAAGAGTTTTCAGATATTACTTTTTTCCTTCAATGAACAGTCGATAAATTCGAACGAAATTTTCGTCGCTGCGCTGAAAGGAAAATTTGCAATTTATTGCCATCGATGAAAAACTCCGTTAGTGGAAATTTACTCCTTGGAGCGAAAATTTAAATTTTTTCAATATAAGAAAATCCAAATAAAGGAGATACTCGAATGAAAACACGATATACTCGGGTATGGTCGAATCGATATTATATATTTTACGTTTCTGATTTCTCCCATTTATTTTCGTAAAAATATTCGTTTCTTTTTTAGTCGAACTCTGAAAAAAAGAAACCATCGAAATGACGAATGATTTTCGATGTATTTACGTCTAGAAAATTTGGGGCCAGAACGTAAAATATTTTGTGTTTGATGAATTTCTTCTCTTCTACGCCATTTCGCTCATTTAATAGAAGCTGTTGGGAACTCGAATAATAAAAAAACATACATGAGCCTGGATACAGAAACCACACTTAGGGGTCAAAAATTGGGTTTCGAGTTGACACTCAATTTGGACCTTTTAGAAGAAGTAAAACTGAGGAGAAACCTCAACTCAAAAGTCAATTTTTCACCCCTAAGGTCCTAAGGGTAGTTTCTATGTCCAGGCTCACACATATTCACCCATTTTTATAATTCCATCAAAATGAATGCTGCGATTGCAATTCGATTTTAAAATCGAATTTCATCAGTTTTTCAAGTTTGCAAATTTTGTTTTATTCGAGACAGGTTTTCAAAAGGGCCAATCCAAATCTTGGATGGAACAGAAATTATGGCTCAGAAGGATAAATCACGATTTTCGACTCAAAAATTTTAATTTTCTATACTTTTGGCAACTTGAAACGCAATTTTCAATTTTTTTTTGAAGAAGAAAATCATTCACTTTTGAAAATTGAACCAAATCGTTTAAAATTGAAAATGAATTGAACTAATTTGAACAACAAAAATCTACCGTAAGTATCTGTAAAATCTAGAAAAAACTCAGAGAAAAGGATTTTTGGAAAGAAGGGGCCAAGTCAGTAAGCGCGATTTCGAGCTCCTGTACCAAAATTTTTAAACCCTTATTTTCCTCAAAAATTCAAAATAATATTCCCCGATTTTTTCAAAAGATGAATAATGGTACTTCAAATTTTTATTGAAATGATGAAAAAATAAAGTTGTCCAAGAAAAGAGAAAAAAAATCAAAAGTTGAATTTTAGCAAAAATTAGGTTTTTAACATATTTTTCCAAAACAATGAAAAGTTGAATACCCTATTACCTACGTAAAATAAAATTTTAATTCTATCAAATCGGACAACGTTTTCAAATTTTAGAAATTTTGTCGGATTATAGTCGAAATTTTACCATCACCAAGTCAATGGTTATTTACCAAAATATTCATCATTAAACAATTTATGCCTGAAATGTTAAAATTTTGACAATTCAATGTTTTTGACCAATTTTTTCAAAATTTTATTATTTTTTTCAGAATTTATAGTTTTTTTGAATATCTATCAATTTTTATCAAAAATTTTCAGATTTATTGCTGAGTTGATAGGGTCTTTGGCCTTGATTAGCAGCGTTGCCAATCTCAGTGATTTTTCAGATTTTGAAAAAGTTTAGTGATTTTTTCAGTATTTTGAAAATTTCTGTGATTTTAGTGATTTTTTACTGTTTGCCAAGTCTACTTTTCAATTTTTAGCGATTTTTGTGATTTTTGATGAAAAATATTTGAATACAATGACTAGAACTTTGTAAAAAAAATCAACAAAAAACTAAAAATTGGAAAAAGTTCTGACATGATGGAAATAAGCTGAAATCATGTATCAACTCAGTATAGTGCAACTGCAAACCGTAAAAAAGTGGCTTTTGGTGAAAGAAGCATGAAAGTTGGCATGATGAGCAATAAGACCAAAACAAAATTTTAGAAAAGGGGAGTCACTTGAAATTCACCATAGGGGGTGTGTGGGGGGTGGTTTTTTGAGGTTTCACCCCCCTATGGGGTAAGGTTCAGCAAAGTCGGCGTTCTTGGGGTCGATTTCGTATATTTCGACCTTCCTGAACACGAATATGTCATTACTTTTGAAATCCGATAATTAGAAGTGCCCCAAATTTCGAATTAAAAACCCTTCTATTTACCAATATTTACGAAAAATACCCCAAAAACGCAGTTTTTTGCCCCTACACCTCACACAACGGTCAGAAACGCATTTTCAATACGATATTCGGATAGTAGAGGTCAAGCCCGATTTATTGACTCGCATCCGAGCTTCACACGTCTTCAAGGGGAGGAGTAGGGGGTGCCACAATATTCCCAATTTTGAGGTTTTTTCGAGTTTTTTACAGTTTTCTTAAATATTTTGGTCTCTGTACGTAATATAAAGGATTTTGAACCATTTAGATTTCCGGATATGGCAAGTAGACACCTTGACTAATGAATGTAGGCATTTGTGAGGGCTCCCAGAGTCGCGGTTGAGGATATAGAGGGTTCGAAATTTTGATAAATGCGTAGTTTTTTTGCATACTTAATGCACTGTTTCTGTTGACATATGTATTTTTAAATATGTGATACCTTATGTTTGATAGGACGTTAAACTTTTCATATTTTAATATTTAATGAATCACATTCTAATCAAAACCCCTCTCTTGGGGGGAGGAGGGGGGGGGGGTTAGTTCAAAAGAATTTAATTATATAATAATTATTTTCGGTGATTTCATATTTTATTTAATTTTCTGTTGAAATAAGAAATTATGGTACTTCTATGGGGTAGCTTATATACGGATCCCATTGTATCCACTTGCAACCCTATGAGGAGGGGATGCAAGTGTAGTGAGAACAATATAGCGTGCAATATGTCTAAACCTACATTTTTGAGGTCGTAAAACACAAATATGGCAATATTTTTTCGTTTGGGAGCAAGGGGTGGGTGAGGGTAGATGGGGTAAAAAGTAAAATTTGTCTTTTCAGTATGAAAAATGTGAAATTCTACGCTTTTGAGGTTGTAGAACACGAATCTGAAGTCAGATTTTGCACTCACTTGCACCCTTAAGGGAACCGAAATCAGACATTACGACAATGGTGAGTTTTCAAAACTTCTTTTACTGATTCGTTAGGTAATTAATTGAATTTCTACCTCTCATTCCCCCCCCCCCCCCTTTGCTCCTAAACAAAAAAAATATTGTTGAATTTGTGTTCTACAACATCAAAAAAGTAGATTTTGACATATTAAGCCTTATATACAATTTCTCATCCCTTTCCTCCCACGACCACCTCCCTCCCTCGAGGGTGCAAATGGGTGTAAAATCTGACTTCAGATTCGTGTTCTACAACCTCAAAAGCGTAGAATTTCACATTTTTCATACTGAAAAGACAAATTTTACTTTTTACCCCATCTACCCTCACCCACCCCTTGCTCCCAAACGAAAAAATATTGCCATATTTGTGTTTTACGACCTCAAAAATGTAGGTTTAGACATATTGCACGCTATATTGTTCTCACTACACTTGCATCCCCTCCTCATAGGGTTGCAAGTGGATACAATGGGATCCGTATATAAGCTACCCCATAGAAGTACCATAATTTCTTATTTCAACAGAAAATTAAATAAAATATGAAATCACCGAAAATAATATTTATATAATTAAATTCTTTTGAACTAACCCCCCCCCCCTCCTCCCCCCAAGAGAGGGTTTTGATTAGAATGTGATTCATTAAATATTAAAATATGAAAAGTTTAACGTCCTATCAAACATAAGGTATCACATATTTAAAAATACATATGTCAACAGAAACAGTGCATTAAGCAGGGCTGGTAAGCCAATCAATAAAACTTAAACTTAAGCTTAAAACTTAAAATGAATTTTTAAAAATGAAACTTAAACTTACGCTTAAAGCTTGAAGCCAAATTTTTTAAAACTAAAACTTAAAGCTGAACGGCCAAAAATCATTGGCTTACAGCTTAAAGCTTAAGGCTTAAAGCTTAAATCCATTTTTTATAATTTTTCTGGGGGGGGGGGCTGAATTAAAAACTAAGAAAAAAAAGAAATTCAAGTTTTTTTCTCTAAATTTTTTCAAGCTGCTAAATTTTCTTCTCGAAATGTTTTCAAACCAAATTTTTCCCCTTAAATATTTTTAAATCCAAGATTATTTCTGAATTCTAAAACTTTTTCAAACTCGATTTCTTATCTTAAAATTTTTTCAACTAGATTTCTTTCTCAAAATTTTTTCAAACCAAAACTTCAAAGTTTTAAAATTTCTTTTCAATATTTTTTTAACTTAATTTTTGCATCCAATCCTGATATTTTTTCCTACTTACTCTGAATTCTAGAATTCAAAAGTATTATGTAAAATAATACCTCCTGTTACACACCTACTCTAGGCACACCATGAAATTGTTTCTCATTTATTGAATTTTTTTTTGGAGAATGAAAAAATGATAAGTAGGTGAAAAAGTCAGATGTCAACAAATTGTAAACTGGAAAAAATTTTGAATTGAAAAGCGATTGGAAAACAAGTTGATAAAATATCTAAGGAATTTTTAGATTGAAAAAATTTCAAAAATATAGAAAAATGTTTCAAGAAAAATTTCAGTCCTGAAAATAATTTGAGTTTGAAAAAAAATGTTTTATTTCAAAGTGAAAAAAAATGAGAAAAAATTCTAAAATTTGAAATAATTTCATGTTGGAAAGAAATTGAGAAAAATTTTTTGCAAACAATTAATGAATAATTCCAGTTTGAAAAAATTTCAAGGTTAGGAATAGATAAAAAAGTTAGTTTGAAAAAAATTGAAAAAATGGAAAGATGGAGTAAAAAATTTTAAGTTTTAAGCTCAAAAAAAATAAAACTTAAACATAACTTAAAACTTAAAATTTTAAAAATAAAGCTTAGGCTTAACGCTTAGGCTTATTTCTGAAAAAATCATCGGCTTAACGGCTTAAAGCTTAAAGCTTAAGGCTGACTTACCATCCCTGGCATTAAGTATGCAAAAAAACTACGCATTTATCAAAATTTCGAACCCTCTATATCCTCAACCGCGACTCTGGGAGCCCTCACAAATGCCTACATTCATTAGTCAAGGTGTCTACTTGCCATATCCGGAAATCTAAATGGTTCAAAATCCTTTATATTACGTACAGAGACCAAAATATTTAAGAAAACTGTAAAAAACTCGAAAAAACCTCAAAATTGGGAATATTGTGGCACCCCCTACTCCTCCCCTTGAAGACGTGTGAAGCTCGGATGCGAGTCAATAAATCGGGCTTGACCTCTACTATCCGAATATCGTATTGAAAATGCGTTTCTGACCGTTGTGTGAGGTGTAGGGGCAAAAAACTGCGTTTTTGGGGTATTTTTCGTAAATATTGGTAAATAGAAGGGTTTTTAATTCGAAATTTGGGGCACTTCTAACTATCGGATTTCAAAAGTAATGACATATTCGTGTTCAGGAAGGTCGAAATATACGAAATCGACCCCAAGAACGCCGACTTTGCTGAACCTTACCCCATAGGGGGGTGAAACCTCAAAAAACCACCCCCCACACACCCCCTATGGTGAATTTCAAGTGACTCCCCTTTTCTAAAATTTTGTTTTGGTCTTATTGCTCATCACACCAACTTTCATGCTTCTTTCACTAAAAGCCACTTTTTTCGATAAATTTACAGTTTGCAGTTGCACTAGTACTAAAAAGTGGGTCAGAAAAAAAAAATTGAAAAACAGCCATTTCTGGCAATTTTGACATTTTTTACCTACTTTTATAAAGGTGTTTTTGAGGACAAATACAGTGATAAAAGTGATTTTTCAAGGATGACTTCAGTAATGAAAGTGATTTTTGAACAACTTCTGATTAAGAAACAGTAATTTTACCTAGTGATTTTTGAACATATTGGGTACTGTGATTTTTAGTGATGCTTTTTCGAGTTAAAATAAAGATTTTTCGAAATCTCGGTTGGCAACTTTGTTGATTGAAGTAAAAAACTCGTCAAAATACTTCAAAAGTTTCTAATTTTGCTGAATTTGTTACAGAACCTTACAAAAATGGATAATACTCCTAAATCCTATCTCCCCCTACGATCCACAAAACGGTCAAGTTTTGTCTTTGATCAACATTTTTTGAATAAAAATATTTTTAATAAAGGTGTTTCAAATTTTTCAATTTTTCTGTCCTACTGAAAAAATTTACTAGGTAACTGTAGAAATCAGAACCGGAGTAAGTTGGCCTTTCCTCAAATGATCACACTTCACACAGCAGCATTTTTTGTCGAGAAAAATTGTATTCGAGTCGCAAAATTTGAAGAAAAGCAATGAACTTTTTTCCAAAAAAGTTGAGGGCTTGAGTCGAAAAAATTGAGTAAATTCCATCTGAGTATGAAATTTTCCATTTTTGGCCTTCCAAAAACGTTAATTTTGACTCGACTTCGATAAAAATGAAAGATAAACAAAACCCAAAAATACCTGGTAAGAAAATTAATTAATTAATTTGTAAAAATACTGTCTTTCGAGTAGATTTGTGTAAAAGCCATCACGTCATCCAAACACTAAAATCATTATTCTTCACCACCATCACTACTCGTTAAGACATTCAGAATTAAAATATTCAACCACCTCATCTTCCCCTTCCCCTCATCTATTTCTTTTCCACTACACTCGAATAATTTTCCATCACACTTCGAAAAGTTCAACGTACTTTACTCTCAAGACCCGACCATTTTCCATCAATTTTCAATCTCGTCGTAATCTACTTTCAACCCCCTTCTTCCTTCTCGCAGCCTTGCTTCCTTCCTTAAATTCGGCTATTTCTACACTTGGAGAATAATTGCCAAGGGATGTTACCTTTTTTTTGGTTCCATCGATAAAAAAAAATACCCATACGATTCAATGTACGTATTTTATGTATCGTCGCCACTTCAGCCACATAAATCGCAAATTGCTCCGCAGATTTAGCGTCGTGTTCGTCGAACCGTGAACAAAATTTTATAAATTTCTTTGACCACGCGTTCACTTTGCAGCGAAAGTTTCTCTACCTATACATTTATTTTCACATACAGGCAGTCGATATACGTAATAAAGTCTCTTTGCTTTTGACAGTCGAGTTTACACTTATGTAAAGGCCTAGTGCAATATTTTTCTGGATTGCATGGGCCCGGATGTACAGACCCAGAACAAACCCAACTTTCGTACTTATTCCTTTTTTTTTTTTTTTTTTTTTTTTTTTTTTTTAAGAACAGGATTTGATGTCTTTTTATGGCGTCCACTATATTTCAGAAATGATTTCCCCTGACTTTTCCAGGTTTTCCAGACCAAATTTTTCAAATTTTTCCAGACCTTTTAAATACGATATTTGTAAAAAAATGTGGTAGGAGGAGGAGGGGGGGGGGTAATTTTTCATGTGATGCACTTACATCCCGAAATTTTGCATACATAAGAATGATATAAAATTCCTGGGGGTCTAACGATTAGATGCTTTTTACGTGATCTTCAGATGCTCCTCTTCGGGCCAAAAAAAAGATTCAAGTTCAATTATGAAAATTTTTGAGCCCACTCAACTCTTCCTCACCACAAAAATTTGAAAATTTGAATTTATTACCTGCAGAAAAAAAATCAAAAAGAAAAAGAAAAAACTAAGTATTCCAACGCAAAATTAAGTTTTGAAAAATGAAATAAATTACGCCAGGGCGTCTACCAAATCAAGTGAATGAAAAATCAGATTTTCCAGGGATGAAAGTTCAAAAATTTCAGCATATTTTATCCCCCCGCCTCTTCAAAAAAGTGAAAAACCTGTGCCTCAAATTTATAAATTTACGAAATCCCTTTCAATTTTTTAGTCTGTGTACCAACAAATAAAAAAATCAATGCGGAGGTGAAATATAAATAATTTTATGGAAACATATATTTAAACGTGTTGAGCCCGAGCAAAGCGAGGGCGAAAATTTTTGTGAAAAAAATCTTCAAAAAATGAAAATTTACCACTTTTTCCTTATACATGTTTTCCAAAACATGGCCACTAATTTCGAATTCAGTTCCATTCTCTCCCCTTTATTTTCAACATCGTGGTCAAGTGCATCATGGCACTCCTTTCTCATCACAGCTCATTAAAAAAATTAGTTTCCAAAAAACTTGGGATTTTAGATAAATTCTGTAGAAAGACCGAGTGTAAATTACCCCGAGCATAGCGTAGAAAATTTTTTTAAAAGACATGAATTTTGAATAAATGATGAACCAAAAAATTAAATAATTTGGCCCGAGCGGAGCGAGGGCGAAATTTTTTGGAAAATTTGTAATAAAATACGCTAAGAAACACTTTTCTAAATGATTTATCCTTTTTTTGGATTTTTGAAAAATTCCAGAGAAAATTCCAAAATTCCCTGACTTTTCCAGACCACCAAAATTCCCTGACTTTTCCCGGTTTTCCGGACACCATATTTTTATTCTACGACCTCTCCTATTAGAAAATATTTCAATTACAGCTCAATTTCGCCTCATCCTCAAACACCACTACACCCATTCTTCAAATCTACATCCATTCGACACATCGAAATTAACCAAATAACAGTCTTGTCGATCGGCACAGCAGCTCGAGGGAGGGGGAAACTCAGCAATCGAGCCGCCACCACATCGTTGCCGCAGCAGCCTCGAAGCCGCAGCATCATCAGCACAAAAACAGAACACAGCATTTTATCTTCAGTCCGATTTATGGGCCGCGTGTATATTTAAACCATACCAACAGACTTATTTACATTTTAATGGGTTATACTTATATGCGCATTTACTACAGTATATTCTAAAAGTCTGCCCCGCTATCAGAAACTACAAATAAAACGGCAAATCTTGAGGAAAAAATAAAAGGGCAGAAATAACGAAACGTGATACGGAAAAATGTGCTCGGTTTCAGCATTTTTCATCCTTATACCGGCCCAACTCTGCCCCGTCGTCTTCGCCTTTTTTTGAAGACGGTTTAGGGTAATAAACTACACTTGAATACGAAATAGCGGAAATTTATGGGGGCGCGTGTTTCCACGAGGATAACGAATAACGGTACTTCAGAGAAGAGAGAAGAAATAAAAATAGCGTACGAAAAAAAAAAGAAAGGAAGAAAAAAGAGAAAAGAAAAAAATCGCACGTATCGTCGTCGTAGTCGCAGTCACCTCCTCCAGCATCCTCAACCTCCTTAGCCTCATTTCGATCACAACTACATAAGAAAACACATACGAAATGAGCAGCGAGAAAAAAATCCAGCCAACGAGACAATTTTCGCTTCAAGCCAATTGCCCTGCTCTCTTTCGACATCCAAGGTCTTGGAAATTTTTTCCTTCATATATATTCAGACTTTTGAACCCCTTTATGCTTTTATCCATTATCCTTTCGGGGGTTTCAAAAATGTATGTAGATGGTGCTTTGAAAAATTTCCATTGCACCTTTCACCCCTTAAACCTAACTTTTTCTCCTTCGCGGTTCCTCCTGTGCCCAGGTAGATGGTATTTATTATTAGTATTTTATCATACTCGCCATATATACTTTCGCATTATATGGAAAAAGTTCAAAGAGAGGATGGGCCTGTTGCCGGTGAGCCAGCGTCGAGGTAATTTAAGCTTCCAAGATTAACTATGTGCTGGGGGTTTTAGTTTAGTAGACTAGCAATGTACATAGCGAGCGAGAGTGGTAAAAAAAATATATACGAAATTACTTTTAAACTTTCTCGCAAACTTACTTAACTCTGCGTATGACATTACATCAGCGGAAGGCAATTTATGTAACAAACTTTGAAATTAGTATTGTTACGAAGGTGTTACTTTATACACCTACAGCGTACGGGCGGCAAGTTGGGCAAAACTGCGTGTGTATGAAGAATATATAGTAAAATTATGAAAGTCGGTTTCACACAACAAAAGACGTAGTCTACCGGAGGGGGCATCGGGCAGGACAAGAGCCGCGTATGAGAAAGAAAGACAGACATGGCGGGACGAAGCAGGACGAGAACCATCAGCAAAGTTATACCAACTTTGAAAACAACGTTAGCGTATCAACAAAGTTTATATCTCTCGCTTGTACACTCTATATATATTTTAAACTTTATGTATATACCATTTCTTCGTCTAGCATCGCCCTCCTTGTCGGATTTTCAGCCAAGGATGGGATATACGTGTGTACAACGAACAGAAACAACCGACTCATACGCTTCCCTGATCTCTTGGTACCAGAAAAAGATGAAGAGGAAGTGAAGGGACAGAAGTAGACATCTTTCGACGCTTGTTAGCGCTTATGTTATATACTCAGCTTAAATGTACCTTCAGCACAGCAATGGTTTGTTGTGTACTTTGGTGTACTGCGTATATCGAGCAATCTATCTCCATTTTATAGTTAGAACTGCGTTGCAGAGGCCTTTTTTTCTGTGGTTTGGGTGCGTTATGTTAGTTACTGCGTTAAACGTTTACGCTTCGAAGCATTTCAACGCTTACCCGCCTCTGTGAAGTAGATGGTAACTAGAGCTGATTTATCGATTGGCTTCTGTATGTATTTGGTTGAAAAGGTATGTCAACCAGAGTAGATAAATATCGTACTTCCCTAATTTCTTTTCCCGATGCACTCGATTCCGGAGTCAATAAGCATTTGGATATGAGAATTCAATGACCCGGTAAATTCAAGTACGTAGCAATCGCAATAATTTCAAGTGATCTGAATGGGGTCTTTTTCGACCTTCTTTTTTTAGGTCTTCGATAGATTAATGTTCAGAGTTTTCAAAAATTGCAGGAATAATATTTCAAAGCGGTTCGACCCCCCTCCCCCCCAGCAAGAATCCAAACCCTTATAAATCTTCACTTGAAATTACAAATTCATTAGAAAAAAATTCATTTAAATCAAAACTGAATTGAACTGAATTGAATTGAACTGAACTGCTAAAGCAAAATTAATGGGGAGGGCTGGAAATTGAAAATTACCAACTACCAACTATGAATTCAATTTCCCAAATGAAAATGGTCTTCGACAGATCAATGATAAGCATTTTCAAAAATTGTGGGAATGATATTTCAATGGTTTGGCCTCCCTCTTCCCAGCAAGATTTAAAATACCCATATTAATCTTCACTTAGATTACAAAAATTCATTAGAAAAAAATTTGATTTGAATCGGAATTGAATTGAATTGAATTGAATTGAATTGAATTGAACTAAAGAAAAATTAATGGGGGAGAGAGAGTTGCAAATTGAAAATTCCCAGTTGCCAACTGTGAATTCAATTTTCTAACTCGAAATGTATTTATTGTCAGCTCCTCGAACTCAAATGTACCTAAATGTAGATAATCATGAGAGATGTTCAAGGCTTGAAGAGCAGTGTTTTCAAAAAAATATTAAATATAATGACACATTTTCCAGAAATTTTTATTCTTGAAAGTTCGTGACTTTTTCTACTATACGCCTAAATTTTTTACAATTTTCTTGCATGATTTGCCACAAGTTTTCAAAAGATGACTTTCCTTATGACGTTTCTAGGATTTTCAGATTTTGAAAAAAATTTACCTACTTCTTTTCCAATTATTGGAATTGAGTTCCTGATACAATATAACGAGTGTGGGGGAAGGGGGTAATATTCTCTTCCGGTTGAAAATATTCAACCTTTGGAAAGAAAGGAAAACTAGTTTTTATGAAAAAATTTTTGAGAATCAAAAAAATTTCTCAACATTTTAGTTTTGAAAAGGAAACGAGATTTTCAAATGAAAAATTTGTGATTTCTAGAAACAGAATAATTGATTTCTCAGTAGTTCGCTGGTTTAAGAAAATTCCCTGATTTGAAACAGAAATTCCAAAATTTTCTGACTGCTTCAAATTTTCTATAAATTGACCATCATGTCCTGATTTTTTTTAAATTCACATATCAGCCTCGAATTCAATTTTTTCATCTCAAAATGTAAATCGACCAAATTTTAAAAAGTGAACGAACTGTACCCACTACCTTCGAGCTTCTTTCAATCCTAAATTATTTTCGAAAACACCATAAAATTTGTTCAAAATTGGTAAAATTGTTCAAAAAAACACTAGAAATGAACAAAATATCATCAACTTTCCTAAAACAACATAATTTAAAAAAATTCCGTGAAAAATAAAAAAAAAAACCTATAAAATGCAAGAAAAATTATTGACAAAAATAACATGAAAGTTGATCTAAAAAAATTAAATTTTTCAAAAATTCAAGAAAACAGTTTGAAATAAGATTACTCAATTTGGCATAAAGCAACAAAAATGCTGAAATTTCACGAAAAACAATGTAAAAATGTATTAGACGTCAATCAAGTTTTTCAACTACTGTAAAATTTTTTTTCTAAATGATCAAATTGTGGGTAAAAAAAATATGTATATAAAAGTAGTATAAAAATGAAGGAAAGGGTACCCCTCAGAAATACATAGTCATATTTCATTTTTCAAAGTAAAAATTACGTCGACTCGTTCGAGCTAAAAAATTTACAAACGTGACGAATTTTTTTTTAGAAAGTTGGGAAAATCTTGAAATTTGAACCAAACACTCAGAAAAAAAATTGGACTTAGACCAGAATAATCGAAAAAAATTCTACATCTGTTGGTGATTTTTCACCCCTTTCACTTCTCCTAATGAAAAATACTTATGTAATATTCCAAAAAAAAAAAAAGGATTATAAAAATCGTTTGAAAACTGGGTTAAAAATTCGACATAAAATCGATAAAATTTGTGGAATTTTTCATTATTAACAATGTACTTAAGTAAAAAAATGATGAAATTTCACAAAAGTCAATTTAAAAAACAATTACAACATCGATCAAATATTAATAAGATTCCTAAAATATTGACAAGAAAACTTGAAAGAAATTGAAAATTTATTTGAATACAAGAAATATATCAAGAAAAGTGTTGAAAAAAAACAAGAAGAAATAGGCAAGTTAGTTTCACAATAGTTACTCAAGAAATTTGAGTAAAAAACGGTAAAACATCAAAATTCTTTAAAATTGTGAAAATTTCATTAAAAAAATGAAAAACAGAATTGAAACAGCAAAAAAAATACTAAAAATCGCGTAAAAAAGGTTGAAATATAAAAAATTGATCAAAATCCAAAAAACGTTGAATTTTACACGAAAATTATCAAAAATGTTGAAAAATTGATTTTTTTTTAAATGACCAGTCAGAAATGTCAAATAAACGTATTTCACTCTTGGAAGAAAATTTTCCAGAAATCCGATAGTGATATTGTTAATCCCCCATCAGCTAGATTTGTTTGTAAAATAGTCATACTTTTTTCAAAATTTGAAAAAAAATTACATTTTCTGAAAATGGAACAAAGGTCAACAATCAATACCATTGAGAAAATTTTTACTGCTCATGGTCTATAAATTGCTTTTCAATGAGGTCGTTTCTTCCAGAAAATCTTTCCAATAATAGAACAACAAATAGAAATTTTTTGGTTTTTAAACACAAACTAAATAGTATTAGGTACCTATCAATAGTATTTCAACTTTTTTTGAGAACATTTTTAAAAAAATTAAATTTTTGAAAGAACATTACGGTAGTTGAATTTTATAACATTCAAATCATTTTTTGATTACTTTCAATTATTTTTCTCAACATAATTATGAACAATTGCCAATAACGATTCTACTACTTTTCTAAATAATTTTGGCCCATTTTTCATCAATCTTTTGCGCCATTTTGAAAAAATTGAAAAGCTGTTTATTAATACGAATTCTGCTCTATTTTTTTGAAAACATTGTAACGATACTTCCTCCACCTTTAATTTTATTTTTATTTTACCCGACTTTCCACTCAATTTTGAACCGCGCATCGAACTATCACCTGCTTTCAACAAACCTTTCTTCGTCGCCAAGTTCCAACAAATAAGAAAAACTTGACAAAGAAACGCTTTTCTTTCACATCTACGAAAAATTCCACTCCCTACATCTCTTCGCCATCAACTGGAGAAAAAAAGGGCCAAATTTTCGCATACCAATCTACCCGGACATTCTGACCGAATCCCCGCCATCACACATGATACGTACAGGGCAGTCGTACGAGGGCAGAGCAGCCTCGGGGGTAGGACCGCGTTCCGCACACCAACGCACAATAATATCGCCCCGACGACGAGAAAAATACGCGATAAATTAGGAAAAGCCGGAAAATTTATAGGTTTTTTGGAAAAAACGGTTCGAGGACGTAAATATCAATATGAAAAACGATGGCGAAACTTATATTAAAGTTTGGTAATATTTTGCAGCACGCAAGAAAGATAGGAGGATTTATCATAAAATATTTTTCTTGTTTGTATGGAATTTTCCCGTTTGGGAGTGACAGTCGAATGAGTTATGCGTTTAAATGAAGAACGAGGGTGTGGAAAGATGATAGCGTGCTGCAGACTCTCTTTTTCCATATACGTATACGTGCACTACCTTCTTCACTCCGCAGCATCTCTTTTTCTACACATATATGCCCGTACGGTACGCTGCCGTACGTATAGATTTTTAAGGGTTGGTCGTCGTATGTGCATCCTGCTCCAATGTGTATAGATTAAATTTATCGAAAAAGAACAGTTTCTCTTCTATTCGCTTCTTTTTTTTTTCTCGACGAGACGACGCAACGTACCAGCATCGAAAGCTCGTATATAAAATACAATACAGAGCACCAGCATCGGTATAATCTTTCTTTTCGTATTATACAATCTTTTATATTATTTTGTATAGTAAATCTATTTTTCGGTATAACCTCATCGTCATCGTCGTCACTATGGCTCAACACAATACACTTGCCAAATCCAAATCACGTTAACCGGTTAAAAAGTAGGTCACGAGTTGGTGTCAAAAGGATACTATTTTTCTCCCTATCTATTTAGATTCATCCCTTTCCACGGGACATACCGCAGAGAGAAAAGACAATCGAGATTCGAAGAAAGCGTCTCTCGAAGCTCGTATTCGTATCGCAGAGTGAGAGAGAAACGCGGAGAGATATTCTATACATACGTACGAATATACAATGTATTTGTGCGCTGTACATACTTTCACGTACACGATACTCGCCCCTTATAATCCTCACCATGGCCACTTCCCCCGGTATATTCGCGATATTGCACAATAACCTAGTACTCAATAAGGAAAAAAAATCTCCAGTAACTTGATCTCTTTCTCCGTCTCTTTTTCTCGTAAAGTATACGACGAGGCGCAAAGCTAGAGCTCGATTTCAAATAAATTTTCAATGTGAAAAATTTCTTTTAGAACGCAATTTGCGAAGGCAATCTTGGCCATAAATTTAACGCCGTGAAACTCCATTTTTTTGCCGCTTCTTTTCGTTCTCACTTTTTCTTCTTGGTTCGCTCGTTTCGATTTTTTGCAGCAGTGCTGCTTTCGTTTTAATATAGCCGCCGCGTCAACGGTGCGGGGTCTTCGTATTCTGTAGAGTTGCTCATTGTGGATATACGACTGGGGAAATTTTTGTTTCGTTGGAGGAAATTTCGAAGGTATCTTGATTGTCTTTGCTAGATTCAAAATGCCAAAAAATCGATAGAAATGAGAAAAAGGTTGCGAAAATGTCATCAAATTTTAATTTCTTACGAATAAATTGTGTAATTTTTCCTCTCCTCGCAAAAATATCGAAGAAGTAAATTTTTAAGGTAAGTAACTTAATCACATTTCAGGGTTATGAATATTAGACAGAAGACTGAATGACTAATTACTCAATAAATTTTATTCATCGACCATTTTTTTCATCAAATGGGAGGAATGAAGACGAAAAGAGGTAAAAAAATTACCCAATTCGGTAAATCTACATCGATAATTTCCTACAAGAGAAAATTTTAATAACGAATAGTAGAATGAAAGGAAAGAGTATTAGAGCATAATTTTTTGAGCAACTGAAAAAATTGATATCCGTTCCAACTGTACACACAATTTGAATAAAATTCAAATGAGGTAATAAATTACCTATGCCATAAAATTTTATTGTTTCATTCATCCCGGCCATCCACTCCAACAATTCTAATTGAGTATCTTACATTTTTCCAAACAACACGAAATGGACCGAAACTCATAATTGCCCCCCCCCCCGATATTTGAGGGTCCATTTGTTTCCTAAAACAATATATTTTTCAACATTTCCTTCTTTCAAATATCAGATTTTTCTGTTAGTATTTCAAATTCTAATTCAATAAGCAATTATCGTGTAAATATCGTAAGTAAATATTCTTCAAATTTTGACCAAAAAGTTGAAATTTCGACAAGCATTTTTGAAAATACTCAAAAACTAATAAAACATCAATAAAATTGCTTCAAATATTTCAAAATTTTTTAAAAATTAAATGATAATTGTTTAAAAAGATGGAAAAATTGCTAAATTTTGGCCCCGTTCCCCTCCTCCATCGCCCTCAAATATTTCATTGTTGGAAAAATAATTTTTAATCCCTTGCCAACAATTTGAAATAGGTACTTAATTGGGATTCTATTTTGTAAATTATCGTAAAATATTTTCAAATTTTAAAAAAATGATTAAATTTTTACAACAAATGGACCAAAAAAAATTCAATTTGATATCTTATACAGATTTTTTTCAAAGTGCACAAAAATTTTCTAACCAAAATATAAGACTTTTATTGGACTTTCCAGAATTTTTGCAAGATCTTCACCAAAAAAGTTCCAGTTCTTTTCACCTCTTTCTCCAGCCCTAAAAATTCACCATCGTAGAAAATTAAACCAGTCCAAATGTTTCGCAGAAGTGCTCAAATTATTTAAAGAATTTTATCAATTCAAAAATGAATTTTCGATGAAAACTGTAGGACTTTTGAGTCAACTCAGAGTGTCTAACAAAATTTGTGTTGAGCAAAAAGCTCGACTTAGTTTGACCTTTTGGAATGACTTTTTACATGACTTTTCCGAGCAAACTCTGCCCCAAAAAATTGTGAGTCTGTACGTTAGTATCCCCCCCCCCCCCTAAAAAAATCGATACATTTGTGTACTTGTAGCTATTTATAGAAAATTAAGATTTTAACAAACACATTAAATTCAGAAAAACTTAATTTTTAATAGCTATTTATGGAAACCTTTCAAGGGTAAATGGGACGTTTATTTTTGGATTTTTGAAAAAAGCTTGACCTTTTGAGTAAATCAGGGTGAATTGGTCAAAAAGCTTGACCTTTCAGGACCAGCACGACCCTGCAACTACAGGTCCTTTTCCAGCATTTTCATCATATTTTAGCACCACTTTGCCCTGTTTGTCAATTACAGGACTTTTTCATTACTTTTGAGACCCTGGAATTGTTTAAAATCCTAAAAAAATTATTCGAGACTTGACAAATTTCGTTTCCAATGTAAAAATCCATAAGACAATATAAAAATGTTTAAAAAAGCTCAAAATTGAAAATTTTCTTTAAATTTTGAAAAAACAGTGTTGAAAATTTTATAAAAGTTGATTTAAAAGTTATCGAAAATATATCGCGCAAAAATAAATAAAATTTTACTAAAAATATGTAAATTTTTGAAAAAATTACTTCAAGTAGGTACTTAGGTAATTACCTACTCTCTAAATCTAGATCAGTCTATCTTTTTGAATTAGTGAAATAAATTTAACGGGAGATCAATGATTTGTCACTAATCTTTCAGTCAAAATTAATGATTTATTCTGACAAATAGAGAATTAACTGAAAAATTAGTATTTTTTGATTGAAAGATCCGTGAAAAATCACTAATTTTTAATGAAAATTATTTCACTGATTCAAAAAGACAGAATTTTACAAAATTTGACTGATCTAGAACTGAATTGGGACATAGTGTCCTAAAACTAATTTTGGGAATGGACAATGGACATGGAGTCTCAAAACGCTCAATCTGGATGCAATGTCCAAAAACTTTCCATCTGGATGTTCCAAATACCTCAATTTAGACGTAAATACCACAAAAAACTCAAATGGACATGGTGTCCTAAAACTAATTTTGACATGGACATGGTGTTCAATGTTTTTTTCAAGTACAATGTTGTCGTGAATTTCATTTTAATTTCGTCGTGGATTTCATTTCATCTGTCGTTACAAAAGTAGTCGTTAGAAAATTATTTTTATTGTTCATTAAATTTTTTTGCCGTGATTTTTTTGTTTCCTCACTAGAATATATTATTTCGACGTGTGATCTTATTTTCTGCCATTCAATCATTTGTTTTAATGTGATAACTTTCTTTTGTCGTTTGTTCCATTATTTCGTCGTTAAGTTTCCTACTTTTTGTCCTGCAAACCCTCTATATTGTCGTGCAGTTGAATGGCACCCTATTATTTTTTAATGAAGTGTTTTTTGAAACATTTTACAACGATTTTTAATTTTCAACAATTTTTACATGAAATTTTGAATTTTATAAAATAAATTTTTTCAAAATTTGAAAGTCTTTATACCTACTCAATAGAAGACGATTAAATTAATTACAAGATTTGTTTTAAACGCAATGATTTTAAATTATTTTAACTATTCTTAATACAATTTTTGTACTTCTTCAAGCCAATTTAAATAAAATTTTAAACAATTCAACGACATTTTGAAATTTTTTCATTTTTTCAAAATTATTTTCGCGGTTAGATCTATTTTTACAACAATTAAAACAACTGCGATGCAATTTTTCAGCGTTTCTGAGATGAAAAAAATTTCAAGCACTCAGAAATCAAAAATCAACAGAATTTATCAATCCTACGCATTAAAAATTTCTAAAAACACACCCAGTGAACCTCACATCTATACGAACAAACTTCACCCACTCATCCATCATCTCACTCCATTTCAAGTTCAAATACTCGTATCAACTTTACTACGATAAACCTCCACCACGTGAAATCGACCCAACCATCTCGCACTCCAAAAAACCACGCGCATTCGTGCTCTTCGGTTTGAAAAAAATAGAAAAATAAACGCATTGCAAGCGTTCTCGACTCGTGTTACGACATTAATGGCCGAATCATTTAACGAGAAAAAATTATCTCTACGAAAAAGTTCCATTAATATCGTCTGTCTATCCGAAAAACCAATTTATTCCCCTTTTGTACGCGTCCCATACTATTTTAATACTAACGATAAAGTTCACCATGTATATACTCTAACGTGTTATACACAAGAGAGAGTGAAAAGGCAACGCACCAATCCAAGGGGAGACGAACGGACTGCGAGATCGAGAAGACGAGCAAAATTCCATTTCTTGCACACCAATATGAAGTATATGAATATACCCACTTATATAAAACATATCTACGTACTATCTCTGCTCGAATTCGGCTCACAGGGCTGATTGTAGAGAGCAGCAAGAGCAGCACCCTTACGTCAGCGAACTTTTTCCACCCTTAAATTTTTTTTCCTTTTATATGATAAACGATCAAAATATCATCGAGTCGTTTAGCGGCCGCGTGTATTTACAACGTCATATTAAACATTCCGATAGTTCCATCATTTCAATATTCTCTTCGCCGGCGAAAATCATCTCGTTTTCACATACACGAACGTACGTACGTCGAATTTCTTCTTATTGCTCCCCCATTCCCTTCAGCCCTTGCTCGCTTCCTCGCATCGTACATAAAATTACACCATCTACAAATACTTACACTTACTTAATTCTCGCCACATACACCGTCATTATATAACTCGAGCCACGTGAAGGAGGAAAAAAAATACGAGTAAAACTCACTTAATGGAACTTAATGTAACCATTTCGTGTTTTAAATAACTACATAGTCCAATAGTATTAAGTATACGTTTACATACAAACACACTAAAAATACCATATACTTCTCTCTAAACGTAGCACAAGTAAAACTGAAAACTTTAAAGGTTGCAAACGACCATTACCTAAAGAGGTGTTGCTAGTTTTATTGGCAACCTGTGGTATATTGTATATTACGTATATACGACTCTGCAACATAGAAACATAGGTTGGGTAGCTCGGTCTGCTCTCGCTGTCTCCATGTCTCCGCGTATTACGTATCCCTCTATTCAAAATACATCAAAAAAGGAAATAGGTCAATTGTTACATAACTGCGAGAGGGTAAGCCAAAGAAAAGGGTACTTTATCCTTTGAACGAACGACTAAAAAAGAATCCGAATCAGCGGGATAATAGTAAGTATTGTTTTTCTCAAACACATCGAGCAATTTTATCCCTACGGACGAGCGAGAGAAAAAAATACCTTTGAAATATCGAAGATGTATTTTTTGTATGGTGTGTACTCTTTTAGGGCCATTCTCGGCTATTTTGATTCATCCTTTTATATCGTGTAACGAGGAAATCGCGAGGTGACATTTTTTACCCACCACGAACGGTTCTTGATTTTTTGCCTTGTTTTTCGAGGTCCGAAGCCAAAACAAAAGGTGAATACCGGATCGATCTACCTGCGAAATGATAATTGAAGAGGACCGTGACTGACGAGATGTCAATTCGAAACCTTTGGGATTTTTTTTTACAGGGATGTGTATGTAGGTGGGATGGAAGTCTGTATGTGAAAAATCTTCCGATAAGAAAACGTTACTTGGCCTTTGTTGGAAAGGTAGAATGTGAGATACTATTCAATAGATTATAAATTTTCATAAAACATATCCCATTTCAAGATATTTTAAAATTAATTTAATATTGATTGATTGGTCTAGCTAAATAATTAGATGAAATTGGCCCACGCTACGATTTTCTCTCAAACACTTCAGAAAGTATTCCTTGATTTTAAAAAGTTTATAAAAAATTGTTGAATCAATTTGGCCCCTTTTTCCGATTTATGACTATTTTCATCCACTATTGCATAATTTTCTTTGAATTTCAGTAAAAATAAGTTGATTTTTCATTTTTTGCACAAAATTTCATTTCGAGGTCATTTATTCGGGACTTAAGCAATTTGAGAAGGATCGCTTTAAGGAACAGAGCTAGGAAAAAACGATAATTTTATATATAGATGTGAAGGCTCAAACTTTAATCCGGAAATTTTCAGATCTGGAGTGAAAATTTCTCATAAAACTTGTTCCCCAAAGTCAGAAAATCGCGAAAAATGTTATCTGAATTGAAATACATATTTTTTTGCCCCTCCCCCAAGCTAGCTTTGCATTTTTCCAACAACATGCTGTTGAAAAAAAATCTATGTATCGATAACGATGGTGAATATTTATATCAATATTTCATTTTCGTTGATACTTTGCCCCACTGAAATATTTTTTCTATGTTAGGTCATTCCATCTCCATATCGATACAGACCAAAAATTAGGTTCTAACTCCGATTTTGCTCAAACATTTTTCATTCTTCTTGTGAACACTTGAACAGGTAAAAATGCAATCAGAATTTCTCACCCTCTCCCTCGCTTGGACATGGTTCTGTACACAGATACTTACTCAAATTTGAGACCTAATTAAACGATATCTGTTGAATTTGAAAAAAAAAATGTTCTTGCTGAGTTGAAATCGATGAAAAAATACTCAAAATAATTGATAAAAAATTTAAAAGTTGAAAGGTGAATTTCTTTGTAAAAAAGCTCAACATTCAAAAGTATTAAAATTCCACAGAAACTACTTCAAAAATTCACAAAAATTCAGCACCTACGTATTTTTTTTTTTACATTTTTCGTATTTAATGATGCTTCGATGTGAAACATCATACTCTTTCATTCCGAGTCAGTGAAACTTCACTGATGAACATTCAGAATTGCAGCGCAGGAAAAAGCAGTGAAATTCACTGGTTTTCAGTGATTTTCCACTGATTATTCAAAGAATTTCACAGATTTTTCAGTAAATTTCATGAATATCACTGAGTTTTTAGTGAATTTTCACTGATTTCCAGTGATTTTTTTTCCACTGATTTATTACTGCGCTGCGATTCGGACAGTTTTTCAGTGTTTTTTTGACAAATTTCACTGATACAAAAATGAGAGAACAGAAATACTCTCTCATTCTGAATCAGTGAAAAATCACTGATAAATAGTCAGAATTGCAGCACAGGAAAAATCAGCAAAATTCACTAATTTTCAGCGTATTTTCGCTGATTTTTTAAAAATTTTCACTAATTTTTCAACTTTTATAAACTTTACTGACTTTTTAGTGAATTTTCGCTGATTTTCCAATGGTTTTTCTCCCTGATTTGTTTTCAGTAAAAAAATCACTGATTTTCTCCTGTGCTGCAATTCTAACTATTTCTCAGTGATTTTCGATGATTTTCACTGATTTATAATTGAGAGAGTACAATATCTCTACCAATTTTGATCAGAATTTCAAAAAAATGAACCATTAGGCATATAAATCGATTGTTATGCCTTCTTCAGAGCTAATCTTGAATATCAAATTATTTATTTTGGGAGAACTTCTCCCCCTCCCCCTACTAAAAGCTCCACAGGAAGACCCAAAATTTTTAAAAATTCAAAAAATTGCATCATGTACCAAGTTTACTTAGGTGATAGGTTTCAGAGATACTCCTATTTTATTGACTTCTGATTGACATTTTGAATTTTTCGGACCTTTGAGTCATAACTTCACATTTTCGAATTAAAAATTGGAAATTGAAATTTATTTTAACTTGGATTAGGGTTGTGAATTTTTTGCATGGTGTCTATTAGATCTGAAAATTATTGTTAGCTTTTTCTGGATTTTTCTTTCTATTTTCATGAAATTTTTCTAGCTTCAAATTTGCCCAAAAAATAACACCCTGTTTATCTTTTAATAAAAAAATTCACGAGGAAAGGAAAATGTTTGCTTTTTACAGTAATTTCATTAAAATTTTTGCTATTTTTTGTTTTTTTTTTTTTTTTTTTTTTTTTACTAGTACATACCTACCATGTTTTGTCAATTTTTAATTAAAATTCGATTTTCGCTGGCTTTTAAATACAAAGTATTATAGACTCAATTTTCTGGAACACTCCCCCCTCCCCGTCTTGAAAAAAGTTTTATACCGGTTTTACCTGATAATTAGAAATATTAGACAACCTTCTCCCCTCCAAAATCAAGATCAAACTGACGAAAAATTCATTTAAAAAATCATATTTTTCTGTAGAATTTCTCAAACTATTGTTTTTGACGATTTCCTTCAATTTAAGGAAAATTGTGAAAATCCATCCAAACAGAAAATTCGCTACCTATTTCTTTTTTTTTTGGTCATAAAAAATCAAACCACCAGAAAACGATATCTACCTCGAATGAAAAAATACCTACAATGACTATTAGCTATTCGAAACAATTATTATATTTTTTCCCCAATTAGAAAAAAAAATTGACAGTTGAAAATTTAAAGTATCTGTTCCATTTTCATTTTTTTTTCGCCAACTCTTCCTCCATGGTAGGGAAAATAGATTTGCCACAATTCAAAATATTTTTCGGGAAGGAAAGGAGTGGGGGAGTGGGAGGGGGGGAATTCAGCTCAATTTTTACATGCTTGTTCATCAGGATACAATTTACTCATTTTTTGCAAAAAGATCTCATCTTGATGCAAAAAACGAGCTACACGAACAACTCCCAACCCTTTTGCCGCGCATTTTTCGTCCATTCATTGTCCACCAATCATCTCCGGACCGATACGATACAAGAAAACATGGTGATATCGACTACAACCAGAGATCACCTCGTACAACATCGCGTATTACCAGTTGTAATCCAAACCACCATTCATCATTCCAATATCCATACATAAACCGGTTATAATACCATCTTATATTAAACTTATCATCGAAAAAAATGTATGTATTCAAATGTTACACTGCGTGCCAACTAATCGAACCGGTAATACCTTCATATCTCATACATACATAAACATTTGCTCGTCATTCGAATCTTGGAGCCAATCTATTAAAAATACCCATCGAATTGGAAACCGAACCAGAGAGGAAATCTGCCGACGCTGACCAATTTCCAATCCAACAGTTCATCATGAGCGATGAAATTTTGAAAAATTTCTCAAAATAGATTTACGCAGATAGGTATACGTTACGAATATAATCGTCTGAGCTGCGATATAGGTATATTAGGTTTGAATAAATACGAGACGCGGATCGTGACACGGTCACGTTCCAAGTTCCAACCGCCTAGATGTATTACTTAACTTTTTATTCCTCCATTCATACATTCTGCATACAGTATTATATAGATATACGTATAAATAGCGCAATGTATTCGTTTACGTTTATAAAATGTCATGATCGCTCCGACAGATTAACTAACACGAAGAGCAAAGAGGAAAACCAGAGTACAAATAAATCCTCTCAAGGATTCCCTATCGTTTACATATCTTATATAGGTACATATACAAATACAACGCAGCAACTCTTTTATTGTATGTGAGCCATACGTACTGCTTGTATAAAGTATACATAGGTACTATAGATGCATAAGTGTAATGTGTGGTGCAAGTATATTATACACGTACATATTTCTATAGCATCTATACTCATTGCTAGCGCAAATATGTAATGTATACGCATAATATATGTGTAGAAAAAAATTTATCGAATGTTCTGAACCCGATATTACAATGCTAATTACAAGCTTATAACATTCTCGTTCGAGATTATTTAAATACAGGGTGATTCGGAAGAAAAATGTGGCCTTTTTATTTGAAGAAACTTTTATCTCATTTTTAATTGCAAACTATTTCCAATCAGATGTATTTTCAGAGTAAAAAGAAATTGATTCCGCCTCCTCATTGGCTTCAAAATTTTTTTTAAATGATAAAGTTTTGAATATTGAACGTTTTTACGAGAGAGATTTTCACCTTCATTTGCGATTTTTTACAAAATAGGTAAATAAAACAATGAATAGAAAGTGATTTTTTTTCAAAATTTTATTCGATTAAAAAGTTGATAATTTTTTTCTCACTGAGGAATTTCTCTTTCAGAGGTTGTCTCTGTGCACGACTATCTTGCACTACACTTGACAAATTCAAAATACTAGCTCCTGATCTTTTTTGCCAAAAATGGAATTTCTACAATCTAAGCTCAAATTTTTTCAATTTCTTTGATTCTAAATTTTTTTCAAAATTTTATACTTATACAGTTTTAAAATTTTTCCAACAGTGAAATGTTTTTAAATTTAAATTTAAAGGACTGATTTCTCCAAATTTTTTTAATTTAATATTTTTATTAAGTATTATTTAGGATTTATTCTAATTATTCATTAAGTTGGAAGAAATTTTTAAAAACATGAAGTCAATTTTTTTGAAAAAAATTCAAAGTAGAAAAAATTTTTAAGAAATTTTCAATTAAAAAAATTTTACAATTAAAAAAATGAGGAAAAATTTTTGAATTGGAAGAAATTTTAAAAAATACGAATTTAAAAAAAATGAAGAAATCAAAGTTGGAAAAATTTTCCAAAAGAATGAAATAATACTACAGGTAGGTACTTTATTCAAATTCGTGTAAGATTATTTTAAGAATCATGGAAAATAACTTACTCATATACTATGTAGATATGTACTTCCTTGTTTGATAATGAAAATTTATGACTCACCTGCAACAAAAAAAAATTGTTCGTTAGTGGAAATAATAAAATTAAATAAAAATAACGATCTACTTACAATACTACAAATCAAAAATGTCAAAGGTTCGAAGTTTAGTCTAGGGACAAAACATGAAAAAAGTGAGTTTCCGTGGACCCTAAGAGTATACCAGGTACCGGCAGTTGATTATTCATAATTCGGACCTGCTGAACACAACTAGCCCGCCGGTACGGTGAAAAAGTGGTGCGAAGTTGCTCAAAGTTGAGCTTAAAGTTCAAAAGTTCACATTTTTTCAAAAAATCGCCAAAAATCGTAAAGTTGCTCAATTTAATAGTTCTTCGGCTCATTTTGAAGGGAATTGCTTCCTCTTTCTCGTGATGTATCATAAGTTGAGTTTTACTAAATATTTTCCTCAAATTTGAGCAAAACACTCAAAGTTGGTTTTTATTTTGAACTTTTGAACCTTATAGCAACGAACTGAGCACGTTGGTCGAAAATTTTGTTGAAATAGATGTTACGCTCCATTAAATTCCCTATTCAATGAGCTATTGGGGAACTCTCTAACTTGAGTTGCAGCTGAGTTAATGAGTTTTTTGTGGCGGAGTCACTCAACTCGAAAAATGTTAAAACCCCGAGAATTTGCTTACAATCAAATAATAGTCGAAATATTTCAATGCTGATTATTTTTAACAGTCAAAACGATTGGTTTGACTTGAGTTTTACTCAAATTTGAGTGATTCGGTCAAATTTATTCACTGATTAATCAGCATATGTTCTTATATGTCGGTTTAGTATGATTTTTTGCACCGAATACAATTTTTTGCTCAAAATTTTCATTGAACAAAAATTTTTAACCCATGCCCTCCTTTGTCAACCCTCTTAGGAGGACTTGGAGGGGGTTCAAAGGGGGAGGATGTGGCTTCCATTTTCCAAAATTGAGCTATTAACCCTTTTTTGACGGCATTTCCATACGATTAAATCTCGCTGAGTTCAAAAATGTCATTACTTTCAAGATTTGAGGGAGATAAGTCCCTAAAATTAAGGCTTTTTCGATTCAAGTTTTCACATTTTCCATCAAAATTGCCTAAAAATTACATTTTTTTCAACTTTACACAACCTGTCGACCTTCCAACCATATTTTTATTACAATTTTCGAACTCTACGGGCGGATTATCATACATATTGACCATTTACAACTTTCCATACCCCTACTCTGAATGAGTAGGGCGGTTCAAAGTCGCTGAAATTAGAGCAATTTTCACACTTTTGTGTAAAAATCACAACCATTTAATTGGATTCGACTTAGTATTTATCGGTATAATTTTCTTAGATAATTTCTGAATAGTACAGGTGCAATGCAATGTTATCAATTTTACAATTAAAGCTGGGGTGTGGGAAAAAGGGGGGCCTATTCAGGGGGAGAGGTAACTTTTGGACAAAAAATCGAAGTAGGATTCAAGAACATCAGAGCATATTATTTAGTAATTTCTTCCCCGATAATGTGATGGAAAAAGTAATAAATCTACATAAGTTCAATTTCAATGTATATTCAAGATTTAGTCACAATTGTGCAAAACGCTGGTCTGACACCCCCCCCCCCCCCACATCATCGCACCAAGGAGGAATCCGGTGTGCCCCCCAAACCTGTATTTATTGTATTGGACTTGTACTATTCAGAAATTATCTAAGAAAATTATACCGATAAATACTAAGTCGAATCCAATTAAATGGTTGTGATTTTTACACAAAAGTGTGAAAATTGCTCTAATTTCATGTTCAATGAAAATTTTGAGCAAAAAATTGTATTCGGCGCAAAAAATCATACTAAACCGACATATAAGAACATATGCTGATTAATCAGTGAATAAATTTGACCGAATCACTCAAATTTGAGTAAAACTCAAGTCAAACCAATCGTTTTGACTGTTAAAAATAATCAGCATTGAAATATTTCGACTATTATTTGATTGTAAGCAAATTCTCGGGGTTTTAACATTTTTCGAGTTGAGTGACTCCGCCACAAAAAACTCATTAACTCAGCTGCAACTCAAGTTAGAGAGTTCCCCAATAGCTCATTGAATAGGGAATTTAATGGAGCGTAACATCTATTTCAACAAAATTTTCGACCAATGTGCTCAGTTCGTTGCTATAAGGTTCAAAAGTTCAAAATAAAAACCAACTTTGAGTGTTTTGCTCAAATTTGAGGAAAATATTTAGTAAAACTCAACTTATGATACATCACGAGAAAGAGGAAGCAATTCCCTTCAAAATGAGCCGAAGAACTATTAAATTGAGCAACTTTACGATTTTTGGCGATTTTTTGAAAAAATGTGAACTTTTGAACTTTAAGCTCAACTTTGAGCAACTTCGCACCACTTTTTCACCGTACCGGCGGGCTAGTTGTGTTCAGCAGGTCCGAATTATGAATAATCAACTGCCGGTACCTGGTATACTCTTAGGGTCCACGGAATCGCTAAAAACGCGTCTTTTTTCAACTTTGTCCCTAGACTATTTCAAATTATTACAAACCAGGGTCTTATGAAATGGAAAAAAAAAGTTCCAACAAAAAACCATTCAAAAGGAAAATATTTAGGTACTTTAAAACGAAAAAATTGGGTTGGTGTCAAGAAATCAGATGAAAATTGATAGTTACCCATTTTTTTTACCAACAATTCAAAAATTTTGAAATTTTGAAATTTTTGTGAGAAAAATTAGGTACTGTTCAACTGGTTACCCCCCTCCCTACCACACATATGTATACACTATAGTGTTCATGAATTTTTAATGAAAATCAATCGTCGAACCATTAGAATTTGAAAATCTTCACTGCAGTTAGAACCAGATTAACTGAAAATATGGCAAGGAAAAGAAGATAGCTTGATTTTCACAGCTGAATATTTACAAAACTCAGAAAAATTGAGAACAACAATTGATGCATTTGAAAAGAATTTACCACCAAGATAATGGACTTTTCTTCAAAAAAGAAAAAAAACTATTGGAACATTGTAGAGAAAAATTTCACTTCAAGCCAAAAAAATGGCGATCAATTACGTTTTGAGCCAAAAAAACGAATTGTAATTTAAGTTCATGAAATTGAAAAAAAATTTGCATTAAATTCAAAACTTTTTATAATTGACCTCGATACGGTTTCTATTGGTTTCAACATTTCCATTTCCAATCGACGAATTTTAACGGAAAAATTACAATAGAATGTTGAATGATGAACAGAAAAGCTAAATATTGTATGTACTTACTTCAAATTTAAATTGCAATAAATTTCAATCCACAAAATTCAAAAAAAGGTATTGCAAATTGCACGCTGAAGAAAACTACAGCTTAATTTGCTTTACTTTTAAAGAAATGTTTAAAACATCAATAGAAAATAATTGAAATTTGTATTATGGGGGAGAGGAGAGGGGGAGGCAACAAGCCCAAAAATTATCAACTCATGAGAAAATTTTCCAACTTACAGGTATCTGACGGATATTTTTTTTGGAAAAATCACTACTTGTTCACCACCTTTTCACCAAACTTTCAAAAACTTCTCAACTCGACCCCCCCCCCCCCGAAAAAATCAACAAGATCAAATTTATTTTCAAATTGGAAGAAAATCTGAATTTTAAATAAAAAATAAACAATTTTCAGTAATTTTTTCAAAAATATTTCACCCCTTTGGATTTTTTATTTTTCACTATACTTTTTTTTTAAAATTTCGACTGAATTCGCTACTTTTTCACTACTTTCACTACCCATTAAAATCCCTACTTTTTCACTACTTTTACTACCTGTTAGATACGCTGATTTATTGCAATTTTTACCATTTTTTCAACTTGAAAGAAATTATTTTGGAATTGCTAAAAAAAGTTATCATTTTTTCGAATTTTTTCACTCATACAAAATTGATTTTTTCATTGAAATTAATTTTTTCACAGTTTCTTTTTAATATTCTCAATTTAAAAAACGTATTTTTCTCTATTTTTCCAAAAATGGCATAACTTTATAATTTTCTCGAATTTTTCGACTCGAAAGTAATCAATTTACTTATCTGCCTAAATTTGAAGTTTTCCACTTTTCCTTACAAGGGAGGTATTCCAACTCAAAGTAAAATTTTGAGCCCAAACAGAAAAAAATCGAAAGTACATCATAACAGGACCCCGTATTCAAAATTTCAGATGCCGAAGTTCATTTCTCGACTTTTGGCGAATTTTTGAAATTTCAAAATTACCTCCGCCCTGCAAAATATGAAAATTTGATCTAATCAACAAAAAAAGCTGAAATTTGGTATATACCCTATTTTTGACCTTCCGAATCGATTGGAAGCGGTTTCGAGACGTTTTGGAGCCACCAGAAAATTTTGGAATTTTCCAGCGTTGGAAAAAAGCTCATAAAAATGGCCCATATGCACTTCAGCACCTATAATCGCGGATCATTCATATTGGTGACCTATTTAATCGATTAAAATACAATTTTCCGAAATTCGTAACTTTGAGTTCAAATTCGTATTTTTGAGCAAGAAATTTACCTGGAAAAAATTCAAAAATTCGCTGAACGCGCATACATCGAGGTAAAAAGTTGAAATTTGGTAGATACCCTATTTTTAACCTCCCGAATCGATTGGAAGCGATTTCAAGACGTTTTGAAACCATCAGAAAATTTTGAAATTTTCTAGTGCTGGAGAAAAGCCCATAAAAATGACTCATATGCACTCCAGCACCTATAATCACGGATTATCCATATTGGTGACCTATTTGATCGATTGAAACACAATTTTTCAAAATTTGTAACTTTTTTCAAAATTTGTAACTTTGAGTTCAAATTCGCATGCGCATTAGGCAAATTTTTGAATTTTTATGTACTTTCGATTTTTTTTTTGTTTCGGCTCAAAATTTTACTTCTAGTTGGGATACCTCCCTTGTTAGTCTTTTCGTTAAAAAAAAACAACCTTTTCATATTTTCCATTAAAAAAATTGTCCCTGCAACAAATTTTTCGGTTAAAATGTCTTTTTTCCATTATTGGGAGATGAAGAGAAGAGCCCTGATCATGTTTTTTCCTTTTTAAGAGACTTTTATACGCTTATTTCAGTCTCAAAAAACTCCAATTCTTGTACTTGAAATTTAAAAATTTCCAGAAATTTCACAATTTGGTTTTTCAAACAGAAAATTCCATAATCTTATGGATCTCAATAAAGTCGAATTGAAACCTTATAAAACCATATAACGATGCAAACCACGACTTCAATGCTTCAATAAGCACCAAAATAGACCAACTACAAAGCTACTCACGATAAACATCAAACTACAATGTCACATTTCCTCACCACCCTCAGTCCCTTAATTACCCCTATCTTAGATCGTGTATACAAACGACATTCCAAAACCTTCAGATTCATACTTACGATCTCATTTCGTACACTAGTCCTCTTCTTATAACTCTTAACGAATACCGAGTCGACATCACCCCTAATTATTTCCATTTCCGGTATCCTCGCCGCATCTCATATCAGATCAAATTCCAGCCATCATGATTACCATCACTCGAAGGCAACTAGGTCATGGAAAACGCAACCTTACGTACATCCAAGATCTTAACAAAAATTTCCCCCCATGGTCCAGCATCTAATCACGCAACACGTCGCTGACGGGCACACAGACCTGCGTACAGTGACACGCCAACCACATGACGAATCTTCTAGGGACCTGTACCTGTGTAAACCTAGGTATAAGCCACACAACGACTCCACATAGGCAACATGGAACCGCCAATCTGTTGAAAATCCATTCCATACGAAACCCATTCGCATTACAAGTACACACCAAATACCGAACCAGCGCCGCCGCGCTTCAGAACCAGTTCTTGAAAACTTTTTCGTATACAAGATCCTGCATACAGCACACAAAATAACCGCAGCAAATAGGAATTAGTCGTATACACGAGATCACCGAAAACACGAAATAAAGTCATATATCATATTGATATACGACCGACTAAAAAAGCTGACAAGAGTTCGTGGGTTTGGTTGCTGGTTCAGAGAAAGAAAAAAAAAACGAATCAAATCACAAGAAAAGACCATACGCAGATGGAGATCGGAGAAGAAGGGTAAAACTATCAGAATCACATTGTGTCACCGCGAACATCGTAGAGCAACGATTCAAAAATGATCAAAGATTGTGTTTGTTTTTTTTTTCTCTACTTGTTCGCCCGCCTTTATAATATAATCCTTCTCAACATAGTACATTACCCAAACAGGTAAACTCGTAAATTTAAATTCACCGTTTCCCACGTATTTTCGACGACATTGTATACGCGCATAAATATATTCTCGCGCCAGCTCCGCCAACCGAATAGGAGAGAATACTCGAGAAAAAAAAGACACCTACTTAATTATTCGGAATTTGTTATAGAAAATTTATTTCTACGTATTCTCGGGTATTAGATTGTATGCGTATCTAGATACGCCATTGAACCAAACGCTCGGTGATCTCGTTCCAAATTCAAATATACCGGTTCAAATGCGCTGACGTGAGTTCTTTCAGATATGTGCGATGGCATCGCGCCGCCGTGTGCGCGCACGATTAATGGAATAGAATTTAGGAATTAATTGAAAGTTGATTTCTTATCGATTTTTTATCCTGCTCGGTTATTCATATTAAAAATAAGTTTAAGGAGAAAAAAAAACACATACCGATGAGTAAAAAATTCCCTCCGAGTATTTTCTAATTAAAAACGAATATCATTTGAATTTTAATTCGACTTTGATTTCGATACGGCGCAGCGCATCGCAGCGTACAAAAGTGCTCGGTATGTAAACTCATATGTTAATTCATTATCTTATCTAAAGTCACGTCGCTCTCGTTTGCATAAACTACAAATCGTCTCATACCATAATTCCCCTTTCCTTCATCATCCCGGTATTCAGTTCGACACAGGGATAAGATTGATACCGAAAAAATTTCATCTCTGGATCGAATCGCCTTACGTAATTTTTCTCGCAGTTAAAATATTTTACTTCGACACCTTTAAAAATAAATAAAAAATCCATTAATTAAAAATATATGGATGTCGACTGGTGAGATTTAAATAAATATGACCGGATACGACCAAGAAAAAATATCAAATGAACAGATTGTTTATCTTTGACATTAAAATGGACGAATGTCCTTTCAAGAAAAAACAACTATCAAATCAAATTTTAAATCTTGAGAATGGATAGGATCTCAAAAATTTTCACATGATTTAGAAACTGAAGAGACTTCAAATCCATGTTGAGAGAAAATTTTGTTGAAAAAATTAATACATAACAATTAAAAATATGGAAAAAATTTGATAGTTATTTTTGCCCAACTTCAAATCTGAAGGCACTATACAAAAATATCAAGAAAAATGTTACCTGTTTCTAGAAATGAATTCTATTTTTGAAAATTCAAATTGTTAGAAAATCATCCCACAAAAATAGTTTTCCAAAAATCGTCGTTTCTTGCAGTTTCCTTCTTCGATCTCCTAAGACGGGTTTTGAGCAAACTGAAAAATGTCATTTTCGCAAGTTTTCCAAAAATCATCGTTTCTAGTCGTTTCTTGTCGTTTCTTCAGAAACGACACTTATTCGGTCTCCTGAGGTGATTTTTGAAAAAGCTCAAAAATGGAATTTTCACAAGTGGTCCAAAAATCATCGTTTCTTGTCGTTTCTTACTTTTTCGGTCTCCTAAGACGGTTTTTGAGCAAACTCAAAAATGACATTTTCACAAGTTTTCCAAAAGTCGTCGTTTCTTGTCGTTTCTTCAACAAACGACACTTTTTCGATCTCCTGAGATGATTTTTGAAAAAACTCAAAAATAACATTTTCACGGGTTTTCCAAAAATCGTCGTTTTTTCTCGTTTCTTCAAGAAACGACACTTTTTCGGTCTCCTGGGGTGATTTTTGAAAAAACGCAAAAATGGCCTTTTCACAAGTTTTCCAAAAATCGTTGTTTCTTGTCGTTTCTTCTGAAGAAACGACACTTTTTCGGTCTCCTGGGGTGATTTTTGAAAAAACTCAAAAATGGCATTTTCACAAGTGGTCCAAAAATCGTCGTTTCTTGTCAGAAACGACATTTTTTCGTTGTCCTGAGGAGATTTTGAAAAAACTCAAAAATGACATTTTCCCAAGTTTTTCAAAAACTGTCGTTTCTTGTCGTTTCTTCAAGAAACGACACTTTTTCGGTCTTATGAGGTAATTTTTGAAAAAACTATGAAATTTTGAAAGTTTCACCTGAGAAAAATTATGCATGAAAATTCAAAAATCAAAAATTCGAAAATAAATATTTTTCAATGTTTCTCTGTAGAAAAAATCATTATTGAAATAGTTCAAACTTTAAAGTGAAAAAGTTCAGAGTTCAAACCAATCAACATTATTCTATTGGTTAAAAAAATCACAAGAAGATAAAAAAAAAATCACCTGAGAAAATATTCTAACTTGCGAATTTTTGAAGCTCAACTTTTGAAAAATTAGGCTTTTAACAAAAAACTGAAAGTTCTGAATTCGTAAATGAATATTTTCAAAATAAAATTTTTCTGATGAGAAGATCTCACGAAATTCGAATGTCAAAAAAAAATTAAATTTTTCTGATGAGAAACTCTCACTTTGAAAAGTACGAAGTTCAAACTTTAAAGTTTTGAAATTTAAATGTCAAATAAAAAATGAAATTTTTCTGATAAGAAGCTCTTGATTTGAAAAGTACATTGATTGATTGATTTATGAATAAAAAATTGCAAAAAACATATTTCATAGATATCAAAAGTTCAAAGTTTTGAAATTCAAATACTTACCTATCAAATAAAAAATGGAAAACTTATCCTGAAAATATGAATTAAGTACCTATTAGCTTTACAAAAATTATAATCGGTGTAATTTTGAAAGCTCAACTTTTGAAAACTCAAATGTCTATAAAAGTTCATTTTCATAAAGTTTAAATTTGAAAATAAAGATTTTTAAAATGTATTTTTTTTTTAAATGAAAAAGGCTCTTCATTTAAAGGACACGAGGTTTGAGGTCCAAAACGTTCAAAGTTCAACTTTAAAACTGAATAAGTACAGATCAATTAAACAGAAAATTTTGACCATTGACGTCTTGAAAACTTAAAGTTCTAAAAAGTATGCCTCAAATAAAATTCTTGAATGTTCAAAGCTCAAAATTGTCACCACAAAGTTCAAAATTCGAAAACGAAGGTTTTCAATTCTCAAAATACAATGTTTTTCTGATGATGGGATTTTTTTTTGCGAAAGCACGAAATTGTAATTAGGTGCAAAAAATGTACTATTCAAAATTTTCACATTGAACTTTCAAATTGAGTATTTAAAAATTATTACACCGAGACTTCAATGATTTGTCATACAAAAAATTTTTTACGAGAAACGTTTCAAATGTTGAAATTTTAAAAATGTAGGGAAAACTTGAAAGTTCGAAACTAGAAATTATTATCACCAAATTCGACGTTGGAAAATGGAGATTTTCAAAATCTAATGTTTCTTCAACAATGGTAATGAAAAGCTCATGATTGAAGAATACGAATTTCACAATGCAAAGAATTCTCTGTCAATAATCCACAGCTCTAATTTTTCCAATCTTTGAAATTTATGTCCCTAAGTGCAAAGTTTTCAAGTTCAAAGCTCAAAATTGATAGTTTGAAGTTCAAAGTCTAAACAATTTTCAGCAAGAATTTTCATAAAATTCGGCACGAAAGTCTGACGTCACATTTACCACTACAAATGCACATTTTCAGTTTGTGTACTTTTTCAAAAGGGGGATTGCAAAAAAATTAACATTGCTTCTTATGGGAGGTCTATAGTTTTTCCAATTTTTTTCATTTCTGATGTGTGTAATTCTTTTTGTTTTGACAATTTTGACTAATTTGATGGCTTAACTCGTCAAAATTATCAAAAAATAAAAAATTCAACACATCAAAACTGAGAAAAATTGAAAAAACGATAGAACTCCCATAAGAATCAATGTTAATTTTTTCGTCGATCCCCCTTTTGAAAAAGTACACAAATTGGTACATGAACTGGTATTTGCATTGTGGTGGGGCGATGACGTCATCAAGACTTTGATGCCGAATTTCTAAAACAAAATAAATTTTCTTTTTGGACGACTTTTTCCTCAATTACAAAATGAAAGGAAACAAACGTCAGTTGAAACAAAAAAAATCAAAGAAAAATCTTCAAAATTGTCGAAATTAAAATTGTACATATTTTTTAAAAACCGAATAAACTTTGTTAAGACGATTTTTGATCATTTAATCTGAAACGAATAAGACTTCGAGTTTAAGAACATATTTTTTAAAAATGCATGAACGTTGAGAATTTCGTCTCGATTATTTTGGCTCAATTTCAAAATGGAAGGAACTAAGTAACATTTTCAAATGGAAAAACGTATAAATTCAATGAATTTAGACCCTTTAATTTTAAATTCAGGCAAAATAAGATTAGAAAGGAATTTCCTCAATTTTCG
The DNA here is from genome assembly GCA_033439095.1 of Pseudococcus viburni. NCBI lineage: Eukaryota > Metazoa > Arthropoda > Insecta > Hemiptera > Pseudococcidae > Pseudococcus > Pseudococcus viburni. The sequence goes on along the minus strand of JAVBJF010000019.1, from coordinate 938,891 downwards.
AGGGACCATCCACACCCATTTCCATGACTGAAATTAAGTTTAAATTAATTTTTTCTTAAAAGGACATATTGTCCCTTCAATTTTCCCAGACATGCAACACGTTTATCTGACTTTACCTCACCGTCATCCCCAAACACCCCCAAATCTCTCGGGTCGACATCCACTCACCACCAAACACCCTTCTCCGCCATTTATCTCGCACACACCTTTAATCTCGTACACGCTACGTCAACACCGACGCCGAGCAGCAAATGATATGCGACCTCCCTGCCCTCACCTCCCGCCACGAGGGCGAATAAAGCTACTGTATAAGTAAATTTGACCGCAAACGCGTTACAGCTCCGGCGGCTCGAAGACAAGAACCCAAAAGTCAGAAAGTAGGGAGAGTAAATTTATGACAAAAGTTGTACTTTAGTTTCTTCTCGCGCAACTAAATATAGTACCGTAGTTCATAAAATTAAACAGCTCACCGCATTACAAATTAGAAGTATGCAGCGCGACGGCGACGGCGGCGGCGGGTTATAAAAGACGCCGGCAACGGGATGGCAGGCTACGCCGCGCCGCTAAGCCAGTGGATACCATAAGTGGTACATGGCAAGGCAGCATGGGCAAAGAAGGAAGGCGTTTTCTGTTAACGAACGTGCACGTAAAGAGAGGGCTGCTCATATTTTACAGCCTATCACCCCACTTAGTGAATAATCTTCGGACTACCCAACGCTCTGTACGCGGTCAGTGGTTCGCAGAATTGAGCTAAAAATACAATCGAGAAGATTTTTGCAGAAAAACACCATCCCTTCGGAAGCCAGCTTCGTACAAATGCACATAAAATCCATATTCTACCAGTTTTTTTCGTTCTCGTATCGAGCTTTCCAGATTCTCTTCACCTATACCTCGTCTTCTCAACGATATCGACAACAAAAAAGCAAAAAATACCGAAAAAAAACGTACAATGAGAATCAGAGCGCTGTTTCGCTCAAATCGTACACCTTCTAAACCCACCTTTCGTATACTTGGGCCAGGCAGGCAAGCCGAGGGTTTTTGCACACGAAAACGAAATCAACAGCAGTAGCAACAACAACGTAGGAGAACACATGGACCTGCAAAAGCGGCAGCAACTGGCTCCTAAGACGAGAGAAGGCTTAGAATGGCGATAGTACTTCACCCCCATTTATAAACGGTAATTTATTGCTTAACTTACCCCTTAAATATACGAGCGACGGTGGTAAAAGAGGCAATCCTGCCACATGCCTATACTACTAATACCGACGTATATATCACATTCATTTTTCTTCGTTTGCTAAAAAAGGAAAAAAAATAGAAGGAAAGAATTTGAGAGAAAGAACGTGGAAAAAAAAGAGCAAAGGAAAAGACGACCGAAGAAAAACGAGATCGAATAAGAAAATAACTAAAAGAAAAAGAAGAATTACTCTTCGAGCAGTAATTTTTATTCGGCAGCGAAAACTTGAAATTCTGCGAGTACAAAATGAATAAAACTTCTTTCGAAGTCAATTTTACGTCGCGATTTTTCTTGCATTTTTCCATCACCCTCCTCCCACCCTCTGTGAGCTTTTTTTCTCTCATAGACGTGCTGTACTGTTGGTGGGTTTTTCGCACAGCACTATAGCACAGAACCGCGAGAATTTTCTCGTTTCCGGTGTTATACTTGTACCGCAGCAGCGAGCGAAACTGTTAAAAACTTTTTCTTCGCTTCATTCGGGCGTAATAAGACGATAGCGGAGGTCGCGGGCCACCGGCGACGACGTTCAGCCAACCGCGAATAGCGCAATACACAGCCAACGTCGATGCTATAAGAAAATTTTTCTCTATGGGTTTCGTTCGAGCTGAGTTGGAGATTTTTTTATTATCGACATCGATCGTTGCCACGATGTTGGGTTTTAAATTAGATGTACCGCGAGTCGAGCAGTTTTTCGTCGATGTTTTTCCATCAGTAGGTAATATGTATTAGGTTTAGGTATTTAAATGGAAAGAATTTAGTTTCAAGACGGATAAGATGTTGTATAAAGAGACGCCAGCGTCTTTGACGAACTAAACCGATAAAAATATTCATTTATGTCGATACAAATATTTACACGAAAGCGAGTACAGGCATCATAGTGAAATTTGGTGGGAAAAAAGTAACTTTAGTAACCCAATTTGGGAAAAAAAGTAACCAATGTATTATCAAAAAGTAACCAAAAACTCAATTTTTAATGGTAAAATTTGTAAAAAAAAAAAAAAACAACAACATGTATGTACTTATAACTTATAAGCGCTCCCAGAAATGGAGAAAAATGGGGTGAGGGGGGGGGGTAAAAATTCGTAACAAACTTCAAAATCTATTTTTACAGTAGTGCTCGTAAAGTCAGGTTAATTTCAGTGGACAGATGAAGAAATGTAATACAGATAAAAGCGAAGAAAACCTGAAAAATTGCAAGAATTCTCTAAATCTGAATCAGTGAGATGAATATAAATGAAAATCAGTGATTCGCATTGATCGTTTAGTCAAAATTACTGATTTTTTTCTGGTTAATTGAAAATCGACTAAGAAATCAACGACTTTTGACTGCAATATCAATGAAAATTATTTTATTGGTTCAAAAAAGCAGAGTTTTTATAAAACTTGATTGATGTAGATTTAGAAAGTTATATTCTAATGTAAGAAATAAGAAAAATTATTTTTGAAGAGTAATAAAATGCACTTCTCTGAACACTTTTGAGGTATTTCATTTTTTTATTGAGCTTGGATTGAATCTGCTCGACTCCGGGACTTAATCAGGCATTATGCAAGGGCGGGGAAGAATTTGAAAAAAATGAGGGTGTGTCAAAATGCAGTAAAAAAAAGTGAGTATCTAGCCTACCTACCCTGTAAATTTATATGAAAATCAGTGATTTTTCATTGAAATATTAATCAAAATTACTGATTTTTATTTGACAAATTGGAAATTGATTGGAGTTTTGACTGAAATATGGGTGAAAATCTCTAGTTTTTGATGAAAATTATTTCACTATACTTAACCAAGAGAATGAAAATACACCAATTTTGACTGATTCAAATTTAGGGAATGATAGTGTAATTAAGAAATAGAGGTATCAATGTACTGCCCGAGCGTAGCGAGGGCGAAATTTTTTGAAACAAAAAAGTCTCCAAAACTCGACTAAACCGAAACCAATCAGACACTTTACGCTTGAAAAAATCAATTTTTAGAGAAAAATTGTGAAAAAAAGGTAAATTTTTTGAGAAATTTTGGAAAAAAGTAACTTTTAGAGGTAAAAAGTAACCAAAGTAACTTTTGAAGTGGAAATAGTAACCAAAAGTAACTTGTCTCGAAAAAAGTAACCAAGTTACTAAAAAGTAACCACGCTATGATGCCTGCGAGTATTTGGAAGCAAGTTCACTTGTGGGAGGAGCTATCACGACTTCATGAATATGCGTAAATATCAACGTAAAAAAAAATACAAAAATAAAAATATAAATTTTTTTGAACAAAAAAAGGTCAAAAATGTATTTTTTATTTCGAAATAAATTTTTTGATAATGTTGAAATTTCGAATTTTCAATGAAAATAAAAATACTTGGAAAATTTGAACACTTCAAGTACCAAAATTTGGGAATTCAACTTTTAAAAATGCGACTTCAGAAATCTCCAGCTGTGATTTATTTCTCATAATCTGAAATTTCAATCAGTACATTAGTTTCGTGCACATGAAAATTGAATAGGCAACATGCCCATAATATGAATTACCTTGAAAATCGTTTAAAGTGCAGAAAAATGAGGAATAAAATTTTTGAAAATGACTTGGTTTTGAAAATTGCTTAAAATGCTAAAATTATTGTTAAAATTACATTCAAAAAATTTAAAATAATGAAAAAAATTATAAAATTTCGATTAAATAATATTCAAAAATTTTAAAAGTGAGAAAAAAATATTCAAGTTCTTTTCGAATACTAAAAAAAGCAATAAATTTTGTTTAAAACAACGTAAAAGTTTCTCAAAATACAAAATAATTTTTTAAAATCTAAAAAAGTGTCAACGTTTTTGACAAAACATTTTTAAAATTGAATTTGAATCGATAGAATTGTTTGATAAATTAATTATTTTTAGAAACGTTACAAAAGTTACTTAAAATTCCTCCCCAAAAAAGTCGCTAGTCTCCAATCCCCCATAAATTAGGTCAAATTACCTAGATAAACACCCTTTTCGCGATCATTTTACTTTAAATGTCGAAATTTGTTTTTTTTTCACTGATTTTTCGCGACAATAAAACTATAAATTTCGAGATTTAAAGTAAAATGATCGCGAAAAATGTGCTTATCGGGGTATTTTGACCTGCTGGACACAAATACGGGATTGGTTTTTTCATTTGGTCATTTCGTTTCGTATAAAATGCTCAAAATTGGAAAAATCTGCCAAAATAACATCATTTTTTACGGGTTTTTGCAAATTTTGGCTCTTGCGCCACCTCAATTGCCAAAACTGAATACGTGACGTAATTCTACGTCAAAAAACACGTTTTTAAGATATTTTCAAAAATTAGTCGGACTTCGCTGTTTAGGTATTTTTTACAGTTGAAAATTTCAAATGGCTAAAACCTCATGAAGGAGTGCACCAAAATTAGTGAAAAAATGATCATAAATGGACCTCTACGAGATGAAACTTTAAGCCTAATAACAGAAAATTTCATTCACTTCCGTTGGAATTAAAAATTCTTGAAAATACCTAATGCAATAAAATGACCATAGCTCAGAAAGAGAGGAGGTTGGGAGGCCAAAATTTTTTCCAGAATTTTTTTCCATCAAGTTACAAATCTGGAGGCATTAGATCGATAATCGGGGCTGAGGCCAAAAATACCCCTTATCCGGCTATATATCCTTTCACTGAAAATTGTTCAAAAATATAAAATTAATGGAATTTCATCAAAAATTAATAATTTTCCGCAAAAGTTACTCAAAATATCAAAAAAATATTTGTGAATTTTTCCAGATATCTTCGAATTTTCATGACTTTTTCTTGACCCTTTTTTCGTTGTTTTTGAGTTCCTAATTTTCAGGAAAAAAACTATCTCAGCGAGCATAGAAAAAAAGTTGAAAGATTTGATTCTTCAAAGCTTAATCAATTTTTTCACGGCTTTTATCGATTTTTTTCCAAGTTATTGACTTTTTCATAATTAAAATTCATTTTTGCTCCTTTATAAGTAAACTCGACTCTATTTCAAAAACTTTCAAGCCATTTTAAGCATAATTTAAAGGAAGTTCAACAGTTTTACGACATTTTTATGCATTTTTCGCCAACATTTGAATGCTTTCATTACATTTTTGAATTTTTTTTGTGCTTTTTCAAACATTTGAGAAATCTTTCAACAAATTAATACATATACAAGTTATTTTAAGAATTTTTTTAAATTTCAAACTATTTTCACATTCCACGCGTTAAAAAAATTTGAAAAAGAAAAAAGTAAAATTTCAAATATTTTAAATTTTTTTTTCCAAGATCTTATCACCATAATTTTAAAGTACATAGTCTTGCAGCTCAAAAACATAAATCAAAGCCAAAAAAAAGTTGTTATCCCCCCCCCCACTTCCTTTGATTTTTGTAGTACGATTTTTCAGCACTAAGAAAAAGGAACTGAAATATATTAAACGAAGAAAAAAACTGACAACCCTCTCCTCTTCCTCTTCCCCTTCAAACACAACAAAAATCCTACTATTAGAATTGCGACTTCATTTCAGAAAATTTCAATTCCAACTCCTTCTTCCATCATAATTAAATTCTGCAATACTCCCGTTATAAAAAACTTTTCAAACTCGTTCGCAATTAAAAATTCGTTTTATATGATTTCATTTTCAACACCAGAAAAATTCTCATTACCCTCTCATCTTGGTTACGGCGGCAACAAAGGGTCGAATTAATACTCGTTACACCCTCATCCCTTTATAATCTTATACCCTTGAATATCAGTAATTTCGTCGCTGCAACTGGCGAAAAAAGGGGGAGAATCTGTTCTCTGTAGTCCGTACCATACTTGCATTTTGATCGAGTTACTCCATTTTACGCCTTTCCACCGGCGACCGAGCCGAGCGGTAATTTAGATAATTGCATTTCGTCTCTAATTACCCGCTAAATGGCCAATGTTCTTTCGCACCGAGTCCATACGTCACGGCGCCTGCAGCACTGTAGCATGGACCTGGTACCATGGTCAACGAACATTTCAACCGCTGCCATTCCGCTAAAAGGATTTCAAAGGGATGACTGTAATATGTCTTTCGGTAAATGACTCGATTAATTTGTTGCATAGGTACTTCTTGTATCCGCAGTTAATTGTTTTAAAACTTTGTTTCGTGTTCGAATAAGCTGAGTTTAAGAAGGATCTAAGTAATTTTCTCGGTTAATTTGTTTATGTGCCAAAAATGCAGTTTGAGAAAGGTTTTCTTTACGATTTTTGGACATGTTTTCAAGATTTATTTCCACAGATACAAAACGTTAAGACATCTAATTTTTGACTGATTTCATGAAAAAAAATTTTTTTGATACTCCCTCATTCTGAATCAGTGAAAAGTCACTGATGAACAGTCAGAATTGCAGCACAAGAAAAATCAGCGAAAGTCACTGATTTTCAGTGATTTTTCACTGATTATTCAAAGAATTTCACAGATTTTTCAGTGAATTTCATGAATATCACTGAGTTTTCAGTGAATTTTCACTGATTTCCAGTGATTTTCACTGATTTCCAACAATTTTCTTTCACTGACTTGCTTTTAGTGAAAAAATTTCACTTATTTATTACTGTGCTGCAATTCTGACCGTTTTTCAGTGTTTTTTGATAAATTTCACTGATTCAAAAATGAGAGAGTAGAATTTATCAAAAAAAGAACAATATAAAAATTAATAAAAAATTCAAATCATTGAAAATTTTTTACATTTAAAAAAAAACAGAATTTGAGGGAAAATAATGAGTTGAAAATGGTTGAAAAATTGACAAAATCGTAATAATGTACTTAAAAACAACAACAGCAACAACAACAGCTGAAAAACTTCATGAAAATTTGAAAAACATCACAAAATTTGTGCAACATTGGATACAAAAATTGTAAAAATATCTAGGAAAGTGTTGCAAATGAGATTAAGATTTGATAAAATTACAAAAAATATAATTTTCAAAGTATTTCTGATCCTTTTGAAAATGAGACCACCTCATGTGGTAGAAAACCTAACTGGTACTTTTTCATTCCGAATCAGTGAAAAACCACTACTACAGGAAATTTTCACTGATTTTCAGTGATTTTTCACCGATTACTCGAAGAATTTCACAGATTTTTCAGTGAATTTTCACTGATTTCCAGTAATTTTTTTTCACTGACTTGGTTTCAGAGAAAAAATTTTCACTGATTTATTACTATGCTGCAATGTCGACTGTTTTTCAGTGTTTTTTGACAAATTTCACTGATTCAAAAATGAGAGAGCAGAACTGGCAACTTGTAGAAAATAAAGGGAAAAGGGAGGAACTATTTCCGATTACCAACCCATCACATTTAAAAACAAAAAAAAAAAAAAAATAGTAGAAAATTTACTCATTATTTCAATTTTAAACAAGCAAAACACCTCAGTGGTAAAAAAAAACCAACTGATGGAATGGAAAACACATCGAAAATAAAGGGAAAAAAGGGAAATATATTACTGTTACCAACCTTTGAATTATGAAGAAAACAAAAATTGAGAATTGTTAGAATGGCCATGCAATTGGTAGAAAATTCAGTTCCATAACAATGTTTTCAACTCAATTTCTGCTACTTGTCCATTCTACTACTTCAGTAGATAGATATCAGTACTCGAAAATCATAAAATACCACTTTTCAAGTTTTGATAGGTTCGTAATAAAAGTATTTCTCCTTTTTTGCCTTCAATTTTCTGCGATTTGTCCATTCTAACAGGTGTTAATTTTTGTCTGCTCCATAAAAGATGATTTTTCAATTCAAAAGTTGACAACAGAGATATATATATTTTTTTCTCCACTTTTTTCTACAATTTTTTATTCTACACCATTTGGGTTTTCTATCACTTGACTTTTCATACCTTTTGTGGTATTTTTCTTGTTTAAAATCCAAATTCGGTGTAGAGTAAATTTTCTACTTGGTATGTTTTTTTTGTTTTCAAATGCGATGGGTTGGCAACAGAAAATTTCTCCTCTTTTTTCTATATATTGTGCTTTCTACCAGATGACGTTTCTACCACATAAGATGGTACCTTAAAAATATTACATCATTTTTTATCAATTTTTAAAATGATTTTTGCATGAAATTTTCAACTAGAAATTTTCAATAACATTTTGAATATTTTTAATAATTTCTGAAACCCCAATTTTATAACATTTTAAACTGTTTTTGGGGACATTCCGAATGACTTTCTCACAATATTTTGACAATTTCAAAATTTTGAAGATGTTCACAATATTTTTTACGAAATTTTAATTAGACGATTTTGATTTTTTCTTCGGGACATATTCAGGCAATACATTTTTTTGATGTCATTTCAAGTATTTTGAACCAAAAATGGAAAATTTCTCCAACTTCATCAGCCATCTTTTTTTTGACAAGTTTTCCTCATTACCAGTACTTTTTATCCGAATTTTCTTCGTTTTTCATCTCAGCTGCTTTATTTTGCACACTTCATTTCAAATTCATCTCTATCCGAACCAAATTACCAATACATCGAACTTTCTCATTGGAGAAAACCCACACAACTCGACCAAACACTTGTTAAATAAACTCATCTGGTACGAAAATCCTTCGCTCGGGCCATCGTCATAGAACGAAACACGTGAACCCAAGGCATACGGTATCATTGACCGCACACCGCTACCTCAGTCCTTTCCATCAACGTATCACACACACGTACCACACAAGTATCTGCCCGAACCTCAGAGACCAAGGATACCGGGGGTAAGCGAACCACCATCGTCACACATATCTGCTATACGTATACGAACGAAGCCGCAAAACTTACGCCCGTCTTGAAACCTAATCTTTACAATCCCTTAGTCCCCAAATAATCATAATAAGATAATATAAAAAAAGAAAGGGGGTCGTCACGGTATAATGGTTTTAGAGGTGTCCGGGGTGTCGTATTGTATAACTCGGCGAAAACAACTAACGCCAACACATAACGTGCGCTGCTGCTGGCCCATCCCTGTGTATACTTTCTCCCAAACAGAATTAACCCTTCGCCCGGCCTTTAGATTGTTCGCACTTTTAACGAACTACTCCGCAGATAGACTTTCTCTCGTTTTTATTTGTTTTTTTCTTTCATCATCCTTCTCCCTTCTCTACCCCTTGTCTTAGCATCAATTGCCGTACATTCGCGAGCCTCAACCGAAGAGAAAAAAAATTTAGCTTTAATTTTTCGCGATCTGCTTTCCGAGAGGATTTTCAGTTCTCAAAAGGTAGGCCAAAAAAAAAGGGGACTAAAAAACGAGCCTAAGTCACGCCGACGACGATAAACGCGCTGTAAGCTAATTTGTGTGTGATACGGTTCTACGAAAAGAAAAAACCTATGAGCAGAGGGGAAGCCATACCGGTCGCTTCGAGAAAACGTACATAAATCACAACGTTGGCACCACTGAATGGAGACCTTGATGTAATCTGTCAAAAAAGGGTTATTTATTAGCGCTTTTTAATGGCATGGCATTTTCTATATGTACAGTTTCTGTTTCATTATCAGATAATATATTTAACATAAGTTTTTTTACTCCTTTTCTTTCCTCCCTCTTCTTGTATACTCCTCCGAACAGAGACGACGTTCAAGTTGCCGGGTGGGTCGCGACGTCTTCGCTGGAGAACTAGCGTCCGCGTGTCTCTATCACCCCCCTCCCCTTGCCCATTACTTGTTCTCTTCTTGAGTCTCAAAAAATACATTGCATGAAAAATAAACGCACGAGCCAGTTCCAGACATTACAAATCATATTAAAGAGGAGAAAAGAAGCATACCTACCATTAAATAATACCAAGATGAGTCATACAGCTCATACCCTTCAAACCGAAGGCCAAAAGCCACCTCATCAACTCAAAATTGATCTCATTTCTTCGAAAAATCATTTCAATCGATCCGACTCCATCTACACCCTCTTTCCCCCAAATCCGAACCCCATCCCTCCCCAATTTACTCAAGTACCACATAAACTCGGCAATAAATCATTTTCTAACCAGCTCGTCAAATGCATAAATCGTCCCAAGGCAGCAGACGACACGACCAAATAAACCTACATACCCGTTCCTCCACCTTCTAAACGCAAACGACTCCCAGACTAAGCTATAAAACCTCATCGTCTTGGTGGTAGCATAAATACCGCGTCAATAATCGTATAACCGACATCTTCGGGAGATGGGGAGGCCGAGGAAGATCAAACACAATCATTAAAGAATGATGAGGCGTTAGAAAATCAGCTGTTTTTACCGACGAAAGTGATAATAAACCCGCTATAACTATAAAGAACGACCTTGGGTCATAAAATAAAGCCGTCGCAACTATAAAACAGTCTGACCCGGGCTAGGTAGCGTATAAAAACGGCAGGCATGTGTATACACACAACGTAACACACACGGGCGTACGTCACAATCCCAAACAAACCATAAAACTAAACAATTTAATGCGGCTACTTACACATAAAAAGGAAACCGTTAGGTATTATGGCCCATATAATTATCATAAAAAACAATGACTCGCCGTTTCCGACGACGACTACGATGACGATACGCCACCGCCGCCTCATCTTATGCACCATATTACACGCTAACCCGAACGAAAAATACAAGAGGGGAACAGATCGCGATAGGGACGCGGATGCTCGCCAGATGGCGGTATTGTATGGGAAACGTAGTGTGCGCCATCTATGAAGAAAAAGGTGGACTGAGCAGGATTGAGTAGAAACAGAACGGTTTTTCAAAGGGGAAATTGATTCGTGGTGAATAAGTTGCCTAACTAATCGCCGCAAATAATTCGAAGAATTGGGACGGCGAATCGGGTAGGCAACTTATTTGCCACGAAAGTGTTTTTTTCAAACGCAGGCAGAGGAATTTCAATGATTTAATGTCTTATGAAAGTAAATTTTGAATAAATAATCGAATTAAACTTGAAATTCTATAAAAGGAATTCAATGACCAAATTATAATAATAAAAATAAAAATTAAATTTATTAAGTAATTAATTTATTAAAAGGAAGTAATACCCATTATACCATTAGAAAATTTTCACTTTCCAGCTCATAATAATTTACCTTGGACGTACTGCAGGCGTTTTCCAAAGATTCTCGAAGTCTTGATACACTCATTTTGAATAAACAGCTGTCCAGGAAAACAAATGAAAAGTGTTTCTCCGAAACAGTCCCAAGTTCAATAACCATATGAGAAAAGAAGCCAGGTGTATTTTTTTTTTTTTTTTTTTGATACCATGATACCATTATTTTCTGGTATGAAAAAAATTCACATTCAATTTATTAGCTGTTTTCACTTTTGGTTTTTGAACCTGGGCCATTTTGAAAAACCACCTCGGAATCAGAAACGTGGAGACTCATCTTAGCTCATTGATAATTTCTAGTTCCCAAAGACAATTAGGTATTTTCAATGATCAGTTTCTCAGCATTTTTTTCCTAGAAATTTTGGTACTACTGGTTTTTTTCAAAAGTGCTACTTTTTACAATAAAAGTCCATGATTCTGTGAATTTTGACATTGCAATTTGAACAGAAAATTTAAAATTTTTTGTCACAATTGCCCAAATTGAATGTGACATATCGCACATTGATCGAAGAATATCCTAAAGTTCATCCATTCCATTTTGAGAGGGCAATTTTTTCAGCTTGTCCAATTAAAATCAGGATAAGAACGGAATGTAAAATTTGAAAATTTTCAGTTGGAAGAAGAGAACTGAAAAATTAAAATGCCAAATTTTAACAGTTTCCAGTAAAAAATGTAGAAGAAAATTTGGGATTTTCGATGATTTTCGAGATATTCAGCGATTTTTACAACCGAAATTTGAAACCATAACTTTTTACAATGCAGTGAAAAGTTGAGTAAGAAAACTGTATTATGTGCTAAATACTCTCAAAAAAAAATTTGTATTTTCCTGAAAACGTGCCTAAGTTTTAAACGAATAGAGGTACGCTACGATAGGGTTAATTAAGTAATTTTAATTTTAAATTTAAATTTTTATTCAAAAAAATTGTTTAAATAGAAAAGCTATATTTCAATAACGAAGAATTCGTCCTTTACCCGAAAATTTGATTTCAGGGTTTCTAGGCCATCAGTCCTATCAAAGATGAAAAAACATAAAAATCAACGCAGATTACTAAAAATAGCTTTTGGGACCGTTTCATCTGCACCTCATCCAATCACCTGCTTTATTATTTCTTCTCAAAAAAAAAGGGCTCAATGACCATTTTTGAACCAAAATTAGCCATACTCAAAAAATTCCAACTCATTTCTCAAAAAATGACCACCACAGAAACCCATCCATAAATTTACATATTACAGAACTCCATTCATGCATTTCTACAACATAACCCTACTCGACACCTGATCAACCGCCCCACCTCAAACCTTTACGACCATTCACACTTCGGAAATTACCTCGCTATAACATCCATAATTCATTTTTATACTGCCATCATTAGAAACCACTCTCACGCTATCTACACCAAACCTACACCAACCACGATCTCCTTTCGACTTCCTGCTTTATTAGTAGACCTCGCTACTTGTTCTCCTCAATCTGAAGACAGAGCTGAGTTCGAATCATCGCACATGATACTCGTACTGAATGTAATTCGAGCACACATACGTTGAAAAAATACGATAACTTACATGGCATCCTCTCTTAACATGCTACCATTTAAATTAACTCCAAGGTTAGACTAATAAAATACATTATTCTAATGAATTTGTTCATTAAAGGAATAACGTACTGAACTAGATTTAATTGTGGTGTACAAAATTACCCAGCAGACGTCGTTATGTGTTTGGTAGCCTCAATTAGATTTTTTTATCTGTTTAATTTTAAAATTCTAAACCAAAAAAATATATTTTGAGCTGAAGAATTTTTTCAACTTTTTTAAATTAAAAAAAAATCTTGATAAACATGTTTGCCTTAATTAAAACTTCAGTTGTACAAAATGAAGAAGAGGACATGTTTAAATTTTAGGAAAAATTGAGTCATTTTTCTCAACAAAAGGTCAAAAATATCAAAGACCATCAAGATTTTATACGGGGGATAGGGGGAAGAGAGCTATTAAAATTGGAAAATGATTTGATTTTTTGATATTTTGAACAAAATTAAACTATTTCCTGGTTAATGTATTTTTTAAGTTGCCAAATCGAGTCAGAACTTGAAAGTGAAAAAAGATGTCATTTGCAGGATGTCTGAAAAGAACTGTTGAGCAAAAAGTTTGACTTAGCTTGACCTTTTTGCATAACTTGCTCTACTTTTTTAAGAGTCACCCTCTCTCCTCCCCTTGACAAAAAATTCAAACAAATATAATTTAAAAAAAAATATCATAATGAGCTAAAATTAACATTTTTTCGAAAACTTCAAACAAATATAATTTTTTAAAAATAAATCGCAATGAGCTCCTCAAAAATTTTTACGAAAAACTTCAAACAAATAGAATTCAAAAAATCACAATGAGGTCTTTTTTTATTTACCTATATTTATCAAGGGTGAATACAAATTTTTCAATTTTTGAAAAAAGCTTGACCAAGCATCAAACACAGATTTTAGGAGAAAATAGTGACTTTAAGTGACTTTTTATGAGGCAAAAAGTGTTCGAAAAAGTGACCAATTTTTCAAATTTCTTCTCATAAATAAATACCTCCCCCCCCCCATTTTTTTCATGACTCAAACTGTATTGCTCTCTGCGATAGTGCTGAAAAAACTTTTTTTTCTGTAATTTTTTTTATTAATAAATCTTTGTCAAGGTATACCTTATCAACAAGGTTGGTGAACTCATAAGTAGGTAAAAAAAGATTTGATAGGACCTTTTTTTTTTAGAAATAAATCAGTATTTTTCTAATTTTATGTAAGAGGGGTAGGCCGCGGCCGTGTGAACGAAAAAAGTAACTTCAAAATAAAAAAAGTGACCAATAGAGACATTTTGGCAAAAAACCTGACTTTTAGTGACCAACCTTGAAAATAGGGGAGAAGTCACTAAAAAAAGGTGACTCTGTTTAATGCCTGGTTGACCTTTAACTCAAAAAGCTTGACTTTGCTTGACTAGCTTGACCTCTAGAACCAAAGATTGACTTTTCTTGACCTTTCGAACCAATGATTGACTTATCTTGACCAGCTTTACTTGCTTGATTGTTAGACAATAGACATCCTGGTTTATTAAGAAAACGAGTAAATTAAATTTTAAAAAATTGGAAAAACTTTCCAAAATTGTACCTAAGTATTTCAAGATAAAAAAATCTAAAGAAATGGCAATTGAGGAAGAATTAAATTTTTTGCCCATTCAATAATGCTGGGGTCAATTTCAGCACCATCTTTAATGAAAATATTGAAAAATTATTATTTTTTATCATCTAAAAATGTCTCCGATAAATGAAAAACTAATCAAATTCCAATAAAAAGATCCTGCCATCGAATTTCAAAATTCTCACACCCTCGAGGCATTCACACTCATCTACTAATTAATCAAGTATCGCAGCTACGTGCCAAAAAAAGGTCATCTTCAAACTGAAAATTCATCCCAAATGAATTCACAGCTAAATCCGAAACAAAACTTCGTAGAAATGCCTTTGCTTCGTTTGTCGCCGACTATCTCACGTCGACAGTAATTTTAAGCACCTTAGTCATTCCCTCGATGATTCGCTCGTCAATGAAACCTCTATTTGGCAATATTAAACGAGGTGTCTAAATTTAAAATCCTCCCAGCAGTATAATTAACAAAACATCCAGCATTTTCTTAGGGATCAAAGAGGACCTTGTAGGTAAATGGGTGTGAAAAGTTATTTCCATCATAAAACAGGAAATTACGGTCTAATTTCAGGGGAGAGATAAACGTTGTTGTTGTTCGTCATTTATACGATGTCACTTTTGAAACCAGTCGTAAATTTCGCAATCAATTCGACACAATACCAAAGGTATCTTTATCTTTAGATAAATTCTCAACTTCCTAATAGACCTTTTTTTTCAATCTGAAAATATATTTTTTTAATTCTATCATATGGGTTTCCATTAACTCGATTCATATTTTTTTTTCAATTCCAATTTTCTTTATTTTTTCATCTGACATCGTAATCAAAGCTTTCTCGTATTTTTTCATCCTTCATTTTTCAAAGTATGCAGCTCATGCAGCTCGTACGCCAAGATGTCGATATATTTGCCGATGTTCTATTATTTTTCGACTCCCAGACCACAGAACTGATCGACCATCAAGATTAGCTACCATTTCCTCGGCAAAAAATCACCCACCATAATCGAAAACCTAATTACCTTTTTTTTTACACCGAGGAATACCCGAACAGAACCACAATAGAACATCTCGAGGAAAAGGGGTAAAAAATACAACACCGTTCGCGTAACTTACAATAATCCAACAAGAGAAATTATTTTTCCATGGTTTATCGCGCAGCTCGGTTATTTTTCAAAGAAATACCACCCCAGCCTCTGCATCTGATCTTCGTACCCTCTCCGCTCCCTTACACGACTATCTGCTGCGCGTACCGAACCCTTTCGCCGATCGCCGCGCCTCGCTGTAATTACTTCCCAGTTAAGATGAAATTTGCGTTAGAGAATTATACGCCTGTTGGAGGAAGGTTTTGCTGCGTAACCCTTTTCATTATTTTAACTTTATGAGAAACAATAGGGTGACTCTCAAGACAATTTGACTAATTTATCGAGCGTGGGGGCGAGCCGGAGATTTACGGTACTTCCTAATGTTACAATAATCGCCGATTTAAAATTCAAAACGTTATCACGTTTTAAATTTTAAAGTAATTACTTTTCCCAGGATTTAATACGAGCCGACGACGAGGAGATTTTGCGCTGCGCAAAGGCCTCTTAGAGATACCGCGCCCTATTCGTTCGTCGGGCTTTTTTTTTCTTTTGCAAAGGACCCATCCGGATGAATCCCAACACCTCGTTCGTCGGTCTCGGGTGAATTTTTATTTTGCTGATTTGTTCCACCTCTCACGTAGCCTTTTTTTTTTTCGTAATTAATCGACAAAAATTCCTTCGAAGGTGTTTCTGAAATGTTTACAGCTCTTGGAATCATTACGATTGCAAAAAGGGTACAAAAACTTATCGTTTTCTTCGGGTACCAGTTTCGGGGTAAATTTGTCCGATACGATTAATCCGCGCCAAAACTTCCTGCCAATGTTTCCTGCCCTGCACATCGACCGATACAGTATAAAACCTGCGTTGAAAATTCTCAGCCAATAAAAATTGCCAATATCTGGATTTACGAGGCGTTTCGTCCTAAATAAATTTGCCAACTATACGGGTTCGCCTTTAGCCGAGGAAAAAAAAAATCGAAACCCCTACGACGTACACGAAATACCCATAAATACTCGAACGTTTGGGCATAAGATATACCGGTGAAAAAAAAACACACGAGAGAGAGAACTAAAAAAACCCAAGAATTCGTTTTTCTCATTCAGACGGGCACATTATACGTTTATAATACTAGGAAAGAGAAAAAAACGGAAAATTCGCATCTGATATCCGAAAGGGATGAAAATACGTAAGAAAAGCCCGCCAAAACAGCGCGCACGAGGGAAAGCCGCATTTCCAACAACCAATAGCGTCGACCGTTATAATTAAGAGACATTAGGATCTCTAGCACCGCCGGTGCTTTATTACACCCTTAAGAAATAACTCCGCTCGTAAATTATTAAAGTTGCTCGCCGTTCTTTTTTCTCTCTCTCCTCTTACATTCTTCGTCTCCGTGTTCGCCTTTTGCGCCTCTAAGCTCTTACCGCGCCCGTTTCTCGGCCTCCTTCAGCGATGCGTTTGCAACTTTCAAGAGTCGAAATTTTCTTCTCTCGTACGACGACACGGCAGCGGCAAAGGCACGAACACCGACACACCAGCACATACAAGACTGTAACACGTAACCAATCCATAGTATCTCGCCTCGCGTACGCCGAGCCATAGAAAAGTATATACGTATACAAGAAAAGGATACATAGTTTCCCTTTTATCGTAAAAAGCCACCGAAAGGCGGTCGAGACGCGTCGCTTGGTTGCCTTGCACCGCCTGCGCGCGTATAACTTTTAAACGTAATAAACTTAATAGGGGCGACCGCTAATATTGAAAGATTGGCGGTATTTTTTTCTTCCCGGATCCTTCCCTTCTTTCTTTTTCTTCCAGTCGTTGCATCTTCTTCGGAGATATGTTCTTACCCGGCAGCCAAGAGAATAAGTTTTTGATTAATTGCTCCGTACGTCGAAATGTTTACCTCGGTATTGGGGAAATTGGGCTCGAATATGGTTTGTTGTGCCGTTTCGTGAGTGGCTGAGGATCCCAATTTTAATCCACTGATTCGAAAGTTCGGCTTTAATTGAGAAATTTACGAAGACAGACGATAAACTTTACGAGCATTTGGTCTAGCTTCAAAATTCAAGGAGGTAATCCAGACTAATTTCTTGAGAAAATAAATTCGAACTGATGTTTTTCTATGGTCAAGGTGGAGAGGAGGAGGAGGTTTGGCTGGAGCTTTCATTTTCATACCATCTCATATGAGTTTTGTGATCTCTCAACCTCGAAGATGAATAATTGAAATTGCCTAATGGAAATTCTATTGAATTATGTAAAATTTTGCTAAAAAAAGTTCTCATTGATATTTTCACTGGATTTCAAATTTCGATTCTCAGATAAGTATACTTGACCATATTTTGAAATGTTTGAAGAAAATACGGCAATTTTTCCACAAATACGAACAACTATAAAATCATAATACGATTCCTAATTTTTAAAATAAATTTCAAATCAAATTGTCGAGACTTTGGAAAAATTTATTGATCAATACCTAGATAAATTCAAGATTTCTGTTTTTCTTGAAAAGATTTTAAAAAATCAAATATTTTCCACGACATTGACATTCACATGAAGGAAATCTGAAGATCACGAAAGAAAACTCATCCAAAAAATTCTCTTACATTAATATTTTGCCTACATAAGGTGCCTAAGTATGTAAAATAATCGAAGAATAGCCAAAATTTTCAGTCGATACACTCGAATTTTCAAGAGTTCAAACAAATACCTACTAACACGATACACAGACACACACATGTCCTTCTTCAAAAATGAAAATAAGGCAAAAAATCCATACAAAATTTTCTTCAAGTTACCTTTTCAAAAACTTTTCATTGATCTTTTCAATTTTTCATGAAAATATTTTAAATTTTGCTAGAAAAAATTTCAACATTTTACGTTTTGAAATAGAATTTACTTGGTACTCCTCTTCTCAATTTCAAAGATACGCATTAGGGTGGGCCGAAAAACCAAAATTTTGATTTTTGAATCGGACCACCGCGCGAAATATGGGGCTGGGGAGACTAAAAAAATTCAAAATCGATATATCTTCCGATCGCGCAAGAGCCTTCAATTTTTTAAAAATTGTCAAAAAGCCATTATTTTAAAGGGACTAAGTACATATCTAGATCAAAAGGCAAAATTTTTTGAAAAAATCTGTATTTTATACCATTTTTAAATGTTTTTTCATAGATGAAGTGTAGCAGGAAAAATTTAAAAATCGACTCATAAAACATGAATTTTTTCAAAAAATTGTGCTTTTTGGTCTAAATAGTCACTAAATAAGCATCAAAATTATTTTTTAATTTTCTTGAAATTTAAAAAAAAATTTCAAAGTATATTGAATTTTTGACATTTTTAATGAATTGAAGACTCTTGCGCTATCAAAAGATACAAATCAATTTTGAAATTGAAAAAAAATTCTAGCAGGGTGTCAAACAAAATTTGTTGAGAAGAAAGCTTGACTTAGCTTGACCCCTTTTGGAATGACTTTTTGCATGACTTTTCCCAACAACCCCCCCCCCCCAAGTTATGAGTCTGTACGCCAGTACCTACCCCCTCCCTCCGTCCAAAAAACCTATACTTTTATGTGCTAGTAGCTATTTATAGAAAATTACAATTTTAACAAACACATTAAATTCAAAAAAACGTAATTTTTAATAGCTATATTTTTGAAAAAAGCTTGACCTTTTGAGTGAATCAGGGTAAATTGGTAAAAAAGTTTGACTTTTCAAGACCGGCATGACCTTTTTGAAAAAAGCTAGACTTATCAGGATAGCTTGACCTCTTAGACACCCTGTCTAGTCTTCACAGTCCTCGTCTTTTCCGCGATGTTCCGATTCAAAAATCAAAAATTTTGTTTTTTCGGCCTACCCCAATAATACAAGTATTCGTTACAAAAATGCTAATTGTGTTCGATTTTTTTTTTTTAAATTCAAAGTTGAAACTGATGGGTTTAGAATTTCTGAAATCATAAAAAAATCATCGAAAATTGAACTTTTTCAATAAAATTTTTTTTTAATCAAGTTTGAAATCTTTTAGGTACTTTTATTTTTTAAAAAATTACTCGACATTTTTTTATTCTCTTCAAAGAAGAAGTCGGTAAAGAGGTCTCCTTAAGGTGACTAAAATTTTCAAAACTATGAAAAAAATCATTAAGACCCATAAAAGATTGTTCAAAATTTTCAATCTTAATAGGAAACTGAAGAATTTGAAAAAAAACACAATTTTCATCCCTGTCGCAAAAGTTGAGAATCTCAATTCTGTAAAATCAGTCTATATAGGTACTGAAAAAATTCATGGAAAAATTGCAAACAATTTTCAATTTTCAACAATTTTCCTTGATTTTTTATACGAAAATCTGAGTCAACTCGAAGCCTTTACATCTCATTCATGGAAAGCCAAAATTCTTGTTTCAGTAGATTAAACCGAGAGCTTAAAATCAACTCTTTTTTATATTTTCAAAAAAAATTTGGTCACTAAAAATTGCATTATTTTTTTCTTTTGGAATTTATGACTCTTAAGTATCTGCATAACTTCATTTTTAAACCTAAAATTTCGTGCTAATAAATTATACGGACATCCCAGCCAAAATTTGAAAAAAGTAACTTTAGGAACCTCTGACAGTCGGAAAAGTAACCAAAAAAGTCCAAAAAAGTAACCTTTTTTTTTTAAAAATTTTAATTCATGATTTTACCTAAAAAATGTAAAAAATTCATTCGAATTTTTACTTGGAGGGTTCGTAATACATACTAAAATGCCATGGTATACTTTTTTCAAATCATTTTTTTAAGCAATTTTTGATTTTTTTTAAAGCAACATTTGTTTTAAAACAATTTTTTTAAAGCAAAAACCAAAAAAATTGATTTTTTGCTCAAATTTTTGAAAAAAGTAACCAATAGTAACTTTTGAGAACAAAAAGTAACTAAAAGTGACTTTCCTTGAAAAAAGGAACAAAGTTACTTTAAAAGTACCTATCCTACTGGGATGCCTGATTTTCATTTAAAAAATACTTTTGAAGATAGAGGAGGTAATTGTGGAAAATCGAAGACAATTTTTTCACCATAATTACTGCCACTAATCCACCTCAACAATTGCCCTTTGTAGCTGATTTCAAGATGCCCATCAAATCACAAGGTAAGTACTCGTATTTTCGGACTTTTTTGGACTAAAAATTTTAAATTTACAATTTTTTGCTCGCCCCTACCTTTCAGAGAATCACGTGCTTCAAATCGATAAATTCCATGTAAACCAATCACAGCAAATTTTTCAGCTTTCTCTACTGAATAACTGAATTTTCAAACGTGAGGGGGGAGGAGGAGAGGCTAGAGGTTCTTAAAAAAAGTATGAAATTTTGAAAAATATGGGTAATCGAGGGATTTTAAGTATTTTTTTCAACACTCGAGTTTTTAGTCAAAATTCGAAATTTTTCGTACTTTTAGACCAGTTCAACGAAATTCGTACTTAATCGACACCTTGGATTTTCTAAACCAAATTTGCACCCCTCCTCTTCTCCATATCCACAATTAGATCTAGAAAAATAAACCAAGACCCAACATGCAACTCATACTGCCTATATTCTCTCCGTCAAGGGACCACACCACACAGTTAAAAACTAATTCCCAAAGTTACACAGGGCCCTCGCATCGATCCAACAAAAATTTACGACCAGATTACACTTTATTACGACGCCGCGTGCTGGTGGACGCTTCTGCTGGTAAATCGAAGTATATGGAATATTCGGCCGAGCATTAGGAATACAGGAAACCCCACCAATCCCACATCGAAACCCTTACGATGAAGTGAAAACGTCCCAATAAATCGCCCCACCTCATCCACGCCGGCCATGCACACAGCAGTCCACCGCAAACGCCGAAGTTAATTTGTCCAATTTTCAAACTCGATGCGACCCTCAATCACACCCTGCCCCGGCAACACGAAACCGATAGAACGTTTTACGTTGTATTTGAGAATTGGGGAATTTGGCGCATCGTTGGCAATTCCATCGCCATACACATCGTACATTGGTCTGTAGTCTATCTGTATATACCTATACGTCCAAAATAGGACTGGCGAGTCGAAAAAACCCCCCTACCGAGGATACCGGAGAGGGAGATCGAACGAGCCCGTTATTATTACTTAAGGGATAGAGAGCGTCGAAGTTAAAATTGAGTCCGGCGTTTAATTGCCGCAGCACGGCGCGCCGCACCGTTCGATAATATAAACTGTTAGCTTTGCAACGCCATAAAACAATAAAACATGGAATCTATCGCGCCGCGGCGCGGATTCGCCCTCAACCCTTCGTACGTCGTGCGAGCCTTCGCACAAATCACGAAAAAGTTTATTACTATGTTGGAACAGAGGATTAAGTTGTTTTGCTTTGTTATTTCGTTCGTTCGTTCGACGCTCTACTCTGATACGAGTCGTCGCGTTAAAGCGTTGCCTATACGCTCGCCCTTGCGTCTCGTGCGGCCATTCGCACCCTCCTGGCGCAGAACCCATTGTATGCGTTTGCGAGGTCATCACCTGAAAATGTCACCTATTTTCCGCATACGATTTCGTCTCCCACTCGGTACACGCAAATAATATCTATAGAGTGAAAATGATACAATACCATCACCATCAACTTTGATTACTTGAACTTTATGCCACCAATCCCCAATTTTATGATACCCTTCGAATTTCGACAAGATTTTGCTCCCCTTTTGTTACGTATACACATGTCTGATTTCCTCTCCGCTCGATCATTCGAGCCCACTTATAATTGGTCTACATTGTGATTTTCGCAAACCATCCATATCCAGCTCTGTATATTTATTCATATCCACAGTGTTTAATTTCTGCTGCTTCTTGACAAATAGGGTGATAATTGTTGGTATAAAAATACCCCCATAAAAGGATAAAGAAAGGGGGTTGATCTCGGTTCATTTCGCAGCCTACATGCATACGATGAAATTCGAAATTCATTCGTTTTAACGAGCGAATACGAATCTACAATCGCGAATTATTATTAACTGGTCTGCTTTCCTTCTTTTATGTGGCTATGACCATATCTTCGAAATAAGTGGACGATGACAGTTTGAATTTGGTGCATAAAACGATTCGAGTGTCATAGCCATTCAATCAAATGCTAATTTTGGACCATAATCGATGCTTTTCTATAGCACATTTCCGAATTAAATTGCATTATTGTTGGTCTCGATTTTCACGATTTCTAAATACAGTTTATATGTAGAATGGAAATATGAATAGGGATGGGTCAAGTTGCACGCGAATATGACCATAAAATGTACCCCTACATTTATACATTTTCATGTCCTATCTATTGATATTCATACGAGTACGCGTTTATTTAGTATTTTCGTATTTTGCAGGCGTCACAAATATACTCGACGAAAATATAGGCCGTTGTAGATAATTATATAGGATAATTTTCGCAACGAATTTTTCGACATTGCGGTATAATAACTTGGCAAAAATTAATTGGTCCCAAGAACGCGATATAATTTTTATTGCCAGGGATACGGTTTCATGTTGTAATATTTCATACGAATTATCAGTGTACCTATATTTTATGCGTGAAAATTTTATATGTGTCATAATATTATCCCACGTATCTATCTATGCTATTTCCCTGATAACTGAATAAATCGAAACAGTCCTAATTTATAGGGGGAAAATTACTCTGTGTGTATTTTTTGAAATATTGCTACAAAAACTAATAAGTAAATAATAAATTTGAACAATTACTTAAAATTTTAATGAAAATAATTACGTGAAAATAAAAATAAAACAAAAATCAAGAAAATTTAATTTTACGAACTATTGCAAAAATTATTCTCATGACAAAAAATTATAGAAATGCGAAGAACAGAAGTGAGAAGGATCATAAGGTCTTCAAAAACATTTTTAACTGCATAAAATACACCAAATACTTAAAGAACTAAAAAAGGAAAGTCGAAGCAAGAACACTTCCTCTTACTCATCTGACTAAATTTTTTCTTAAAAATTATACAAAGATAATATTCTACTATCAAAATTGACAAAAAAATCATAGGTAACGAAAAATTACTCAAAATAATATTTTTTAATTTCAAACTTTTCAAAAAAAAAAAATTAAAAAATTGTTCAAATTGCACAAAAATTGTAAGAAAATACTTGTATCTAACGTTGAAATCGAATAAAATTTCAGGGAAATTTTGCAAAAACTGCTCGAGATGCTATAAAATCAATTCACAGTGGGAAAAAAATTCATTTAAAGCGAAAACAATCGAATCGTGTAAAAATGATGAAACTGGAATGAAATAATTTCAAATATTGGAAAAAAATTGTTCAATTAGCAAGCAAAACTGCCAGAAAATGATGTGAAAATTTATAAAGTATAAACAACTAAGCACGATTTCACTGAAACTGCTTGAAAGAGCACGCCACTTCGTCCCATTAATGTTAAAACCTTTTAAGTGCCATTTTTTTCGAAATTGAGGTTTTTAGTGTTTCGAATTTAGGAAATTGAGCTGCATCGATTTAAAAAAAAAAGAAGTAAAAAAATTGATTTAAACCTCAATGCAGTGGATTTTAAAATCTGCCAAGTCCATAAGCGCAATGCAAATTTTGTTACGTTTTTTAGCTCTCCTGTAAAATAATAAATTTGGTACTGGGAAAATTTTAGCATTAATGGGACGATTTACCTATTCAAATTGTGAAAAAAATGATGAAATTTAAAAAAAAATCGTTTAAAATCGAGTAAAACTCGATTAACTGCGAAGTATTATCAAAATGTTTCAAAAATGTGAATATTTCACGAAAATTATTCTTAAAAAAGATGCAAGTAAATCGAAAAAGTTGAGCGAAATTTTTAAAAAACTGCTTAAAATTCCGTAAAAACTGTTCACAATGCCGAAAAAATTAAATTTTTCATAAAAACTTTCCTAAAAATTGTAGTCAATAAAACTACTATCAAAGTTCTAGAAAATTTCGCAAATTTGAAAAAAATTGTTTCTATAAAACTTCATTAAAATTCATGAAAATATTTTCAAAAAGATTGAAAATTTCATGAAAATTATTTAAAATCTGAGAAGACGTCAAATTTGCATGAGTATAGATAAAAATTTCATGCAAAATAGACATTTTTTTTTTAATTTCAAAATTTCATGAAATTTCATGATTATTGATTATGAATAATTTATTTAATACATATCTTAGTCAATTTTCAAACCATTTGATACAAATAAAACGATTTTTGAACTTTTTGAATAATATACAAAATTTCAAAAAAAAAGAATCAAAAAATGGCTCTAAGGGGTTTTTTAAGCCCCTGAATCGTTTTCCAGATTTGTTTCGACTCTATACTTAAGTCCATAAAATTCAACTCTCTGAAACCTCCTGATTCTCAAAACATTTTCAGAACTATTTTTTACAACTCTTACCTCGTTACCTCACTTCTATAATAATTGTTCACATAATTTTGTCCCACTTCAACAATTTTCACATCATAATATTAAAATTTTGAGTACTTTTAACAATTCTGTTTTATACCTTATTGAATGATTTTTCAACATTGTTTTACAATATTTTCGATAAAATTGTAATTATTTCTTTGTGCTATTTTGAACTATATCATATTTATCTCTTTTTTCTGAGGAGCAATGTTTTCATCAAACTTAAATTTCAAATTGGGAAAAATTTTAAATTTTTAGACCATTTGATACGAATGTAAAATTTTTTAAGACTTAAAAAATAGAAAAGTTACTCTGAAAATGGCTCAAAGAGAGTTTTTAAAGCTCCCAAATTCTTTTCCGGATTTATTTTGACCCTATTCTTTAAAATCCGACTCTCTGAGACCCACTGATTTTCAATTTTAAAAATTATATTTCACGACTCTGACCACACTTCTTCAATTTTTCAAACAATTTTGGCCCACTTCAACAATTTTCTCACCATAAGCTGAATTCGAATAGATAGGTACTTTCAACATTTTCTTTACTTTAGGTATTGAATGACTTTTTACATTTTTTTACCACATTTTCGACACAATTATAATAATAATTCATTTGTACTATTTCGAACCAAGTATTCTATTTGCCTTCTTTACTCGAAAAGCAATGTTTTCATAAAACTTAATTTATTGAAAATTCGAAAAAAAGGGTCGTACGTGCGATTATAAAAATTGTGAGGAAAAAATCAATTCGAAGCATTTGAATTTGGTATTCGAATTCACTAAAAAAATTCAATCCTCAAAAAATACAAAACTATACCTACTTTTTTTTAACCCTTTTATTTTCTTTTGATGAGCCCATAACTCAAACTAATTCATACAGAGGTAGGACCAGGAACCCCACCTCTGGTGAGGTAATAATCGACGACAAAATTATTCTACGACAATTTGTAACATTCTTTCCGACCTTCCCAGGGCTCATTACATTATAAAAATATATAAATTACACACTTGTACCTTAATATATTCTATAGGGTCAATCGTAGGTATAATTTATCGGCGTTTAAACTGCTGTTATGAAAATAATAAAACATTAAAACAAATAGTTACGCACGTATACATCAAATTAATTCGAAACCCTCTCGAACGTCAATGCAGTGCACCGGAGTCATTTATAAAAAAACCTGTCAAAACCCCCGCTACTACCGGGCCAATATTCGGCCATCATTTTTCGTATCCATATACCCGGACCTTCGATAGACCCATCTAGTCTAGCTAGGATACCACAATACATAACCAATCCAACATCCAAGAATTCTTACCTTAAACGACCACATATCGCGCCGCATCCATTCATCCGCAGCCATCCAGCCATCGTCGTCGACTCGTATACTTTGATGATGAATATTGCACAAATGCCCATCTCGAACTATCGATAGATACACATTACATTTTCACATGCGCGAATAAAATCGCCACGCCACATCGCGAACACCCGAACCACTTTGGCCGCCGCAACTAAACCGCACACACTTGAACTACATAGACGCGTATACTTATTTTCGGAGCATTTCCTAACAGATATTTTTTACACACTATCGACATATTAAAATTTAAAATTTAAAAAAAAAACGAAAAAACTTTTAAACACCGGTAATTTATACGCTTTAACCGCACACGCATCGCGAATGACTTTTATACAACGAGAGAAAAAAAAAAGAAAAATAATAAACATGAAAAAGAAAAACGAGAAAAAAAACGAAAAAACGAACAAAAAACCAAAATGAAAAAGAAAACAAAACCGAAAAAAATGATAAAAATTAAGGGGATTGGGGACGAAAAAAACAAACAATAAAATTGAGAGAAAGAATAAAAACGGAAATGCGAAAAAACAGAGACATTATACATCGATTCAGTGATCGTTTTGGGCTCCTTGGGCGTTTGCTAGAGCGACCGCTGCTGCTTTTTGGGCTTGCGCTTGTTTCTCTTGTTCGTTTAGTTCTTTGATAGCTTGGATTTCTTTCTTTAGCTTCATACGTCGATTTTGGAACCATATTTTTATCTGTCTTTCAGTCAGGCATAACGCGTGGGCCATTTCTATTCGTCTTCTTCGCGTTAGATAGTGATTGGTATGGAATTCTTTTTCTAATTCTAAGGTTTGGTATCTGGTATACGTTTGGCGGCCTCTTCGTCTCATTCCGTTTGCTCCTGGGTGACCAAAAAAGTGAAAAAAATACAAATTATTATAAATAGACTAAGGTAGATACATTAAAAATCGAATATACCTAGGTAAGCACATAAATATAAAAAAATATTGTGTCACGTGCATGTAGGTAATGAGGTATATAATTGGGAGAAGAGGGGAGGGAGAGTAATCACAGTTTATTCTGGTAAATTTTCAAAAATATCCCATGCTGTTAATAAATAATATTTATGAGTACATTTTTTGGTCCTATTTCAAAAAATTATATTTTCTTCCAAAAAAGAATGAAAATATGTTGGAAAAAAATTGAAGTCATACGAAAATAGTGTTTTTCAAACTCAAAAACCATGTAATTTCTGGTGCATCAAATTCCTAGCAGGTTTTTTTGAACTAAGAACTCGTTTACACAAAACTTTCAATTGAGAAGAGCCTAATTTAATTTTAAAAATTTGCATCGAAAAAAAACTGAAAAAATTCAAATGGTCTAAATAAAAATTTCATTTCAAAAAATTTTAAGAAATGGCTCAAAAAAATTTTTTGCAACCTGTGAATTTATTTCTAACCGAAAGGAATCCCGGTATCATAGCGAAATTCCGAAGAAAAAAAGTGACTTTTAGTGACCTTTTTTGAGAAAAAAGTGACCAAAAATTCAATATGGGGGAGGGGGCAATTTCACAGTTTTTTGAGGGAATTTTTTAATTTGCCGAATCTCAACCAAGGTAGAGAAGAAGTTAAATCAAAATGAAAATTTTTCAAACAATATCGAGCGAGGTATCAAAATATGTTTCATCTGTAGTGTTGGTTTCTCAAAGTCATTTTACTGAAAAAAATAATAATAATAAAAACAAATGATCGCAGAAATTAATTTGGAACGGGATGGGAGATGAACTTAATAACACAAAACTTGGAATTTTCCACAATTTCAAGTTAAATCCGATGTCTCTGAGAATATTCTATTGTCATTAAAAGGACTTTTTCATTTGGAACGGTTTTTTTTTGTCACAGGACAATTGTCCTTCATTACAGCGCATAGCAAGAAAACAAAACCAATATTGTGTCCAGATGTCAAAAAACCAATTTTTATGAATCAATTAACAATTATTCTCACTTTTGCGTATAATTTTCCATTGAGGGTATCAAAGGCTATACTACATATGTAACTTCACTATGTAGGCAAATATTACCAAACTTTTGAATTGTTTCGTTCACTTCATTTTTCAAATAAAAATTTTGCATTGCCTTTTCTATGTTTTCTCTTCCCTTAATAATGGCAAAGTAGCAGTTCTAGTCCCGAAAATTTATAGTTCAAATTAAAAGACTTGCAATGATAATAAGAGCTCTAAAAAAATTGGATTTTTTTGCGCTTTTGAGTGGAAAAATTGGAAAAAATTTCAATATCACCCCCCCCCCCCCCCATACAGCTGTTTCTACCATTTTACTGAAAATGAAATAATCTCTGCTTTTGGAAACTTCGTCCGTTTTTCCATTTCGGTTTAATTTTTTTCATCTGTTTCAGATTCAGTTGTCCTGCCCCTTCAAGCTTAATTAGCAGAAATGAGTTATTTAAAGACCTACCAATAAACCAATTTTTCAGGCTTAAATTTCAAAAAATCGTTTTTAAAAAGTTTCGTTGACGAAATGCATAATTACTTGACTTTTTTGAAATTCACATTTTTTCACGATTTCTTGAATTTTTGAAAATTTTACACATAATTTCTCACAGGTCCCACCTCATCCGTGGAAAAAATAACAATCTGTATTTAGCCAATTCATTTTCATTCTCATTTTTTAATTTATATAAAAGTTAAATGATGATGAAGATGCAAAGGAGGCGATCTCTCCTTTTGATTTTTTTTTTGAAAAATAACAATTTTTGGCTGACTAAAAATAATTTTTCAAACAAATAATATGAATTTGACCAAAAAAACGCAATTTTTCATCTCATGTCGTCATGTCATTCTTCCCCAATGGAGAATGGGGAGGGACCAATCGATAGTGATTTTTTTAGTTATTGAATAAGTAGACAATGTATGAAAATTTTGAATCAAATTAAACGACAAAAGATCAAACCCTCAATGGAATGACCTATTGACCTTGTTAAGCTTGAAAATCAAGTTTGACAGCTTTAAAACGAGATATCTGCAAATTACAATATTTTGGAAAATTCTTCCAGAAATTCAGTAATTTTATTAAAAAATGTTGCGATTCAAAGCTCGATTTTTTTTCGCGTCACCGCGACAGTTGTCCACATATCCCCTTCTTCGTCAAAACTTTTTAGAAGCGTTATTGTCAGCAGATATATTGCTCAGTAAATTATTCTTGTTGGAAATTTGTTCTACATTTTTAATAACTTTTTATACTTGAAGTAAATTTTCTGGGCAAAAGAAGGACCCTACGAAAAAAATGAATAGAACATGAACTGTGGAGCATGAAATTTCCTTTCCTAAAGTCAAACTAGTTTTTTCCTTGAAATCTTGGTTTTCAAGATATTTCAACTGAAAGTTCAAAGTTCAACTTTTATCTTTTATTACAAAAACTGAAAAACAAGCCTTCCAGAAGAAAACTAACTGAACTCAACAGAAAAAGAATTTCACGCTCTACAATTTATGTTCCATTTATATATTTTTTTGGAGGCTTCATTTTTTCAGGAAATCGTTTTTTTTTTCTAATGTACTACCATGCCTGCATTTCAAAAAAATTTTACTGCAATTCATGCTGAGTTTGAATATGATTTTAGATTTTCTTCATCACGTCAAAGTTTTTTACAATTTAATTTTTTTACGCCTCAAATTCAATTTTATGAGCACAGGAAGGATCCTACGAAAAAAATTTATAGGACATAAATTGTGGAATTTGAAATTTTCTTTCCGTAGAGCTCCATAAGCGTTTTCAAAAAATTTGTTTCTTGAGATATCTTTTTAAAAAAATGAAAATTGATCTTAGGACTTTCGACTGAAATATCTCGAAAGCTTAACTTCCTAAAAAAAAACTAACTGAACTAACCAGAAAAGAAATTTCACTCTCTAAAATTTAAGTTCCATTAATTTTTTTCGCAGAACCCTTCCTTTACTCAGAAAATTGATTTCAAGTTTCAAAAGTTCTCAAAAAGTGGGAAAAATTTCAACAAAAAATTCACACTGTGAAAAATCCCAACGTGCTGGATTTTTTCCCCACCAAAATCCTATCAAAATCATCTATTAAAGTCGAATGTGTATTTTCACGCAGGCCTGTGTAATCAGTAGAAAGTCAAAAAACGAATCTAGATCAATAGACCTCCATAATTTACACCCCCATCATACACTTCAATATCCTGATTTGTCACTAGAAAAAAATTCATCTAGGTAAAAAGACAAAACACACTGCTCCCAGATCCAGATATCTCACATCGTGACAACCGCATATTAAAATCATTACGTAATGAACTCGTGACTCGCGACTTTTTCCATGCACCAAGATTATTCGCACATTAACGACCACAACAACTCGTTTATGTAAAACAACTATACGTTAAAATGTCACCGAGTAAGTAATACACATTCAATTCATACATTAGAGACTTGGCGTACAGATAACCCAATATTTAGCGTGTGCACTGTGCAGGTAAACATAGAAATACACAAATGCACGCATGCATCGTATTTATTCCAAGCCACCGCCAATGCACGTCGTACAACTGCACTCAATTTCCCCATATTTCGCATATACACCAATTAAACATAATATATCTTTATCTATACATACAATGGTGTAATGGCTGACCACCAAATTTATCGATTTTCATTACACATATTAATGGATGATCTGCAATTATTCATAATACGAATACAGGCATGCCACACAGATTTTGGGGGAAAATAGTGACTTTAGTGACTTTTTATGAGGCAAAAAGTGACCTGTTTTTCGAAAAAAGTGACCAATTTTTCACTTTTTTTTCATAAATAAATACACCACCTTCCCAAAAAAAGTCACAACTCAAACTGTATTTCTCTCTGTGATAGTACTGAAAATACTTTTTTTCTGAAACATTTTTTTATGAAGGGTAAAGGGTGCCATATTTCGACCACTTTTTTTCAAACTTCCACCAATCAAAGACTTATTGAGGTAGAAACGTCAGAAATAGCTTTAAAAATACATTGATCTTTCCTCCACCACCCCTTAAAATTTTGAGCCGATACGATCATTTTTTGTATTTTTTTGTGATTTTTTTCTCAGGGAACTCAAAAATTGATTTTGAAATTTTGGAATCCTAATTCCGACCACCAGCTGATTTCGTCTTCAATGAGCGAAATCTACCCGAAAAGAATTTTTTCATATTCTTCTTTCACAGAGTGAACAAAATGAGTATTTCGAGCCCCATATGTTAGCGCACATTTTCGCATATTTTGGGAATAAACGCATATTTTTACATATTTTGCCATATTTTGCGCATAATTGACCATATTTCGACCATTTTACTCGTTTTCAAGCATATTTTACTCAGTCATTTTGTCTTTTTTTTACTCTTTTTTTTCACCTTTGCCACGCAAAATTCCATTTTTTCATTTTTTCCATCTTATTAAAAAATGAAAATGACAAATGACAATTTTTTTTTTGAAAAAAGTCAACACTACTACCAGATCATTAATTATTTTGTTTTTGAATCGAAAATCACTTTTTATCAACAAGAAATTACTGAAATTGGTCAGAACTGCTTTAACTAAATCATATTTTAGCACTTTGAGTGGTATATTAATGACCGGATCGAAAAAGGCTGTTTTTTGATACCCATATCATGTTCACATATTTTCGCATAGTTCGAGTTTTTAGCCCATATTTTTACATATGCATTTCACCTTTTTTTAGCGCATGAAATATGCACATATTTTGTGTTTTTTAGAACATACATATCCGGTCCTTGATAATAATACAATTTATAATTTTATAACTTACGTCTAGAATAACTTTTTACTGAAAAAAATCGTAATATTCTGCATTTAAAAATTAAGCTAGTTATTTTTTTTAGAAATTTAGTATTTTTTAAATTTTATGCAAGAGCAGAAGGTCGTTTGAATGAAAAAAAGTGACTAGAGTGAAATAGGGACTAATAGTGACTTTTGGCCAAAAAAGGGACTTTTAGTGACTAACCCTGAAAATAGGGGACAAGTCACTAAAAAAGGTGACTCTGTGGCATGCCTGCGGAATACTACCCCACCAAGTTGGTAAATTCTCGAGACTCGAATAGAAAAAATTTCAAGCACCCTTCGCAATCTGCGTTACCTCTTCGGTGGGAAAAATTATAGAATTACTCATCTCCGCCGCCGGATCGGGCCGAGCAATACTAATTATGCAAAATAAGCCGTTACGAGATTACCCAGCAGCAGCCACCGAGAGAAAAATCCCATCCGCCGCGAATAAGAAGCCGGAGAAAAAAAAACGAAACAAAGAACACGCGAAAATAAAAATATTCTAATAACATATTTTTTCGAACACAAAATTTTCATTTACGCAGCGTCGTAATTTAGTGCTTAATTACTATATAGTATACGCCTCGCTCGCAACCAATGGGTTTTCACGCCACACCAGAGCAACAGAGAGAATCACGGGGCAATGGGGAGAGCTGCGGGGGTGAAAAACAACACCGTGCCACGCCGGTTGCCGGCATCGAGCCAGGACGAGGAAAGCAGGAGGAAAAAAAGAAGCCTGGAAAAATGCTTTTATATAAGGTAACGCGCGTTAGAAAACTCCAAAACAACGCGGGTAATTTATATGGCGTTATACTTTATATTTCAGACGGTAGGTATTTTCTAAACCGGGGGCGTAAATTAACTCCTATATAACCTCGCGAGGAGGCGAGAAGCGAGGGCAACGCGAGAGCAGCCGAGGAAAAGCCGTATAATTAGTCAACGAAGGAAGAAAGCGTAAATTTTAAAGCAAAATAAGTAGCCGACTAAGTTAAAACACTCCGGGGAGTGTACACCAGAGCGAGGAGTTTTTCCATATATATATAGGTATACGAGAGCACACGCCAGCTCCCCCCTCTCCTGACAGCAGACGCCAGGACGAGGGTGTTCTATAAGCAGCAACGAAACTTCGAAATATACCGAGTATAAGAGAGGTTTAAAATTATACGTACCGTGTAAGAAAAACAAAAAAACTCAAGCTCGGGGAAAAAATAACCCCCTCGGAGCCCCGTCCCGGGCAGAAAGAGAAAACGAACGCGAGAGAAAGAAAGGGAAAAAAGTACGACAAAATTATGTGAGACACGTTTTAAATTTGAACTCTAAAGGGAGTTAGGGGTTGATAAAAATACGGTCTCGCGAACGATATACGGAGAAGGGAGAAATACGTCTGGTCTCTCCGTAGGACGCTGGTAGGACCTGCTATCTTCGCAAGACAGAAGAATTTTTCTGCTGCCATTTTTATACCCTTATTTAGATTATACGTACACACAATCGCATTTCTTTCTTTATTTTGTATACGAATCGTATAAAAATTATACACGTCTTTGACGCATTTTCCATTTTGTCTTCATTTTTTTACGCTCCCTAATCCTGGTCCCCTTCAGATATATTTTTCGTTTCCTAAACATCGTGTCAGTACATAAAATATTCCCACCTTTTTACCATCTTAACAAGTCGTCGTTTTAATTGCGTAATTTTTATTTTATCTTATTGCTGCCTCCCTCTTACGATACGAAAAAAAGAGAGAATTCCTGCCTCGAAGGTAATATAAACCTAAATGCACCCCCGAACTATTAATTTATCGACCATTCTTCTTCAAACTCGAAGGTACCACCGGTGTGGAGGACTGTACGAGAAAATACCCCTCGCCGCAGTATTTCGTTCGTTTACAATTTAAATCATGCCGATTAAAATTCATTAAATTCTTAGCATCGTATTTTCTTTTTTTTTTACTTTTTATTTTTCCATTTGGTGGTGTAATTTTTTGCTGGTCTGTTTCAGAGTTTCGACTTTCATTTTCATTCGCAGCAATCTCATTTGTCGACTGGTGAACGTACACGCGATAAGAATTTACAATGGCGAAAAAAAGGTGAATGGTAATAGGATTCTAACCTTGCGATTTTTTTCACCAGAGGTTTTCTGCTCTTCTTCCAACGCCACTGGATCGTTTTCGATGCGAATGGGTTTTAATTGGAATTTTTCCCGATGCCAACGTGTAAACGAATCACGACGTTGATTTATTCTCGAATTCGATTTGGGAAACCGATTCGTTTATTTGATTTTCGAGAACAAGATACTGTAACGTTTAATTGGATTTTATGGCGGCGTTTTGTTTTATAATTTGGCTTAAGTTTTGCCTAATATGAATAATCAATTTTGAGTTTATTTTGAGAAGTTGGAATAATTTTTGATTTGGGGAAAAAGGGGGGATGGCAGAATCGAAAAAAAGTTTTAAAATGTTTTTCAAGAATTCTGGAATTTTAATAAAAAGTAATCACGAAATAGGTCATTTTTAATCTACATATTTTAAAAGCCCAAAAACAGACCCATGACTTCAAAGTTTTCTTGCCCGAAAAAAAGCTCGACAAGTATTTTTTTTCGCAGTAAAATTATCTGGCTCAACATTTTTATTCTTATTACAGATTTTTCAGCAGAAATTTTCGAAAAAGGGAGGGGTAAAGAGGATAAATTTGATAACTAAAACTGTGCAAAAAATAGACAGTTGTCATTACATGAATTTGAATAGGGACATGGCATATCATGGCGGCGCTATCTCTATTTTTTTTATCATCCCGGAGGTAAAATTCTCCAATTTTGACTGCCATGTTATGCCATGTCCCTATTTGAAAATTTCCATGATTATTATTGATTTATTCGTAATAAGATTATGCATTTGTTCACTGTTTTGCTTTGTCAGGATGTCTACCAGATTACTTTTTCAAATTTTCATGAATTTTTCCACGTCTTTTGGTGTGGATTTACAGAAAAAAAAAAACATTAAATAATGAGAATCAAAAAAATGAAAAATTTTCAAGAGTAGAGAAAGATACTTTCTCATTCTGAATCAGTGAAAAGTCGTTGATAAACAGGTAGAAATGGCATCACAAAAGAAATACCTAAGCAGAATTTTCTGATTCTCAGCAAATTTTTACTGATTTTTCGAAGAATTTCAAAATTTTTACCAAACTTTCTCGTGAATTTTCGCTGATTTTCCGGTGATTATTTTCAATAATTTTCACTGATTCATAAATGAGATATTGAAATGAAAAATAATTTTTTTCAGCCGCATTTCAAATGAAGAAAAAAATGTGTCAAGTAGGTACTCTACTGGAAATTTTTCAATTTTTTTATAAAAGACGATGAATTTTTCATGTTTTTTTTCAAACTTCGTGCTTTTTTCTGTGACATTTTTATGACTTTTATAATTGGTACAGACACCCTGTTTTTTTTTTGTTTGTTTTTTTTTGGACACGTACCTATTCTTGAGCCACCATGCCCAAGTCTGTGTGAGATGAACGTAAAATATTGTGGAGAAAGTAAATTTTGAAACACTAAAACGTACACTTTTTCAACATTCAATTTGAGAAATTAATAAAAGTTGAATCTATGATTTTTAGAACTTTTACAATTTTGCCGAATATCTGAAATTATTCAGAATTAATTTCAGTTATTTTACCCGATACTGAAAACCGTGCAAAAATTGTACTATTCTGTTCGATTTTTTTCAAAAATTCTTTAAATATAACTATTTAAGAAAAAAATCCAAATTTTACTACATTTTCTCTCTAAAAATCATATTTTAAATTCAAAAATTCAGTTAGGTAAGTATAGATGACTTCCCAAAAATTTTCTGTTTTTTTAAAGTTTTTCAATTTTTTGATGACTTTTTCGATAATTTTCTATTTTTTGAAAAATTATCGGATGAATTTTAAAAGGAAACTTTGCCAAATTTTTCAAAAACTATAGATTTTTATTATTGGAAATTTTCCGGTTTTTTAAAGTTCTTCAATTTTTTGATGATTTTTTCGATAATTTTCTATTTTTTGAAAAATTATTGGATGAATTTTAAAAGGCAACTTTGCCAAATTTTTCAAAAACTATAGATTTTTATTATTGGAAATTTTCTGTTTTTTTTTTTTCAAATGAATTTTAGCAGGGATGATCCACCCGTACCAGAATTATTTCTTCATGCCTAGAAATTTATTGAAAATATCAACTGTAAATTATAAGAACCTAGATATTGATTTACGACAAAAAAAAAAAGAGGACGTTCAAAAAAAATGACTGGAGCCTTTGAATACATGCATTTTCTCTAAATTTGAATTAGTCAATTTGGAAGAAAGTTCTCCTACTTGTACAGTACATCCACGAGAGAAGTACATTCAGATGAGAGAGAGGGTTGATTGACTTCCACCGACCACTCAAAAGTAGAAAAAAGCATTTGCCTTTTTTCGTACTCTCATTTATGATTATTTTTTCACAAAATAGGTAATAACTTGGGATTCTTCAAAACTACCTATGAAATGAGAAGCCAGAAAAGGTTGATTTTTCTCCTCAATAACCCCCTCCACCTCTCGAACATAATTCAGTCTAGTGTACGTCATTCTCTTCACTTACATGTACTTTTATCCTTCATTTATATTCATGAGGCTAAGGGAAGAGGCTCTAAAAGTAACTTTCAAGTTTATGTTAATTCAAATGTACTAAAAAAAATTATACCCAAGGATTTTTTGGCAAAAATTGAATGGTCAAAAATACATATTAATGTCCAAAGTTTTCATAATTTTTATTCTTGAAGCTTTTTTTGAACCACGCATATAATACCTTTACCTTTGTTCGAGACAAGTAGAAAAATTTTCTAAAAAAAAAAATAGAAAATAGCTCCAATCTCACACTATAAAAGGGTTATTCATCATTCACGTGTATTTTGTAGCAATAAAAGTAGAAAAAATTGCTCTACGATTACGTCGCACAAGCTGATAAATAAATCGCAGATACCTACACCTCACTACCCAGTACCTACCTACTCACGTATTACGCCGGTACATTAAAGAACCGTACATTTTATATAGTAACTTCTCCGGTCGTAATTTTAATTCGAGGATCTCAAGCAGAACGTACAAAACGTGCAATAAAGAAAAAAAAAGTCGACCGAGTCGTATAAAAGTCACATCTCCGGGTATTTGGCGAATAAGGTGAAAAATTGCTGCTTCGACGACGACGAAGCACATAGAAGGAGAAGATCTCTCCAGTAGGTACAGGGCTGCTTTAGTAGAAGGGGGATACCCCCTCTTTCTGTTGGGAAAGAAGAGGCGCTACCGGTACGTGCGAAATTTTTCCGCTTAATCGAACTAAAACACGAGTCAACGTAAATATAAATTTCGCCATCCGTAATAAGAGGCCATCTCAATTAACGAAGATTAGTTTTAAGTCCGGCGATGGAAGTAAATTAAAGCGACGACCTCGCTCACCGCCGCAGAGGCAGCAGTTTACCTAAACGCGTATGGACGAGGTTGCTCGGTAGCTGCCGTATAAGTAAGAAGTGGAAACTGTAAACGTTACGATGGCTTTACCGGGTGTCATAAAATTGTCGTGTCGACCTTTATGCGCCCTTTTATCCGCTTTAATTCCCAGAAATAAATCTGCTAACTCGGGTAAATTGTTTTTACGTTGCGAGAAGGCGAAACGAGAGAACGAAGCAGCGGCATCGCAGCGTTAATTTAATCTGCGGAGATCTTCGGGGTTAGACGACGGTGGATCTTTCTGTAGCTTATTTAACCTCCGCACCTCGGCGCAATTTCGGTGTACCTTTTTTTCTACTTCTTCTTCCATCGTTCGCGTGAAGTGTATTCTTTACAAATTAAAAGCGACTGAGTGATTTGATGAGGGGGAAACTCTCTCGTTGGGTAATTTGTAATATTGGTGCAAGAGGGTGGTATCTTAAGGTCTTCCTGGGGTTATTGCATTGGCCGAAGGTTGGGCACCTGCTCTTCTATAGATGGTATTTTGCAAACAGAGGGTTGTAGAACTGAGGTGATCGATGGTTGGGGATACTTTCGAAATTTATTTCCATTTTAAACGTCTTCGCCACTGTTTTGATCATTCCAAGGTATCCAAAAATTATGAAAAATTCACTCGAAAAGCTCTCTAAAAATAAACCTATCTTCGTTTTTTAAAAATATACCTCCATTTCAATATAATAAATAAATACCTAAATAAATACTCACGAACCGTTAAATTTTCAGTGTGGAAGGGACTTACCATTTTTTAAGTAAGTATCTACACGATTTCTTCTAAGTTCAAATATGGTACTTAATTTTAGAATATTTTTTTCTAATTTCATTTTTTTACAATTTTCCTCCACTCCCAAGTCCATAACCTAAAATTTATTCAACTTTCAAATTTTCATGTAGTTTTTTCCTCTTTTCCAAGTGCTAATTGACTTTCATAAAAATTTTCCAATTCTGACCAAAATTTTTCCACATTCAAAATTACACAAAATTTTTTGCAAATTCGATTTTAAAAAAAATTTGTTTGGATTCCAAACGCTAATTCTTTCCTGTACTAGTTCAAAATTGACCTTTATTTTTTTAAATCCAAAAATATTTTTAAAAATTTTCATATTTAACTTGTTTGAAATATTGTTCTCAATAATTGAGAACAATATTCCAAAAAAATAAAGCTTGGAAAATTTGTTATAGAATTTTTCAGTGTCGTAACTAGACATTCCTGAGGGGGGGGGGGGGGTAGAAATCAGAAATCATCAAATAAAAAGTATATTTTTTACCATCTTCAATTAATTACCAATTTTCATAGCATGATAGCATGAACAAAAAAAAAGCAAAACAGAAAGAGTCGTGTAAACACTTGACATGTCAAGTTTTTGAAGCACGAATTGAAATTTTATTTCAAGGTATAGGCAGTTAGGCACGGACCCAAG
The DNA here is from genome assembly GCA_033439095.1 of Pseudococcus viburni. Lineage (NCBI taxonomy): Eukaryota > Metazoa > Arthropoda > Insecta > Hemiptera > Pseudococcidae > Pseudococcus > Pseudococcus viburni. Next base: position 899,860 of record JAVBJF010000019.1, on the reverse strand, counting down.
TGAAGTGAAAGCAAAAAATTGTTTACAAAAAAACTCAATAGTCAAAAATTATTTATGAAAAACTGACTTATCAAAGCAAACAAATTCTTGTTTGCAAAGCTTTGAGATCTGAGTAAAAGAGACTTAGATTTTGAGAATATACTCAATTTTCAAATAAAAATAAAAATATTTCGACCTGAGCAAAGCCAGAGAGAAAAACTTTCAAAAGAATGCTCAAAAGCTGAAATTTACCTACGTGAAAGAAAAATAAATATTGTAAGAAAACTTTTCAAAAGTAGGTAGCTAAATTGACATGGTTTGGATTTTTTGATGAATAATTTCAATTTTCAAAAAATAAGGTAAGTGTCAAACTAAGCCTGAGCGAAGCGAGGGCAATTTTTTGCAGAATATACCTACCTACGTTATCGCTGTCGAAAAATATGGGTTTCAATTTAGTTTTTACTTTTTAGATTATTGGTAAGTAAAATTATGAATCGTTCAGATAAGTAAATGAAAAATTCGAATGGTCGATTTGAGATCACAAATATTTTTCGAATAGAAAATTCATTTTTGAAGGGTTTCGGGGGGGGATGTTGTCCCTGATCCCCTCCCTCCCACATTTACGCCACTGGAATTTTGAACTTGGAAAAATTAGCACTTGAAATCTGGAAAAAATCTCAAGAAAATTGAATTTGCAAGAACTTATGTGAAATTTTGAATGTGGGAAAAATGTTGGACAGGATCGGAAAATTTTTAGAGAAAGTCAACTACACCCAGGAAGCAACTGCATAGAAATTTGAAAGTTGAATAAATTTCAGATTTTGAACTTGAAAGCGGATGAAAATTATAAAAAAAAAAATCAGCTCGAAAAAAATGTTGTAAAAATATTTTGAATTTGTACTTGAAAGTTGAAAAAAAAATGGGCGAAAATTCGAATTTTGAACTTGATGAAAAATTTGGACTTGGAATTTGAGAAAAATTTAGAAAAAAAATGATGTAAAAATATTTAGGCTTAAAAAAATTTTAAAACGAAAATTTTTGAAAAAATTGAACATAAAAAATCAGTGAAAATTATCGAAAATCACTAAGAACCAGTCAGAATTGCAGCACAGGAGAAAATGAGTGAAAAATTTTTCAATAATAACAAATCAATGAGAAAAATCACTGGGAAATCAGTGAAAATTCACTAAAAAGTTGATAAAATTTATGAAATTAGCAGAAAAATCAATGAAAATTTTTGAAAAATCAGCAAAAATTTGCTGAAAATCAGTGGATTTCGCTGATTTTTTTCTTGTACTGCAATTCTGACTGCATTTATCAGTGACTTTTCACTTATTCAAAATGAGAGAGTAAGTAAAATTATTTTAACATGGAAAAAATGATGTAAAAATGTTGAAAAAATGAAGTAAAAATTCAAACTTGAGAAAAAAAATTCAATTCAGAATATTACTACCACGAAGTCTATGAAAACGACGTTGTTCATGTTCACAATGTGAACATTGCATCAGTTCAATGAACGAAAAAAACACTCAAACCAAAAATATTTTCCAAAAAAATCTCATCAACACACTCGGTTTTAAAATCGTTATCAAACCGAGCCACATAAACCAAAGCTGCATCAAAATTTCGGTAATTTTTCTTTCATTCCACACCGTTGTCATCACTCTTCCTCTCTTCCCCTTATCACAGCTCAAATATACCAGCATCATTTCCTCGCTCGACGAAAAAAAAACCCACAAGGCAATTAATACACATCGGAGAAGAATTAGCGGTACTACACCATCACATCCTCTTCTTCAACCGTAGCCATCTCCATCTCACTCTAGGTTTCATGATAATGATGAATATCCAACGCCTTTACATTCGTTAAGTAAACATAATCCAATCTAACATCCGAGTTGACGTTATAAATAGCTCCATAAATCTACTCTACGCCACAAAGAGGATAAAAAGAGTAAAAAAATACATACGTTTGAAGAAGAAGAAAAAAAATACGAAAGTATCTCCAACTCTAGTTCATGGAATCGTGAAGAGGAATGGAGAGGTAAATCTAAACACACTCGAATGTGGGATTTAGATGACAAGTATAATAGAAAAACATCGGTTAACTGTAAGGTGATCGTACCATTTGGAGGTAAAGTGGTCCTACCCAGATGCTATGGTTTCTTTTTCTGGTACTCTGATGCATGAAATGCTGCTGCGGTAACATTCTTATCGATGGCGCAGCGCCGGCCCGAGCCAAACCGAAGCCGCCCCGATGTGAATACTGGTAAAATGGAAAATGAGTTCTTTATCGTTTTAATGGCTTCTATACGTTGGGTTTTTATGATTTACGACTATTTAATATATACGTATAAACATCCAGCACTCACCGGGCAGTACTTCTCTCACCCTGAATAATGAAATGACCACAAGTTGACGAAAATTTTAACTATATGAACGTAAGCGAGAGCGAATATCTGGTTGATTTTTTTTATTTTTTGCTACTCTCTGCAGAAGCGGTAATTTATTCTCGACGGCTACTTTTGTTCGTGTGTGCATCGTATAAGGTCGATAAGGTCGTCGGATGTCGTCATCGACATTGCTATTTCGAGTAGGTGTGCAGAGCTCGGCTACAAATAATACCCAAGAAGCATGATCTTGTTATTCACGGTATTTCGATAAAAATGATGAAATGCCCAGGTTATCAAATTTTTAACATTTTTGCTTCTCATTATTGTAGAAAAAAATTGTTGAAAAGAAGTATTCACCCAAACACATTTTTAGAAGAATTAGCTTCAGAATTGAAGGATAGGATGTTTTTTATATTAGATAAAAAAATTTTCAAAAAATTTTTTTTGGGAAAAGTAATGTGAAAGTTTTAAATTTGTCTCAAATATCTGAAAATATGGCTCAATTTTAATTTTAGGGAGGAGCTATGGATCTGAGAAATCATCCTAGAGGAGTCTAGGGTCCTCAAATATTAAGCACATTTTTTTAGTCATCTTGCCCCAATTTTTGAGAGCTTCCTGGACCCACCTAAGATGGTTCCTCGGATTCAAAGTTCATCGCTAGAAATCAAAATTGAGTAATATTTTCAAATTTTTGAGGATAATTTGGAAATTTTGCATTATTTTTCTGTTTTTAGCATGTTATCCTAATCCTAAATCACATAAGAAATAGAAGAGCTCAGCTCATAGCTCCTAATTAATGTACTCTCTCATTCTGAATCAGTGAAAAGTCACTGATAAATAGTCAAAATTGCAGCACAGAAAAAATCAGCGAAATTCACTGCTTTTCAGCGAATTTTTGCTAATTTTTCGAAGATTTTCACTGATTTTTCAGCAAATTTTAAAAATTTCACTAAATTTTCACTGATTTTCCAGTGATTTTTCTCACTGATTTGTTTTCAGTAAAAAAAATTTCACTGATTTTCTTCTGTGCTGCAATTTTGACTGTTTCTCAGTGATTTTCGATAATTTTCACCGATTTATAATTGAGAGAGTATGGGAGCTAAAATTTTGGAAATTTCGTTTGTAGAGAAAAATGAACTACCTGAGAAGGGAGGCCTCTAAAATTCCAAAATTCGATACAACACACACCTTTTTTAGGTTGAAAGAATGTACATTTCCAAGTTCGTTTTTTCACCCCACGACTCATTCAAAACAACCATTCGAGTTCACTTTCAAAGGAACCCTTTCGTTCGGCTGATTGATGAAACTGACAATGACAGAATGAACGGTAGCCAGCCACAGCCACCGTGTTACGCCTGTTTAAAAATCTTACAGGTACATGAGATGATTAAACGTCGCGTATTCGCTTTCACTTCAAAAAGGCACGTAGACGCATTATCGACTTCCCAGAGCAGCGGGCGATCCTCCAACTCCTGTCCCAATAAGCTACCACTTTTACTTCACAGGTATCTGTTAGGTAAACGTATAACAAAAACTCACCATTGCATTGTTCAACAGCCCTGTTACCTGGCTGGATTTTTTGTCGATGAAATACGTTGACCTACTTTTCAATTTAAACGTCTAGAGAAGCCTTTGAAACCGCGAACAGAAAATCGACGTGTGAAAAGGATATACCTTGTTGTGGGTCTTTTTACCCTTTTTATCTATTTCTCATTATGTTTTTTTCGTCTCGAAGGTAGGTATACGTAATAACAATAAAGGCGAGTTTAAAAGAATGACCTACTTAGATTTTTTAGAAAGTTGGAGAAACTCGAAATATAGACGAAGATTTTGCAACGATTAACGATAGGTAAGTAAAATGAGAGGGGAATTTCAGTAAAGATGTGATTCAAGGATGTCAAATCGTTCTCGAAAAACGAACTAACTATAAAAAGATCTGGACAAGGATCGACTTCTATAGAAACTTCAACTCAAATATTCTACTCTATTGTACATATCAACGTTCAAAATAATGCAGTTTCGGTTGAATTTTATTGCTGCATTTTTCAAACTTGGGATCATGAATGCATCGCTTTCTAAAGTCATTTAGATACTTATCACGTGTTTTGAGGACTGAAAATTGAATATTTTCATCATTTTTCACCAATTCTTTATTGAAAAAGTAACCCTCAAACGATTTCGGCACGATATTATCTGCATTCTTGTGTCGTCCATTCGCCAAGACCAAAATTATCTCGAACCCCATTTTAATGGAATTTGACCTCTCAAATCATTGTGTTGAATAGCCCATTGATAAAGATGAACGCAAGAGGGTGAAGACCAAAAAATTAGGACTTTTATTTGGGGAATTTTGCTGGAACAATTTCAAAAAATTAACAATTTTTCATATTTCAGACTTTTTCAGGCATCATAGCGAAATTTTTGAAGAAAAAAGTAACTTTCAGTAACTTTTTTTGAGCAAAAAGTGACCAAAATATGACCAAAAGTAACCAAAAATTTAATTTTTTTCGGGGCCATTTTCTTACAGTTTTCTGGGGGAGGGGGGAATTTTTTGTAATTTTCTGCAAACATTTTAAAGATGAATCAACTGAAAAGACGTGAATAATTTCATTTATATTAAATTCCTTCGTCAAAACAACAAACAAACTAGCTAAATTTTTTTTTTTTTTTCTTGAAGAATTTTGAAAAATAGCAGTTTTTACGTAAAAATTTGAATTTTTGCCTGGAAGTACGAAGAAAAAGTGACCTCTTAGACGTGAAAAGTAACCAAAAGTGACTGAAGTCGAAAAAGTAACAAGCACTCTAAAAAAGTGACCCGTTATGATGCCTCCTTTTTTATGCGAATGAGTTTATAGAAAACACATAATCTCTGTACAACTTTGACGATGAAATTGAGCAAGGAATTTTTTGCAATCGTGAATTCTGAATCTGATAGGTAAGAATTTATTGGTAAACCGAACACGAAATTCATATGACAGCAATCTCTCAATTTCCATCCCAAAAATCAACGAATATTTTTACGTGTTAAAATTAATAAAAAATGTATCAATTTCTTCAATTTTTTTCATTTATTGAGAAAATGTACTTACTTATTCCAAGGTAATAATGGTAAAATGCTCCTGTCTTCAGAATTTCAAAATTTTTGCTGAAATTTTAAAGTATCTCTAGAAAAAGTTTTAGGCCCCAAAAAATTAAATTTTTGAGAGAGCTGTTTTTTTCAGAATTTTGTCGTGCCCTACTCTATTTTTTTTTTTAAATAACGTTTATTTCTTTAGCCTATCATCTTGAATCAGTGAAAAGTCACTGAAAAATAGTCAGAATTGCAGCACAAGAAAAATCAGCGAAATTCTTGGATTTTCAGCGAATTTTTGTTCATTTTTCAAAGAAATTCATCAATTTTTCAAAGAATTCCATCAATTTTTCAGTGATTTTCAGAGATTTTACTGACTTTAGTTAATTTTCACTGATTTTCCAGCAATTTTCATCACTGTTTCCTTTCGATGAAATTTTTTTCACTGCTTTATCATCTACTGTGCTGCGATTCTGACTGTTTTCTAGTGATTTTCCTTAATTTTTACCGATTTATAAATGAGCAAGATATCCACAACATTTTTTTTCATTTCTGGAAAGCAAATGAAACGTTATTTTGAAAAATGAACACTTGAATAAGAATTTTTTTAAATCGTTTTTTCATAATTTTATTAGGATCCCTTGAACATGAAATTTTACATTGAAATGAATATGTTTGGGCACAATATAACCAAAAATCTGTGGAAAAAATTTTCAATCATGAACTTTCTATGTTGAATTTTTTTCAAATTTCATACTTATGAATTGTCAACCAGGATGGTTGAATTTTCACTTTTTTTATTTTCGAGTTTCTGATTTCAAAATTTGACCAAAAAAATTTAACTCGAAGAAAAATTTTGATTTTACCGAAAATATGCAGAAAATGCTTAGGGCTATTGGTATGAGTTTTTTCAAAAATTTTCACCTATGAAAGATCATTCCTTCAATAAATTATCCAGGCCTGTGCAAAGAGGAGGGAAGGGGGGAGGGGTTTCCTCAGGTTCGTGTTTTCAGGGAGTCCGAAGTCAAGGCCCTTTACGACTAAAAAAGCTAAAAAAAATTGTTTTTTTTTACAGCGAGGGCCCTCAAAATAGAAAATTTTGCCTAACCACGTCGTATAACGACGTTGAAATTTTTTTTTGCTCATACATTATTCCCCAGTCCCAATTTTCTTTTCAGGGCTCTGACATATCAAAGATGTAGTCAGAGCTGGACGTCTTTTTCGTTAGTAATCTCTCAGATCGACTTCCAACATTCAGAAAAACCTCGCAGCTCCTCTAACAAAAATCCAACACACTTAAAAAATACCCATCTATCTCTAGGGTACGCAGTACGCGTCTCTCGCGCCAAGTTCTAAACTCGACGGCAGCATTTCTCGAAAATTGGAAATTCGCGCATCGGACGCGGCGCCGCTCCGCATTTGCCGGAAAAAGGCAATTCGTTTGATTTTATTTATTTAAAATACACTGGAAACCAATTAAGGAACGGTTATAAATTACGCCGGCCGGAGCTACGTGTCAAGGTGAAATGGAATAATACCGGGGGCTGAGATCGAGATGCGCGCCGCTCCGTGCAAAAACACAACGGCATCGCGGCGAAAGAAGAGACCCGAGTAGAGGAGGAATTTCCAAACGTGCAGGAAAGCGATTCGGCTTCTCCATGCTTCCACCTACGTACACGCTTTTCGCCGGCTAAAAAAAAACCAAAAGGAGGAAAAGAAAAAAGGGGGAGTGAATTGAAAGATGAATGTACTAAGTTCGAATGTTAATACCGAATCTCGCACGCAGTGGTGCCCAATTTGCCGCAGCAGCCGATTGCCTCATCATGTACCTGCGCTTTTCGTACCGTTCATCCGGGTATTTCGGAGCCGAGGCGGGCACACACTTTTGGGCAATCTTTCTTTACGCGTATTCGCCCCCGAACGGTGGCGGAGCTGGCGAGAAAAACTTAACTTTATTTATTACTGCAAAAGAACGAATTCTAAAGTAACCCGCCGCCGGTACCGTGTATTCGCGAATACACCATCGGAGAGGCGATGTTACACTACGCTACGTACGTATTTAGGAAAACTGTAGTAATCAGCACCCTTTGCAAGCCAAACTACACCGCGTATACTTGGCCAAAAGAGCGAGAGAGATGGTGTACGCCTATGCACGGCGAAGCGCGTACACAAAACTGAAAAATTACTCCAACACGTTTCCAAAAAAGAGAAAAAAAAGTGTAAAGAGAGAAAGAGAGGGAAATATAAAAGTTGAAAAAAAAAAACGTTGATTTGATTTATCGTCGTAGTCGTAAATATTCGCAGAACCCGAATGTATAAGCGCGGAAAATGCTCGAAAAGAAACTCCATTTTAATGTAGATCCACGCACCTTCCCGTCTCCTGGGTCCCTCGGAGGCCCCCCAGCTTTGCCAACGTCTGTACCAGTGTATTGTTTCTTTCGAGTTCGTCTTTCGAGTTCGTTTACGTGTTTTCTGGCGCGTAGATTAGCTTGCATTTTTCAACGTCGCGTCGTCGTGATGTCGTTTAACTGCTGCGACGCAGAAATTACATTATCATAATGCATACGGTATATCAACAAATATAACTACGCGACAATTTATCGTCGACTTCATCAAAACGCACAGAAACGAGCGTCGGTGCCGCTTCCACTTCATGTTGCTGGTCCCTGATGCGTAATACGAGTGTAGTAGTTCTCCATGCTTGACTATCGTGCATTGCACTGGTACGATAAGAAAACTTGATGAAATGAATGAATTTTGGGCAGATGGGCAGAATATATCGCGAGAAATTTGAAAATATTTTAGAATTTTGTCTCATTTTGGCACTTGGAAGTTTGTCAAATAATAGCAATTTCATTGGTACATGTGTTTTGTAAAATATTCAAAATTATAAGTATCAAATTTTCAAATTTGCAGTCATTTTTTGTCAATTTTGTCAAAGGGTATAGCAAGATAAGATAGTGTTTTGGCCCCCGAAAGGGTTTTTGACGAAACCTACCCCAAAAAGTCAATCATAATGAAAAAAATTCGATGATAAAAATTTTGGGCCCCTGTTCGTCAAATATTGGAAGTAGGACATATCAAATTTTGAAACTAATCAATTTGACTATAGTTTTCAGTTTCAAAAGTTATCCATAAATCGGCCAACTTTTTCAGTTCTTTGATTTGAATGTAGTTTTCGAATGATTTTGGATCATCTACCGCAAATTTTACATTCACTGAGCAGATAACGTCAGTTCAAAAATTTTTAAAATTCAAAAACTGAAGAATTTTATCATTTTTACCCTGAAATACTCTTTTATGAAAGAAGCCTATTCAAATTAATAAATAAAGCGTTCAAAATGTCCGACCGGTTGTAAAATTTTGAGCCAAACATAATTCGAAAGTGCATCACAAAAAAATCCCTTATCCAAAATTTCATGTGCCAAAGTTCATTTCTCGAATTTTGGAAAATTATAGTTCAAGGTTTTTCATCATCGTTCTGCAAAATATAAAAATTTGATCAAATAAACCAAAAAAGTTTTAAATTTGGTATCTACCCGATTTTCGGCCACCTGAATTGATTTGAAGCAGTTTCGAGATGTTTCTGAGTCTCCAAAAAAAATTGGAATTTTCCAGCACTCTGAAGAAAAGTTTATAAAAATGGACCATATAAACTTTAGCATCCATAATCATGGATTATCTATATTGGTGATCTATTTGATCGATTAAAGCACAATTGTCTAAAATTTTCAACTTCGAGTTCAAATCCATAATTTTTGGTAGAAAATTTTCATGGGAAAAATTTAAAAATACCTACATAATTGTGAAGGCGCATACGAAAAGGCGACCCCGACCAAAAAAGTTGTTTTCGAGAAAAAGCACGTTTAAAGTTTTTGAAGCATTTTTTTTCATTTTTCAAAAAATAATTTCAAATAATATAGAAGAAAAAACAATTTTTGATTTTTTTCAAACAGAGATAGCGACCTCGCGATGGTTTTATGCCAAAATTATGCTAAATCACACAAGTTTTTTTTGTTTTCTTTTTGACCTCCTGGCATCATAAAATTATGCCACGAAGCCAAAAACACCAAAGAAAAAAATTAAGCCAAATCTGGCATAATTATGCTAAAATGGCAACACGTCACATATGCTGATAGCGTATGGATCGAGGTAAAAAATCTGAAAGTGGGTCTGGGTAGGTAGACTAGATACCCTATTTTTGATCAAATAGGCCACCAAGAAGTATAGGTACTCTCCTATTTTGAATCAGTGAAAAGTCACTGATGAATAGTCAGAATTGCGGCACAGGGAAAATGAACGAAATTCTTTAATTTTTAGCAGATTTTCGCTCATTTTTCAAAAAAAAATCAATAATTTTCAAACAAGTTTCACTGATTTTCCAGCAATTTTTTTCACGGTTGGCTTTCAGCGAATTTCTTTTACTGATTTATTACAGTGCTGCAATTGTGACCATTTTCTAGTGATTTTCAATAATTTTCACCGACTTATAAATAAGAGAGAGGGTAATTCGTGATTATATGTAAGTGTCAAAAAGAATTTGCTTTTTTCAAGTCACAAAATTGAAGTTTTGATTGAAAAGTTGACAAACTGATTTGAGCAAAGAAAAATTGGAAAATTTGGGAATTTTTTGGATTGGAATGACTCGCATTTTCAGCATTTTTTAACACAAGGGTATCTAATATTTTTAAAAAACAGTCGCGCGAATACAGAATACTGAAATTTAAAATAATTGAAAATATCGCAGAAAACCGACTATTTACTGAGGTTCATATGAAACATTTTTATGGACTTCTAAAACTTTTTGTAGACTCCGGAACGTCTCGAAATCACTTTCAATCAATTTGTGAGGTAGAAAATAGGATATACCAAATTTCATATTTTTCTGGTGATTAGATCCAATTTTCATATTTTGCAAAGCGATAAGATAATTTTGAAACTTCAAAAATTCACCAAAAATTAAGAAATTAACTAGAGCATATAAAATTTTAGGTATGGGTATTCTTTTGTGATGTACTTTCGATTTATTTTTGTATTGACTTAAAATTTTACTGCCAATTGGGATACCTCCATTGTTAGTTTGATGGTGTTTTTTCAATTGGAATTTTCCATTTTTTCCAAATATCAATGGAGAAAAATGAAGAGAACTTCCTTTTCCAAAGACCAAGAATTGCTTGCAACATTTTTCCAAATTGTCAACAATTTTTCCTTCTCAAACATGGAAATTGTCCTCGCTCACTTGAGTGATATTTTTATCTTCTTTTGCACAAAATATCCTCGTATTTTGGAATGTTCTTCCCAAAATCACACCATTTTTCGATTTTTTATCGCACTTGACATATTTTGACCATTTTTTGAGAAAATTCGAATAAAATTGGTATAAAAATTTGATCATCCTTGCTCAAATCACCCTTGGACCCAAGTCTCTTTTTTCATCCAAACTTGTTAGAAAGGGGATGCTCTAAAAAAATGTCTTACTGGAAAGTTACAAAAAAATTCCCAAGATTGTTGTTTTGAAAAACACTGGGGTATTTGATGCGATGGACAGGAAGAAAATGAGTGATTCTTAAATTACAATTCGAGAAAATTTTCAACCAACTTGACAGAATTATTCTACTCATCTCATGAAAAATTGAAGCCAAAATTTAAAAAAATTGAATAAGTAGGTGTCTGCTTTGTTATAAACCTTTTCAAAGAAACGATACATTTAGATTTCAAAGTATTATTTACATTCGGTATAGATTTTCTCCATTTTTTTAATCAATTTGCATAAACATAGTTTAAAACAGACCATAGACACAGAATCGTGATTCATATCAAATACACGATCTTCCCCACCCCCCACTTTCTTTATCACCCTCTACGATCTTTTCCGTATCAACCAGCACCTGCTTCAAAAAATCCACAATTCTAAATAGGTAATCGATCGTCACCCGAACTCGATCACCTTACCGAGCGTAAATTTATGCGAGAAAAAATTCACCACTCGATAAACAATTCGCCTAATACGACCGACTGACGCCCTAGGCCAGCATGCAATTCAAACATCACTTATATCGATTAGGCCAATTTACATACAGACTTCCAAAACTACTTCCATTTCCTCCACCCTCCTCCCTCGACACAAATAAAACCACAGCAGCACATTCGCGACTCCAAAGTGGAAAAAAAAATTAATCAACTTTGGATCGAGCAGTCGAAAAAAAAACTGAAACGTAAAAAAATATAGACTTAGACCTTAAAACAGGAAATCTTACATCGAACATAGCATCGCCACGCCTTAATAATTTAGGCGTTAATCTTGGTATTATGACAATGATAAATGGATCGCAGCTTCCAATAGTATATTTCGGATCAGTATAGTTAGACGAGGATTTCGGATGCAAAGATGGCCGGTTGGTGTAGTATCGAGAGTCGAACCATACCATACACCGCATGGCAGCCACGACTGCTATAAATCAAATTGTTGACGGTACGACCATCTATCTTCTTTAGGTCTATTTCTCTCTTTCTCTGGCATACGAATAAACCCTGCAACGTGCTCTGCAGTCTGTACACATTGAAAAAGCGGTGTCGAGGAACACTCAGATATACAGGGATGCCTAATTTCGATATTTATATTCGTGTTTTTTAATTAAGCGTCAAAACAAGTGTAGACTTAATGATGCTGATGAAGAAGGATCAGTGAGTGTAATCCGGTTAGTAATTAATTTTTTCCAACTCGTCGTCTATTCTTGGCTCGATTAATTGGAGTACGAAGACCGATACGAATACGAATTATTACCTCTGCTTGGGGGGAAAAAATCCACGACAAAGGTATCATATTTTAGCAACCACTTGCTCGTTTTCCGCGCCTTTTAAATTTTCTATCGATTATTCGGAATTCTGTGCTGGTTTCCGAAGATATCTATGTAGATGTGCTACGCGGATACCTCTCCTATGGGTTCGATTCGACGTTACCTCCTATAAAAACCTGTCAAATAATTACGGGGCCAACGAAATTGATTTCCAAAGCAATTATACTTCCATTAACGTCCAATATAGACGATTTATCGTGTTCGGCCGACCGACACGGCTGAAATTTAAAATCATCTCGGTGTACGCATCTCGTGTATACGATCGACCTTCTACGTCAAACTCGAACGGAGAGAAAAATAATAAAACCACCAATTTCGCACGTTCGATACTTCAAAGACATAGCAACGTACCAATACGAACCGTTATCGCGCAAAACTGCCCGATACAGAACCCTCGAATTATATAGGAAATTTCGTACCTAATTCTACGCCAAATTAGATATCATTTACACGACAAAGACCAAACCAGAGGAGCTTGTTTTCCACACACCCAAATGAGTAAAAAAATCTTCCAATGCCTCGCCTTCCCCTTTCGTCAATTTTAAACTAGAATTTTTTTCAGCAAGTTCAACTACCTTCGCGCAACGAACGTTCTGAATTGTCTTTCGAAACCGAATACCTTCGAGGTAGATTCCGGCCGTCGCGAAATTACCAAAACCATGGATCAGAGAGGCGAACGAAAGCAGATTATGAGAATACACCGAACACCAATGTATCGTATGCAACGATCGCGATACCCAAGCAATGGATTATCGATCCGGGCCCGAAATCTGATCCACGTCTGGAGCGTCGAATCGAAACATTGTAACGTGGATATTCATTAAAACGCTTTATCGCGCGTTTATAATTACAACGTAGGAGGTATACGAGTAAAAAACTAGTTTTCCGTGTAATTTCACGACTTCAACATCAGCCTTTGTTTACAGTTTAACTCGATAATCATACGGAGCTGCGGAGCGTGTTTTAAAATGTATCACGAATCGAAGCTGGCGCGGTTTTTTTCTGATTTTAAATTACTACCGTGTGTGTGCCGAAGCCAGTGCGGTGATTTGACTCTGGGGCATCGAATTCGAAAAAAATACTTCTGGGTTGAACGATTTGCTAAAAAAAATTAGAGAAAAAAGTTTTAATCGAAAGAGGTACGGATCGAATGAAGGACAGAGGGGGAGCTCTCTCCAAAAAATAGCACAATCGAATTTTTAGTCGGATTTTAAACAGCAGAAGTCGAAAAAATTGAAAAAAATTCACCCCAGTTGGAAATTTTAGATTTTTTTGTTTCTTCAATAAGCCAACTTTTGGTTCGTACACAATCAAGCATAATTTAATCCTTAAAAAAAAGTAATTTATAGGAAAATGGAAATCCACAAGTAGCCGGTTAAGTAGGGTGGTTTGGCCTTGGAAACCGATCTGGACCGCCCCTACCCCCAAAAGGTCACCCATCATGAGAAATCAGTGTGATAAAAATTTTGGATCCCTAGTGCCATTATTTTTTTTGTGGGGGGGGGGGGGGCAAAATGTGTTTTTTGTCATTTTTTTTCAATTTTTCGCTAAATATTTACTCTCTTATTCTGAATCAGTGAGTCACTGATAAACAGTCAGAATTGCAGTACAGGAAAAAATCAGCGAAATTCACTGATTTTCAGCGAATTTTCGCTGATTCACAAAGATTTTCACTAATTTTTCTGCTAATTTCATAAATTTCAATGACTTTTCAGTGAATTTTCACTGATTTTCCAGTGATTTTTCTCACTGATTTTCTCCTTTGCTGCAATCCCGACTGTTTCTTTGTTATTTTCGATCATTTTCACTGATTTATAAATGAGAGAGTAGATAGAAATTTCGCTTTTTTCAGATGAATTTTAGAGGGTCAGCGGAACGAAACCAAAAAAGAAAATTTTTTGAGCAATTTTCGCCGAGTTATGACGTTTTAAAAATTTGAGCCACCATTTTGAAAAATGGTCAAACCAACATTGAATTTTTTTCTCAAAAAAGTATTATTTATCCAATATACCATAAAAATTTTGAAGTGGTGGAACATTGTCAAAAAAAATGAAAGCTGGCCCCAACTCGCCTATCTATGTACAGGTACAAGTTATGGGAAATTTTGCAAAAACGATGATTTTTATAAAATTATTTCATTGAAATATTAAAACGTACACTACACATCGAAAATGGACAGAAATAAAATATGAAAAATTGAAAAATAAATTATAAAATCAAAATTCTCAATAAAAAGTTTATTTTAGAATTTTCAATTTTGAAAAATATTTCAAAATAGTATGATACTTATTTTTAAAAAAAGTTTCAAAACTTCGAAGACCAACTTATTTCAATCAATATTTAGGGACGAGATAAAATTATGCAAATGAAGTGAAATTTTGAAATTTTACATGTAAAATTCATGTAAAAAAACATAGGTCATTATTATTACTTTTTTTATTATTTCAATGCCATATACCTACATCAACTAAGGCTAGAAGCGTTTGGGAATGGGGAGGGGGAGGGGGGGTTATGTCAAAGTAGGAATTTTAGACCCGTGGAATATTAAAATTTGTTGGATTTTTTGGTAATTGTCTTCTAAAATTTCCATGAGATTGTTGAATAAAAACCATCATTAGATATCTCAATTTTTGATTTTTTTTCGAATTTTGGAATCTGGTCCAAAAACGCACATTTGATGTTTAGCCAGAATCCGCCGGGGGGGAGGACTAGTAAGAATACTCAAAATAACGCTTCGAATCCGCACTTTTCACCAGCTCAAAATAATTCCCATGTTTATTTATTTGAAGTTTAGGAATATCTATTTTTTTAAATTCAGTCTCCCCCTCCCCTCCCCCTCCCCCTCCCCCTCCGATTGAAATATCAAGGGTTTTCAAAAATTGACTCGGCTCTACAAAAAGTAAAATTTGTCAAAAATTAGAAAAATTCTAGAATTTAGAAAATTTTTAAAATAACCTCTCCTTCTCGAGGAAATTTAAAAATAATGCTGGAGAAAAGCAAAACCTCACTGGAGGCTTCAGAAAAGCTAGAAATAGTGAAATCTAGTTTCGGGGGTGAATATTTAGCAGGGTCCCACTTTTTGCAAATTTTACTAAAAAAAATCGTAATTTTTCAAAAAATTACATTTTTGCTGAAAAATGATTTTAAAGTTTCAAAAATTCACCAAAAATTGAAAAAATTAACTCGAACAGCTGAAATTCTTATTACCGAGGCAATTGGAATACGCATTTTCCAAAAATTTCACTCTCGTTCAAATCAAAGGCTGACACATCGAGTGATTTTGTACTCAGCAGGTTTTTTGGTTCACATTAATAACAAATTCTTAGCTCAAAAAATCCATCAATGGTAGAAAAATTGGTAAAAATAATTTTGAAATTATCGTTCCATCTCTTTCTACAAATAGGTGTCAACTTCGCTGTCGTCCATTACAACCTCGAGCAAACTCTCGTACGCCACAATATCATACGACCACAACACAAGAGTGACATTGTGTCTAGACAATTATATAGCTACCTAAGTAGACACGCTTCGTACCCAGGTGATATACTCGTACCTCCTTATACACACCTACCTCCTCTTTCAACTCAGTAATACCAACGAGTATTGAATAATTAAAATATCCGCTTAAAAGCTGCGCAGTGTGCGCGCAGCCGATGATTTATACCTAATTATCACTCATACATCTCACGTTCGAACAATATTTCATTTTTTAAACAATAATAATTGCGCGTTGAAATTATTAACTGCTGCCGTGTCTGTAATCGACGGTAACAATGTAACCAGAAGATTTATCGCGAGTTTTATGGCTATACGGTAAATACATATGGGTATGGTGGGTACTCCCCCCTGTCCCCCGACTCCTCCGTATTTTCCAGTCGATCGCGATATATCGCCGTGTAATGATTTTCGCGTTATTATTTGCGCCATGCTATGCCAACTCCTCCTGCGGACACGATTTCCTCTCCCCCGCGTCATCTTTTTATGTATTCTTCCGGCGCGCCGTGTTAGGGTTCGAGCAGAGATACGGGCGCGAAAGATTAATTAATTTCCAATTAATTATAAATATCTTCGTCGTGGGAGGGTAAACGGTCTTCGTGGGTGAACGAATTCGCTGCGAAGCTCGATTCGACTTTGTATCAGGCCAGCTGATGTAGTTCATCGGTATAGAGTATACTTGCACATAAGAGTAGGTAAATCGAAACGTTATTCTATAATTTATAGCCTGGATACAATTTTACCTGGACAAACTGATACCAGCCCCTCCCCTATCGCCGTTGGAAAAATATTGAAAATTGGAAGAAAAAAATTCAAAATTTTTGAAGCAATTACGAAAGAACTAGATCCAAAATTGCACATAATGTAGTTTTGAAAAAAAATTACCACATTTTCAACTTTTTAAACTATATCTAAGTAAAGGTGGTTTGAAACCACACCAGCACAAAATCAGGGTGTCTAACAAAATTTCAAAACCCCAAAACAGGACAAACAGGACCTTCAACAGGACCTTTAAAAAATCGGTTCTGATTGATTTTGTACCCCCCCCCCCCCACAAATCCTGTTCTGGCAAAAAAAATTGAAACGAATTTTTTCAATAATTGTTATAAATGAGCAAAAAATTTAAAAATTCAAGGACAAGGAAGATAGAATAAAAACAAATCTTATCCTGTATAAAAAAAGTTCAAAAAAAATTAGCTATTTTTTAATTTTTTTAAATTTTTTTTCAATTACGATCATTTATTGAAATTTTTTTCCATTTTGGCGGGTGGAATTTCAAAATTGTTACAAAACAGGACTTTTCACTGAAAAAGCCCCAAAACAGTACAAAAACAGGACAAACAGGACCACTCAGCCCAAAACAGTACAAACAGGACGAACAGGAGTTGTTAGACACTCTGAAAATCTTCAAAAAAATTTGAATCGTTTTCCCAACAATAAAAGAATTATTAAAAAAGTTAAATTGAAGAAAATCAAAGGCAGCTGCTACAGCGGTATGCACCTCCCCCCCCCCCCCATAAATCACAAAATTGCATATTATTGGACCAAAAAATTAGACTGAAATAAACAGTCAAATGATTTTTTTTTTAAATACCTTACGGTTTGAATTGAAAGAACATTTTTAATTTTTTACCACCTCCTCTCAATAATGCTAACTTTGGTTCGTCCTTGATTGTTGAAGTAAGATAGTAAAATTACATTTAAAAGGCTTAAAAGTCGATAAATTGTTTTAAAAATATTCAGAAAATTTGTGAGCAGTCAAAAGTGTTTAAAGTGCAAGAACATTCGTTCTGTTCTCTTTAAAATAAAGGAGAAATTTGATAAAATGTCAACAAGAATGCATGAGTTATTTCAAAAGTCCTTCAAAAAATCATGAGTCTCAATTTTGGTAAAAATAAAAAAAAAAATAAAAAATGAGATCAAATGTCAGCAAGATTGTACAAACTATTTCTAAAGTTGCTAAAAAGTCGCATAAATCAATCGACGTTTGTGAAAGTTGCCAAAGAAATATCCTAAAATCCAGCCAATTAAATTTCTACGAAAATGTTTCAATATATCAGAACAGTACTTGGAATATTGTAAGAATATAATGTTTTCAAATTAAAAAAAAGTTGTATGCGAAAAACACAAAAATTTTGAAGGTTTTTTCCCAGAATTCGACGTATTTGTATCTATCTAACTTCGAAAGAAATACTTTTTTCGTCAATACTGCAATCAACATTTTGCATAATTTCAAGAAATTTCATGACAATTTGGATATTTTTAAAAGAAATTTTATGAATGCAAAGATACATTTTTTAAGGAGCATTTGTTTTAAACAATGAAAACGAAAAAATGGCCAAATTATATGAGAAAATCGAATATAACGTTTCGATACCGGATACCTCACACAATCTCCAAGTACGTAGGTATCTATATTGAAAAGGTTTTTTTGATAATACAATTCGGTCATTCTTCCGTTCAAATTTTATGAATTTTTTAAAGCTCATTTCAACAAATTTTTATGAAAATTAAAAATTTTTCAACAGCATTTAAAAATATTGACATCATTTAAGGAAATTCTTAATTTTTTACATTTCAAATAATTTTCATGTGATTTTAGACTAAGTATATTTTATAACGCACTGAAAACCAATCAAAGAAATTTCAACAATTTTTTCAACATTTTGTGCCAGTTTTTTCCTATTTTAAAGATGTTTGGACGATTTTTACATTATTTTTAGTAAATTTTACGACAATTTAAACATTTTTTTTAGACCAGACTCGGAACTTTTGACACAATTTCAATAAATGGTATAGCCGGGTTTTAGGTGAATTTAACCCCCGCTCTGATTTTCGATCTAACCCTCTCAGATGGTGTACCTTGATGTAAAAAAAATTTAGAAAAATTTTTGATCCCCCCAACCCCCTCCCATTCGGAGTTATGGCTATTTTATTGCATTATTTTCAATTTTTTTTAATTTCAATGGAAGTGAAGGAAATTTTCTGTTCTTTGGCATAAAGTTACATCTCGTAGAGATGTATTTACGATAATTTTTTCAACAATTTTGGTGCACTCCTTCCCGCTGTTTCGGCTATTTGAAGTTTTCAATCGTAAAAAACACCATATAAGCGAAGAGCGACCACTTTTTAAAAATATCCCAAAAACGTGTTTTTTAACATAGATTCACGTCACGTATTCACTTTTGGCGACTTCGATGCACCAAGGGCTGAAAATCGTGAAAAACCGTACAAAAATGTTGTTTTTTTTTAGCAGATTTTTCAAATTTTGAGCGTTTTGTATAAAGAGAAATGGCTGAACGAAGAAACTAACGTCGAATTCGTGTTTAGCGGGTCAAAATACCCTGATAAACATCCTTTTCGCGGTCGTTTTATTTGAAAACTCGAAATTCGCTATTTTTGTCATGAAAAATCAGTGAAAAAGGTGAATTTTGAGACATTAAGCAAAACGATCGCGAAAAGGGTGTTTATCGGGGTATTTTGACCCGCCAAACACGAATCCGACGTTAGTTTATTCGTTGTCATTTATCTTTATACAAAATGCTCAAAATTTGAAAAATCTGCTAAAAAAAAACAACATTTTTGTACGGTTTTTCACGATTTTCAGCCCTTGGTGCATCGAAGTCACCAAAAGTGAATACGTGACGTGAATCTACGTTAAAAAACACGTTTTTGGGATATTTTTAAAAGTTTTCGCTCTTCGCTTATATGGTATTTTTTACGATTGAAAACTTCAAATAGCCGTAACAACGAGAAGGAGTGCACCAAAATTGTTGAAAAAATTATCGTAAATACATCTCTACGAGATGTAACTTTATGCCAAAGAACAGAAAATTTCCTTCACTTCCATTGAAATTAAAAATTCTTGAAAATAATGCAATAAAATGGCCAAACTCCGAATGGGAGGGGGTGGGGGGGTCAAAAATTTTTCTAAATTTTTTTTACATCAAGGTACACGATCTGAGGGGGTTAGATCGAAAATCGGAGTGGGGGCCAAATTCACCTAAAACCCGGCTATACCCTTTTAGAGCATTTTTAATCATCGTTCATTCAAAGTGATAGGGACGTTTTAATAATGATTTTCAGTAATATTATTCATGGTACCTTGCTATTGGTGTTTTTCGCCATTTTGAATTAAAAATTTTTAAGATTAAAAACAAACCTTGATCGATTCTTTGAATCGTGCTTTCAACCCTTCAACAAAATTTTCTGAAACGAATTCATGATCTTTTTAATGAAATTTTCCACATAATTCACGCATGAATGATCCTCCTTCCTCCAGCATTAAAAAAACATTTTTCTAATTACGTATTCCAAAAATTAAAAATTTTCCAACAGCGAAAAGAAATTATTAATTTTTTGAATAATTTTTCAATTTTATGGATTTTTAGACTCAATTTTTGAGAATATAACTCCAAGTAGATTTCATTAATTTTTCAAGACTTTTCAAAATTTTCATGACAAACTGACCACTCTTCTGAAATCATGATTTTTTACGTATTTCTATTTTTCAAACTCCCTCAGACATTGCTATAGTTATCTTTTTTCTCAATCCTCTATTTCGTTATCAAAATCAGTAAACTCTTTGTCCATTTCCAGCACGTTTAAAACTCGATAATACCTATTGAAAAATACGTATAAAGGTGCTTGTAAAATCACGTATTTTTAATGCTTTTTGTTGCCCCCTCCCCCTTTTTCAATCCTCAAAGTATGAAAATTCGTCTTAGGCCAAAATCTAATTTTTTTAGGTACCAGAATTGAATAATTTTTGTTTCATAATAGGCCTAAAATTTCAACATCTTATTTTTATCCCCAAAATTTCAAAATGATGTTTGGCTAAAAATATATCTCAATCGAAATGAATACTAATAATATGTACCTGCAATATATGTACTTGACTCAAAACACATTAAACTTTCATAATTCCACACTTATAAACTCCAATCCTCAAAGCTCGAAAAACATTGAACGGTCAGAAAAGTTAACTCCTCATGCAATTAAATCATCCATAAATTGAAATTCACTCATTTAAATGGCTCGTTTTACGATACACGTATTTAGCAATATTTTGACATAGGTACTTCAACATACAGAGCACAAAACACCACCAAACACCACGATACCACGCACTAAGCAGCAAAAAATGCCAAATAGGACACGTGCTACACGAGTAATTCGCACATCCACTACACATCTACACCGTGAAATCCTTACCTCATGCTTTCTCCTCGGCAAACCACACCAGCATCGCAATCCACATATCCGAACACATACTACGAATATTTCGCAATTCGCAACAACAAAGGGTTTAAAATACCATCACTGTCAATCTGGCACACCTTGTCTTCACTCTCGTTGAACCTCTTACAAACAATAGCACCACCACCGTGGCGACAATGACATCTATACGTATTTGGCCATCAAAACAAAGCCTTTGAGGGAGAAAAATTTCCGAACCAAAACAAAAACCTGCAACCACCCGTCGATAAATCGAGTTATAAATCTTCGAATTATATCTACACCAGAAAAAGAGAAATTTCCTGCCTTTTTCGATGTTTTTATTGCCTTTAAACGAAAAAATAAAGGAAACCAGAAAAATACTCCTTTCTGTTCGCAAACAGAGCTAAAAAGAGAGAAAAAAACACCGAATTCGACCCGCTTTGCAAAAAAAAAAAGAAAAAAGGGAAAAAAGTGAGCAAGCAGCGCAACACAGGGCGATAAAAACGTACGCAGTCGTTTATAAAGTGCAAGATACTATAAAGGATTACACTTTCACTTCTGCGTCTTCTGATAAGAAAGATAGAGTATTTTTCGCGTGTACGCTGGAATCCTGCCTCCTGCCTGAGTCGCAGTCTCTTTTTTTCCGTACCTCGCAACCCTTCGTATCGAGATACTCTTATACAAAAGGATTTAATTTTTTGTCGTATTTTTTCGCACGTTCTATTACGTAGGTAGAGGTATCTCGCGTCTATACGTGGAGAAATATCCTTTTGATAAACAATGGGGACGAGGCTGCGAATGTTTTCTCTATACAACCTTTTCCGCGAGAAATACATCACAGAATCCAATTTATATCTAGTACTAAAATACAAGAAAAAAATCGCTTTCTCTTACACCCTTTATATAGCCAACGAGAACCGGTTATCCGGCTATTTTTTATTTTTTTTGTAGCCAATTAGCCAAGTCGAGCTTATAAAACCGCGCATAGTTTGCTAATCGGCGAATATTTCAAACCTTCAATAATAATAAATTTCAATCAAACGTATAATTTCCAATAAACCAAACGCTAATTAGACAGGACACCAACGATACAATGGCGAAAAAAAAACAACAAATCGTCTCCAGTCGAGGATTTAAATCAATAGGTACATAAACAAGGGTAATTTACTAATAGGAATTAAAATGGGCTCGTTAATCGTGCCTCTTTGGCGATGGTCAACAAAAGGGGAAATTTTTTTTCGGGATCTCATCAATGCCAACACCTGTCTCATTAGGAATTCCGTTTTAACGCCTACTGTATAATAATTTTAATCGTCGAATGCGTACGAGGCACCTCTACCTACGACTTATGGCCGCGTAATTAAATCCACGATGCCGATGCTTATGTATAAGCCCTTGATATAAACAATGTCGCCTTAATTATTATTTTTGTGATACCTGCGTACTAATTTAACGTGTTTGGATCTCTTATGCGTTGATAATTATTGATCAACAACGCCTGCCTATATATTTTTTCTACGCCTATTTTGTCGCTTTGATTTGCCGAAGTGTTGGATCGAATTATTAGAAAATAAGCGGCCATATTTTTTGAACTCAGGAACGAGGAATTTTCTACAATGGAAATATATTTTTTCAATAAGTTTGTATGAGAAAAAAATCCATGGTACGATTACGATTCAAATATGAACGAATAATAAAAAGTATAAAAGGTTACTGAACCGTATGTCGTTGGATGTACGAAATGAGATCTTTATTAATGTTAGTTTTAAATAAGTAAACCGTATACGACGTAATAATATTGGTTCAGGGAGCAGTATACATATGTATATTTCGAATATACGCTACGTATAAAAATTCTACGCAATTTCACCCGATTTGTGCCACAAGAAATTTACCCTATACTTGGTCGTATAATATCGTCGTCTCGTCTCGTCTCGCTACGTGTCTGCTTTCTTTTCTTTTTCTTTCCATCTAAGTTCAAATGTACCATACAAAACATATTTTTCTGTTTTTTGAATAATTATGAATTGTCATAAGCCCAAAATTGGAGATAAAAAAATAAAATTTTTGACACAAAGAGGGCACCTCATTACATACGAGAAGAAAATATACAATATACATTGGGGTTGACTGAAAAAACCATAGTAGCCAGAATTTGAACAAAAATTGGTAAAGTAGTTTACTTTCAGTGGAGGACCTCCCAGAAAAAATTTGAGCTCCCCAGCCCAAAGGAGGTCTGAACTAGAGGTACTCAAAATAGGGATTTTTACAGGAAAAAATGAGCGAAATTTTTCTCAGGAGTTGTGGTCGAAAAATTTTTTTTTCTTCTAAAACAGCTTTGCTTTGGATACTCCTAGCTCAGAACCCCTTTGGGCTGGGGGACTCAATTTTTTTCTGAGAGGTTCCAAACTCAAAGTAAACTACCTCGCCAATTTTTGTTCAAATCCAGGATGTGGTTTTTTTCGACCCATTTTAATATACATACCACTCAGGAACCCTCAATTAAACATCCGTAACATTTCGACTGAAAAATTGATTGCTTACCTGAAACAGAAAAATAAAAATCATAATTAGTCAGTAATAATAATTTGATTCTTTTTTATTTTCATTTATACAAAAATATATTTATAATATTGATGTCTCATTTTTTAAAAAATTACTCGCTCATATTATAGGCGAGAAAAAATGAGAGCAGCTGGGCACAAATACTATACCAAAAAGAGGGGAGGTTACAATTTTTCAGAACTTTCGATAAGAAAAAAATTCATACAGTTTTTCGTTGAAATTCTGCCATATTTAAAAAAACCAATAATGAAAAAATTCTTATAACAAAAATTCGACAAGATTCAATTTCCTTTCTACAAACAGAGCCATACCATTCAACGCAGGATGAAAAATTTTCATACTAGAAAGTCGACATAATTGTATGTAATAAAATTAATGCGCAAATGTTTTAGAAATTCAAAATTTTAGAATCGTTGGTGTTTTTTTACTGCATTGTTCATGTTGAAATTCTCATACAAAGTGTCTTAACAAAATTTTTGCATAACCTGCGGTGACTCTCCCTCGTTGCTAGAAAAATTGAAAAAATGGTATAATTTCGTCGTTGAAAGACCTTTTTTTGAAAAAATGTTCACCCTCGCTTCGTTCAAGCTTACTAAATTACTTCATTTTAATATAACAAGGGTACCTATTTTATAAAAAATTCAAAATCAGAAATTGGGTAATTTTTCCATGATAGAAAATTTTTTTCTCGACAACCTTTTTGCCTGCCGAACTATAGAGGGGAGAGGGGAGACGAAGAGAACGCAAAATTATTTTTGGAAAAGCAGAAATAAAAAAGGATAAAATTATTCAAAAAATAAAGTTTTTCCATTGCAAAAAATCTTGCATTAAAAAAATAATTAGATAGGACGAAAATTCACTTTTTGCCGGCCCAACTATAGAAGGGAGGGAGGGGAGGGGGAGAGAGAAAGCAAACTAATTTTTAGAAAAGTAGAAATAAAAAATGATAAAATTATTCAAAAAATAGTTTTTTTCATTGCAAAACAAAAAAAAAATGGAATCAGAAAAATAATTAGATAGGACAAAAATTCAATCAACGAAAAATATTATCTGAATAAGGAATTGAAATTTGAATAAAAAGGCAACGCCCCAACCCCTCATTTCCACTTCCTTTTTTTTCAAATTTAACAAATGTTTTGGATTCAAATGCTCACAACGGCTCTCTCATTTATAAAGCAGTGAAAATTATCGAAAATCGCTGATAAACAGTCAGAATTGCAGTACAGGAGAAAACCAGTGAAAAGTGTTCAATGAAAAAAAAAACAGTGAAAAAAGTCACTGGAAAATCAGTAAAAATTCACGGAAATCAGTAAAATTTATGAAATTAGCAGAAAAATCAGTGGAAATCTTTGAAAAATCACCGAAAATTCTCTGAAAATCAGTGAATTTTGCTGATTTTTTCCTGTACTGCAATTCTGACTGTTTATCAGTGACTTTTCACTGATTCAGAATGAGAGAGGGGACAAGTTCATAAATAAATCGAAAAATTTATAAAAAAAGACGTAGGCAAATATTCGCTGGGAAATCGATTTTTTTACAAACTGTTTTCGTTAAAATAATTTGAAAAATTGGTATTTTCCACAAATTTAACGAATTGGAGGGACAAAAATCGAAATTTCTAACTGAAATTGAATTTTTTCTCTGTTTTTCTATTTCAAAACAAAATTTTTAAAAAAATATCACAACCTGTTTTTGACCAATGTCCAACTAAATCCTAAATTTCTTGACTAAAAATACAATTTTTCCATTATTGGAGAAGGAAAAGTGTATTAAATGGTATTTCTACTCTCTCTTTCTCTTCAGTACCTGTGTTTTAAGAGGTTTTATGTCGTGAAATTTTCAATCAGTATAATTCAAAATGAACTTTCTCGAAATAATTATTTCAAACTTGGGAGTTACTGATTATCATACTTGTTATTCCATATTTCTATTATTTTTGAAAAATCAAGGACCTAGCTCCCTTTTTTTCTTCAAAAAAACCAAAATCGACCAAGAAAACCAATCCCAAATTCAAAACGAAAAATAACTTGTAAACAAAAATCTGGACAAAAAAATCAGTAAACAACCTCAATACAAAACTCTAAAATACTACTCCGAAATATTCGACGAAAAGAAGAAAACACCAGCAGAAAAAATTAAAAACAAGGCGAAACACACCCGGCCATCAAATTGAAGAAGGACACGACAGAGGGATGAATAGGAACGCGAGGCCATTTAAAACAACGACCATGGTAATAATTTTAATTGGAAAAATTTTCAGTCAAGCTTATACACTTCGTTCTAAATGGCAATGGCGTTAGCTTGCGCAAAGGATACGAACGTCTTAATTAACTCGAGATTTCTCGTATTTCCAATAGCTACACCACTCGTAGCTCATTTTTACTTAGTAACTCGACTCCATCGAGCCCATATTTTTCAACAACACCTTATTATGTATTAACGAACCGGCAAAAACTTACAATTGGCGTGGCCAAAGGACTCAAGCTCCATAGAACTATTCTCATTTGTATATTGTGATCAGAATAAACCTCCTGTCAAACGATATGATTGATGCAAAGAACGTCAGCCAGTGGCAGGGGCACTCGCAACCTCCTCGTAAATTTTCACATTATAATTTCGAATATGTCCCATAGACGGTAAGAATAATATATCATCATCATTTGTGCACAATATGACCAACTAGGAGCGATTTAATTGGCTCTTCGACTTCGACGTGCCATATGAATACTTCCAGAAGCCAGTTTTAATAAATCCGCAGACCGCAGGATAAAATTAGGCACTAAAATGGCCGGACATCTGGTACTCGTTTGCATGGATTTTCATTTACGGGACATTCTGTCTGCATCGAGGCCGGTGCACCGAAGAGAAACCCAAACACAGTCGTAGTAAGACTTTTTATTGCGGTATTTGTCGCGATTGTTTGGCTCAAAAGTTGGCTCACGCATCAAGCTGCGTATTCGTAATCATCGTTGCGTAACATTAGAGGGCAAAGGGTGCGTACCCTTTGAAAAATTTTTCAAAAAGGTTAAACGTTCTTTTGTAATTTTACTCGGCGTGAAGCGCCAGGTAGCCACACAACGTGCGGATCGACAATTGGAAAATTATTTACGATCTGGGGCACGCTGGAAATCTTCACCGCAGTTCATTTAAAAGTAATAAAAATTTCCACCCGAGGTTTTAACAAACGCAGAATCAATACAAATACACACTCCTGGAAATTATTACCTATAAATACACGACGTATAAGTATATAAAATGAATAACGAGCTATTTTTTTCCCTCTGTACAGAATTTATCTGACATTTGGCGACCGTTAGCTCGCGATTAAGTTATTATATCGAAGTAGAATCTGCGCTCTGGGTCGTTTTTATGGGGGATGAGGAAAAATCAGCGCGTCGTCGCAGCCAGCTCGCGAGGCGGGGACGAAGAGACGCGGCGGCAGATTCTCGGGCACGAGTACCTAGCGAGAGACCAGGGCCAGGGCGAAGTATTGAGGTACGCGGTGGTATTATATTATTCTTTTGAATAAAACATGAATATCCTTGTTTAATATTGGTGACATTCAGACAGGATGAAGCGACCAAGATGGTGAATAACATACAGAATACAGAATAGCATTACGCAGAAATATCATCTAACGACTTCCTGGCTCCGTGTATTTTTCCAAAACACAGAATACGCCGGAGTGGGCGAGAAGTGGGGCAGGACGGAGCGGAAAAACGCGTTACAAGGGCGATTTAAGCAGCGCAGGGAATAACGAAGCCGGGCTCGTGAAAATGTGCAATTTTTTCTCTCCTAAGAAAACGAATGGGTTGAAATTTTATGCCGGAGTAATCGTCAACGCGATGGCACGTGAATCGGTGGCGCAGACAAGGCGAGCCAGAGTAGGCCAGAACCATTTTGAAAAAAAGCTTGAACAATTTTCGATTTTTTTCTCTCTCTCTCAAAAAAAGTTTCAAATATGGGAGTTTACAGAAAAAATTACAACTTTTTTAGTGAACTGTGTAACGAAGCTATCAAGGGTGGGGATAGGTTTGTGGAGATGAAAAAATCGATTTAAAAAAAATGCTCAGAGTAATTCGTCATCCAAAGATAAATATTAAAACCGACAATTACCTCAATTTAAGTCAACCTATATCACCAAAAAAATTGGAAATTCCAGAAAATAAATGGGGTTTTCGACAAAACTGCTTCTTAAAAAAGTTACGATTGTGGTGAAATTTAATTTTTATTGAACATTGCCTTACTTTTGGTTCACAATTCTACACAACTCTGAA
Source organism: Pseudococcus viburni (assembly GCA_033439095.1). NCBI lineage: Eukaryota > Metazoa > Arthropoda > Insecta > Hemiptera > Pseudococcidae > Pseudococcus > Pseudococcus viburni. Next base: position 872,004 of record JAVBJF010000019.1, on the reverse strand, counting down.
CATTCATTTTTTAATTTTTAATAACGATAGAAAAAGTTTGAATTTTGACTCAATTCAGCACAGAAAAATTGGAGACTGCCCAAAAATGAAGTTTCCATGTTTTCTGAATCTATACATATTTATAATTTGCACACCGTACGAGAAAATTGGTAAAATTTGGAAAAAGTTATGAAAAGGTGTTTTTCAGCCTTGAAAAGCTAAACTTTTTTGGAAATTGGAATTTTTTCTGTTAAAAACTTCTCGTAAAGTTATTTTTTTATGTTTTTGTCTCATTTCTTCAAAACTATCCAACCGATTTTCTTTCTGGTTTTTTTATCATTTTTTTATTGTGTTTAGGAGAGTTTTCTTTATAATTTAACAGCAGGATTTTTAAAACTGTCAATTTTTGGTGTTTTTATGTTGGATTGATTTACTTACATAATACTGTGCTGATTTTGAATGAATTGATTAAATTTTTGGGATAAAGTTAGGATTTTCCCAAACCCTCCTGTTGAAACATGGTTGGGATGTTCCTGAATTGAACTGTAAAAACCTGAACGTCGTAGGTCATGTAGTTTCTGAGAAAATGGAACCTAAAGTGGGATCTCTGTTTTTCCATGTTTAATTGCTACCCTTTTCTCAATTTCCAAAAATGTTTTCTTTTTACATTTTGTGAAAGACTGCTAAAAAATTTATGTATGTGCCATATTTTTATCCTTCATGAACTGTGGGCATTTTTTATTCCAGCATATCAAGTTTCTCACTTTTGAGAAATTCAGATTAATTTAAACCAAATTCTAATTTTTTTCAAATTTCTTTGGATGAAATTTTTTAAAATTATTTTTCTACAACTTGAAAATAACTCTTTTTCTACACCGTGCAATCAACTAAACATTTTTTAGAACCCCCCCCCCAACACGTTGTATCGAAAATTATATAGAAATTAAAGATCCAGAAAATGACGTAATCGAAAAATTCCGAAAAAAATTGAAGATTCTATATGTACTTAGTAGTCAAACGATGATTTTAAAGCAAAATTTTAATAATATCATTTATTCTATTTTTTTTTTCAATTTCCTTAATTTTATTTTTTTTAATTAGGTAAGGATCCTATTTTAAAATTTCTCGGAGAGTAAAATTTTTTCAAATTTATATTTCCACAAAATGTTTCCAACTTTTAATTTTTTTTAATTTCATTTTTTTTTAATTAAAGTAATTGAAACAATTTTTTTAGTTATTCATTGAACGGGAAGAAATTTTGTTGAAAAAAATTTCAAGAAATTTTCAATTGGAAAAAATTTAAAGAAATCAAACCAGAAAAATTTTGAATGCAAACATTTTTTTCAATTTCAAAATTGTTTCCAACTGTAACGATTTATAATATTTAATTTTTCATAAAATTTTTTGAACTTATATTACTTAAAAAAATTTCTAACTTCATATTATTTGAAATTTCTTCCAGCTCGAAAATTTTTTCCTATAATTTGAAAATGTTTTCTCAATTTTTTTTCATTTTTGAATTTTTTAAGACTTTTTTCTTCTTTATAACATTTTATGTGAATAATGATTTTTTATTCAGGTGTGTTTACTTGGAATATATTACCTGAATCTGCATTTTCCACCCCCCAACTCCTCGGATGCATTCAAAAAAATTTTCTCCCTGGTAAATTGACCTCCCCCCCCCATATGCTTGACCCTTCTGTGCCCTTTCAAAAACATGGCTTGATTCGCCACTGACGAGAATCTGCGGCTTCTGAGTTGTTGAAAATTAAATGGAACTACATATTAAAAATAAATTTCGAATCGAATTGAAATTCATTTTGCAATATATGGCATTATTTTCGTATTTACAAAGTCTCATAATAATGCAAAGACAAACAACGAAATAAATCGAGATAAAAATTGAAAATGAACCTAAAAAAATTTTGATCTTTTCTTTCTTCAAATTCCGATCCAAACTTTAGCTCAAATTCCATCACCAGATGAACAGAAGAGCCCCTCTCCCACCAGAATAAAATTTACTTACGTCGAAAAAGTAGGAGGGATTGTCTTGAATATCTATCGAACTCCAGGGATAACTTAAAAAAGAAACGGAGGGCTTTCGAACAAAAATCCGTGCTGTGGCCGGGGCTGGGAAACCCCCAGCTATATAATCCGGGGGTGGAGACTGCGAAACGCGAAGCAATATAACAATTTTCTCCGAAGATCGTTTTCCCAACTTAGTGCATGACATTTCGGCTATCGTAGTTCAAACTTGCCAGCAAACTGACTTTATCGACACGCCTTTATGGCCACCAAATCGACATTATATTTTCGTCGTATATATCTATCGAAATTCCCACGTGAATTTGCAAAAACTTTTCGACGCACTTGTAAATTTAATTTTATCGCGTGTTCGCAAAATATACTACATAGAATACTCTCCGGCTGCATTTTCGTTTTATGCTGATTCGTGAAATAATATTTATCGCGTGGTGCCAGCGACCGGACCGCGGACAAGGGCTCGCGAACTCGCCAAATTACGGTGCGGAAGGGGTTTCCAAGAGTTCTTATGCTAAATACGGTGATGTCGGTGGTCACTATACCGACGAGGGGTATTTAGTTCAAAATGAACAAAATAAGGAAAATTAACTGTGGTTTTACAATAGCTCTGTTATTCGGTTACCTTCTCTTAATGCCTCATACCACTTGCATTTCGCAATACTAACATTATCTAAAGTACTTTTGTATGTTGACCCCGTTTTGTTATCTGGCAATGGCATGTTGGTAAAAAGAATCCAGAATAAGGGGGTTGAAAAAGGCTAGGAATGAAATACTTGCATTGAGCATTATAAGTCTTATGTTCACCTGAGCTGCAAATTTTTGCACGATACAGTGAAGGTGATATCAGTAGAGTAAATAAATTGGGACCCCCCCCCCACCTCATCATATCTCGCGATGGTTTATTTTTACGCAAAACGCAACCATAAGTACGTGTAGTCGAATTTCCTTCTATTCATTTCCTCTTTCCCCACTAAAAGAATTAGGGTCAGAGGAGTTTTTAAATTTTGTTTTAATGATAAAATTTAATTGTGAGAGGTAAGAAGTCCAACAACCTTTTATCAATGAATTTCTGTTTGTTAAAGAATTTTCCATTCGTTCAAGTGGAAAAATATTTCATAATTAGAACCAATTTTCAAATTTTTAATGATCGAAGCTGAATCTCACAAAATTGTTGATAAGTTTCATTTACAGAATACAATGAAACATTCCCGGATACGGGTTCATTTCTCCACTGATGACAAAATTTATAGACACAAGCAAAGAGAGGAAACTTACACCCACCCTCCCAACTAGGATAATTAGATTTGAATGAAAATTTTTTCGAAAGTAGTAACTTTTTCCTGGAAGAGTCCGGAAGAAATGAGAAAAATTGAAAAAAATGCACAAGTTTGATACAACTTTATTCAATTTGATAAACTTTTATGTAACAGATTTTGATAAAAAAATTTCAAAGTTAATATAACTTTATACAATGTAACTGCTTTCATTTTTTTTTCAACCATTCTGAAGCCTTTATAGAAAATTTCGTACATTTTACATAAAAATTCTAAAACCTCCAAAAATGAGAATCCAACAATTCCAGCAATTATAAGATTTTGAATCGCCTGCCTAATATTGCATCCCGAACAATTCGAACAGTTTATTGGATTTTTTACTTTTCAAATCAACCTCACCATTTCTAGTTGATTTTGATTTCCTTATTAGTCAATTGGTAAGTATTTGATCTTTGGACACAAAAAAAAAAAGCTGGAAGCTCTGGAACAACTGGAAAATGTGCAAGATCATTTGAATCAGAGAACCAAAATTCAATATAAGATGCCTACCAAATCAAGAGAATGAAAGTTCGTAGATACAATTATTGTTTATCAAAATTTTTTCGTACAGAAAATTTTGAAAAATTTTCAGGTGAAGAGGGTTGACGAAGAACAAGAAGCTTACGTTAGATATAAAAAGATTCAAGAAAATCAGTTATATTGCTAACTAAAATAAGATAATGTTAATTTATTGAGCTCGAGCAAGTGAAAGGCGAAAATTTTTGTAAAAAAAATGCAATCAAAATGCTGCAGTTTCTTCATTTACTTAGTGCTCTCTTAATTTGAATCAGTCAAATTGACTGATTAAGAAAGCCAGAATTCAGTCACTGAAGAAATCGGTGAAAAATTTACTGATTCAATTAGTGAATTTTCATTTTTGAATCAGTAATTTTTTTCTGAACTACTGAAATTTTTACTGATTCATTTCAGTGCCGTAGTTAATTACTGATTTATTTCAGTTGTTAAGAAAAAAATTACTGATTCAAAAATGAAAATTCACTAATTGAATCAATAATTTTTCACTGATTGGCAGTCAAATTTCATAGATTGCCAGTAGAATCAGTGGAATTTCACTGTCAATTCAGTGACTCAATTTTGTCGATTTCAATCCGACAATCTTCAGTTTTTAGCTGATTCAAATTAAGAGAGTGCATGGTGTCCACAATATTCCATCAAAAATGATTTTCCCAGACATTTTCTATGTTTTTCAGACCCATTTTTAAACATTTTCCAAACCATTCACGTATGATATCACTCTTTTTTACGAGATTTTTAGGCGCTCATTTTCCGGTCACAAAAACGACTCAAATTCACTTCTTAAAATTTTTAACCCCCCCTCCCCCTCCCAGAGTACAAAAACTAGGGAATTTATAAAATCACAGAAAAGGTTTCAAATAAAAATAAAACCCTCAATTTTAAAGCAAAATTATTATTAAGTTTTGAAAAATGAAACAAATCTTGACAGGATGTCCACCAAATCATGCGAACGAAAATTCGGATTTTTTTCAAGCTGATAATAAAAAAGTTTCACAATTCATTGCTCTTCACACCCCCCCCCCCCCCCCATGAAACACGTGCCCCAAATTTATGAAAAAAATCCCTTCATGCAGAAGTTGAAAATTCATCACTTTTTCCTCATTGAGATTTTTAAAAACGTGAGCAATAATATCGAATTCTCTTCTTCAACATTTCGGTCAAGAGCATCATAGTATTCCTTTCTCTTCACAGCTGGACAAAGGGTGATATTTTTTCAAAAATGTTGAATGAAATAAACAAAGAAACACTTTTCTAGAAAATTTATCCTTCTTTCAAATTTTTAAAAAAGTCCTTGGAAAATTTCAAAATTCCCTGAAATTTCTCCGATTTTTTTTAGATTTCCAAAATTTCCTGATGTTTACAGGTTTTCCAGAAAGTGGACACACTGAAGAGAGAAATTTCAGACTCTTTTCTAAATTTTAAGGTCAAAATTTCCAACACTGATTTTTAGATATTCAAATTTTTGGATCCAGTAAATCCAAAAAAAAGACCTTGTGAGTTAAAATAGTAAACTCACCACTTTCCATGCGTATTGAGTACTCTCTCATTCTGAATCAGTGAAAAGTCACTGATAACCAGTCAGAATTGCAGCACAGGAAAAAATCAGAAAAATTCACTGATTTTCATCGAATTTTCGCTGATTTTTCAAAGATTTTCACTGATTTTTCTGTTAATTTCATAAATTTTACTGACTTTCCAGCGAATTTTCACCGATTTTCCAGTGATTTTTCTCACTGATTTGTTCTCATTGAATATTTTTCCACTGATTTTCTCCTGTGCTGCAATTCTGACTGTTTATCAGTGATTTTCGATCATTTTCACTGATTTATAAATGAGAGAGTACTGAGAAATCATCCTTTATTTCTTTCAACACTTCTCAAACCTATCACCTTACTTCTGCCCCCCCTCATCGACTTGTTTACCTATTTTCAATCGATGATAAAATCTCAGAGACTAATTTCCTATAAACCCGATGACACAAACACCATCGTCCAACTATTCTCCAATTCCCACTCCTGCGAAAAATTCCACGTGCAAAATTCCACATCATCCACGCAACACTTCTACTTCTACGAAACGAACCAGCGAATTTTCTCGCCTCGTAATTCGCCTAAACCTCGATCGTTAATTAAATTTCGGACATTTTTATTACACCGCCATTCGAATCCGGCACTCAGCCCTGCACATCTGCCCATAAAACCATATACAAAGATCAAGCTACAAAACCACGCCGCGGCGACCAATTATCCACGCAGATCGTCGAATTTCTCGCACTCGAAATCGCATTCCTAATCACGCACGCATTATCCGGCCATACCCATCGACTCTTTCTCACAATCTGAAAAAAAATACGAAAAATCCGGTCAAGTAAACCGAATCTCGTAAATCCTTATCTCGTAATTTTTCACTCATCGCATTCCTTACTCGATCTTACTCCAGACCCCTTCCAACGCTGATCTAGTTGATTTTTCGTGGCCGAGCCGAGTCGAGCCGCAATTAAACACACTCGGAAGCATGCCTACGTATACATAATTCTCGATAATTTTTAATCACTCGTTCGCCCCGCTGCCAGAGATCTTATGCATATAAATTCGCCGACGTTGGTGTGCGTAGCTATGCAGAGCCAGCTCTGGTGCAAATGAAGCCATTAATTTTCCACCACTCCTTTGCGGCTAATAACTCGTTGACAATCTGGATTGAGATTTTGGGAGTACGTCGGATACACAGAGAGGAGGGTAGGCAAGCGGGGAAAAAATGGAATATAAATCTACGAGTATCTCCAATTCTCCATCCAGCTACACCTAGATACTACCGTTCCGCGAATTACAGCGATATATTTTCTGGAATAGATATACGGTGTATTTGAATAATAACTCTATCGAGTATCGTCGGCTCGACTATCTAGCCCGGTACACAAGGGCACAGACAGCCAACAAAATCCAATAAAATACGCGATTTTTAAAATATATACGTACACCTCTCGCCATTATTTTAAATCGCAGGTACAGCAGGCATACGATACGACCTGAGTATACAACTGAGTGGAAAAAAACGAGTTCTTAATGCCCCTTTTTACCTACTCGAGCCTTATCCCGAAACTACGCTAATACATTTGTCATTTTCTGGGCAACTTTACCTCGTCCCAAGTTCTAGCTGGCGAAAAACCCCCACCAACTGGATCATAGCATAAAAAAATCACGGTAGCTTGATATCTGCGAGATTCGAGTCTCGCTTTAATACATTTCACGGTCTTACGTGCGGTAATATTTACGACACATTACCCATGTTATTGCATGACCCTCGTCTACCCCCGGCTTCGGCACTCCTATCTCTGTCTTTTAATTTAAATAAACGCGTACTTTAAGCTTTGCCAAATGAAGTTACAAATCACCGAGTAATAATTTACTTATACCGCGAAGCTGGAATCGTCATAAAGTCCAGACTCCCGTAGCCCGATAGATAGCGCTGATTAATGAAATGGCCAATACGTCGGGTCGTTTATCAATGATCCCTCGTAGCATTGGCAGAGCCCCCCGAAGAACGTTGGCGCGCGTCGTCAGCAAAACCAGCGGCAAGGCGGCCACCGCTCTCGTTCGAGTATTACACCGCAGCCGAAAAACCAGCCTCGTTAATATTCCGAGCAGACGGCTATTATTCCAAATCGTAATTAACTTCCTATAAATTAGCAGCGCCTCGAGTTATTATACGTGTGTATATGCCGGAGCTATTTCGGTACGATGCTATGTACTCGGCTACCTCTCCACCTCTGGCCATAAAATCCATAGGTAGAAAGGTATACACAGAGATAGGTAACGATGAAAAAGCTCGTGCTAGAGGTGTACGTCCATGACTCCTCTGCCTCTCCCTGTGCCCCTGATTTACCTATGTATTATTATAATATGTACAGTAGGCATAGGCATAGGAATAATACAAGAGTACTCTAAGCCTGAGCATACAGTACACATAAATGTATCGTATTTATGTATACGTAGGTCTGGGTACTCCATACGATATACTTTTTCCTTTCCATGTACCTATATGAACTCGTAAGTCGTCGTATCGTATACTAAATTACAATACACACGTATTATAGGGTACGTTATTGCAGCAGATACGTTCGCGTTCGTGCTCTCAGGCATCATTAACAATGGTAAACCAATATAAATCTGGATTCTGGAGAATACGTTTTTTTTTCGCTCTTTTTACTTTCCTCCGACGACGACGCAGCAACGATTGTGTAAGCGACATCGCCTTCATATGCCCCCTGAGAAAAACCATTGCCAGCGAATGTACGATGGGATGACGACAACGACGAAGCCGCTTTTCCTTAAGCACTTTTTAACCGTAAAGAAAAATAAAGCGGGTTTAAAGCGCGCCAAATCGAAAGGTGCTTTTAAAAGTACCTACACGGGTTGTTTTTCGTATTATGATTGTTCAGGTGCGCAGTGCAGGGGTTTTCTTGTTTTATTCGAGTGAAAAAAGGAAGTTTTGGAGATCGGTTTGGAATTAGTTTGACTTGAGGGTTGGCCAGGAGGCAAATCTGCTTTATGATGATGCAAGGGTGATGAATTTTGATGAATGAGGTAAATCTAAGGTTCTGACGAAAATAGCTCTCAATTATTTGAAGATTTCCCAAATAAATAAAGGTAAGACCGTTCGACAACACTTCGTGACCTTTTATGGATTTTTTTACAACCTTTTCTTCGCTTCTTTCGATTTTTCTCAGAAAAAAGTCTCTAAAAAGTTGAATTTTCAAGAGATACGAGATTACAAGCCTAACGTCTGTAAAACATTATTATAAGAAAAAAAGAATTCCAGTTTTGGAAATTTTTGCATAATGACTTTTCCACGACCATTCGTGGCTTTTAAAACGATTTTTTTTTCGATTTGAAAGGTATTTTTGACACATTTTGAAGGGCATAAGATGTTTCCTAGTTCCAATTAAAAGGGATTAGAGTTGGCTTATTGAGAGGAGAGAGGAGGGGGGGGAGTAAGAAATTGAATTGTTCGGATTTTTTTCACCTCAAAATACGATTTTTCTTCATTTTATACCTACTTGGAAAAATTCCCCCTCCCAAAAAATGTTATTTTTGAAAATTTTCCGCCTCAAAATATGATTTCTCTCTATGTTTTGAACTTGGAAAAAATTTCCCCCAAAAAATCATTAGTGAGGCGTTGTGCGATAAGGGACCTTATGGTGAAAAACAAACTTCTGCAAAAGAACGATGAAATCTAAATGGTTGATTAATTTCAAACTTGTTCAAAATCATGTATTGTTAGTTTGGACTGTCCTCTTTCAGATACAAGTGGAATTTTGGAGAAAAAATAAATTGTATACGATTTCTATGCACAGATACATCAGAAAACGCACACTGAGAAAAATGGAGAATGAAAAATGAATAGAAAGTGTTGCAAAAAATTATAAATTTTATTCAAAAAAAATAAATTTTATTCAAAAAAAATAAATTTTATCCAAAAATAAATAAATTTGATCCAAAAATAATACATAAATTTTATCAAAAAAAAATAATAACGGGGCACCATTCGCAAAATTAGCAATTTTTATTAAAAAAATAACAAAATTTATCACGAAATTTGGTAAAGTTTATTGCATAGAAAATAAAGTTTGTCAATTTTGCGATAAATATTATTATTTTGCGATAAATATTATTATTTTGCAATAAATATTATCATTTTTTGAATAAATTTTACTAGTTTTGTGAATGGTGCCTAATAAAATTTATTTTTTATTTTTTTGAGTGCACTGAATTTTCTTTCACCATAAGGTCCCTTATCGCACAACGCTTCACAAGGTTACATTTGAAAATTTTCCGCCTCAAATACCATTTTTTTGACTAAAAATGCGATTTTGTCATAATTATGGAAGGCAAACAGTTCCTGCCTCTCCTCTTGTCAGTCCAGCCCATTCTTGTTCTGCTGATTGGCCCTTTTCCGACGATGGAAAAGACGGATGGATGATTTTACGAATCCACAGAGAAACAGACAATTTGCGAAGAGATTTTCATATTTTCTTAACGAACAGTTGAAATTCGCAGCTTGAAATTCCAAGCATTTATGGCTGGGATGATTTTTGGAATGAATTTTCATTCCAATAATCATCCCCGACGACTTTTCCAAGCTTTTGAGACTGGAATGATTTTTGGAATGAATTTTCATTCCAAAAATCATCCCCGACGACTTTTCCAAGCTTTTGAGACTGGAATGATTTTGGAATGATTATCATCTTACGATTTTTCCAAGCTTTTGACGCTCGAATAATTTTTGGGATGAATTTGGATGCCTTTTAAAATGAATTTTCACCCCAAAAATTACCCCAAGAATTTTTCAAGTTTTTGATGCCGGGATGATTTTTCAGGGTAGTTTAGAGCCTTTGAGGCTAGCATGATTTTTGGGGTGAAAATGAATTTCAAAAATCATTCCACGACTTTAAAGAGGTTTTGAGGTTCGAATGGTTTTTGGAATATATATCTCGCGACTTTTTGTGTTTTAAAAAAAATTTACAAATTCTAAATACTTGATTTTAATATGAGGGAAATTGTGTAAAATATCGCTAAAAGTTTTGGAAAATGTATTGAAAGTTGTTCAAGAACGACATTGGGTGAGAATAACATTATAATCATTAAAGTTGCCCAAAAAAAACTGATCAAAATTTCAAAAAAATTGCAAAATTAAAATGAGCATAGTTCAAACGTGATGTTGAAATTCATAAAAATTGATAAAATATTGATAAGTAATAAAAGTATTGAAAAATTGAAAATATTTTTTTAAATGCAAGAAAAATGAATGAATTCCCGCGAAAAGGTTGAAAAATTTCATAAAAATTTTAGGTACAGCATCGAAAATTCTTCACAAAATTGTTAGGTAAAATATTTGAAAATTTTCATTTTTTTATGATCTAAACAAATTTGCATTGTTAAAAGCAATTTTTAACCCAATTTCAACGATTTTTTTGCTTATTTGAATCAACTTTCAAGTAAATCAATTTTCACAACTTTTTTCGATGTTTTCCAAAATGATAAACAATTGTAGCAACATTTTCAACAATAAGATACATTTCTAACGATTTCAACACGACACAGAATTTTTCAAGCTCATTTCCAAGAATTTATTGAGATTTCGGGCGATTTTCAAACCGATTATCACAAATTTTTCAATTTCATTTTCAACAATGATTTTTGATCTTTTTTTTGATCTATTTTCGATAATTTTACAATTCAGAAATTAAAAATTTAATTTTTTAATGTTCGAAAAATGTTTACGACTTGGAATTTTAAAACAATTTTGCGCCATTTCAAGTAATTTTTAATCGAATTTCCACAATTTTTAACGCGTTTGAAACAATTTTGACGTTTCAATCAAAACACAATTTTACACTTTCTACGGCGTGACATTATTTTACTTGGGTAATTTTCAAAAAACAAAACAAAAATTGTCTACAATTTTCAACAAACTTTTTTCATATTAATTTGAACAATTCATAAGTAAGACATTTCTGCAGTAGGTAATTTTCACGCAATTTCAATGTCATTTTAACCCATTTCATTTCATCAGCTCCTCTGACCCATCAATTATTCAATACTTACGAAAAAATTGAAATTAATTCTTCGAGGAAAAAACTTCTCAACACAACTTCCTTAAAAGTACCACATTTTCCTCCCTAGAATAAAACTCCATAATACTGTCGTCACCTCACTTCATCTTCAAGTTTTCAAAAAAATTCCACTAACAGCAAAAACAACCCCCATTTCAACGACTCCAACCCAAACAACTCGAGCTATCTGCGAGTAAAAAAATTCATAACTCGAACAACAAAACCTCTCTATACTTTTCACCCCCACCACTCGCCATTTCCATAGGTTAATCAATATACGTACAATACGTATATCCGTATAAGACGAAAAATTCATTCGGAAATCCTTCTCGCATCGATATAGCGTCAGCTTCGATAATACACTTCCATAAACCACAAAGAAAATACCAACTCCGGTAATTTTTTTCCTTCTAGCGTCATCGCGTCTCGACATTCTTCCGTATAATTTCATCTCAGGCACATAACCATCATCGAATGGCGAAAAAAAAACTGGGTAACACAATGCAACATCGGGGTTTCGCAGGGAGTAAAAAAATACCCATCGCGAAGCGTACAGTGCAGAAAATTCCCCTCGCCCGGGGTCGTCCGACGAAGACGCAAAATCAAATATTTAAACTTGGTAAAAATTGCAACTTTTTCTTCTTTCTCGGCGAAATAACGTACGCGTTTATTTTAAAATATTCCGCCATATAAATTCGCAGCCAGTTCCTTCCTCAAAATCCCTGTTTTGAATTTCATGAAGGTGAGTTACTTTGTAGTATCTGGAGCTTCGCAGGGATACGCGATACGACCGGAGGGTGAGAAAAGGGTGAAAGAAGTAGAAGCTCCAATGCATAGCTCCGACTCGAGTCTTTCGTTCGTTGTTTTATATACGTACGATACGTATAAGCTACGTATTCTTTTTTTCAGAATATATACGTATAAGATAAACTTTCCAACTTTTTTTTCCACTCTTCTATTTATTTACAAGGTATTTCTATCTCTGTCCGACCTTCGTCGCCTCTCCCATTCACATCGGTTCGGTTCGTTTTATTGCGAATATGTCACAGCAACTTTCAAATCCATAGACGAAACAGCGAATATATAGCTTTTAATGGCGCAAAACTTAAAAGCAATAAAATTATATTGGAAGAGTTATTCGACGACGTACGAAAGAAATTTCGTCTGTACGCTCGAACCAATCGAATGGCTGAATCGTGTGCCGCAGCAATCGCATATTCCCTCCAAATCATCAAGACACGATATACGACACCCAATCATATCGTGTAACCCCTGCTTGGATCTATTTTCCGAGGCACTTTACCTTCAAATACATTTATACCTATACCTATTACGCCTCTAAATTCATATATATTGCCAAAACACAACAATGTGCGTGCATATTCGTCATATATTTCGCTCGAATTACCCAAGACGACGACTTCATAGGCATATTCCAAAAGTATATTTATATTTGCGTCCATTTTGTATCCAACAGAGCGGCTACCTCAACTCGCATATACCATATCGTCGAGTAATATTTCTCCGCCGATGACGTACGAGAACTCTTTTCTCCTCTGGTTGGATTTCCTTAACTCGACCTACCTACATATTACATAAATATGGTGTGTACTGCCACATACTCGATAATATAAACATTACGCTTTTTCTTAACGACCTCTTTTTTATCTACCAATACAAATCCTCCGATATATGGCATCGCACACAACAAGTGTCCAGAGTCACAGTCCACACTACGTGTTTCCATCTCACTCCCCCGGTGCTTGCTGACTCTTACTTAGTGGAAAAAAATAGGCAAAAAAAGAGAAAGAACGATGAAAAAAAAAAGTCTACGTGTGTTTGTCTGCGCAGATACTCGTAATACATTTCCATGTGCAAACATGGGCGTTAAAATAGGTATACCGAAGTACGAGTAAATGAAAAATACGTCGAGTTATACGATACACCGATATATATTTCATGTCCGCTGTCGTACAGTCTGAATACAACGATTGCTGGTCCACATCTTAATCAACGCAGCCGCGCAGAAAACCATGGGATAGTAAAGTATGGTGAGGAAACTGGTAAATTTCTCGAGTTTTTTTTGCTTCGGTTGGCTTTGCTTCTTTCCATATCTTTGCTCCTCTCTTCGGCCTTCTCGTGGTGAACAGTTTATGTAGAGTTTATAGCGGAGATATCCGACTGATCGGTGTTTCGCGTTTTATCTTTTTATGTGAGAATACGTAGTATGTACTTTGATTGCGAATGTTGCATGTATAGTCGACGAATAATCTTGGATATTGAAGTTTATGTAGTCGTAATATTTCATAGCCGTGTAACCGAGTTTAAAGAGCGTTGTAGATTGTGCTGAAAGTGCAGTAACACAAAATCTATCAAATGTATAATATGGAATAGAGTGTTCAGAAATAGATTTCCGAAGAATGTGGGAAACGACCTCGAGGCTGATGAGGTGATAAAAGGGGAACCGATTTGAGACATATTCATTCAATTTCGAGATAGAATTGGCAGGTGAAGATATTCTGGGACAGTATGTCTAAAAACGTCAGAACCAAGGGTTCGCTTATTTTAATAGAATTTTGTAGAATTCTAAAGCAAGTACAATGAATTTTGAGCTTTTTAATCCACGTATTTGATAAAATCAGCGAACGTATCGAACTTTTTTTCAAAGATAAAACCCGTCAAATGCATTCTTTTTTGGATGATTTTGACAGAACAACCAGGAAATGATGATTTGCGAAATGAGGTCCAACTGATTTTCTCAAACAATTGATTCAAAGGCTGCATACTTTTGTTAGAAAATTACAATCAGCTAGCGCAGATTGGCATTGGTTATTAATTTTGAATTACAGCGAGATGTGACAACAATTGTTTGAAAAAACGGATCATTTTAGTGGTTATTGGCAATTCTCTATCAATCTACAAAGGTATCTTCGGCTATATATTTTTGCCTCAATTCATGGGCTGAAAAAATGTCTAAAAATCTTGACACATTTTCCAGAAACCCCAATAATATTACAATTTACTTTTGAAACGATGGCTATAAATGTCAACAATAAATTTAAACACTACAAAGAATATCAGCAAACAAAACTGTAGAAATGTCAATATTTATCTTACCTTGACGATAATTTTTTGAAATGTTGACACAGACACAGTATCAAAAAAATTTGAAATCATAATTCAAAAAAAAGATATAAAAAAAAGCAACACTAGGTACCAAGAAAATCACAACGCTAAAAATTTTCAAAACAATATCAGAAACCTTTGAAACTTTACTCGAACATTCAAAACAGTTTCAGAATACGTCAAAAATTCCAACAAGAAGTCTAGAAATCTGAAATAATTCAAAAATAAGTGGTAAAATATTCACAACACGACTGAGCAATTCAGAACTACGTCTGAAGTCTGAACCATTCAAAAAATATCAGAACAGACTGAAATGTTGTGTTAAAATTTTTCATAATGAAATCGGCCATGATGTTTAGAAATCTTGATAAATTCTTATAATGGATTCAAAACTGCGCTTGAAAAAATTCAGGAGCCTAATTGAGAAGAAGGATAGAACATTCAATCATCTCTACAATATTTCTGAAGGTATTTTACAGAAAAACATCAAAATGGGTAGTCCAAAAATATCGAAAAAAGTCGTCTCAATATTTAGAAAGCATAGAAAAATGGCATATATTGAGTACCATAAGTGACCCAAAACAGTATGGAAATATTTAAAAAATAAGAAATATTTTGAAGCAATGACGTCTAGAATAATGTCATACCCGATTTCAAGGCATGTGACAAAACATTGTCCAGAAATTTCAAAATAGAAGTAAGTATTTCACACCAAATTTTGGAATTTTGAAATACTGGTAAAAAAAATGTCTGAAAAATTCAAATATCTCCATTGGTCTTCTGTTACATTTCAAAATATCAGAATAATGTGGGGTGGGGGGGGGGGGCTAAAAATGCCTGATACTTTTAGATCAACATTTTGAACTGATTAAAACAATGGCACCAAAAATCTTCAGAAATGTCTAAAAATAAAACATTGCCTAGAGAAGTACTCTCTCATTCTGAATCAGTGAAAAGTCACTGATAAATAGTCAGAATTGCAGCACAGGAAAAATCAGCAAAACTCACTGATTTTCGGAGAATTTTCGCTGATTTTTCAAAGATTTTCACTGATTTTTCTGCAAATTTCATAAATTTTACTGACCTTTCAGTGAATATTCACTGATTTTCCAGTGATTTTTCTCACCAATTTGTTTTCAGTGAAAAAATGTTCACTGATTTTCTCCTGTGCTGCAATTCTGATTGTTTCTCAGTGATTTTCGATAATTTTCACTGATTTATAATTAATTGAGAGAGTATAAATAAATTACAGACTAGAATTCCAAAATAGCCTTAAAATCAGACAATGTTTAGAATTTCAGGCATAACCTAGAATTAATTTTCAGACATTGTCTAGAATTTTAGGTACAGCCTAGAATTCACTTTGGACATTTTCTAGAAAACAGAAGTTGTCTAGAAATTCGGAGATTGTCTAGAAATTAGTGACTGTCTAGACATCAGACGTTGTCTATAATTTCAAAAAAAGTTTATTTACTTCCAAATTTTTTTCAAAAGCAGAAATTGTCTAGAAATCCAAGGATTGTCTGGATTATCAATAGACATTATCTAGAATTCAGGCATTGTCTAAAGATCAAACATTGTATAAATTTCAGACGCTGTTTACTCTGGAGATCAAGAATCGTCTAAAATTCAGACTTTATCTAGAAAATATTGTCGAAAAAATCAGATATTGTTTAAAAGTAAAGGATTATCTAGAATTTCATTCAATAAGCAAGGGCTTGAAATCTATCATTTTCAACAATTCTGAGATTTATCTCAAAATTCAGAGATTATCTTTTATCTAGAATTTAGACATTGCCTAGAAAATCACAGATTATCTAGAATTTAGGCATTGCCTGGAATGTCCAAAATTATATGTACATTGTCTAAAATTTAAGGATTGTCTAGAACTCAGACATTGTCTAGAAACTCAGAAGTTGTCTAGAATTCTTTAAATTCCTTGTCTATCAATGAGACTTATACTTCAAGACCTATACCTGAAAATAGTACTCTCTCATTCATAAATCAGTGAAAATTATTGAAAATCACTGGAAAACAGTCAGAATTACAGCATAATAATAAATCAGTGAAAAAATTTCACTGAAAGCAATGCAAAAATTGCTGAAAATCAGTGAAAATTCACTGAAACTTCAATAAAATCTCTGAAATTTGTTGAAAAATCAATGAAATTTTTTGAAAATCAGCGAAAATCCTCTGAAAATTAAAGAATTTCCCTGATTTTCCTTATGCTGCAATTCTCATTACTTATCAGTGACTTTTTACTGGTTCAAAATGAAGGAGTGGATCAATTTTCGGACTTTGGTATCAGGACAATATTTTGAGAATCAGATAAATTATGTCTGAATTTTCAAGAATTTTAAATCGATATCTATTAGGAAACAGAGTATTTGCACTGAAAAAACAAATAAAATAAATAAACTTTCTCCAAAAAAATAATAACGGGGCACCATATTTACAAAATTGACAAAATTTTTTCAGAATAGATTTTGCCAATTTTGTGAATGGTGCCCGGTATTATTTTTTTGGATAATTTTTTTTGATAAAATTTATCATTTTTTAAACAATTTTTATTTATTTTTCATTTCTCATTTTTTTCAGTGCGAGGAAAATTTGGTAAACTTTATGGAACAGAACGAAGTTTGTAAATTATGAATAAATTAAATGTTTGTTTCTCTGTTCATAAATGGATTCTTATACGTTTTATCAAACCATTTCTCAGTCAAGAAATCAAATCACATCTTAATTCTCATTCTGCAGAAAGTACTCCACATTGCACATTTTTTGAATCACCCTATACCTCGCAGAGAACAACCCGGGCTCTATGCATCAAAACCCCATTCTTACACCGAGCAACCGACAAGATTACGTAAAATTTACAACCATAAGCCACCAATCGATTCAGTCTGCTATCTTTATACCTCTATGTGCATCGTATCGAGTACACAGCACATAGTACGTACCATAGATTAAGAATACTACGTATACCAGATAGACCATCCTTTTGTTCTTTTTGGAACGCCTCGAAAGCATCCGAACACATTGCCGCGCTGCAGTCGAACCTTATTTTCGAACAGGTCTTCGATTTCATAAAAGTATTTTATTCAGTTGATAGATGGCGTTTCATTTTGAACCTTTTTTTTATTGCTTTTTTTCACCCTTTTTTCCCTACATTTGCCGGTACCTAACAATAAGACACAGCAGACAATACCGCGACAATAGCCCTCGCAACCAATCACGCGGATCATTCACCAAATGTACACATGTATTTTCATTCCATCACCTTTGTATTTATTTAGGTAAATCTTACACATTCGAGCAGATACAGATTCAAATTTCGTAAATTTGAATTGTAGGCTTATCAACTTTTGTACTAGGGTATCAAAGGGGTCGTCAAAAAAGGGCCCAGAGGGGCCTGGTCCTCCGAAAAAATTTCTGGGCACCGCTTGTCCCCCCCTCAAAAAAGTTGTATTAATAAAAATGTACATTACACTTACATGAAATAGGGGGTTTTTATAGCATTTTAACATGAAAAAATGTCTTTTTAGAGAATTAAATTGGTAATTTTTCCAACTCGAAAATGGTAAATTTCCCGACTCAAAATTGGTAATTTTCCCAATTCAAAATTAGTCTTTCTCCCAAATGATGGTTAAAAATGCCAGTTCGAACGATTAGTATTTACTTTTTTAATAAAAAATGAATAAATAAAATGGTTACCTATTTTAACAGTCAGAAATCAACAAAATTTTCACTTGTTAGTTGGGAAAATTAGTCATTTTCCCAACCTTTTCCAACTGAAAATGGATCATTTTCCCAACCTTTTCCAACTGAAAATGGATCATTTTCCCAGCGAAGAATTATTAAACCGTTGCGTTGTAATAAATGCTTTTTTATGAAAGAAATTATTAATTAGGTACGAGTACCTTGCATTTTAAAAATTTTCACTCGTCAACCAAAAATTGTTTATAGTTGTACTTGTAATTGGTACCTACATGTAAATTTTAAAAAATCAGCCAGAAAAGTTGGAAAAAAGTTGGTTCGCAAATTTGAATCTCACCCCCTCCTCCGGAATTCTGATATCGGCTATATGTATAGTTGGTAATTTTGAAAATTTGAGTTAGGATTTTCCCCTCTAACAAAACCTTTAAATCATGAATATGTTATAAAAGACAATTTTTTATTAAAATGTGCAAAATTTCAGCTTTTTTTCAGAGAATTTTTTCGGTAGAATAAAGTATTGCAAAAAATCAAAAAAGGGTCAATATTCTTCAAAAAATTTTAGTACAAAATGATCTAAAGAATGAAGAATCGTACCTATATACCTACCAAATTTTTTTGAATAAAAATTTGTTCCAATTTTGTGGAAAAAAAATTTACCCATAAATTCCCTCATTTTCAATGCTTTATTTGCGATAAGTACCTCATAAAGGAGGTATCCCAACTCAAAGTAAAAATTTTAAGTCGAAAAAAAGGAAGGAAATTTGATCTAATGAACATAAAAAGTTCAATTTTAGTATATACCTCATTATCAATCTCTCAAATCAATTGAAAGCGGTTTCGATACGTTTCGGAGCCTCCGAATTTTTTTCAATTTTCCAGCACTATTGGAGAAAACCGGATACCCGACTGACAAATTTGCTGACATTTCGTTAGCGAGACTAGCGAAAATGTAGCTGACTCTCGATTTCTTGTCGAGTAAACGATTTTTAGTTGACGAATCGTTAACTACAGCTGGCGTTTATTTGGGAAAAATCGTTCACGAAACGCTAAGGTTTTCGTGACGAATTCGCCAGTGTTATAGTTGGCAATTCGTTAGTTTGAATTTGTTTCAATTGACAAGGAATTGTAAACAAAATTGTAAACTATTCTCAAGAAAGAATTTAAAAAATCCAAAATACTGTTGTCAAATGCAAATTGATAAATAGCACTGGTAGCTCAATGGTTAGAGAGGTCGCCTACTACGCCGAGGGTCTCGGGTTCGAATCCCTAACGAGACATAAATTTTTCAAATTTTTTTATGAGTAATAAGGTAACAACTAACGAATTTCTAACTGATATAAGACGAATTCGTCGCGAAAACGTTAGCGTTTCGTCAGCGATTTTTCCCAAAAAGACGCCAGCGTTAGTAAGCGATTCGTTAACGTTTTTTTCAATTTTTTTTTTCAAATTTTGTCAGTCGGGTAAAAATGGGTCCACATGAACTTTAACATCTATAATCGTGGATTACCAATAGTGGTGACCTATTTGATCGTGTAAAGTTCAATTTTCTGAATTAACAACTTCAAGTTGAAATTCATGTTTTTAATTTATTTTCAGGAAAATTTTCTGCCAAACAAAAAGTGAATTCCAACTCGAAGTTACTAATTTCGGAAAACTGTGCTTTGGTCGATCAAATAGGTCACCAGCATGGGTAATCTGCAATTAATAGTCCTAAAGTTCGTATAGATCATATTTATGGGCTTTTCTGCAGGGCTAGAAAATTCTAAAATTCACTGGAGGCTCCGAAACATTTTAAAAGCCACTTCAAATGGATTCGGGAGGTTGAAAATAGGATTTATACCAAATTTCAGCTTTTTTCTTTGATAAGATCAAATTTTCATACTTTTCAGGATGGTGAGATAATTTTAAAATTTTAAAAATTCCCCAAAATTCGAGAAATCTGAAATTTTGCAGTTATGCATGGGTTCTATTTTTTCGATACTTGCACCCGAATGGATCTGTTTTTAGGCGGAAGATCTGTTAGAAAAATTTGAGGTAGAAAAAATTGATTTAAAAATAAATGAGAAATTGGCATAATATATAATGTTATGCCTGATATAAGAAAAACTGCAAAAAAAAATTGTATGAGGTAACTTGTCAACCTAGGAATGTATTTGAATTACTTCTCAGTTTTAAGAAGAAAGAAGTGAAGTCAAATTTGAAGTGAGACTGGTAGGTACGTGAGAAAATTATTTATCTTTTTTTTTACGTTCGACAAAGTACAGATCAAAAGTTACAAGAATTAAAAATTTGATTGCAGTATTTCAATTCATTAAAAATTCTTAGCAATTTGGAAAATTAGGAAAAAATATTACACAAGTTTTGCTTTGCAACAAAACCTTTGAATCATGAATATGTTTTGGACTAAAATGTGCAAGATTTCAGCCTTTTTTCTCTTCTAATTTACCAAATGGCTCATCAATTTCAATATTTTCGTAACACAGTCCAACATTTTCAAGTTTTTAAAATGCTGTTTGATGTTTAATGGGCGATTTTTATAGTATTTTTCATGCTAATTACGAAAAAATGAGTAAAAAATTTCATTACCCAAGGATTTTTCACAATTTAAATATTTATTTAACATTTTTTTACACTTTCTGAAAACTTTTGACACACTAAGTCAAATTTTTGAGCAAAGAAAGGGGTCAACGAAAAATTTGAATTCATAGTAAATTGTACAGCGTAAAATTTCCTGAGATACTTAATTTTGATATGGGCGCACATTAAGTAAAATCATCTGCATCATTGAAAATTAAAAGTTTTGAAAGTAAGGAATTTCTGAAGAAATTTACATGCTTCCCTTCTTTGAAAAACACGTTGATACGGACCCTCTCCCAAAACGACTCCGTAAAAAAATTAGTATTTACCTCAGGCTTCAGGAAATTAAATTTTTTATGGAATTTTTCTGTACAATAAAGTATCGCAAAAAATCAAAAAGGGTCAAAATTCTTCAAAAAATTTTCTTAGCACAAAACGATCTAAAGAGTGAAGAATTGTACCTACCAAATTCTTTCAAATAAAAATTTGTGACAACTTTCTGGGGACAAAATTTACCTATAAATTCCCTTATTTTCAATGCTTTATTTGCGATAAGTACCTTACAAAAGAGCTATCCCAAGGTCCCAATTTGAAGTAAAATTTTGAGCCGAAAAAAGATGTCGAAATTACTTTATAAAAGAACCCCATATCCAATATTTTAGGTGCTTAGATTCATTTCTCGAATTGGAATTTTAAAATTTCTTCGTCGCCCTAAAAAAAAAGAAAAGAAATTTAATCTAATGAACGAAAAGTTCAAATTTATTATATAGGTATCTCATTATCGATCTCTCAAATCAATTGAAAGCGTTTTCCAAACGTTTCATTCACCAGTTTGTTTCTTCTTTGTGGTGAAAATTTCCCCTCTTAAAACCTGACCATTCGAGTTCAAATTTTCTCTATTGACAAACAATAAACTGATAAAATTTTAGTGCAAAACTGACCATAAGAACTGGAGAGAATGATCAATTTTGAAAATTGAAAATGTAATACATTCAGTTCTAATGGTCAGTTCTGAACCAAGTGCTTGACGGGACAAATTCAATCCGTCACGAATATGCGGTAAAATTTTAGGTTCATCAATCTAGTTGTACTTGAATTAATGTGCGACTTCGAATGAGATATATGAAAAAAGGACAAAAAAATAAACCATCAAAGAAATCGTATTGCTACGTTAAATTAAATGAACTCATTCACTGAATGGTCAACAGCTGATTTCCAGGTATAAATGTCTAACAAACAAGTCCAAGAATTACGAAAAAAGGAAAGGCTAAATACTCGCGGCGGATGGAGAATCAGCGAGGGTGAACTAGTTTGTTTTCTTATTGTATCATTCGGTTAAAAACAGAACATTTATAAGGGTTTGGATGCGTTTCGGATGCATCCAGCCTTCAAACTACATGCTAACTCCCTCAAGTTTTCGGATGCACCAACTACTTTTCACGTTCTAAAAAGAACAAAGCCTTGGTCTATCTGGTATACGTAGTATTCTTAATCTATGGTACGTACAACTTACTACAGGTAAGTACAACAACTCGATCCCAGATATTAATTTTTCACCACAGATACCATACAGCCATCGCTCAGTATCTCTCAATTACGTACCACCATCTTCAGCTCGTTTAATCCAGACCGCGTAATAAATACTCGCTTACAACGACGAAAAAAAGCACGCCATCTCAATATAAAGACAAATCTCCCAGCGCCACCTAGGTACGTATAATTTACACGTGTTTTGTATAGAGCATGGCACGGCGCAGCTTATACATCCTTACACAACACACGAGCTCGCAACCCGACTAAATTCGCTTTTCCGAATAAAATAAAAATACTTCGTAGAGAAAATAGGGCGAAACGAAATATGTTGCCTGTAATTAACTATATATTCTATAGGGTTGCTCAGCTCGGACGCACAAGCCCTCTCATTTCACTCCCTCTTCGTGTCTGCTGTATCTCCAGTTTCCACATACAGTAGAGTATGGAACAATATATATATACCTACCTGCACAAAGCCCAAATCATTCGCCCTTGTTTAACCACCTACATTCATTTCACATACCTCTCTCTTCTCCTAGCGCTGGCATTATCTCCTCTATGCTACTATATATTTCCTATACTATATTCGCGTATACAGCCCGCCTGTATTATAAATTTTCAAACCAAAGAATACATTTTCCTCTAAACCTCGGCACAGTTTTTTTTTGTTGTTTTTTTCCACCAACGTGCGGCACTACCGGGTTATAAACATTGCTGGGCGGCGTGGTTCTGGTGGGTTTTTCCCCCAAAGCCTTTCTCTTTCATCTTGCTCATTTTTATTTACAGGGCAAAAATGGTTGAAATTTTCTTGGAAAATATTCGCAAACGTGAACAAAAGTAGCCCTTTTCTCAATTTATGCATACGATGACTTCGCCGCGAATTCAAAATTTATCGTCGTTTCGAATTCCAACTTTATAACCCGTCGATAAAGTATGTCGGAGGGTGTTTTCTCGATACGATTTTATAAAGATAAGCCATTTTTTGATTGCCTTGTTTCTTTTTTTCGCATTCTTCCGATGCCTCAACAATTTCTCCCTCTTTGGATCGGCGAGTAAGTATGAAGTCGATAAAATATGCAAATTGTACGCGATACGATGTACCTAAACGTTATGAGAGAAGTGCATAATATACGCGGATATGCGATGCATCTCGTTCGCCAAATGCTCCCGCGTTCGCGTATACACAGTTGATTTCTTTTCTGTGTTTTCTTGACCGTGTCTAAGTGAATAATACATGAATACAGAAGACCCCCTCTGCCCAATGCATGTGTAACTTCGTTTCCGCGTAATGCAACGTAGTCTGCAGCCTACGAGTATGGTAAAGTGGTGCTTTTTTACGTCACCCTACTAAGAACCGTTATAGAATAACAATAAAATACGTCTATACCGCAGCAAAATGCAGTTTGCAGATTTTTCGAACCTTTTTTTGTAGCTGCATCTGGTTGAAACAAAACAAAAAAAAAACCTCGAGCCCAGTTGGCACTTGGCATCAGACAAATAACAAAGAAAGAAATTCTTCTAAACAGATATGAGGAAGAGAAAGAGCAAAGGGTTGCAGCGATGTAATTTGAAATTTAAATACCTACTTTTAAAGCTTGAAGATTTACGTTTTTGGGAAGGAAATGTCCTAAGATGTAAATGAATCAAAAAAAAAAAACCAATTTGTTTAAAAACCTTTTACTCGTGATTCACTGTTCAGGGCAGAAGAGGAAAAGGGGGATTTAGAATAAACTGGTTTTTTTTTCAATAATAATCTATCTTTCTATTAAACTTGTGAGAGGGGGCGGGGGTGTAAAAATTGAATCAGCAATATATCTATAATAATTAGAGTAAGTACTTTTCTGGCATGAATTTTGGAAATTATCGATTAAATTATTACGAAAATCCCTCACAAAAAAGAGTTATGAAGGAGTGTTGGAAATCATAAGAAATTGGCAAAAAAAATTGATAAAAATCGTTGAAAATATCTCACAAATATTTTATTTTAAAAAAATGTCGAAAACAGTTCAAAATAATCAAGACAAATTTTTTTTAAATAAAAATTACTCCTATCATTGATCATTTCATGCAAGTTGAATTAAATATGATAAAAATTGTTGAAATTTGTAAAAAGTGAAATTAATTTTAAAAAAATCACCATCAGAAATCGAAACTGATTAAAATAATGAAAGTATTTTTGAGCTTTATGACATTTGAAACATATAGTGGAAATTTTAAATAGGTATTTTAAATACTTACTTCTTAATACTATTTTTTTTAGCTTATTTCACAACGTCCGAAAAGCGATAAGTAGGTATTCCTAAAACTCAAAATAAGCAAAAATTTGATTTCTACTTAAAGTGATGAGTGCTCGATGAAAAAAAATTGGGAAAAGTCAATTTTACAACGTTCTTTCATAATTCATTGTTGATTTTTTATTTAATTTCCGAACATTTCTTTTTGATGATTTTATTTAAATTTTTGATAAGTAATTTTTTTCAATCAATTTTTGATGATTTTTTAATCAATCTTAGATTTTTTTAAACAATAGATATTGAAAAATTAAATTTCATGATTTTTTCTTTCATTTATAGAATATTTCAAATTGACAAATTCCACGTTAGCCCCTCTCATAAAATTTTTAATGCAATTTTTTCGGCTGGTCTGACTGATGAATAAGGATGTGAATAAAATTTTGATCGTGAAAATTCTCAGGAAAGGTGAAAAAGTCGAAAATGAAACAGAGATTCGCGATTTTTTACAAGGTAATTATGTACCTCCTCAAGTTGATATAGGTACGTAGCTACGTACATCTACTTAAGTACTTATACTTACCTACTAAATTTTAAACAAATTCCAAGTACCTTTTGCAAATCTGTCATTTTGTTGAAATGTACTAATTTATTAAAGTCAGCGCAGGAGCCAGAGCGAGTATTTTTGCAAAAATGAACCATAAAAAATTTGAAATTTCAAAATTCCTTCTAATATTTTAGTTGCCAAAGAAAATTTAGTTCACCACTTCTAATTTACTAGCTTCTGGACAAACTTTTAAATCTCATATTTTTCTACCTGATAGAGGTAGGATACCTTGAAAAATCAGCTTTTAAAATGAATAGAAGAAGAAGGAGCAGGGTGATTACACCCTGATTTAGGAAGCAACCCCCCCCCCCAAAAAAAATACTTTTTCATAAAAACTCAAATCGCGGGTAAATTTTCAACTTAAAATTCAAATGATTTATTCAACTCTCAAAAAATTTTCAATATCTATTAAGCAAAAAAGTCCCTACTCATCACTTAGGATTTTACCTATATGTGACCTGGACTACTAAAAGGTACCTATAGTCACCAAAACCGATTTTTCGTTTTTGATCAATATTTATAGAAGAAAGTATGGTCCTTCCAATGACATAAACCGCAGACTCCAGATTTCATTACTTTTGCTGTAAAGTACATTAGTTTTTGCCAAGAAGCTTGATTTAAGACATATTTTCTATAAAAGTAAACTTTGAACTTCCGACTGAAATTCCACGAAAGCAAAGCTCTCTAGAAAAAAAATAATTGCACACTACAGAAAGGAAATTTTACGCTCTACAATTTATGTTCTATTCATTTTTTCCGTACAACCCTTCCTTTTCTCAGAAAATTGACTTCAAGTGACAAAAGTTTTAAAAATATGTAAAAAAAAATCAACAAAAAATTGATAACTTTTGACACTTGAAGTCGATTTTCTGAGTAAAGGAAGGGTTCTACGGAAAAAATGAATAGAACATAAATTGTAGAGCGTAAAATTCCCTCTCTTTAAAGTGCAATTCATTTTTTTTCTAGACAGCTATGATTTCGAGATATTTCAGTCGAAAGTTCAAAGTTCAACTTTCAAAAAGACCTGTTGTTTTGACCGAGTTTACCTCGGTAAGTTGATTTTGGCCTGCGGTCCCTTTTGGTAGTCCAAGCCACATATACGGAAATTTACTTCACAAAAAGTCAGTACGGCAATTTTCAACGTTTCACCTTTATTTTTCGAATTTTGGAAAATTTCAACGATTTTTCAAGTAAAATTGTGTTATTTTCTTGTTCATACACGGCGGCGTCTACTGGGTCAAAAAAACAAAAAAATTTCCATTTTATAAATTTTTCTTGCCATTTTCATACCATTATTTTTTGCTTTAAATTTTTCCAAAAAAGCACATTTTTTTACTCTTTAATTAAGAAATTCAAGGAAGGGCAAAACATTGAAAATTCTTGCTTTTTAAAATAAAATTTTCAAAATTCTAGCTATTTTTTTGGCCATTGGGGTGAAATTTTTGCTAATTTCTGGGGTTTCTTGTTTTCCTTGCTAGTAGACACCCTGTCATAAATTTTTCTGAAATATTTGCCAAAAATTGAAAAATCAGAATTTAAAAGTAGATGTCAGTAAAGAAAATTATGAAAACTATTAGGGAAGGAGAGGGAGGATGTACCAGAGGGCAAGATGCAAATTGCGGCTTATAGTTGTCAGTAATGTGATTGAAAATTTTTTTTTGGGCAATTGGTGGATGGGTATCCATTCGACACAAAACAGAAAAAAATTACAGACCTGACGGATTGCTTGTCTACGAGTTATTATCAATAAGGTGATTTTACGTGATTTTCGTAAAATTGAAATTTGATTTTTGTGAAATATCATGTTTTCAAGTTTTGAAAAAAAATTCAGGTAATTTTTTTTGTAATCTACATGCGATTACCTATCGAATGATGTATTTGGTTAGCACTTTCCCCCATATTTTCTTCCCAGTACATTGCGTTAAAGAAAAATAGTGCCAGCGGGGCAAGATGCAAATTGAAAATGGGGCAGGATACAAACATTGTTTTTAAATACGAATTTTTCGAAAAAGTCACATATGGTACTAAAGATGGTCCAATTGATATTTTAGTGATATGGATATCACATTTTTGCTTTAATTTTTAAATATAAAATATCCAAAATGCATATCAAAAATTTGCCAAAAAAATCAAAAAATCAATTAAGGTCGCATGAATTATGAATACAAAGGTTTTAGAACTCCTCTTTTCAAAAATTACGCTTCTATTTAAATCTGTAGTATCCACCTCGAATGTACTTGAGTAAATTTCACAAAAAAAAACGCAATTTTTCATCATGTCTTCACTGTTTGCATCTGGCCCCATGAAATTTTGCATCCTGCCCCATGGATGAGGCAAGATGCAAAAAAAGTGAAAAAAATTCAAAAAATTCTGCATGGTTGAAGTATGCACCAAAATGGAATTTTTTTCAGCGAAGTGAAAGGTAAATGTTTGAACTTTAATTTGTTGCAAAAATCAGATAATTTGGCTAATTTGAATAGATTTGGCAGAACATTTGGCCTAGGTTGGTGCATCCTGTCCCACCTTCCCTTACATACAAATCATCTTCTGGAATTTCGGGATCAGAATTACTCAATTTTGCCCTTTTTCCATCATGTAATCAAGCTCCATTAAAATTGGGTACCTATTTCAGGAAAAACTTCCAAAATCGAAAATACGCAATTAAAATTCAATAAAATTGAGTAATGTACGAATAATTAGGCAAAAAACCGAAATACTTTCTAAAGTCTGCTTCTTACATTTCATTTTCAATTTCCAATCCTCAAATGACAAAAAAACTTCCCCTACAGAAAACCCTTTTCTAACCCACCACCCTTTGTTTTAACTTAAAAAAACAAAACCTCGCACCTTGCTTTCTTACCTGAGCCATAAATGCACACCTCGGTAGATATTTCACAATACGTGGGTCCTCCCCTTACACCTCGTACCTTACCTAGCTACCTTTACACATACACATAGGGACGGCACCGCCGCGTTGATTTCCTCTCATACATACGTTCGTTTTGTGTTATACGCAACGCCATTAATTTCGCCAACGTTACAGTAGGTTTTTCGCGATTTGATATAATAGTATACTGGTGTACGCGGAGGGTGCGCACAGCCTTTGATACGCGGCCGCGGACCCGGCAACGCTAGAGTACGAAGCACCCACCAAAGGCGGCGCACGGTTCGGGGGCGCCATACACAGCGCCACGTTCAACACGCAGAACGCAGATACAACAGAGACACCATTCTGCACCTGTTTTTCGCCTCCTCGCCATCGCCTCCTTTCGCCTTTTATACATATAATTTAAAATAAAACTTTCGCACCCGTTGTTTAATTAATTTCAAGCCAACAAATGTTACCGACTTTTAAATCGTTCACCGGCGCGGTGGTGTAGTATATTTCGCAAAACTCGTAAGCTCACGTAGGTACATCTACATATACGCGAAATTTCAGCTTCACGTTTGTATACTGCTCAGGATATAAGATTCTCTCGGTCGCCCGACGCGAGGCTCCCATTTTATATAGGTACTTTTACTTTTGGAACGTAAAAGGGATGAGGATATAGGAAAAGGCTGCAAAAAGGCAGAAACTCTAATAGTTATTTCAACTCCATACACACATCCTTTCCTCCTTTTTTCTCTTTTGCATTAGTATAGCAAATTAAATCGAGCCATCTTTCAAATTTGGAATCGAGCCTAACTCCGCTCGCAGACGAATTTTTCCAATTGCCATAAAAACAGTAATAATTTTCCGGCTCGTCGGAATTCTTTAAATAAGACATTACAACTTGTCCTATCGCCGGCAAGGGGCAACGAGGTAAACGACATTTCCCAATAGACTTGAGCGATTTTTATTCGAAATGCGTCATGCATTTAGGTACCATATACTATATCGAGGGTAAAAAGGGGTGTAAACTGCAGCTTTTTTTCCTTCTTTTGGAATTAGGGTGCATTGCACATACACCGAGAGGTGCAGCAGTCTCACTCGAGACGTATCTTCATCGTACAAACATAACTCGTATCTTTCTAAATGAAATGGAGGCGGTGGCGGAAATCTAATTTACTATTCTTTTCTTGGCATCGCCTATAAGTATTAGATGAAACTTATATGGAAACAACATGTTGATCTTTTTTCCTTTTATTTTTCTTATCCCCATTCTCCTCCTGGCAGGGCTGAGTATGTTATATCGAGTGTAAAGTATACGTAAATACGAGCCAGATTCGACGAAGCGAATATTTTCGACGTTTAAACTAAAATACTGGGGAGGGATTTGGAAGACAATCGTAGGTATCATTCAAATTCCATAGTATACAATTTATATGGTTCGAGGGTTGAACAAACGCTACGACGATTAATAAAGACGAAACAATAGGGGTAGGAGGAAGGGGGACCCCCTCCATTCACATTTTCTCAAAAAGTCGACAAATTCTACTCTAAATTGGTAAATTTTGCACTCAAAAAAATAAAAAATAAATTTTATTAAACGTAATAATAAAAAGGCACCATTCACAAAACTAGTAAAATTTATTCAAAAAATAATAATATTTATCGCAAAATTGACAAACTTTATTTTCTATGCAATAAACTTTACCAAATTTCGTGATAAATTTTATTATTTTTTTTTGATAAAAATTGCTAATTTTGCGAATGGTGCCCCGTTATTATTTTTTTTGGATAAAATTTATTTTTTTTGAATAAAATTTATAATTTTTTGCAACACTTTCTATTCATTTTTCATTCTCCATTTTTCTCAGTGTGTTGGAAATTGGCAAATTTTTGAAAGTAAGCCAATTTACAACGAAATTTGCAGACTTTTTGAGAAAATTTGCCAATTTTTAAAATTCCATATTATTCTTGTTCATGAGCAGGTCAAAATATCCCGATAAACATCCTTTCGCCAGGGATGCAAACCAAAACCGAAATTCAATTCAAGAAATAGACCAAAAACCGAAACCGGAACCGTGAACCAAAAACGAAATATTAGAAGAAAATTCAACCGAAATGGAAACCTATAATTTTGGTTTCGGTTTATTATTATTATTTTTTTTTTAGTTTGGCACCATCTGGAGTGTTGGGGTTGATGAAATCTGTTGTTGCATAACGTATCTTTTCACAATGTCTAAAAAGTTGTAATTCTTTTCAATTTTTTCGAGTGTTTTTGCAGTGTTTTTAATTTTTTAGTTTTTTGGCCACCTGTTACAAAGTGAAAACTTTCAAAACAAGGTTCAAATTTGCTCATTTCTTTGAGGGAACTACGAAAATAACTGTTATAATATCTCAATTTTTCAATTTGCTGGAAATTTAGAATGCCTAAAGTTCCAAAATTTGTAAAATTTCATAATTTTTTGGTTTTTTGGTTCTTTACTTTGATAAAAAAAGGAATCAAAACCGTTATTTTTTTAATGCAACCATAACCGAAACCGAAATGAAGAGAAGAATGAAACTGAAATGAAAATTTTGAAACCGAAATTTTTTCGATTTTGGTTTGCACCCCTACTTTTTGCAATCGTTTTACTTCAAATTTCGAAATTCACTTTAGTTTCTCATGAAAAATCAGCGAAAAAAAAGGAATTTTGAAACTTTAAAAAAACCTATCGTAAAAAGGGTGTTTATCGGGGTATTTTGAATCGCTGAACACGAATCCGACGGTAGTTTCTTCATTTGATCATTTCTTTGTACAGTTTTTTTTTACGATTTTCGACATTCTCAGTTCAAAAAACGACCAAAACGAAATACACAGGGAAATTCTACGCGAAAAACGAATTTTTTGGCAATTTTTTTAAGGCGGTAGTCGGTAGATCTTCGCTTATATGGCGTTTTCACGTTTAGAAATTTCAAATGACTGAAAAAACGTGAAGGAGGGTACCAAAATTGATGAAAAAATTATCGTAAATATACCTCTACGAGATGTAACTTCGTGTCAAAGAACAGAAAATTTCCTTCACCTCCATTGAAATTCAAAATTCTATGCAATAAAATGGCCATAATTCCAAATGGGGGAGGGGGGGGGGGGTCAGAAGGCAGAAGGGTCAAAAAATTTTTCAGAATTTTTATCACATCAATAGGCACTATCTGATGGAGTTAGAATGAAAATCAGTGCTGCTGTCACGGTGGGAATGCCCAGGCCTCTCAGGTGGTTACACTGAGCTGGCCGCCTGAAAGCTCCGACCTACGAGGAGAGCACTAGTTGCTCTCTCTCAGTATGTAAACTTCCGTGTAGTACGTAGTGTATATCGCGAGAATATGTAATTACGTTTAAAGTCCATGTGAAGTACATGTTGAATATATCGATTGCAACTGCTTTTGAGTGTAAATTATTCCCCTGATGGGATAGTGTAATTGTGTTTACCACTGAACTAGCCGTGGGACCTGGCCCCGTAATCCAGTGAAGAGATCATTGATCAATTAATATATGAGAACGAATGTAGAGGTAAGGGATGTCACAGGAAACTTGCCACTTTATGAGTGTCTAAGTTAATCCTACCCTCTCATTTTGGCGCCCACTACGGTGGTGAATTTCTCCAGTTCTCCAGCTTTGCTGAAAACTGTGACACAGTTGGATAAGAGTATTCTCGAATCCAACTCAAAAGTTAGTGCAAAAGTTTCAATTTCATTTCGTGCATTGATTTCATTTCATTCGTGTAATTGTCATGTATTTTTTCGTTTTTTACTCCTTGGGGTAAAAAACCCATTTTTGTGTATTTTGTAAGTTGAAAACGTGTTTTTCAAACACTTTTCAACCAAAAGATTTTCGTCAAAAGTGTTCAAAAGTGCCAAACGATTTCAAGGTTAAATTTTCAACCAAACCTAAGTGAAATAGCGAGGTAACGTACGCTTATCGCAACGTACTCGCTATTGTTCTTTATTCCGAACGGCGCTTAGCTTCGAGTACCTATTGTTACTTGGCTAGGTACCTACCCGTTATATCAGATAACGTGAATACGTTCGTAGAAGAGAGGAATAAATTTATTTCTTTCTCTCATTATACTTTATGATCTCGTACTGAACTGTTTCATGTGTTTAGTGAAAAGTGTGTTAAGTTTAAGAGAATTTATTTTCGTCTGAAAAATTTTAAGATGGTTAACGTGGTAGTAGAAACGGAAGAAGAGAGACAGGTTAGGGAAAATTTAGAAAAGGAAAGGTTGGCAAAAGAGAACACTAATGATAAATCAAAAGATAATTCAAAAGATAACTCAAATGGAAAACCAAATGATACTTCAAAAGATGACACTGCTGAACTTGAGCTTACAGCTGAACAAGTCAAGCAGTTGGAAGCAGATAAGGCCAATTTGGAAAAGGACAGGGATGACCTTCAGAAAACCCTCGCTGATGAAGTCAGAGCGGAAATGGACAAAGTGGATCAAGAGTTGATGGATATAACCATGGCGGAGACCCGTTTTTTGGAAACAAAGAAAAAGCTACTCGACGATCAGGAAATGCTGACTAGAAGATTGCGGAATTTGCTCCCTCCCACTCCACCCGGATTCGGAAATAATAATGAGACAACCACGATTCATCGCATCAATCTCACTGAAAATGAACGCGGAATGTATAACAGGTTGCCTATTTCGACGAATTTTCGACCTCGAAGGCCATCCGTATCACGAATTCCGAGTATCCAATTTCCACCGGATACCTCCAAAATGCCTCCACCAATTGGTACCATACCTGCTCAAACTGTTGACTTGACCAAGTCGGATCCTCAACCAGCTGCTCAACCCGCCTCAAATGATTTAAATTCCAATTACCAATCTGGAACTGAAACAAGTGTGGTACATTTTCAGCCTCAGGAATTCAAACCTGTACCTTGGATTTTTAAAACAGCTAGACCAATGACGGATCCCATGGAATACGTACCTCCGAAAATAAAGGAACCTTTGATTGAGCAAAGCTACGTTGTCCCTACAGCTTTCTTTCGCCTGAATCGGATTTTTGAACCGGAACCCCCGAAAGCTGTTGCACCTCCTACGAATGCCAGCTTACATCTCGATGAGGAAAGAGGACACAAGGATATTCCTGAAATTGAACAACCTACAATGACAGAGAATGATTTCGATTACCTGGTCAAAATTTCTAAAAACACCCGTACGCATACGAATACGCGACTCGAAACGTTGAGTGAACGACTTGGTCAGGTGGAAAATGAGTTGAGGCTGAAAAATGCAAAACTCATGTCTCAAGGTTTCAAATTGGCGAGCCTGAATAAGCAGGAACGAGTGCTACGCCAGGGAATTAATGACAACATGTCAGCGATTGACATTTTAAGAAAAGAAAATGCCATTGTTGTGGATTGCCTACTCAAACACAAGGTTGAGACAAAAGAGACTTTCGATGAAGTAAACGAAGTTATGGCCGAAAACATGTCCAACATGAACACAAAAGTTGACACAATTCATAAGACCATGTCAAATGATATAAATTTAGTAGCAAAACATACTGTCAACCTACTAAATCTAACAAATAGGCATGAAGCAAGATGGCAAGAATACGATCAAAAAGCGATTCAAAATTCCCAAAGTCGACCTGCTCTCTCTTCCGGTAGTTCAGTGTTTCGTTTAGGTCAACCTACAAATGCTGATGCATTTAAAAACTCAGGCATTGTGTTTAATGAGGAAACTCGACACCACCCAGTGCAGTTTGTTCAGGCTTTCGAAAGATATGCCAGAAATGCTGAAATGGGTGAGCAACACAAATGCAGTATGTTTGTACAGCTTATGACCTTGAACGCTGCAAAAACTTGGGTATCACAACACCAGAACCGCGAAGATTTCTTCAAATTAAAGGAAGAATTTTTAAAGGATTGGTGGTCAAAAGTAAATCAAAGACAAACCATAGATTACTTCAAACAGTGTGACATCTATGCTGAGAATGACAACTTATATCTGGGAGAAATCGAAAAATGGCTAGATACGTTGAAATCGGTAGACGACGCCAAAATCCCAGAAGTACTCAGCATGCTGTGTGATAAAATGCCCAATTACATGCGTTCTCGTTTCACAGACGAAATGAAAGAGCATGAAAGCCTCTTCAAGGAAAAGTTGGAAAAGCTGAAACGAGACAACCGTGACCCCGGAATAAAAGCAGGTAGAGTTGGTGCCAGTACGTCTACGTACACAAAAGATCAGAAGTTAGAATGGCCCACTCCACACTCTGTTCCGAAAACAACTCAGGTACCCCCGATTAAAACAAAAGTACCCATAAAACTGGAAGGGAGTCGTGTCCCCCCAGTTAATTTAATTTCGACTGAAGTTCCAGTAACTTCAGAACGCCCAGCTTCCCCTCAGGCAGCTCCCACGATTGAGGACGTCATCGAGGAGCTGTCGGGAAACTGAAAAATGACAACTGCAAATTAGCAGGCATCTCAAAAGTTTCTAAGCCCATAAATCCCAAAATCCTAGATGATTATGTTTTTATCGGTGATTCGGTGGCCTTTGTCTGCGAAAAATTTCGCAAAAAAGGCTGGAGAGATTATAAATTTCCACCATATCTCAGAGAACAATTGTCCTCTGATGATATTTTAAAATTTCTGAAAAGTGCTACTATTAAGCAGAAGAAAGCAATTCTTTCTATTGGCCAATACGAATTAAATTTCGCAAATTTACCATACGAAGTTGTCCAAGAAAAAATAGCAAAAGTTTTGAATTATTTACTAGATGATCTCAAAATGGAACACGTCATACTTCTTTTTCCTATTGTTCGACCAACTGGACATGGAGAATTTGGAGTTTCCTCAAATAGGTATTATACCTACCGAAGAATGTTTGGACGTTTTGCTGCGGATGATCGAGTCAATTTTTGTTTCAAACCATCTCAGAAATTACTCAAGACCTCCCAAGTGAAGCTGATACGTTTTGGAAATCAAGAAAAACCCATTCAGAAAGGAGGATTCATGGTTCCAGACGAATCCAAATTTTTCTTCTCAAGGAACATGGTGAAATATTACACTTCATTTTCATCATACAGACCTATTATGGATGCTTTGCTCGAAGACGTGGACAACTGGATATATCAAAAAATCGCAAGCCCTCCGAAATGTACTGGTCAAGTCAGAATTTCTCACAAGACGCTTAGAGAGTATTTGGATGAAATGATCAAATCAAAAGATGATCAAATTTCTCCAGAATCAAAAGATCAAGGGCCTACGCCTACGTCTGTGCCTACGCCTACGCCTACGTCACGCCTACGTCAGTGCCTACGCCTACGCCAACGTCTGTGCCTACGCCTACGCCTATAAAAACCGAATCACCAGGTATAATCAATCTAGATGATTTCCCTGCCCTAAAACGTAAAATTTTCCCTAAAAGGAAAAAACAGACTCAAAATCAAGAGCCTGTAAAAATGCCTGAAGTTGTTACCCCGCCACCATCACCACCCATCAATTCTGATGGTAGTTTAAATTTACCTAAGTCACCTACGTATGCTGAAAAACTTTTTAAAAATGTAAAAAAATTCGAAGCATGGAGGAATCCATATACTGTTACTACAGATGGTATTGTTTCACCACCTGACCCAATTAATCATGACGGGTCATTGAACCTCCCAAATGTTAATTTGGAAAAAATCAAATTTGCTGACTCAGCAAAAATGAATTTTTCAGATTCTTCATTTAAAAATGCATACGTAGTAGATGAACAAGGTAATCGTGTTATAAATGATCCAATCTCGATTATACACGCTCTGGAGAATACCAGCACAAAAAATATCAAATCGTTTGAGGACATTGACCCGCGGATTCGAGCGCAAATCGTATCCGAGCATTCCGACGATGCAACCTGCGTTGTACCGTTGTATATCGGCGAATCGCTGATGAATACGCAGTTGGATACAGGCGCTTACCCAAATGTCATGTCATTTCAAATGTTTGAGAAATTTTGGGCTGAGGAACCAGATTTAATTAAATTTGTTCAACTCCCCAGAGGAGTATTGCTTAGATTGGCTAATCATGAAACAATTCGTACTCACGAAATTATGCCTATTATTGAACTGTTATTTGGTACCCAAGAATTAAAAATACCTTTTTATTTGATCGATTCCTCTAATAAAGTTAGCATCATTGGTAGATTAAGTATGCAGGAATTAAAAATTCAACCCCTCATACTGAAAAAACACGCCACTTGCGAATTGACAGAAGGAAGACCCCCTGTCATTTTACCCTTTTTAACAGCTGATGAATATTATGGTCAATTAACAGTCCAAAAGATCGACTCTCATGAAGATGACCATAATTTAATGCTACAATACATCAAGAGGTACACTGGAAACAAAGATATGTTGGACCCAGAAGATCGGGATAATGGACCGGAAATTTTTTCAAAAAATTGGACCAAAACGTGTGAAGACATCAAGAAACGTAACTGGACTACCCCTGAACGTTTGGAACAAGTGAAGAAGCTCATATTGACCTTTTCAGACGTCTTCAGCATTTACCCTGGAGCATATAATGGTGGAATGTCGAAATTTGAGTTCAAGACTGAAGAGGACAAATCATCAAGGTGGAGAGGAGAAAAGTACAAGCCTCCCAAGAAGAAAGTGGAAAGGATGAGAAAAGCACTCAATTTGATGCTCGCCCTTGGATTAATTCAAAGGTCAAGGTCACCTTACATCAACACTTCTTGTCCAGTTGAAAAGAAAGATGGAAGCATCCGCTGGACCCTTGCCTCTGACGAATTGAACGAGAGATTACAGCCGAATTATGTGGAGCCACCCCCCCTCGAATATATCATCATGGATGGCGAAGATGATGAAATTTTTTCGACTCTTGATTTTGTTCAAGGATTTTTACAAAAGATTTTGGACCCTGAGTCGAGAAAATATACCGCCTTCCAATTCGAGGGGCAGGTATATGAGTTTACCCGCGTCCCATACGGCACAAATGTTTCTGCTGCAGAATTTATTCAAATGATTAACGAGGTGATCCCTGATAAAAAAGGTATCACTAAGTATGTCGATGATGTTTTGCTGCGTGCTAAAACATTTGAGGAAATGGTCCAATTACTCGTTTTTGTACTTATGCGTATAAGGTCAGCTGGTCTGAAGTTAAATCCAAATAAAACGAAACTTTTCCAGACAAAAACTGACCATCTTGGTTTTGTACTTGCTAAAGAGGAAATTGGTAAGCAAAGTAAAAAAATTGAAAAATTCGATCAATTTGTTGCCAAACACACGAAAAATGGTAAATTTTCTCTAAAAGATAAAAAAGAGGTACTCGCTCTGGTTGGGTTAACTGGCCTTTATGCCAGGTTTATACCTGAATACCAGCAGATTTTGAGTGACATTTACATTTTGACCTCTGACAAAATTCCATTTGAATGGGGCCAAAAACAGGACGAGGCATTTCAAAAATTGAGTGAGGCGTATCACAAAGATTTTAAGTTGATGCCACCAAAAGCTGGGCTCGACTTATATCTAGACACAATGCCTACTGACGATGCTATGAATGGTGTCATCTACCAAATGATCGATGATGAACCACGAGTCGTCATGTACGCAAGTTATGCTTTTAAAGCAAACCAAAAAGACTACACCATCCTTGACAAGGAGATGTACACGATTGTGACTATGTTTAAAAAACTAGGTGTATGGTTACATGGTAGTGCGGTCCATGTAAGGTCTGATCTCAAACCTTACGTAGACAAATGCAAATCATTGTCCATTACACACCGAAAAATCGCAGCCTGGATTTCCCTTTTAAACGGTTTTGATATTCGATATGATATTAAAGCTCAAAAGTCGCTTTACAAGTTGCAAGCTCCTGAACTCACGATCTCTGAGTACCCCTCAGAAATTCCTGGGAAAGGAGAAAGTGTAACTTCTCTTCAAAAGTATGAGGTAAATTTTACAGCCTCTATGACCAACACTTTAATGGAACTTTTGGAAGATATTCATTTATATCAACCAGAAGACCCCATTATAAGGCAAACGATGTTATTGTTGGAGACTCCAGTTTCAGAGTCCAACAAGAAACTGAAAAACCGCCAGGCTGCGAAAGCTCGAAAGTTCTCCATTGTCATGGATGAAAAAGGTAATAAAATTTTGGTCAAAAAGAATCGAGATAAGACCACGATTCCTTACCTACCCGAGACGTTATTTTACGATTTTGTCGATTTTCTGCACGATGCCTATGGCCATCTTGGTGCAAATAAATTAGAAATGTTATTTCGAAGGATGTATTTTTTCCCAAATGCTTTAAAATACATAAAAGAAATCACCAATGGCTGCGTCGTCTGCAAATGCAATAAATTTTATGGTTATTCCAAAAAATTGGAGTATGCGCAGATTGAAGCGTATGCTATTGGTGATGTTCTCTCCATAGACCTTTTTGGACCTGTTGTCAATAAAAAGGGCCTACCTCGCTATCTGGTTGTGGCAAAAGATGTCTTTACGTCCAGAATTTGGCTTAGGCCTACTGTGACTATAAAGATGCAGCCAGTAGTGAAGGCAATGGAAGAAATAATCAGAGATATTCAGTCAAAAGGTGTAACCATAAAAAAGTCCATAACTGACAATGGTAAACAATTTGTCAGTGAGGACTGGAAACAGCTGATGACCAAATATGGTATTACTGATGCCCACACGACAGTTTATAACCCTTGTAGCAGTCTTGTAGAGCGCAGCATGAAATCTATTGCAGAGCGCATGCGCGTGCGTATAAACACGAAACAAGACCCTAACACTGTCCATTATGGCTGGCACAAATTTGTGCAACAGGTAGAAAATGAGTTAAACAATACGCCGACGTCATATGGGTTCAAACCTAATGAGGCCTGGGGCATTGCAGATCCAATAATCGACAAAATTCCGTCAAAAGTTCCCCCCTTTAATTTTCGTTATCAACTCAAACTTTTGTTGGAGGATAACAAACTGCACGATGTCTCATCGACGACTAGTGCTCACTTACTCGAAGAAAAATTAGAAGATGGTATTCTAATTACTGACAGTGATGGCTACGTGAGAGTGACAGCTGATGGCGCCTGCTCCGGCAATGGTGGTCCAAAAGCTAAGTCAGGAATAGGAATTTGCATAAATTCCTCGACTGATAAGAACATCTCTGAACCCATCACTCACCCCCTTTATGCCCAAACTAACAACTTAGCAGAGTTAGTCGCCATAAAAACAGCGATGAGGATCCTGCTATTTAATGATGTTAAAAAAGCCAGAGTATATACTGATTCGAAATACTCTGAAGAAGCACTGAATAAGTTGTGCACAAAATGGATGGATAGAAATTGGAAAAATTCGAATAATAAGCCAGTCTACCACGCCAGATTGTTCCAAGAGATCATTGACCTGATGAATCAATTTGAAGAAATTGAAGTCAAACATCTATATTCACGCAATAATGATTTTCATCATATACTGGCTGATATTTTAGCAAAAAGATCTGTATATGACAAAATCAATACTGAAATGAAAATAGATGAAATGACTGACAAACAGGTCATTGAAAGTTTCATCCGTGAAAAGCGAAAGCTTCAAAGGATCCACGATGAATACGCTTTTAACAAAAAGTTTGGTGACCCCCACCCCTTCGACAAAGGTGACCTAGTTTTGCTGACTGAGCATCGTCAGTCGAAATATTACAAGGGTACCTCACAAAAGTTTTACGCGAAACGAGCTGGACCATTTCTGATAAAACAGAAATTAGGTCATAATTGCTATGACGTGGTATTTTCAGATCAACCCAATAATCCATCTAAAACGGTAAATATTCGACAGATTACTCTTTTTATGTCGGTAGAACAGCAAAAAGACTTCAATGAAAAACCTTGTCTCCAGTCGAAGCTCAATCGTAAAACAATTGAAGAAAAAGTCCGCGAATTTGTATCCCTACATGATCAAGGTGATCTAGATGATATTGATGCCAGTTTTTACACCAAGGCATCTGTTACTCTCTCAAAACAGGCTCAAGAAGCTGCTCGAGCTGAAAGATTCAAAAAACGTCAGGAGAGGACCGAACAAGGTGAAGAGGAAATCAACTCCGACTCAGATTACGACTGGGAAATTTCAGATGAAGATCAGATAGAAGAGGACTCGAGTGATGAAGAAGTTCCGGTATTCATACGTCCATCTACGTTTACTCCAGCTGGAGAACCAGTTCCGAGCACGTCCGGTGTGACAAGAGATAGGTTAATACCTACCGAAGTACCCATCACCCCTCCTGACTCATCTGAAAACACAGTCAATGACACTCAAGCTGAAATTCCAAATGACAACACGATAGTGGAAGAAATACCACCCGCAGATACATTTGAAGAAACTCAAGATTCAGCTGGAAATGCAATTCCAAGAAGAGGACCTGGAAGACCCAGAATCCACCCTCCTCGTGTCATTGACCCCAACGCACCCAAACGTAAACGCGGTCGACCTCGGAAAAATCCTCCTGACGATTTAGGTAAAATTGAACTAGCTTTAAGTCGAAAGATAGGTAATAGAACTCCCGAATCTGAAATCCTAGCAAAAGATTATCTTAAAACTAGTCGTATTTTAGATTTAAGGTGTTTGGAATTTCATTTCAAACAGAAGACTGAGAATAAAATTCTCAAGTCTGATGAAACACCGGAGGATTACCTGAAAAAGCGTAAATTAGAAGCGTTAAAAATAATTGAGTCTAAGGTACGAGATAAGACTGGAGAAAGGTTCCCCCAATTAAAAACAATAGCCCAAGAGTATCTTAAAAAACGCGGTACTAAAACAAACAGGTTTGAATATCGATTAGCTAGATCAAATGATTGGCCAATTCGAGAAATTCAAACCAATAAAAAGAAAAAACTACCCCTTGAAGTAGCAATGCTACGTTTCGCACACGATTTTATTCCTACAAAAGTTCAGAATAAAAAACGTGTAAAAATTCCCTTCAAAAAGGTGGTAACAAAACCAAATAGGTACGTACCTACTTGTGTAAAAAACGCACCCATTTGTGTTAAAAATAACCTAACTTGTGTAAAAAGTAATGTACCTATACCAGATAGGTCATTACCTACCCAAAATACGACTAACGGTAATAAAACTACACTAGATAGGTTGGTACCTACACTTATAAATAAAATATTTACAGAAGTTAAAACTGATATACCTATACCAGATAGGTTATCAGATATAATCGAGACAAAAATTAGTGTTCCTGCACAAGATAGGTTGTTACCTACTTCGTGTTCAGACGAACCTATTTGCGTCATCAACAACAAACAGACAACAATTAGTATACCTGCACAAGATAGGTTATCACCTATTACGTGTCCAGATGAAACTAATTGTGTCATTAAAAACAATTCGACAAAAATGTGCGTTCCTGCACAAGATAGGTTGTTGCCTATTTCGTGTTCAGATGAACCTATCCGCGTCGAAAATAATCCCATTTCAATAGAAATAAATATTACTTCGGAAAAGATAGACGATGTCTATATAAAACCGATTTTACCAATAGACAATAGAAACCTACCTACTTGTTCAAATGATCAACCTATCAGTGTAGATAATAAATTACCCATACCAATACGTAATATTAACGAACGTATTTTAATTGATAATAGGAAATCGAATGAAGATAGGTTGTTACCTACTCATCCGATAGGCGATTGTACAAAAGATAAAGCTCAGAAGTTTAATTTGGTAGGTTCAAAAGTTTTCCAACCTAAATTAAATTATCAAGAGCTAGGTAAAAATGTTCAGAACGCAACACGTTCCATTTTTAACAAAGCCTCCTATTTATCAAAAGTAGGTTTTCAAAAGTTAACGAATAATAAGAAATAGGTAACATCGTTGGAATTAATAGGTAATTATTACAGATTATAAGGTATAATTATAAAACTCTAGGTAGTGAAAATTGACTGATACTTGTAAATCAAAAGATTAAAGTGAATGAAATTTTCCAACGGATTTCAAAATTTTTTTTTTACATCAGAATGAATTTTTTGATGAAAAATTTCCCTATACAGGGGCAAGTATCGGCAACAATTTCTTCACACCTGTTATTTTTAATCAATTTTCTGCCGTCAAAAGTTGATAATTTGTACTCGTTTGAATTTTGATTTATTAGGTTAGTCTATGATGAAGCCTAATGAGTTGATTTTCAAAATGGGGCAAAAGAGTCAAGGGGCAGAAATTGAAGGTAGTTTAAGTTTTTGAAAATTGAGTTAATTTTCAATTTTAAATTTAAATTTTTATACAACT
Source organism: Pseudococcus viburni (assembly GCA_033439095.1). Classification (NCBI taxonomy): domain Eukaryota; kingdom Metazoa; phylum Arthropoda; class Insecta; order Hemiptera; family Pseudococcidae; genus Pseudococcus; species Pseudococcus viburni. The sequence continues at coordinate 829,574 of JAVBJF010000019.1, read as the reverse complement.
TGAAGGAAGATCACAAAACAGCAATAGAAAATTCGTCTGATTGAAAACGTTCAGGTATCCGACATCTCAAGAACTCGAATCTATAAAAACAAGAACAAAGGACAGCAATTATTTTTTCATCCTGGTGTTGGTTTTAATTAATTTAAATATTCAAACGATTTTAAAATCAGCAATACGAACGAAAAGGTTGTTGAACTGTTCAAAACAACGTTAATACTCTAAAGGATGGGTAGCTATACGGTGGTTTTTGGAATTCAATTTGAATTACTTAGTTCTATTTACTTTTCGTATGCATAATCAACTCGAATTAATTTATCAAAAATAAATTAAATTGATTTGAAAATCGTGTACATGTATAAATGGAATCAGTATTCGGTTGAAGAAAACTACAAGTATGCTATTCCAGTACCTCAAATGATTGAATTTTGTGAAGACTTGAAAAATCTTCCTCGAGTCCAATTCGCCGCCTTGGTTTTAGGCCACCGCGCCAACAGTGGGCTTTGTACGCGAACTCCGTTGGCCGAGTGATTGCCCGATAGGCCGTAGATTTTGGTACTCTGAAAATTCACAGGTATGGTGAATGAGTAGACAATGAACCGCAGGTCATTGACCTTTGCAAGTCGCATTTGTTGAACACATACCTGACTGAAAAGTTGGAAAAATCGTACTCGTCACGAATTCTTCTTGGAATTGAATTTTCCAGTGAATCGATTTTCCACCAAACCACACCAGAGATTGCTGATCGAAAATTTTTCTGAAACAAAGTAAAACAGAAAAATACACCAATTGATTAGTTCTCAGATTCGAATGTTATTTTTTCAAAAGTTCTTAGTGATTACATTTTTACCTCAAGATTGCCAGCAATTTGGAGACGAAGATTGAATCAGCTGACGAACCACCGGATGTCCAGAAAATCTTGATACCTGAAACGAAAAACAGACGAATCAGTAAAAGTTCAAAACTTGGTTTTTTATATTTTTTCCATACTAACGCTTTTAACACCTTAGCACCAGATATTATGTTTTTTCTAAAGTCATCTCTTTTGAGCACAGCTACACCGGATTCCATGGATGAGGTGAGGCTGGGCCCCTCAGATCGATACTTCAAGAATTAACGGAAACGATTTCATCGAGATTAATGTCACGGATTGGAATTCTAAATGATTATTTATTACGTAGATCTTTTGTAATGCTGTGATTTTCTTTCTTGTTGTTGTTGTTGTTTTTTCTTTTGTTACAGGCCTAGTTTTTAAGATGTTTTTTCAAATTTTTCTTTTCTTTTTTTTAATTTTTTTCGTATTTTTTAAGCTCATCATTATACAAAAGATCCTAAAGGAGACAAATGTTCCTTTCAGGTTGGTTCAGCTTAGAGAACCACTACTCCACTCAAAAGTGTGGGGGCAGTGGGTACCTCCTGGGTGACCTGTACACTTCCACTGTGAGTAGGTGTGTTCTTTCACACTTTTCAGTGAGTAGGTTCTGCCTACTCGCTGAGAAGGGTGAAGGGGCATATGTCACGGTGGGAATGCCCAGGCCTCTCAGGTGGTTACACTGAGCTGGCCGCCTGAAAGCTCCGACCTACGAGGAGAGCACTAGTTGCTCTCTCTCAGTATGTAAACTTCCGTGTAGTACGTAGTGTATATCGCGAGAATATGTAATTACGTTTAAAGTCCATGTGAAGTACATGTTGAATATATCGATTGCAACTGCTTTTGAGTGTAAATTATTCCCCTGATGGGATAGTGTAATTGTGTTTACCACTGAACTAGCCGTGGGACCTGGCCCCGTAATCCAGTGAAGAGATCATTGATCAATTAATATATGAGAACGAATGTAGAGGTAAGGGATGTCACAGGAAACTTGCCACTTTATGAGTGTCTAAGTTAATCCTACCCTCTCACTGCAACCAATTTCACCTCTTATCTGAAGTAACCCTTTTGTAAAAAAAACTTTAAAAAACACGAAATCTTTATTCTAAAGTAATGAAATTTTCAGTCAATAAATCAAGTGCCAAAAAGTGTTCATCCACTGTCCATTTTTTGGGGCCAAAAAAATTGCAAGGCATCATAAAGGTACCGATTCAGCATTCCCGAAAACGGCGTAAAATTTTTTCCAGCTCCACACATAGTGGGGGGGGGTCAAAAGAGGGTATGTTTCGACCTAGGCCTGAGCAAAAAAATTCAAGTGAGGTTCGATAGAGTGGTGTCCTCTAATGCTGAAGATGCATTTTTCAAACAACAAACTATTAAAAAACAAATTATTTTCTTTCTGAAAATCATCAATTTTTCAAATCTTGACCCTCGGTTCGCTTGGGAATGTGAAGTCTACGGTAAACATAAAAATTTCGCCTCCTTTTCAATACTAAAACGTTAATTTTTAAAATGAAGAAATTTTAGTTTTTGGATGCCTTTTTCTTCAAAAATTTTCGCCCTCGTTTCGCTCGGGCTCTACAAATTTACACAATGCATTTTCAGAAAGATGGTATGAACCCTGTTCCCTTCCATTCCAGACAATTAAATATTTTAAAGTGGAAAAAATTTGTCTTTCTCATTTATCAAGAGACTTAGTAGAGAACTTAGATGAAATTTTCAAGATTATTTTGATTTTTTGGAAGGAGAGGAGGTCATTAAGGAATAAACATAGGTTTTTTTTGGAAGTCGAAAATGTACATTTCACGAAAAAAGCACGAATTTTTGTTTTTTGATTTTAGCACAACTGGTCGGAAAATTTCTCTTTTTAAAAAAATAGATAGGTCAAATTTCTCCCTTTTAAATTATATTAATTGGAAAATTTTTCATTTTTACCCTCCCCCTCCGCTCGAAATTTTTGCCAGTTTCGTCTCTGACGATTAATCATTTGCGAGTAATTCGTGGAATTTTCGCAACTCTCATTCCAGTTCATCGTGCATGAAATTCATCAGCAGCAAAAAATTCCGCATTCGAGCGTAATATTATGTATACTCAGTCTCGGTACGTACAAACGTATCTATACAGGGTATAATTCAAGGTGCCATAAATTTGGCAATTCGAACCCCACATCGTCTTCGTTGCCATTACGATTATTAAATTTAAGATTATACGATAAGAAAATGAAATTACTTAATCCGCACTCATAATTCAGGCGGAAAACGAACGCAACAAAAACAGTCTCACAGAGATGATACCTAATTACGTATACGAGCCGGGGGTTGAGGCAGCGGGGGTAGTTTCGATTTCCTGTATGCCTCTGTCTGCGAACGCGTTGCTCTCGAATCTCCCCAAAGGATTGGGACGCCTCACCGCAGCTCCATCAGTATCTCTTGTATAGAGATCCCAATCCAGGGCTGTGTTTTAAATTATGATACGGCCTGCTCCAGTATGCGCGGCCCCGGCCATCGTGCGGATGATTTGTTTCGTCGAATATTTTGGCGATTTACCAAAATATTTGTATTTGTCGTTTTTGCCATCGTAATAACATTACAAATCGGTATATCTCATTTCGCGTATCGTTATAGTACCGTAGGATATACGTAAAGTATACGATAGAGATGGTATACGAGCTGAGCGAGAGAACCGGAGATACAGACGAGTCGATGATATCGAGTTTTTGCTCGTCCGCCCGCCAGCGTCGTCCTGGTCCTCTGCGACCTCGTTGCCACCTATTTTCTTGGTTTTTTTTCTCTCTCCTCATCGACACGAGCCGATTTTATAGTACGTACGCAAGTTTTCCACGACCATTGCGGTTGCTAGGTTCGAGTTTTCCGACCCCTCTCGCCGGCGCGCCGGAATCTTTTCTCATTTGTGTGTCTCTATGTCTAAGTGTTTGCGGAGTTTCGTTATCGAGATCTTTTCTTCGGTTTCGTCTCGTCGTTTGCGAGGCTATTTAATTATAAGATGCGGTTTCTCGGAGGTTGGCTTTTTTCTCTTCGCGCTTTTCTTAAAGCGGCTTCCGCGTTATGCTTCTTCGGGTTCAAACGAATGTCTTCTTTGCGTAGATTTGTAGAAAAGGAGGCCGTAAATTGGCGCGAAAAAAACATCTCGTAAGTTTTCGCCTTTTGAGGCAGTTTGGGCCGTGGATAAGGGGATTTTCTAAATGCGTCTCGGTATGGTTTTTCGCCTCAGTGTGTCTATAATGACCTGCGAACTTCGATGCAAGGAAATAACACTTCGGAATATTCTTATGGTGTTTGGAGGGTTGTTTTGACCAACACGCGACTTGAAGAAACTTCTTTATGTATTTGGGTTAGATTTGTATTTGAATGAAAGAAGGTACTTTGAGATTGACAAAAAATAATCTTGAAGGGGAATCGATTTTTGGAGAATTTTTTTAGTTGTTACTATTTTGACATAGAAAATTTCAACGCATTAAAATTCCATCTGGAAATATAGCTTCAATTTCCTCTTTTTCCCCCGAAAGGAATCGGAAGAGAAAGTGAAAATTGAATATTAAGATGAAATTTTATTTGAAGAAAAATGTTCATTTCTTCCTCCTTCCCTCCTCGCCCTGGACAAAAATATGAAAAATATTTAAAAAAATTTGTGGAAATTCTGCAACTGTTCCACTATATCTACCCCCCCCCCCCCCCAACACCACCAGTGAAATAAAAATTTCAATTCAAATATCATGCACATTCAAGACTTGAAATTCCAAATTGAGAAATTGAAAATTTTTTTGCTCGTTAAAAAAAACAGATCCCCCCACTTTTCCTCCCATCACCACCTCCCCTGCCCTCCTTTCCCAACTTGGGCAATTCTTCGAGGAGTACTACTTCTCAATTTTTGAGATCGTAGATTACTCCACGGAAGCATTTGATGGCAAAAAGAATCGGAAACTAGTACGAATATATCATACATCTCTTTCAATTTTTTAGCTGCTTAAGGTGTTCTGAAAATTTTTACGATCCATGCACCTGCACCCCTCTTATTAGAGAATACTTGGCTATCCATCTTTGACCAAGCAGCACGAAATTGTAGTTGGTGAAATTTCAACTCGGAAAATAAACCATCCCTATACATTTGTTTCCAATCCAAAATGTTTCTTTTTTAAAAAAAAAAGTTTCTACTGATAGTTTTTGAAAAAAAAAAAAGGTAAAAATTACTAATTATTTGCAAAACCACAAAAAATTTTGAAATTGATTATAAAAATTACTCAAATTATTGGTAAAAATCACACAAAAAAATCAAAAACTTGTTATGTTTAAAAAGTCTTGAAAGTTGTTTAAATTGTATCAAAATGATTCAAAATTTTCCAAATCGATTGAAATATTGAAAAATATTCATTTTTATCCAAAAATTCAATTCCTTCGGAAATTCAATAATTAAAAAAAAATTGTCAACATTTAACAATTTTCGGTGGCACTTCATCAATTTTCGGGTTGTTTTAACCCAATTTTCATTGAAATACGTAAGACGACTTCTCGCATTGTAAACATGTTTTTCTCATTTTTAAAAAAGTTTCCAGATATGGAGCAATTTTAATTACAGTTCATAAATTTTTGAAAAAGATTTTGTTGAAATTTCTTTTTGTATTTAAAAAATTTTTGAAATAATTTCAAGAATGAATTTTCTTCTCAATTTTCGAGTCATTATTGCTGACTACAACTTTTCGCAAAAAAAACCTTCTGATGTGTTCAGAAATTTTGTTCTCTGAAAATTCTGGCAACATTTTTGGTAATTTTAAATACGATATTCTGAACGAATTTTTAAATATTTTATCGTTTTTCAATTTATTTCAAGGAAATTTTCAATAGATTTGAACAATTTTGTTTTGCATTTTTCGAATAATTCTCGTCAGTTTTTTCAAAAAATGCAGCGATTTTTCAAACACTTCCATCCTATTGACCTCGAGTAATAATTTTGAAACTAGAACACCAGAACACTTCAGCATTTTTCTTTTCTTCATAAATTAACCCCAACTACTCAACTATAGCAGCTTATTATACCACCGCCGAGATACTGAATATAATTAAAATGGGAAAATCGTGTTTAGCTCGTCTGGCAGTAATTTTCTATAAAATTATTTATATTGAATTAAAAATAAGTATACGACTTGAAAGCTCGTAATTTGAACCAGCACGAGTTTGTAAAAAAATTGACTATACGATAAGGGATGCGAGCGCGCCGCCGGATCGTTTATGTACGTTTCAGCGAGGCGATCTCCTCCTTCCTCTTTACCCATTTCCTTCTGGCTGCTCAACTCTTCGGACTTTTATTCTTTTTTTTTTGTTATGCTGTTCTCTCTAAAAGCACATTTAAAAAGAAAACCGCCCTTAAAACGTGCTCGGATAAAGAAATGAGGTAATAGATAGTATAGAACGGGATCAAAATAAGGATTTATTGGCCGAAGAAGGTTTTTCGAAAACGATGCTGGTATAGCTGCAGTACACGCGGGCTCTGTTCCTGCTATATCGCACTGTAGCGATGCGATGGTACCTCTACCTACGAGCAGCTTTCGTTGGTACGAATATAACGTTATCCAAACTTTCATTTCTCTTTATAACTGAAGGATTTACGAGTTTTGCAGTCTTAAATAGGCGCGCGAAACTCGCCTATATAAATACCGCCGGCTCCGGGGTCTTCCGCTTATACACGTAATCCGGCACCTGTAAAGTTTTTCCAAGGTTTCGATGCCGGAGCCGGAGCGGAGCGTGGGCTGCGCTATGCAAATCAAATTTTATCGGTAAATGGGCCGACTGATGAGGGGAGGAGAAGGAAGGTGATGTATAAGTTAACTTGAGGCGTTAGTACAATGGGAGACGAGGTAAGGTACATATTTATTACTCGCAGATATATTTCGCGAGAAAAAAGGGCTGTAATTGGCGAGAAATTTAGTGAGAATTATGCGAGAGGAATTTTTTTAAGTGAATTTTTCGTGGTGCAAATTGATTACGCTGTGTATTGCAGCTTGGCCCTAGAAATGTGGTCCCTGAGGAATAAAAATTTCATGTTTTTCAGTAGGAGATAAATATATTAACGCAATTTATTTTTTATCTCCTCCCTTGCCTCCCAATTAGGTATAATTTCATTGTGAATGGTGGTTCGTGGAACTGAGTTTTCCATTTTTAAAGCAGAAATAGGAAAAAATTGAATAATTTGGAGAACATGGATGAGAGGGTGAAATAAACAATCCGATTGGAGAAATATGTTTAATGCCTAACCAGACTGAATGAAAATATCTACAGCCCGAATTTGAGAACTGATTTTCTAAACGAACGACGTTTTCCCCAAAAGTTGAGTAAAAATCTATGCCTCGAAGAACCAAAGTTAATTTATTTAAGGGGCCAAAAAATTGAAAATTTCATGATTTTTTCCAACTCAAAAACTATTTTTTCCTGATGCTGAAAATGAAAATCTTCAAAAAAAAAATCATCATGGCTTAAACGTAAAATGTAATTTTGTCGTAATTGAAGGAACCACGTGCCCATTTGCCCCTTGCATTATGAGTCCAAGTCGACTTGAATTAAACTCGAGTCTGATTGTCTATCTAGGTGAAAATGATAAAAACGTTTTATTGTCAAACAATTTGTTAAATTTAATATATCACTTGATCTTCCTTCAGGAAAAAATGGCACCTAAGGAAAACTTGTTGAACTATAGAAGAAATCAATGGAAATCCTTGACCAATTTTGGAATAGATGGAAATCCCATTACTTGGATAATCATCACAATCAGAATAATCGAAGATAACACAAAATAAATGTTGTCAATGCCTAGCAGAAAGTTAGAGATATAGTTCTCATAGAAAGCAAAAAGTACACTTCTGTGAGGAGCTTGGAAAGTTAATAAAGTTGTCAAAATCTATAGAAGTAAAGACAATTACATTCGTTCTTATAAAGTCTGAATCTAAAACTCAGTCAAAATAAATTAACCTGTTAATAAGTTATATCCATTAGAAACGTCAAAAGAATAATATTAAATTGTGATGATTATATTCAAATATTTTAAATTTTTTGTAGTATATTTGTTCAATTTTTTTTTGTAGGTACCTCGCTCCATGTTTTCTTGTTATCTTGTCTGGAATGCCCCAAACTCGATTAATTAATTCAGCTTTTAAATTTGGGATTTATTCTAATAATATTTGGCTATTTGCGATAAATTTAAGAATCTCAATTGTATTTGTTTATATTCTCATTTGTGAATAAACAATTGAAAGTAGATTCGAGATTGACATGCACCTAGGTAGCGCTAGTGTGCGCTTGTTTGAAAAAGGTGTAGAAGAAATTGTCAGCATAACGCAGTGATCAACAAATAACCGGATAGCCAATTTCCAAATATATTTGGATAAACATCCAAATATCGTTGCAGATTAATATCCGGATATCACAGAAATTGTCAAAGAGTTCCCGAGCACGACCCAAAAATGGTTGAACTTTTCCAACCGTTCCTGAAGTCTTTCACAAACCTTTTACAAATTTTGAACTTTTGCCCACGTCCTGCAGAGGGCGTTGCCTAATTTTTATTTTTTGTAAGCACTCCTAGTGGAATTTCCACTGAAACTCCTTATTTTTGATTATCTGGATATTTGCAGAGATGCAATGATTATAATCGATGCTACATCAATTGTGTTTTCAAAAAATAATCGGAAATAATCGATTAATAATCGATTAATCGGTCCCAAAAATTTGAGTATTCTTCATTGGCCAGAGATACGTGACGTCAGAAACTTAAATTGTTTTGATTAGAAAAAAAATTACGTCATATATAATTTGACCAATCAGAAAAATTAGAAATTTTTGTTTACTTATCTTCGATTAATAGAAGAATAATCGATGCTCGTCCGATTATTTTAATCGGGGTATGAGCATTGATTATAATCGATTAACATCGTAATCGTTGCACCTCTGGATATTTGTGACCCAACGCGAGAAAACCTACCAATGTGTCGAAAAATCAGTTTTCACTTTTTTGATCTGTTGGATTCTAGGACATCTCTTTCCAATGAGTGTACCCTCCAACCCTATAGATGATGTTTATGTATCTTACATGGTTCCGTTTCTGTGAGTGTATGCACGATTATACAGTAATGTGTAACTTGAATTACGTATTTCTGGGAAATCACTTTTTGACGCATTGGTCGGTTTTCTCGCATTGGGTCACAGTTGTTAAACACTAACGTAACGTTTATGCAGGAACGTTTTGTTTTTACAAAATTTCTCAAAAACTATTGCATTTGTGTAATTTTTTGTCTGAATAACATTTAAAGATAATTTAATTTACTTCAAATTCAGCTCTTACCAAATATTACGCATCTACCACTGTTTTCGAGAAATTTGTAAAATAATAAAACGTTCCCATATAAACACTATGTAAAAATTATTTTCTACACACTTTTTGTTGGCCCCTTTTCACTCCGGAACCCCGCTACATTCATGTTACGTTTCACATGTTGATCCCGAATTATCGAAGTTAGTAATCCTAACTATTTTGACCGGGGGGGGGGGTAAAAACACTCTTTGACATGGATATGTCTTAAGCCTGAGGGATAATTTTTAAAAAGTGCAATGTTTTCTTAACATAACTCACTGATTTGACATTTCTTCATTTTGTTAGACGTGAAAAAACTTGGAAAAAATTTGGATACCTAATCACTGATATAATGACATTCTGTCTCTCTAAAATGTAATGTCATGTAAAAATGTCTAAGAAAAGTAATTTTTTTTGTTTAACCAAAGTATATTGGAAAATAAGAAAAACATTGTAAAAAAAATTAAAATTAAGAAAATTAAGCCAAATTTTATTCAAAAAAATAATAAATTATTAAAATTACTTTGAGCGCATTGACATTTAAAAAAAATAATAACTTTTTTTCAAAGTTGTTGAAAAAGTTGATTTAAAAAAATTGTATTTTTGAACAAATCGTCGATCTGAAGTTTTTACCCTACGGAAAAAAAAGTTAATTTTTTTTTCAAAATGATAAATATTTTGAAACCCCATATACTTCATTCTCAAGGGCCAAAGGTGGCCAAAAATTCAAACTAAAGTGAATTTCAACTCATCATACGCACCATATAATCACCAAAATCGAATCAAATTCTCATCCTCCATGCCACTCTATTCAACATACGAGCATTTTCCTCTAATACACATACGACACAACACCGCACCGCATCTACCACCAAATTACTCAACGTAGACATATCTCAGATATTAAAAAAGGAAAAAAATTACATCGTACGGCACCGCCTTTGACGACGTCAAGCATCAGCAAATATGGCTCGTTATTTATAAGCATCTCGCATAACTTTTCGTCCAATAAGCATTTTAGGTCTCTTTTTTTCGTCATCCCTAGCAACTACACCGACTCGAACGTACTGCATATCCAATGGATGCACGAAAGGTCTCCACCACATACCAGACAGAGACGAAGCTAGGAACTATGATGGAAACTCGTATATGATGGGGACAAATAACGCGCAGTTGGATATTACTACACTGGCTGCATATACTATAGAAATAGACTATGGTGCAGTAACGCAGCAACATGTGTTGAAGGGATGTCACGCCACACAACCCTTGTCGATTTCCAGACAATTTCCGGTTTTACTATTTTAATAACGTCGTAAATCCTTTAGGTTAAATTTTCTCGCTGAAATATTGCACGCTCACCTAGCCCATTCGAGGCCTTCGTTCATATTAACAGACATATTTCGTCCGCGTAACGTGCCCGTAATACGTTTCGGAAGTTCTTTTTATTATACCTCCGAAACGTCCGACGCTGCTGGACGAAAATTGCTATACAGTTTTTGATTTATCAAACGGTTCGCCCAGCATCCCTGGTCATTTTTACGACATGCACGCGCCTTCGACACCCGAAACCCATCCTCGATGAATGTTTATTATACTCGAATCGATATTACGTGGATTTGCGTCCTCGTATTGCATACCTTCGCATTGCATATCCATAAGGAGCCCCCCTTATTTATACCGGACGTAATTACATTCTACACCTCAGACGTACATACGAAGACCGCATTAAATTCCAATAAAAACAACGTCACGTGGCCATAAACTGCGAAAGTCGCGCGTATATTTGCACCATCATTAAGCCAAAAGCGGTAGCTAAACGATGTTCGTTAAGAATCCACCGATGCGGTGATGTAATAACCATGCTGATGATTAAACGACCAGACGAAAACAAAGCAGACCACCCTTTCTTATTTGCTCGGCCAATATAGGAGACAATATCGCTACATAAACGAGCACAGGGGGGGAAAAATGCTGAAATTATAGGCAATCGAGCTAACAGGAGAATTTGATCGTCTGCTGAGTACATAACAAACTCCATTTAGTCGGGCATAAATATCCCAACTCGACCAATTATTTTCATCAGTATGGAAACATTGTAGGAACACGTTCGACAATACGCTTTACACTCGCCGACTCCTAACCGGTTACCGTATTGCTCAACCAATAATGGAAGTACTGGAACTAAATAAATATACGTATAGGATCCTAAGACGTCGCCGTTCGATCCAGGCGGAGCATCTTTTCGAAAGGTATCCGCTAATGAGCTGTGTTATTTAATCTATCGTCCGGCGATTCTCCACTGTGCCGGAATTTCTCAAACCACCGCAATGGAAACGAGCTGTCGTCGTCAAAAAAAAAACACCACCGTTACCCATACTCGGAAATTCGCTCGTTTCGAGAGAACAAAAAAAGCACCAAGGTTTCGCGTCTAGTCGTGAAAAAAAGACTAGTTCTTTTTAATTAGCCGAGAAAAACACGACTTGTTTTACTCTCTCTCCCTCGATACGAATTTCCAATCAGTCGGCGAGCTTCGATCGAGAAAAAACCGTATTCTACAATGCTCGATCGAACCCCGAGGTATCGTAGGTACTAGTTCCATAGGTATGGTTTGTAGACAACCCGAACTCTTCGAGAGACTCGGTATACTCGGTAGTTATTTGAAAAATGCTATTGTTATAACGCCTTCGCTTCACCCAACTATGCCGAAAATTACGCCGAAATATTAATGAGAAAATTACGAAAAGTAGATGGAAATGGTGGATTTGAAGACGGACTGAATTGGATTCGATGTGTTTGACTCTGGAGGACCAGGGTTAGTCTCGAAACCGGTGTTTTTCGACTACTTACCTATATCAACTGAGTAAAAAGGGGTAGATTTGTTAGGTTTAAAAAACCGCAACATATAAGGGTACCGAACGCCGCCATAACTAAGCCTCCCTCTTAATGAGCCAAGCCAAATACCATCGCAGAGGTCAACCGTGCTGTACGCGGTATACTGGGCCAAAAATGTCGTATACCGAGTTGTCGTCTATCATTATAAATCGTCACAGAGATTATACGTAGGTATATACGAACCATGCTAGCACATAAAGACTAGTACAGATACCCTTTTCCAAATTAGGTAGGTATAATTAAATAGGTACCTGCTTATTTTCACACATCCGCGAATAGGATTTCGAGTGGGAATATTTTCGCTTACCTGGAACAGAAAAATTGAAACGAAAATTAACATAGATCAATTTTATGGTTATACCTAATTTTTCAAATCATAAATAAATAACTAAGTATACCGAATATTTAAAACTACCGAAAAAAAAATACGAGTTTGTATCATTTTTCTCGCCTATAATAAACCCCAAATCAACGTAAGGTACCAGAACACCTGCCAAAGGTATTAGATTCTCAGAAAGAGAGGAGGATCAAAGACTCCATTTAAAAATCAGGAAAAATCTTTCAGAACAAGTGATATTTCTGACGAAAAAAAACGAGGTAGAAATTCATTATTTTCGTAGCATGAGTAATGAAATTTTTTTACAGATACTACTTTCGAACAGACTAAAATTAAAAGTTTTTATTTTTAGTTACATGAGAAGATAATTAAGACACTGATCTTTGTATTATTACTTTTTTTTTCAAAATGAATACACATTCCAATTTTTTATTAATTAATAAGTATCTTGAAAGTTGAAATTCATGTATCAAACCAGATTTCCAAATTATTCGTGGTTTTCAGCAAAAAAAAAAAATGAATAAAAAAATTTAGAAACAAATTTTCAATGAATTTTGTAAGACATAATTTACCTATCATGAAAATTATTGTAATATTTTGTGAAATGAGCAATACCGGTAGTTAAAAGGTCGAAAACCATATTAAAAATACAAGAATTCTGGCTCAAATTTCGTAAATTTATAAAACAATTAAATTTGAAAAATGTATGTTGAAGTTGAACACGTCAGAAAATTCGAGATCACCCAGAAAAAATTTTCAAGAAATTTTAACCAAAATCTCACGAAAAAAACTCGAAAAATAGCAAGCAATTTAATACGTAAAAGGAAAAAAAATTAACAAAACTTTTTTCTAAACTTCAATGAAAATTAAAAAATTGAAAATCTTTACAAATCTTCATTACTTATTCCTTTCTTTTTTTTAAAATGCGGATTTATGACTTTATGACTTATAACGACGGAGAAAATAACAGTGACTAAATTTTTAATAAAACATCAGATTTTTCAGAAACTTTTCCCAGCTTCCAAAATTATATCGACGATGGAAAATTTTATAAGGCAAAAATGCAAAGAAATTTAAGAACTTCCATACTCGTATAAATTTTAGACCCTGGGCCAAAAACAAATGATAATTTGAATATTAACATTTTGATAAACAATTAAAATGATTTAAATGCAAAGCTGAAGGATGATGGGGGGGGGGGGTGGTGGTGATACTCAAGCAAAATCGACTCATGTGAAAATTTTCAACTCCATTTCAATTTTCTTAACGTGAATGTTGAATTTTTAAAATTTTTAAAAAAGACCACTTCGAGGATAAAAATGAAATTTTGTCGTGAGGTGAGTTTCTTCCTTCACCTTCCCCATAGACGGTGATGGGGGGGGGGGCTTGAGCCCCCCAATGTCGAATTAGCCCTCCCAAATCATTTTCGTGTATAGGTATGTTTCACTACTTAATTTTCAAGGATGAACTATTCATATGTGACGAATTTTTTTTTTCAAGCCACTAAAATCGTCTCTTTAATAAAGAAAAATTTTCCAGAAAACTTGCACAAAAAAAGTACAAATTTTTATCATGAAACATAAAAACACGAAAAGAGTCCAAAATTCTGTAAAAAACTTCGAAAATCACGAAATTTCTACGTCAAAGTAATGGAATTTTTTCAAACAACAAACACTATTAAAAAACAAATTATTTTCATTCTAAGTCATCAATTTTTCAAATTTTCGCCCTCGCTTGGCTCGGGCATATCAAGGTTAAAATATATTTGAAAGTAAAGGGTTGAGGATTTCGCCTCCATTTTAATACTAAAATATTGATTTAAAAAAGTGAAGAAATTTAGCTTTTGAATTCTTTTTTCTTCAGAAAATTTTCACAATTCATTTTCAAAATAACGGTACTCTCTTTCCTTCCATCCATTCTTAACATTGATAAAAGAACGAGTGAAATTGACGTATACATACTTAAATGGTTAGGGTAGAGAAACTTTTGGAGAATCGAAAATCAACATTTTTTTTCGTGTTTCTTTTTTTTTACGTAGGACTCAAGCCCTCCCAAAAGTTATTTTTTCTTGGAAAACCATTCCCAGAAAACTTACTCCTTAAAAAAAAAAATTCCTAAATCTTCAATTACCTATTTTTCGAGTAACAAATTCTCTAAAATCTCGTCAATGTCCACTCTATAAACCCGAATCAGTTAAAGGTGAAATTCTACCTTTTTAAATTAATACCTAAGAGTGAAAAATCACCGATTTTTAGTGGAATTTATTTTTCATCAATTCAAAAAAAGCAGAACTTCGCCAAATTCGACTGATTTAGATTTAGAAAAAAAATTTCAAGTAACACCCCCCCCCCCATTACAATCAGCCTAAAATCTTCATTCAATATAAAAATCCTTCAATTCTTCGGATTTTTCAAGTACCAATACCTTGTCAAGAACGATTATACTGCACTCGGTCATCTAAGACTCGCTCACGTGTATCAGAATATACCTCCGCACCTCAGGTACAACTTACCCTACCTTTTCTAGATCCAGCCCAACAACCAAACACTATTAAAATTACACGAATAACATAATTTATACGTTTCTTCTCATAAATTCGATATATACAAAAACGACATTATAAAAAAAAGTAAAAAAAAAAAAAAAATACATACAGCATGGTATAAGGTATAAGGTACACACAGATACACGTATGTATGTACCTATATCCATGAAAAACCGTACACGTATATGAATAATTGCTTAATTTATGTAAGCCTATAGAATGACGCAGTCTCGATAATAAATTAAAACCGCGCAACCTATAAATCAAACGTTGAAAAAGAATGAAGAATTTCAATCTAAAAAACACGTTTTTGGTCTCCTATATCTTCGAGAGTGCAGTGTGTTTTTTTTCAAGAAACCCCGCGCACCCGACCCAAGAGGGAACAAGGAGGTGTTTTTTTTTCTAAAACCGTGCGGCCATGCACCGTCTTCTCGCGTCACACACCGAGGAGACGCGCACATACTGCATAACACATAGGAATAGAGAGAGACTTGGAACGGTTAATAAAATATGCAGATATTCCGGAGATGATCCGCCCATAAAATACACTTTTACAACAAAACTCCCGACTAATTTTATCGATCTCGAACGGTTTCAAATTAAACAACAATTTAGTGGAAAAAAACGAGATTTGTGTAGGTATAATACCGGCGAGTATTCGGCGTTCGATTATGGTTCAATTAAACCAGATTGTTTACTAATTAGTTCGGTCGGCTTGGGATGCGATGATTTGACGAGTGAAATGAAAAAAACGAAATGTTGGGCAAGAGTACAACGCCGAAAAGACTTTCGTGTCCAGTAATTTGTCTTTTTTTAAAAATTTGTCTATAAAGTTATTCCAAAGTTACTTTTTTCAGTTCATTCAATTTCAATTTTTTGATTCATTTTTTTTTTTTTTGAAACAGAAACAAACTTTAGCTAATTATGTTTTCCCTTTGAAGGAGAAAACTTCAATAAATATTTTGAATAAGAGTTAAGGTTTTTTTCACCAATTTTTTTTAGTCGAATTGTTGAAAAATGGCAAAAAATTAGCAAGTATGATTTAATTAGGGAAGTAAATATTTCTTATTGTAATAAAATTTGAAGGTGAATAAAAATAGGAATTTTCTTAATATTGTCACAATTTAAAATTTTTTCAAATAAAATAAAAATGATAATTTCGAAGAGAACTGAAAATTTAAATTAAAAAAATTCAAAATATAATATTCAAATTTGAATGAAAACTTTTTGTGGATAATTGATGAGTACCTCTCGAAAAAATGTCACTTGATACTTCACTTCCCCCTCTGTCGATGACAAAAATAGCAAACTAACGTGTTTTTTGGAATAAAATACGTACTATAAATTCTGTTTTCATGCGAATCAAGGGGAGAATTTTTATTCCACCGAAAAAAATATTGAAACTTTGGCTGTGGAATGAAAAAATGTACAATTTTTATCAAAATTACACATGGTAAGTAAGTAGTATGTGGTAATCATTTTTAAAAGAAATTTCGAAGAATTTTTTTTGAACAGTGGACCATCTTCAAACACTCAACACCCCTCAAAAATGAGTTTAATTTTAAGGCCATGATCAACACATTAAAGATGTAAAATCAAATCACCAGAAAGAGAATTCAAAATATTTTCATAAACATCTTTTGAACTGAAAATTTTCACAATTTTCACAATTTATTTTCATCTCCTTTTTGAATCAACGCCTAAATTCCATTCCAGAGCAAGACCCAGCAATTTTTTCAACTTTCTCCAAAAAACTGTTGGTCAATGAGAAGATGGGGGGGGGGGCGCAAAAAAAATATTTTCTAGAAATTTGAAAAATATTAATTAAATTGCTAAAAATACGTACGATAATTAGATCAATTCAATTTTCGCGAAGAAATTCAACAACTGAAATGATAGAGAAAAAAAATGAATTCTGCAAAAAAAAAAACGAAGTGAAGAACATTTCAGACTATTTCCCAAATTTCAGCCAAAAAGTCGTCTTTTTTGTACTTTTGGTCTCACTCATCCCACAAAATTTCTAGTTCATTTTTGGATTTTCCAACTTGTCAGACCCAGTAGACTTCTTGGTATTAAGGTAAACTTGCTATTCGTGAAATTCCACGCATACCAGAATTTGCACTATCCAACAGGAACGAATTAAAGTTGTCACAGAAGGGGGAACAAAGAGTCGAAAATTTCCAGCTGAAATGACAGAAATTCTAAAATAATGAAGAGTAGGTATCTCAGATTCTATCATTTCAACAGATTACACTTTGTTTAATAAGTCGATTTTCTCAGTCAAAACCACTCGTGGAGCCAGATTGCAACTTGAAAAAAAAATCCAAGTCCGCATGTAGGGTCAAACAATAGGGCTGTTGAAACTACATCATCCAAGGTCATATTTTATCAAAAAATAATGAACTGGTGGGGAAAAACCATACATTTTGTACGTATTTATAAGGAATTTTTATGAATTTATCAACTTTATTGCTAAAAAAAAAAGTTTTGTGACATTTGTAAAAATAATAAAATTTGTAGCTATAAAAAAAATACTTTGAAAATTCAAAATTTTCCCACCAGTTCAATTGTGACGTCAGTTTCAAAAGCCCTATGGGGACGGGGACAGAAGAGGCAGCTACCTCCAGCATTGTATTTTTTTAATCGAGAAAATTGGAGTCCAAATGGAAAATCTGGGGAAAAGAGTTGATAAATTTTTTTTTAAAGAAAACTTACAGTTCAAATCAGTAAATTGTGATCTAACTCATTTCATCATCACCTGCCAGAAATTTTCATTTATTTGAAATTATTAAAATTTTGATGGCTTTTGAAATAGGACAAATTTGATCCATTTTGACGAATTCTAAAAAGGAAAATTCATAGCCCTCTTTCGAATGAACGATTATTGATGAAGTTGGAGTTGACAATAATAGAATGGCAAATTCTCGATTCAAACGCCTTTCCGAAAATTCTACAGGAAATGATATCTCTAACGGGGAATTTTTCCCATTCGAATTAAATTTCGACCGAAACTCGACTGATTCACGACTTATGGTTTCGCTACAGATAAAAAACCATAGAACATCAACACTACACACACGGTTCCTTCCAAGAAAGACTATTTTTCCACAACATACAAGACATCTACACACAACACTACATCATTCTACACGTAATATAATGTACTAAAAACGAGGGGATCTATAACGAAAGTTAAAACCATGTACTTCCGCGCCGGGCGCGCGTACGACTCCATAAACTGTCATCCCGACTTTAATTCCTACCATTTTACAAGCCGAGCCCGCTTATTAACACGCAGGTATATAATAATATTCGTCACTTCATAAAATGCAAAAGATTATGAAGCCGTTCGCCCGCTTAATTACTAATTAAACGTAATTTATGGATACTATCCTCGAGTTATACGAGTAGAGCGCGCGTTTAAAGAGCTACACGTCCGACGACGTTATTCCTCGTACTATAGCTGCATTCCTCCTCCTCGTCCCTGTCCCTCTCGCAAGATACCGACTTCTATAATACATACTCGTACAGTATATAATACTTCTGTACGCCGCACGTCGGTAAATTCAATGCTAACGCTAATTAACGGCTTGCGAATTTACATAAACTAGATTTGATTTATATCATATAAAATTCGCCTCTTTTTCTCTTTCATGCGTCTCCCCTCCCCCGTCCGCCTACAGCTCGACCATTCAAACGCTATGATCTGTCTTGAGTCTTTATACAGGGTGTTCACAATATTTCAGAAATTATATTACCTGACTTTGCCAGGTTTTTCAGACTAATTTTTCCAAGTTTTTTAAACCTTTTGCATATAATATTTATGAAACTTGGAGGAGGGATATTTTAAATTCCGTTACGTATAATGTTTGAGGTCTTCCGTAACTTTCCAAAAAAACCAAAATGTAATAAATTTCCATGGTGTCTCACAGAACCTCAAAACTAAAAAGTATGACTTTTGTACGACTGAGTTTCTATTTTACGAAGTACATATGACTTTAAGATTTTAAAGAAGGGATAAAATTATTCATGTCAATTTTTTTTTATTTTCTCAGTAATTTGAGCGATGAAGAGTCCAAAATAATGTGATTTTTTAAAAAGAATTTTCTAGAATTGAGATTTATATCAATGGTAAGTAAGTACATATAAAAATTGAAAATTGTAATCCCTGGATGACTTACTCTCTCATTCTAAATCAGTGAAAAGTTAGAGATAAACAGTCGGAATTGCAGCTTGCAGCACAGGAAAAAATCAGCAAAATTCACTGATTTTCAGCGAATTTTCGCTGATTTTTCAAAGATTTTCACTAATTTTTCAGCAAATTTTATAAATTTCATTGACTTTTCAGTGAATTTTCACTGATTTTCCAGTGATTTTTTTTCACTGATTTGTTTTCATTAAAAATTTTTTACTGATTTTCTCTTATGCTGCAAATTCTGTCTGTTTCTCAGTGATTTTCGATAATTTTCACTGATTTATAAATGAGAGAGTAGTTCTCTGACCAGGGATAAACGTTTTTTTCAAAATGAATTTTTTTATGTTTTCTAAATTTTTTAAATTTTCTAGACCTTTTAGAGAGGGTAAATTTTTCAAGTAGTGAACAAATATGGTAAGTAGGAGTAGTGGCGAGGAAACGATGATCGTCATAAACATTAAAATTTTCCATGAAGTGTACAATTTTTTGAAAATTTTTTGCTTCATATTCAAAACATTAATACTTGAGGATTTTCGAAAGAATTTTACATGAGTTTTTTTCAGAAAAAAAACAGAAGGAATCATGAAGATTTTTTCAAAAATCACGGTGATAAAAAAATACCATTTTTATCTGCTACTGCATTACACTTATATTTTCCGAGTGAAGCGAGAAATAATGTCTAAAAAAGAGTAATTTTTTGAGACAAAAGATTGATTTTTGTAAAATGAAATTATTGGATCTTATAAATCTAGAATTTGAAATAATTTGCATTTATTGATATTTAACAATTTAATTTTAATTTAATTTTATAAATAAATTTTGTAGTACAGTACTTACCCACATTTAATTGTCAATTAAAAAGTCAAATAAAATCATCACAAATTGAAACTCTTTTTTTTTCAATTCGTTATTCCAATTTTGAATAAATATGCTGGATAATTTTCTATTTTTTTTATTGCTTTTCGGAGCCAAATTTGTCCAGTCTGAGCGAAACACAAGCATAATTTTTTCAAAAAAGTAGGTTTGAAACAAAATCAGCATTTAAAAAAAAATTGCAAATTATTTTAGGCGTTTAGTAAACTGGAGAAAAATTGGTATAATTACTAATTAGAGCCTGGAAAAATATTAAATGCATGTTTTTCTGTATTTGAGATGATGGTGCATATAAATTCTGAGGTGGAGAAACCAAATTTCATTTTGCATATTTCGGTCAAAATGCACATTTTTGCATATTTCAGGCATGTAGAGCGCATATTTCAGCATATTTCGACTATTTCTCTTTTTTTTTGCATATTTCGAGTATTTTTCCAAAATTTTGACAAAAATTTACATTTTTAGATTTTTTTTTTGTTAAAATTACACAATTGCAAAAATTTCTTTAAAAAAATTGTAAAAACTTCTTTTTTAGCTAAATGGCGGAGTAATGCAGCATTCAACAGTCTTAAAAACGTTAGTGTTGTAAAGGTGAAAAAAAATCGAAAATTATGGCTTTTGTACGACTTATATGGTCCCAAAATCGAAAAATACCACCTTTGTATGGCTCTATGGAATGAAGGAAAGTAAATTATACACCCGAACGTAGCGAAGAAAATTTTGTTTGAAAAATTCACAATTCAATGGACGAAGACATGTACTCAAATATGAATTTTTTGTTTAAAAAGGTCAACAAATGCCAATAGAAAAAGTCGCATCTATCAAGAAATGGAAAAATTTTATAATAAGATAAGCAGAGAAACACTTTCCGCATGATTTATCTTTCTGGATTTCTACAAAATTCCAGCAAAAATTTCAAAATTCTCTAATATTTCCCCAATCTTCCCAGATTTTCAAAATCCCATGACTTTTCCAAGTTTTCCAGAAAGTGGGCACCTTATACATTTACGATAAAAGTACAATGAATTTGTGTAATTCTGCGTTTCTCTCTCTTCGATCCTTGTCTCAGTCAGTTATTGTTTTCATTTCCTCGTGGCCTTCGAGTCCGTCTGCGTCGCTTACACGAAGAAGAAAAAGCCCCACTCGAAGAAACCTTTCGATTACAACAAAAGAGTTACAATACGCAAACCTTTTAGTACCAGAAAAGGTATCGTATAATAAAAGAAAAGAGAGTTACGAGATTCGAAAATTCTTTCCTGGTGCGTACGTATACCTCTGTTATGTAACTTTCTCTCGCGAGGTACAAACGAAGCGGGTTAAGAAAAAGGATACATTCTTTTATACCGAGCTAGCCCATCGAGAAACAAAACAAAACAGACGTACAAACAGACAAACGGACTGAGGTGAAAAAAAAAACAACCTTTTATAATAATACACTCGGCGAAGAAGAGGTTATTTTTTTTCTTTGAAATGAAACCAACGGCCATCATCGTTATGCACTCTCCTTTCAACCCTTAGAGTAACCTCGTAATTATTATACTCTACTTCAGTCTTTTACGAGTCTTATAACCGTGTCGATGATACTGTTCGGTATAAGGATTTGAAAAAATCCACTACATAGAGTTTATTTTTGTGTAGAGAATTTGCGGTGCTTTGTTTTTTCCTATAGTGGTGCGGTACTCGAAAAAAGGTACGAAATTGCGCGAACTTTGAAGATATTCGCGAAATGAATACCTCAACGTGGAGTTCTCGAGTGTCAAGCAGCAGAAGATACGTAGATGGAATTTTCGCCCATCAGAATGGTAAATATGCACATTCGTATGTTGGTGTACTCGTGTGCTAGTGGGATGTAATAGTACACCGAATGATATCGAAATTTAACAAATACCTCGAGGCATTCCTTTACCATACGTATACTCGTATCATCGTATGATATAACTTTCGGTGTAACGTAAAACGTACATATTATGTAGGTACATTGTAGTATATTCCAAATACCGCAATAATTATTTCACGACCGCACACACCATAACAAAACAAAGAATGCAATGCAACAAGGTCATCAGCGCAGCAAAGCAACAAACCACAATTGCTGCGTACGCCACCAAAACTCCTCGCCCGGTTTTCAAATACAACGATGTGTATCCCTTTTAGTCGTACGGACTACAGAGTACATACTACATACCTCATAATGTACTTTCAATTTCTTTGCTTATACATTGTGGATCTGCATAGGCAACAGAATTCATTCATGGAAATATTTCATTTATTCTAAGTTTTTGGTTATCTGCTTGAAAAAAAAAGCGATAATATCCGAAATTGAATTGAGTGCAAAAGAGACAGGGAGGGGGGGGGGGGATGTTTGAATTTTTCAAGAATAATTTCTCATGAAAAAAAATGAAAAAGAATTTCTTTCTGTTCAAAATTTAAAATGTGTAAACATAAAAAGTACCTTCATCCGAATGTGGGGTAGGAGGGGTGTAAAACTATCATATTTTTCAGCATAATTATAAATAATTTTTCAATCAAAATTATACAAGATAAATTTAAGTAAAAATTTTGGAAGAAATTGGAAATATTTCTACACTGAAAATTTTTGGAGTCACTTCCTGTTGAAAGAGATCAACTATTTTTGTGATAAAAATATTCCAAAAGAAAAAATTGAAAACATTCGAGCTGTAGGAATAGTCACAATAAAATTTAAAAAAAAATAATTTCCAAAAAATGTACAAAGTTTGGGAATAAAATTCGAATTTACCAATTTTAATTTTTGATAAAAAATAAGTATTGAAATTTACATCAGATCTTTCAACCATGCTCGAGACAAATAATTTTGAGAATTTTGTCAGTTTAGGTGTAGCTTTATAAAAAAAAAACATCGACAACAATAGATTTTGAATTTTCGACTTGAAAGTAAATCTGTTCTTATACTTGTTAAAAAAAAATTGAGAGTAAAAAAAATAACTTTTTGTTACCCACTATAATTTTTTCAACACCAAAATCGAAAAAAGCATTAAAGACTGAGACTTCATATGAAATAAGAACGTTGAAGATCACGGCTTTCTGTGACATTTCATAAATCATCAAGTCTCAAGCAAAAAAAAAAAAAGTATATCATTATGTTTGTAGGTTGGTACTCAACAAGACTAATAAGACGAAGAGTGCATAGGTAATCTGAATATTTCTAACTGTTTTTTTTTCAATTGAAAAATAAATCCAAATCTGATTAGTGATAGATTATCAGAGCTGAAAGACCGATCAAATCAATACCAAAAGCCAACCTCTTCTACGGTCCCGTTAAAAAAATTATACATGAACTTGGATATAAAAACCACCTTTGGAGGTCAAAAATTGGTTTTTGAATTGACACTGATTTTGAGCCTTTCTGAAGAAGTAGAATCAAAGGAGAACCTCCACTCAAAAACCAATTTTTTACACCTAAGAGTGGTTTCTATATCCAGGCTCACATATGTATTTTGAATCAAAAAATGAAAAAACTTCCCTTTGAAGTAAGAAAATCTGCAAACGTAATTATTTCAATCAAAAAATTAAGAGAATTATTATTTGGAAAATTGTGGATTAAAATTACAAAATTTTCATTTGTCAGATATTTCGAAATTTAATTTCACTTCGGTTCTACCTAATAATACTCTCTCCGTTTTTCTTTAAAAAGTTGAAAATAGTTTTTAAAACGCGTCTGAATAATTGCAACCTAGAAATCAAATGAGAATGATAAAAATTCTTCAAATATTAGTCAATTATTTGAAAAATGTATATCAAATTTATAAAATTGAATTTCGTAATTTTTTCCAATTTATTCACAAAAGCGCTTCAATCAAATTCAAATCTATAAATTTCTTGTAGGTACCTATATATAAGTCAATTCTTGTAATTTTTTCAACTAGGCCTAAAAGGGGTCGCGAGGAAAAAAATATATTTCCGAGAAATAGGTACCAGATATCACTCCGCTGAGATAGGATTTACTGATTCAAGTGGAGCGAGAGCGAAATTTTTTCAAAAAAAGACGATCAAGAACTAAAATTTTATCATTTTTCTCAAATTTAAACTGTCAGAGAAACGAATTGGCAAATTTGATTGAGTGATTTTCAAGTTTTACCATCAAAACTTCATTTTTCATTTTTTTCCCTGATGATCAGGAGGATGAAAATCAACGATAATATGTGGCATTCCATAAGAAAAGGGTCAACTTTGTCGGGGGGGGGGGTCAAAAATTTTTTCCCCATATTCTTAAACTAGATAAAATTACCTTTCGAATGAGCTATTAGTGACCTTTTTTCGTGCAAAATTCGCGGATTTATGACAGTTTGAAAATTAAAGTTGAAAAAACATAGTTTTGAGAAAAACGCATTTAAAATTAAAGTTTTTGAATGTTTTTTTTTTTCATTAAAAAACGTATTTATAATGCAAAAATTGAAAATTTTTTTTGTTTCTGTAGGAAATTTTGTGTAGAATCCGAAAAAGTTGGTTTCAGAGCCGTAGGGTGCCACCAGTGTTGCCAAAACAGCAATAAAAATGACTAATTGAACACAAATCTGAAATAATGTACAGCTTTTTGTATTCAAAATTATCCCTTCTATCGCAGTTTTACACTACTAAAAACTCGTTTCACATGTTGTGGGGTATCCCATATGAAAGAGGAAGGATCAAAGTATCAAAATCCATCAAAAACAAAAAATCAATATTTTCGACCCAAATTTACATTTTTGTGTTTTTCTCGAGATCAACTTTGCGACAAAGTTGACCCTTTTCTTATGGAATGCCACATATGATCTTTTCAGGAGAGCAACTGGCTTCATTTTCAACTCGACCCCGAAAAATTCTGTCTCACTGAAAGTAAACAATGAAAAAAAATTACTGAAAAATTGATGAAAATTCGTTGAAGTTAGTAAGATTTCTGAAATTCGGTGAAAAATCGATGAAATTTGCTGAAAAATCAGTGAAGTTCTTTGAAAAATCAGCGAAAATCCACTGAAAATCAAAAGATTTCGCTGATTGTCCCTGTACTGCAATTCTGATTATTTAGCGGCGACTTTTCACTGATTCAAAATGAGTTGGAAATTTTTTTATGGAATGATAACTCAATTCTCAATTTTACCGACACATACCCCATTCAAAAGCTTTTTCAAACCTCCTCCTTTTAATTTAGCTATTTTCACTGAAATTGAGATTTGACCTCGGGAAAAAAATAGAAATTCGAAAAACGTATGAAAAAAATGAAGCTTTCTGGTATCAAAAGCTCATTTTTCAATGTTAAAATAAAAAAATATATATTGTTGAACAAATTTTATGTCGTGTGAAACACTGAAACACCAATGTATACTTGAATAATTTTTTCTGAATTCTTATTTTCAAATACGAGATTCCATTAGCGGCTGAACTCACACCTGGGCCCTCAATCATTTCAATAGCAAGAAAGACCCCGAGAATAATTTTTCTGTTCCGCTATTGCGCTTTTAATCACGAAAAAAATCAAATCTCTATTCAAATTTTTTCTATTCAACAATTCACAGAACCTTCATTTTTTGGCGAAATTTTTACACAACGTTATTTTGATTTTAATCGAAAACATCTTACATGAAAAAATTGTATCAGGTAAAAAAAATACACAAAAATTTATTCACCTCGCAACACGACACCATGTGAAAAGGTTGAAAAACCACGAATACTACGCTGATTTTCCACATAACCCCCTTATATCGGTCATATCGTTTTACAGCAAAAACTTGTACACCGCCACGCGGGTAAATTCGAATAAATTTTCGTTATTTATTTCCCGCAACACTTTACTCTGAACCCCTCGCTTCTTTCCCACCACCAAATCAAACCATCGCTATAAAACATCATTAATTTCCACGTCTTTAAGTAAATTACACGTTTACTTCGTTTTTCCAACTTCAACTCTTTCATATAGGTAGGTACCATTACTACGAGATAAAATCTACCACGAGCACTGTTTGGAACTAATTGTAAAAAAGATTAATAGCTTAAAAAAAAAAAAAACAGAAATAGAAAAAAAATCCGCGGGTATATATACAAAAATCAATTAAGAAATTCCCAAAGCTGTATATGTAATTAGATCCACCTATACCGAGCATCCAGGACTGGGTACACTCTACACTTGTCAGTATCAATTTTTTTCAACGAATTCGAAATACTCGTAGCTTATCCACCTCAACTCATCTATACGACATACATGGGCGGTAAAAAGAAAGAAAGAGCTCGCTAAAGCAGCCGCCATTTATGCGATCACATAATATACATAAACTCACACCTTAAGTATAAACGTGTACGTATAAGTCCTAAGTGTAGGCATATCCATCCACACTACAATTTCGACTTACACCTCATTATTTTTTAATTTTACGACTCGTTGATTTGTGACGCTGCTTAAAAGCGAGTCGGACAGTCGCCGCGAATACATTTTACACTCTCCCATTGTTTTTTTTTCCTCCCGGTGCATTCGCGGTACCGGATAAAAAAAAAGCGAAAACATCAATTTAATTCCCTCCTTCGAAACTCATTAACTAGACATAAATTACCTATAAACGCACGTCTACGAAACTCGCGCAGAAATGGTTTGTTCGGTCTGGATTTTACGAAAATGCCTACAATCTGGGATTTTTTTCCTCCTTTTGACCACCACTTTGCATTCAACGAGGTGGTACCGAGACCGCTGTCGAGTCTTTCGAAAATCATATTTAATAATTGTAATTTGTACATTACACGTTAATCCGGCGCGTACGCGAAAGGGCATCGCCGTTAAATAGATATCCGGTACATTCCCGGTAAATATAAGTTTTAACCTAACACTTTTCAATTACCGCAGTCGTATTCGACGAAACCACACAACACGACCGAGACAATCTCACACACCGAATCCCAAGCCTATATAAGTTCGAACTTCTCATTTTCGTGCAGCATCGATTGCATCATCGGCGTATTCTTCCAATAAGATGAAAATTTTTACCTCGTATCGTCCTCTTCTTCCTGCATCTCGATGCCGGCCTCGTGTATTGCTGAGAGCGAGTTATCATTAAGATTTCGTCGGGTCAAAAACATCTCGTATTCGAGCCAAGCACGTTGCAGTTTTTTGTTCTTTTCTCTGTGGCATCCCAGTCAATTCTTCGGGTGTGTTTGGTGATCTGTTCTCGAAGCCTTCGAAGCCATTCCCATCTTCCATCGAATTCGCAGAAGAAAAAATCCAATTCGAACCGAACTTTAGCACCAATCAACGCCATATTTTCGATTCCTATTCGCAAAACTGAACTCTTCGGAATTCTCAACCATTAAATTCTTCGGTTCTGATTGCTCTCGAAGCCTTCGAAGCCATTCCCATCTTCCAACGAGTTTTCAGAAGAAAAAACCCAATTCGAACCGAACTTTAGCACCAATCAACGCCACATTTTCGATTCCAATTCGCAAAACTGAATCCTTCGGAGTTTCAACACATACCCAGGCTGGAATCTAACTCCGCATGAGATTCTTAGGGGGTAAAGTCAATCTGGAGGGAAACCCATCGACGACGACGTGAAAAAAAATCAACACCCATTAGACTATTGTTATGTTAAACAAACGGACGTCGTCGTCACCAATCGTATAGAACTATACGGTTATTTCAAGACTTTTTAACCAAGGGTTGCCATTAACCTTTTACCAGCGCGTTGAATAGCGAATAATGCCACTGCCGATGTTTGAATGGCTGCTGAAAAATAAACGACGTGCCATCATCGGCCTGGTAGCTCGGTGGAGTAGAAAAACAGCTGCGATATTTGGCCATGCAGCGATGTTTTTTCAACATATGTAGTTTTCTATCATCGCTTCTCTGGAAATGGTCGCGAGTTCTTCATATTTGAGTATTTATATAGTATTCGTGCAGTGTACGTGAGAGTTTTTGTAAAAAAATAATATCGCGATTACGACGATGATGGATACGTTCCAAAATTTTGGGTATCGTTGCCCCCTTCCTCGACTCCATCATTGGTCATCAACTTCTGGTTCTGGGATGGCGGTAAGTCCATAGAATAAAACGTTTTAACCACATTACATCGAGTTTTGCTTGCTCGACTCGCGTATAGCAATTGAGCAACCACCCTATATATGAATACAGGAAAATACTTGGATAACTCCCTCAAGAGCTCTTTCTCTCTCTGTATGTACCTAAAACAACATCCCAAGGTACCTCTCTTCTCGGCCATATAAACATTTGGTATATTATATGTGTTGTATTCGGTACATCTACATAGTACATTGTTGGCTATAGCATGGCGGATAAAATTAATCTTACGCAGTCTAAATTCCACCAACGATGAAATTAATAAAACGCCACCGCTGCCATCCGACCGACCTACGGTACAAAGATGCGATGCGGTATTTGCGGCCAACCGACCAAATTCTCTCCACTCTGGAGACTATAAATTGTAGCATACCTTTCGCGCGCGCGGTGCTGATGCTCGGTACGAGTATACGCGTTTCAATTATCGTACCGATGTATATTATTCGTAGATGGGTCTGTATGGGTTGGAGCTTGGAAGTATCTTTTGTGGATATTTTCGAAGGGGATCTTGTCTCCAAATTATATTGTCTCTAAACTGTAGGTAAATGAATTTGATAGTAAAATAAAAGCTCAACTTAAAGATGTATTTTACTTTAAAAAATAAAGAAAACAGGGTGTCCAGTGTCCATAATATTTTTTGAAATGATTTTCCCTGACTTTTCCAAATTTTCGAGTCCTTTTTTCATTGATATTCATGAAGCACGGAGGAGGTGATTTTTCTCGCGATTCACTCAAAGCCCAAAATCGCATACAAGAATGATTTGAAATGTATGGGGTCTACAACAATTTTTTTTTAAATTGTGCACCACTTTTTACGAGATTTTTAGATGCCTCTTTTCAGGCCAAAAAAATACTCAAGTCCAAATAAAAAAGAAAAACTATATATTTTAAGGCAAATTATGAAGTTTTGCAAAATGAAACAAATTATGTCAAGCTGCCTACCAAATCATGCAAATGAAAATTCGGATTTCTCCGGGCTGAAAATTTGAAAATTTTTTCCCAATTTATTGTTCCTCCTCCCTCCCAAAAAAATTGAAAAAACACGTGCCTAAAATTTATTACCTATGTAATTCCACGTATGCCCCTGCAATTTTTTCGGCTTGTCTCAATAAATGATAAATCGATGAAGGGGTAAAATATCAATCCCCTTTGCGAAAAAAAGACCTTCAAAAGTTAAAAATTCATCCCTTTTCCCTCATTAATGTTTTCCAAAACGTGACTAATAATTTTGCATTCTCTTTCATTCCCTCCATTTTTTTTTTTTTTTGATTGTTGATAGTTTTTATTTACTTTCAGTTTTGATATTTTTGAATATTAAAATATTTCAATTTCAATTTGAGAAAAATGTTCGTACTAATTCACGTTGTTTTAGATTTTCATTTTCAATTTTACCTACTGGCAGGAGGGGAAAAGGGCACGTAGGACATTTTTACAATTGAAACTGAATTTTTTATTTCAGTTTTTTTTCGCCGATTCCCCCTGTTTTTAATTAAATATCTACCTACCTACCTACCTACGGGTATTTTGTTCGTGGATTTCAGTTTGAAAGAAGAGAGGATGGAAGAGAGAAAAGGGATTGCCCTTCAAGTCTTCATTTTTTTTCAAATTTTCTTACAGAATTTGGACGTTTTTCTAATTTAAAATTTTTCTCCATTTTTAGTTTAAATATATAGGAAGATATTTAAAATTTTAATTTTATTTTGGAACCATTTTAGTTTCAATTTCAGTTCAATTCATTTTTTATAATTTTATTCAACTGGTATTTTCAATTTAAATTATTGGAGGAAAAGAAAATGGAAGTTTGTTATCCCAATTTCAATAATTGTAATTTTTACAATTCATAAGTAGGTATTACTTTACAATTCAATTTTTTATACCTTCAATTGTATTAATATTCACTTTTTGTCCGGATTTTAATTTCAATTTCAACTGAGGAAGACGAAGAGGAAGGGGGAGGGGGCAGTTTTCATTCATTTTCGGTACATATCAATTCCATTTTATACAAATACCTGCATGCTCATAAAGAGTTTGATTTATTTTCATTCCAAATTCAAGTTCAGTTTTCTTATGAAAAAGAGTGATTTTAGGCCTGAATAATTTTCATTTATTCCTAATTCAGTTTCATCAAGTATTTCCAGTATCGATTTGAGGGGAAGGGGATATGTTTCGATTTCAAGTTTTCTGCGCAAAACTTGAATCGAAACCATATTTTTTATTCCCTCTCAAACCCCAGTCTTTCATTCCTCAGTACTTTCTCGTTTCAAAAAACAATACTTCTTAATTTTCGGGAAGTGGATCTTTACTTCTTTCTGAATATCACTCACTCAACCTATATAAGAGGCCAGTGGCGTCGGAAGGTGGGGTACAAGGGGTGCATTGCACCCCCTTCCCCCACCAATTGCATCAGATAGGGATTTTCGAAGCATTAAAACATGAAAAAAATGCCTTTTTTGGGCATTAAAACTCAATTTTTCAAAGCTTCGCTCGGGCATGGACAAAATCATAATTATATGAATTATTTGAGTCATTAGTGTGAAAAAAGGTTCCTTTTTGTCCCCTCCCTCGAAAATCCTTCTGTTATTCCAAGTTTTTGGACTTACTTTGCACCCCCCCCCCCAAAAAAAAAAGCTTCCGACGCCACTGTAAGAGGCTACTTGAATTTCTGACATCTCTCTGTGAATTCTGCAGATAATCTGAATTTGTTTTACGATGATGCGGAGGGGGGATAGAAGGGAATACATGACTTTTTCAGACTTTCTTAATCAGTTTTACAGTTTTCTTAGTCATTTTATCAGCCTTTTTCTAAAAATTCAAGTTTAGTATCAAAATCAAAATCGAAATTCATTCAAATGTATCAAGAAGGCTTACATAAAGAAAAAGAATTAAAATTCCAAATTTGAAAAGAACTCCAGATAGTCACAAACAAACTTTAGAAGAAGATGCGGAAAGTTCAACTTGATGAACTCTTTCAGCCTATTTTCAGCACCCAAAACAAACCCATTCCAAAATTTAGGCTAACTCGAGCCCCAGCTCTTCTTTCTCCTTTCACGGTACACTGCCGCGAAGACTGTACTTTTCTAGTCTTCTACATTCTACATCACATAAGAGCACACATGCAGCGAGGCTGCGAGAGCAGAAAACAACTCCGCGATGCTGCCCCGCCTCTGCTGCATCCTTTTACCAAACGTTTCGGCCACGTTCTCGGTTCACATGTATGGTTGTTATGTACGGTGTATTGGACGAAGCAACCGAGTTGTTTATATCACCCCTCCACACGCGAGAAACAGAAGCAGCCATCTTTATGGCTTCCCTATCCTATAATACTAGATACGTATATAGTCTATACATATGTGTAACGTTTTTTGTGTTTTTGTTGCTGTTGTTGTTGTTGGGGAGCTTCTCTCTTTCTCTATCTTATGTCTGGGTATAAGGCTAGCTTCTAATTATTTTTATCAAAAATGAGATTTCGATGATGAGTTCAATTTTTTTTTACTCTGAATTTTCTTAATTCTTCAAATTTCAATTTTTATTGAAATTTTGCCAATTTTTAAATTTTTACAACTGTAACATTTTTTTACATTGAAATTTTCTCATTTCTCAACATTTTTTCAACTTGAAAATTTTAACATTTTTCTTCTTTTTTTCAAGTTGGGAATTTTTCCAATTAAAATTTTAAAAAAAAATCACTCTTTCTCCATCTTATGTCTGGGGAAAAGACCAGATCTCAATTATTTTCGTCAAAAATGGGATTTCAACGATCTAAGTTCATATTTTTTTCGACTCTGAATTCTCTTAATTTTTCAATTTTCAATTTTTATTGAAATTATTTCTCATTTTTAATTCTCAACTTTGAATTTTTCAAAAAAAATTTCAACTTCATATGTTTTTCAAAATTTTTTTCAGCTCAATTATTGGGAAAAAATGTTGAAAATTGGGAAAATTTTGAGAGAATTTAAATTTTTAAAAATTTTACAGATGGAAAATTTTAAAAATTGGATTCAATTTTGAAAAAGAATTTATCAAAATTTAATCCATGGAATTTCGACGAACCAAGTTCAAATTTATTCTGAATCCAGATTTCTTTCAATTTTTTTAATTCTATTGAAAGAAATCTGAATTCAGAATAAATTTGGACTCAGTTCGTCGAAATCGCATTTTTGGCAAAAATAATTAGGAGCTGGTCGTATAAGTAATTAAGTATACAATGTTCTCTCATCTTTTCATTATGTAATTATCGAGTGGGCTATATTTTATACCTACAACGCGTATAAGTATAAACGATTTATTTAGGTATTAATAATTGTCTTCTTCCAGATTATACGACTTGGTCGAGCTGCTCTTCACGCATGAACAATACACGCACGTACACCGGCAACCACCATCAGCACTGTACAATCCTCAGCACCATTCCACGCGCGAAATTTACGACCGTTATAAATGAGCTTTAACGATGTTGATATATCTACACATACACCCGATTCCATTCCGTTCCGTGCCCAACCAGGAGCATCCGAACTCGGTCAGTAGCGTGCCGAAAAAACCCGCGTCTTTCAAAATATTACGATGCCAACAATTCCATATGGATAGTTCAACCACCCCGTATACTGCCTGAAGCCGTCGCCCTATCCTATGGTCTTTTAATCGAATTTACGTTCCAGGTGATACGTGCTTTTGCCTCTACAGGTAGGTTTTTATGAAATCAAATTTACATATAGGTACATACGCATCAACGTAAACGTATCCACGCTATAACCTGGTATTTATAGTATGTGTACCTTATATCTCCGAAACGTACACCCTTTTCATGCACCCAACCTTCCAGCCTATCGTCCGCTGCCATCGTCATAGGATTTATTTCGCACGTCGTAAATTTTTATCATCCGCAGCCACGCAGCAGCCCCTTCGCTCGGCGTGCGCTTATAACACGTACCTATAGCTACCTATATACCTATCCTGTACAGTAGTCTGCGTCTACATGGAAGTAGTATATTTCAAAATGAAAAAAAAAACTGCAATATCGCCAGAGTACACACGAACAGATTTCCCGCGCTTTCGCACCTTTTGGGTCACGTTTTAATGTGTGGAGAAAAAAAGTACGATCATCACGACCGTACGTCCGCATTGATATCACGAATCTACCTATGTATGCTCAGTACAGTGCATGTACCTTTTCCCCTATTGCCTCTCATCCAGTATGGTTTGTTTTCATTGTTCAGCCGATTTCAATTTTACGACCTGTAGAAGATGTTGTTGAAGGGTGTTGGATATTATCGGGATCGCGAAGAGAGACGAAACAGGCATGAAAGTTTTTTCGCTATGTCATAGAGTATAGTTTTCTACATATTATAAGATAGTACTTAGAACTGTTGTTGGGTTTTGTCTTGAATTCATGGAGAGAAACCAAAGAAAGGAAGATGGAGTCAGAAACGGTTCGAACCAAAATTGTTGGAGGGGAGGGAGGGAATCAGGTTCAAAAATGGCGAATAAAAATTTAAAAATAGTACATTTAAATGACTCAGACCTGCTCATGCCTGAAAATTTTTCTCTAGGTAGGTACTCTCTCATTCTGAATCAGTGAAAAGTCACTGATGAACAGTCAGAATTGCAGCGCAGGAAAAATCAGCGAAATTCACTGGGTTTTCAGTTAATATTCACTGATTTTTCAGCAAATTTTATGAATTTCACTGATTTGTCAGAGAATTTTCACTGATTTTTCAGTAAATTTCCAGTAAATTTCATGAATTTCACTGATTTGTCAGTGAATTTTCACTGATTTTCCAGTGATTTTTGTCGCTGATTTATTTTCAGTGAAAATTTTTTCACTGATTTTCTCCTGTGCTGCAATTCTGACTGTTTTTCAGTAATTTTCGATAATTTTCACTGATTTATAAATGAGAGAGTAATTAGTTGAAAAAATCTAAGAAATTGTCTATCAGTTCCGAGTGAAGCAAAGATGGAAAATTGCAATGAAAATTACATTATAATGTACCCCATTAAAAAAATTATGGTATCAATGTGAAATTGAGAAAAATGAATTAGGTCCGAGTGAAGCGAGGGTGAAATTAAAAAAAAATCAAGATGCAATAAAACAATGTTTTAGATCAATAAACTTAATAAGAAATTGACCACTTGAAATAATTTTTAGGAAAAATACGAAAAAAATCACTTTTGTAGGATTTGGATTATTTTAAAATTTATGGTAGAAAAAATTCAATAAAACCGAGTGCAGCGAGGTCGAAGTTTTTGAAAAATTTTAATTTGGAGAGCCAAGTAATTTTAGAGTTGGATTGTAAAGTGTAATCAACTAGAGGAAATTACCCCCCCCCCCCGCACACGCAACACCACATAGCCCCGTCCCTAAATGAAGTGAAAATTATTGACAAAGAGAAATAATTGTTTATTTCGAAGTTCGAACTAGAATGGCAAAATCTATCAAACGTAAGTATTTGAAATCAGTCCGGATTGATGGATCACAGATTATAATGGGAAAAGTGATCCGAATCACGGATCCTGTGATTCGTAGTCCAAATTTTCGAATCATTCTTTGGATCATGTCAATGAAATTTTTGAAAATTATAGCTGGAAAAGCGCCTAGATAAGGGGAAAAATTGTTCATATCTATGTTTGTTGAAAAACAAAGACCTGTACGTTGTGATGTGATCAAAAAGTTTCAAAACAAATTTTTCGTTTCTAATATTTTCAACTCGAAATGCAATTTTCAAAACAGATACTACTTTTTTGTCCTTTCGTGTTCAAGATACTGTCGGAAATATTTGATTTTTGGCTAACTGCCCTCTCCCCTCCTCCCATCTTTTGATTACCCCAATATTTTGTCAGAAATTATAAAAATAAAGCATACTTTGTAATTTTTTTTTTTTTTTGTGAAATATTAGTCTTATGTGCATTAAGACATAAGAACAGGAAAAATTTCCATCCAAGGTTTTTTTGGCTCAATTAACTTAGGATACTACACCTAAATTGAAAAAAATGAGAAATGAAAAATAAATAAAAGATGTTTAAAAAAATGATAAATTTTATCCAAAAAGAGATAAATTTCATCCAAAAAATAATAATGGAACACCATTCACAAAAGTGGCAAAATTTATTCTAAAAAAATAATATTTATCGCAAAATTTGGTAAAATTTATTGCATAAATATAAATCTTACCTACCCAATTTCGCGATAAATATCATTTTTTCAGAATAAATTTCCCCAATTTTGTGAATGGTGTTCCGTTATTATTTTTTGGGGTAAAATTTATTCATTTTCTCTTTCAGTGTAACAACGAGACAAGACTTTCTGCCCTCAAAGGGTTCATGAGAGCTCGGGGGGGGGGAGAGGAGTTGAACCTCCAAAATTGGTAATTCACTTATAACTCGAGGAAAACGCCATTTTTCAAAAAATAACCAACGTACAATATCAATCTACATTCAATTTTCTACAAAATGGCTATCTTCATTTTTTTATATCAGTCGCGAATTAAGCTTACAAAAAGCTTGTGTGAAAAAATAAAGTAAAAGTTCATTGAAATATTTCAAATCTATTTTTTTGAGGGGGGAGGAGGGGGGGAGATTAGGTTCCGATCTTCGGATTCCATTCCTGGGATCATATTGACCGCAAACTCACACCATGACCCGCACTGAGGTGAGATTGAAAGGAAAAATTGACCTTGCAATATCAGGCAAGGTATCAAAATTCATGTTTTTTTCATCCGCCGAGTCTGTTTCCGATGTCAATAGATCAAAAAAAAAACTCTAAAAGAACCTACAGTAGAGGTGGTGGAGAGGGGTCAAATTAAAGATTTTATATCAACTTGAAAATCTCACTTATTCTCAAAAATACTCTTTATTTTCCCTCACAATATCGCTTTTTCCCTCTTGAAAAATTCTCGACAGCAAAACAAGAAACCATTCTTATGGCTCAAAGTTAAAACTTCTAATTTCCCACAGCCATTCAATTTTTTCCACTTCTCTTATAAACGTTGAAATATCACAATTGCTACACATGACGTAACTTTACAACTTCGATAAACACTTTGAAGGTATTCGAGTTCAAGTATAGTAGATATCGAGCTTTATCTATTGTGTAAACTGATACCTAGGCCACAGGTTTGGGCAATTTTTCTATTTTGAAAAAAAAACTTAGTATTTCTCCATTGTACCTATCTAATACGTAATTAGCATTGGCACACACTTTTCGGATGGGTTCAGGGGACTCGAGCCTTCGCCGTAGGCTCAAAATAGAGAATTTTTATCAAAAAATGCCAAAAAGAAGTACCTACATTTTTTTTCTCTTTCGAATATAATTTTTCAAAAAAATTTCGCCCTTGCTTCGTTCGAGCAGTATTTTAGTCTATCTATTTCTTGAATAAACAAATTACTCTCCAAATCTGAATCAGTCAGATTTAATAAAATTCACCCTTTTTGAATCAGTGAAATATTTTCCTTGAAAATTGATAATTTTTTATAAATCTTCCAGTTAAAAGTCACTGATTTTCCAATCAATTTCCAATTTATTAGAAATAAAATTTACAAAATTTGACTGATTCAGATTTTTAGAGTGGGTAATTGTAATTATATTGCTTGATTGTTTCAAAAATCTCACAATTTTAACATAGACTAAGTAAATATTTTAGAGCTGAGGGTCAATCCGTAAAAAATGAGATCCAATTTTTCACATAGGTATATGTACTTGAGCGACAAAATTTTTCACCAGATTTGGACGACTATTGATATAATGACATTTTGTTGGACTCGAAAAAACTTGGAAAACTTTTAACGAATTGATATAATCAGTGATGAAGGACATTTTGTTAGACTTGAAATACTTGAAAATAATTCTGCAAATTGAAAAAAAATTGACGGATGAATCAATAAACCTAATAACTTTTTGTTGCACTTTGAAAAATTTGAAAAAATTTTAATGAATCAGAGAATTGATTGACAAAATGTAAAAATGCTATAGAAATATCAAATTTGATTACAATTTGTCAATTCATTAAAATCATTGAGCAATTTTTAAATTGGAAAAAAGAAGAAAAATATGCTCAAATATCTGATATTTTAACAAAACGTCATTAACTGAATACAAATTTAAATATTCAACATTTTACTAAAAAGTCATCTTTAAAACACATCCATGATTTGAAAGCTTTTGTTCCAAAAAGTAAAACTTGTCTCACTTTTTCAATTTTTCTTTTGCTTAACACTGAATATAGCATTCGCCTACTGAAAATACCCAGACCACTAAAATAACAGGTTACTCAATTTTTTCATTTAATTTTGACCCATCTGTCATTTTTTTTCGAATTCTAAGCCTTTCCCTAACATATTTTCTGATTGCACTTATGATACGTAGGCTCGAAGTCTAATAAAGAGCTACTGAACCGTATCAATACGCACACGTACCCAGGTACAAATAAGTTTCGCCATATATAGATATCCGCGTAAATTCATAAACCTATGAGCCCATTGCACGAGCATGTGCGTATCTATTGATGATAGCGGCGCGGCCTCCATTAGGCAAAAAATTAATTCAAACGGCCCGGCTGCGGCTAGATTATGTGTTTATCAGTCTGCGCTGATTTCGCTCGTAAATTCGTTCGAGTTCGAAATTCATTTGCTGTAAATAAATGAATGGCCGCAGCCTCGTTAAATTAAACACCTTATTATACCGTACACATATTTCCATTATCGAGCGTATCTACACATTATAATGTTTTCATTAACATCGGTGAAGCCAGATCATCGACCACGGTTGCCTAATAAAATGGCGCTATGCAATACATCATCGGGCTGACAACAAACAAATAAAGTGATATCCACAGCACCGAGCCTATATAAGCAATTTACAAGGCAGTCGAGACACGGAGAAAGGGTGGCAGAGTTGTTGAAATTACTCGAAGAGGTTATTTCCCCGATTCCTACGTATAAATCGTATTGATACATTATGCATCGTCGAAAAACAGGAGTATATTGCACAAGTGCTAGCATATCAGCATCTATATAAACGAACCGGAGACGTGGCCCAACCGTGTTTATATTTTGGCGCCTTTTTACGTACAGTACATTGAAAGCATCGAGTATCGTGCCGTTAATTAATTCGAACCGACGAGTCGGAAGTTTTGCCCTACTGAGTTAGTGTGTGAGACGCGGAAATACCACCGAGCAACGTTATAAACAAATTGGAATTTGGAATCGGAACAAATATCTACGATTTTGTATCGTTCGTCGACGTCAAGTTTTGACGATAATTAGAACGGCGTAATGAATTTTTCCCCTCGCGCTGCTCGTGACTACATAGTTTCTAATTAGTTTTGCCAAAAATGGGATTCAGACGATCCAAGTTCAAATTTTTTCAATTCTTAAGTTTTTCGATTTCTTCAATTTTTTTTCTGTACCTATAGAATTTTTAGATTTTTTTCAACTTATTAAATTTTCTCAAAATTTTCCAATTTTGATTTTTTAAATTTCATTCAATTAGGTATTGAGTGGGAAAAATTTTTGAAAAGCATAAAAATTAAAAAATTATTTTAAAAGTTCAAAATTAAAAAAATTTTAAAATTTGAAATTATTGAAAAAAATTTTGAATTTGAAAAATCAAAAGTGGAAAAATTTTGAGAAAACTTGGATTAAAAAAAATTATGGTTGAAAAAATTCTAAAATTGAGAAAAATTTTCATTGCAATACTGAAAAATTTCAATTTATTTTTTGGTTCTTTTTGTAGCAGTGCTGGCAACTAAAATTTTTTAAAAATTGCGTAATTAAAATTTAGTAGGCAGCACTGCTATGAAAATTTTTTGAAAAATTTCATTAGTACCTAGGTAACCAAAAAAATAAAAATGTGTTTTTTCAAAAATGGCCCTTTTTTGAGGCCCTCAGCTCCGTTCCCATTGAGCTGGGGTCTCAAAACTTTGTTGGGAGGTCTGCTACCCATCAGAAACCAACTTCGATAGTTTTCGTCAAAATCCAAAATAGGCATGTTCATTTCTTTTCGCTTCGCTCTAATGAAGATTCCTAATTTTGTACATTCATTAGGTGAGAAGCCCCAGGGAGATTTGTATGATCACTAATACTGGAATTTTTTCCCCCAGAATGAATTTTCCAATTTTAGAGATTTTATTAGGAGGGGAGAAAGATTTGTGAGATTTGTGAGATTTTTAAAACCACAGGTTTTGAAATTTTTTCACCATATTTTTGCACTTAAAATAAACATCCTTTATTTTGATCGTTTCATACTACATACTTTTTTTAATCGTAAAAATTGTCGTTTTGAGATATTGATCTGCCATGAATGTCACTTGACATTACGTCGTGTGAAACAATAATTATGCTGACGTGATTTCATTTCTTCTGTTTAACGCTTAAACCGCCTATTCCAGTCGTGCATTCGTTCTTTTTGTCGTAATGATGAATCAATACCGTTAAAAAATGTTTCAACTTCATATTTTTTAAAATTTCTCTCAACTCGAAGATTTTTTCCAATGATTTTAAAAGTTTTCCTCCAATTTCTTTTAAAGCCGTCGTAAAGGAAGGACACGGGAGGACCAGGCTCCCGGAAAAAATTCTGGCCCCCGCTTGACTCCCCAAAATTTATGTTGTATTTACAAATTTACATAAAACTTACATCTGATAGGGATTTTCAAAGCATTAAAACATGAAAAAATGTCGTTTCATTGTAGAGGGAGTAAAAGTCTACGTAAAAGTCTACTTTTACTCCCTCTCGCGAAACGCTCGAGTGGTCAAACTCGACTTTTACTTCCTCTACAATGAAAAATATCGTATGCAACTCGGGAGATAGATGATTTTCGACGATTTTGAGTTATTTCCCTCGCTTCGCTCGGGCAATAAACCTCAAAATTCGTCGAAAATCACTTTATATCCCTTGTTGCATAATATACTATTTCAGGACATTAAAAAACCAATTTTTTCAAAATTTTGCTCTCGCTTCGCTCGGGCATGAACCGAATTACAATTCTATGATCTATCTGAAACGAAAGTGCGAGAGAAGGCTCTCTTTTAACCCCCTTTCCTTTGAAATCCTTCTGGTATTTCAAGTCTTCATACCCTCTTCGAACCCTCTCAAAAAAAGTTTCCAACGCCACCAATGAATAGGTGCATTTCTATAGTCAGTCCTCCGTTTCCACTTCGGAAAAGCAAAAAAAGTTGAGTTGTCCAAAACACGGCCCCTTTTGTGTCCCCCCCCCCCCATTTTCGATTCTGACGACACCATACTGATTTCTTTCAACTTCGAAATTTTTTATCCAATTTTTTTCAACTTTGGAATTTTTTTGATTAAAAATTTAAAATCCATTCAAATTGCAAATTTCTAGAAAAAAATTCAATTTCAAATTATTCAAAATTTTTGTAAACTCATTAAGTAGAATTTTTTTAAAAAATATATAAATATGAAATTGAAAAAAAAAATTAAAAAAATAAAGCTGAAGAAATTTTGAGAAAATTCAAATTAAAAAAATTTCACTGTTGGAAAAATTCTAAAATGGGATACAATTTTGAAAAAAAAATAGAACAGAAACTGAAAAATCTAAACTGGACTGAGATCGTCGAACTCCCATTTTTGGCAAAAATAATTAGAAGCTAGCCTGCTCGTGGCACCATCGTTGTGGTCCCATCAACCAAATTATAGGCGTATACTTTCAGTGCGTTTCAGGTTGAACTCGAACCAGTCGAATCGATTGTATTGCACCTGTCTCGAGATAAGAAGCGATTTGCAGCGTATTATAGGTAACAAGACCATCTAGTAAGCACTGGATGCGGCGAATTGTAGTTTAAAAAAAGAGCCTAGCACGATTATTATCAAAAATTATTACACGCTGAGAACGTGCAATGTCGAATATTTTTTCTACCATTTTCCTATCAGGGGGAAAAAAACTAATGAACTTTAGACAGAAACGATAGATATGCAAGTGCATGAGCTGCATCAAAGAGTGAGACCAATTTAAGCATCGAAACGAGCTAGACTGAAATAAATAAATTCGCCCGAAGACTATAGCTTCGCTGATCGATATAGAGTACAAGAGAATATACATAAGAAGAAGCAGCGGTTGGAGCTTGGAGACAAGGGCGGTGGCAGCACAGAGCAGCCAGAGAGTTATGGGAATAACATCGATTCTTTTGACGTGTTCGCTCTATACTATAAGTCCGCTCCGGCTTGGCTGCTGCGTCGATATTCCGCATCCTATACGTATATCTGCTTGTATTATTGGTATACGGTTGCT
This sequence comes from Pseudococcus viburni, assembly GCA_033439095.1. NCBI lineage: Eukaryota > Metazoa > Arthropoda > Insecta > Hemiptera > Pseudococcidae > Pseudococcus > Pseudococcus viburni. Next base: position 788,197 of record JAVBJF010000019.1, on the reverse strand, counting down.
GCGTCCGCGCCTGCCTAACCCCCTTGTATACTATACTGTTCTCTATAATAATGTACGGTCTATTCCTAAGGGACATTGTACCGAGAGATAAGATAGATTGCCACTTGCCCGCGTCTATATCTTATGTGTATGTATACCTATCTTCCGGTTCGAGCTATAGCTCCTGTGCTGTATAGGTAGGTATCTTTATACAGATAGTTTACCTATACACTAAACTGATACTGATACCGACTTACTCACATACCAGGAAATATATCGTTTCTATCTTCTCACACATTTTCCTCTATGGCATCGGTGAATACATTCACCTATCTTGTAGGTACCTTTAGCTATATGATAGGAGTACACGAGGCAGAGGCAGAGGCATAGCACATTCTGTAATAACCAAAATGTAATTATAGGCGCAAGATACGTGCACACGATGGTATCATCGACGAAAGTTGAAAGTTTTCTAGCTCGCAGATGAGCTTTTTTTTCCTCTTCGGGTGTTTTCACTGGATACGTGCGATGGCAATGCGAACGTTGCAGTATATACGATGATGACGTGATCCGTGTGTGAGGTTTTTTGAAGGAGGGTTATGAAGGGAGAAGGGAGAGAAGATACACCGTATGTTTGCTGAGTCGGATAAAAGCGCCATTATGACTAGCAGCGGTGATTTTTTATCGAAATATGTAACGTCTCGTGATAATATAGCGGATGTGGAGTAAACCCTTTTGTCGACGATGATGCAGGAACTGGAAGCGTTGTCGGGGCGAAGTTGTCGAGTATTGTTGCATGTGGCAGAATTTGCTCTCGGTGTGATATTTCCTATTTTTAGAAATTATTTTGAAGAAGAGGCGGAGTAAAAAAATGAAAAAAAGAATGATACAGATTCTGAAAAAATGCAGGCATAATTATGAAAAATTTTCAAATTTTCATGATTTTTTTGGGATGGAGGGAGGAAGGGAGGAAAGGAAGGAGGGAGGGAGGAGCCCGAGGGATCTTAGTCCATGAAGGGGGTCCAAAAATCGAAAATTTTCTGATTGATGCAATATTTTTTTTGCTAGGTATAGGTACTCAAATTCAAACGTCCCAAAATTATCTTTTGGATCAAAATGCATAGTTTTCCAAGTTGTCATAAAAAAAGTTTTTCATTTTCGAAAATTTTCTGATAAGAAATGCAATTTAGCCATTTGTGGAACGAGGAGCTTTTTCTATTACCTTTCCTTCGTTTCGTCTGACCCTATACTTGTAGTTTGAGTCGTTCACTCTTAGGAAGTATACGCCAACGAAATTCAAAAATTTGCAAATTATATTTTTTTTCCTATTGCCTTGAATTTAGAATGGAAATGCCCATGAGCAGACAATAAAATTATTGTACAAAAAAAGCGAATCAAAAATATTTTAGCTTATACCTATAACTACTTTTTGGAAAATGAACGACTCATAATTATCTTGATGTAGTTGATCACTTTTTTTCTGAAAAAATTAGAAAATTCAATCACTCTGCAAAAAAATCTGTATGAAGGATTTGAGATACTGAATTCGAAGACGAGGGGCAGGGGAAATCTGACTTTTAGAAAAGCTGACTCGGATCCAAACGAAGTTTTTAGGGAGGTGGAGAATGAAATATTGGCTCCCGTCATTTTCATGAAGCCAAGCTCCTGAAAGGATATTTTCCCGAATAGAATACTTTCCGAAAATCGTCGACACAAATGTCCTTTCTCGAAAGTAAAAATCCTGAATAATGCATACGAAAAGTTTTTCCCTATATATTTCTTCGTAAATACGAAAATTTGTATTTTATAGGGGGGGGGGGGGCAATTCAAAATCCAATTATGAAACATTACCTTATATAGATAGGAACTGAGAAAATTCGTGCATGGACTCAAATTGCACGACTTTGGCAATTTATTTCAAAAATAATCGCCAAAGTGTTGCATTTTCCCCCTCCCTTCTCCGAGGCCCCATTTTGAATCCAAAATATGCAAATCGAAATTCTGAGTTTTGCCGCAGTCTTTCCAGAGCTTCTTTTGATTTTTCAAAGAAATCAATCTCAAAATCGAATTCGGGATGCCAAAAAAACAAATTTTTGACACCAAGCCTGAGAATTTTCAAAATTTTGAATTTTGAATTTTGCCCCTTCTCCCAAATAAATAATTTGTTCTTGAATTCGTATGATGAGAAAAATGTTTCGTATCACCAATAAATTATTATCATCTCGTTTCAACTACCTTTTATTTTCACGCACAAGCTCAATTAAGTACTTACACATTTTTCAAGGTATGTCCCCCCCCCCTCCGCCATAGCTATTCGTGAAACTTTTTGGGAGCTAAGACTGCACAACGATATAAATTCAGTTTTTTTTTCACCGCGTTTTCCTTTTTTCAGCACCTAAGTAAGTTTTTCATTTCCAGGGATCGCTATCAAGTCGGTTGATTGAAGTACAATAGTGTAATTTCACCATTTTTTCTAGCATTTTTAAAAGGAAAAGCAAAATATTTAATTGGAAAAAATATCGATGTCGGAAAAAAAGAAAGAAATAATCTGTATCTACTTAAGTAAAAATAATAAATTGAATGAAAGCGAAATTTTTTGACGAAAAATTGAAAAATGATGGAATTTTTGAAGAGAAGTATTCTGCAAATTAAGACAAAAAATATGGCCCCTCGAAGCAAAAGCGACATTTTTGAAAAAATCATGTTCTAAAATCAAAAATGTAAATTTCTTCGATATTTTGCACACCTACCATTTTTAAATTTTTGGGAAAGGAAAATATTTCTTGCCTCCTGCTTGTGTGACTCTCAAACTGACTCTTAATAATAATATTAAAAAAAAGGTTATTTAATGACTAAATTTTTCAGAAAAAACAAAATAATTTTTGAAGAGAAGAGAAAGAGGAAAAAGTTGTACTAAATTTTCCAGAAAAAAATTCGAAATTTCCCAAATTAACCACAGAAATTCCCAACTTTGAGAAATTTTTTCAGTACCCAAATCCACTTCAACAAAAATTCATGATTCAAGCCATAAAATGACTATTTTTTTACTGTAGAAATATTCGATTTCGAGAGACAATAAAAAGAAATCCATAAAACCACAATTCAATTTTAGAAAATTTCACAAATTACCATTTTTTCTTCATTTAAAAGGAAAAAGAAGAACCCATCAGTACCTTCTGTTTACTTATGTGATTCCATAAATCACAATCCTCAAATTTTTCATTTCAAAATACAAATTTCTCTCAATTTTTTCAAAAAGGACTTTTCTCAATTTTTCTAATTTCTTTCGAAACAGCTGCCATAGTGTTTCCAAATTTTCCAAACCAAACCTCATAAAAATATGTTTTTGTTCGTTCTAAGAGAAGACCTTCCTCTTATTTCCAGCTTTACAATCATTTTTTTTTTTTTTTTTTTTGGTGGGTTCAGACTACTAGGTCTATCAGCCCATGCAAATAACACAGAATAATTTAAAAACGTATAAACACCGTCTTCTACTTTGAAAACATTTAAATTTAAATTCAGAACCTTTAAAGCAAATAAATGGAACAAGACTTGTACAAGTTATAAATCCACAGAAAAGAAAACAATAAAAAATGAAGAAAAATTTGAATCACTAAATAATTCGAATTTTCGAAAACAATAAACACTCAAATTCAATTCAACGAAAGCTAAAAATATGAAATTTCGAAACAGATACGACGTTAATTTTCATCACAATTTTACATCCACCTTTCCCACATGTCTTCTCTCGAAAACCAGACTCTCTCGCACTTCGATAACCTTACACATGCTCCTTATTCCTAAACTCCATACCTCAACCACATCCATTTTCATTCCATCTTTCCAGCACTCAACTCCCCAACGTGACGAAAAACCACCATGAATTTCTCAACGACCACCCAACAAAATCCTTCCCAGGCACCTCTTTCCTTCATCCGCACAACCATACCCTTCGAAAAAGGTTGATAACCTACGCAGAAAAAAGATAACCAAGGTCAGAATACGCCAGCAACGAGCATATAAAAACAACATCAGTTCGGAGGAAAAAAAAAGGGTGAAAACCAAAAAAACGCCTACTCGCCCCGTTCTCCCCTCTGTGGCTGAAAAATATAATACTATAACTATTATACACATTATGACGCTTATAAAACAAATTCATCTGTACGTCCCTTGTGCTGAGCCCTGGAGTAGGCGCCGTTCTTCCGGCGTCATTATAAAGACATTAAGCAGATCGCACTCATGCTGACATTACGGAGCAGATAGCTCATTTTATAAACGTACTTAAGAAGCGAGCCGTTTATGTTGGCCATAAAAACCGCAAACGTGATTAAGTACTTCGATAGCAATACTCAGTCGTCGGTCGGTTCTACTTCAAAGATTAATCCGCACGCCTTTATTTATACTATTAATCGGAAATGAAATCCTAAGTAAGATGCTGCGAGTTGGAGATCTGTCGAGCTAATATCAGCCATTTGAAAGGGTTAATTTTATCCATAGGCCGAATACCATTGGCTATCTTTTCTAAATACTATAACTCGATCGAGCATTTCAAAAGGTATAATTGGGAAAAAAGTACATGCGCCATCGATCCGTGTAAAAATAGCCATTGCCAGGCCTATACGGTGCTCTATGATCCATATTCCGACGATTTTCTTCGGCTGGTTTTATGGTGTGGGAATTTTCACGACGATCTTGACCTATGACGCGACAACCTCTCGCAAGGTTCATACACCTCGATGATTTTGGAAGCTGTTCAACGCACCTCGGACCGCGTTCGCGAGAGCAAATTAAAAACACCGAGACGAAGCGGTGAAAAAATAGCACCGTACGAGGTCTTTCGACATGCTCACTTCAAGGTAGCAATTTTCCGCATCTTTTGCGTCCATCCGCAAATGTTTCCAGCCGAGCGCAACAACATTACCCCGCAGGGTTACAATATCTTCGGCTTTGTCGACATCCCGTATCGAGAATCTCATAAAAAATTCATCTCTTCCGCGATCGGTGAATTTGCAGGTCCCCTCTCCTCTATGCGAGCATCAATTAAACCCATCATGCGAATCTTCGTGATCAACTATGCAATTTACATTAAGACGTTAAACCGTTCCTCTGCTCTTCCACCTTCGTCCCAGGCGTCTCTCTATTTACACGTTTGATAAGAGCTGGGCAACGCACGCCGGCGTGCGACATGTTACAGAACCATAGGCAGAGAATTCTTTCTTAATTACAAGTATCGTCGAGTAGGTACATGCGAATCGTCTTTTTATTCCAAAACCGGTTGGAATTTTTTGCCGTGGAGGCAATTTTCGCGCGATAATTTCGCTCGCCAAATATGCTCGAACTTGGCCCTAGTTTAGAGTTAAAAATCGCGTCGATAATGGCGATGATGGCAACGGTGGCGGCGACTGCGCCCGTTACGTATACCCAACACGATAATAAACTTCTAAACAACCGCCCGGCCCCGGATTACTCGTTATCAGCTCGCACAAAGTCATTATTTTCCGTTGTAATTGGCGCGGTATCGTCGATCACTTTGTATAGTAAGTATATTCCAACGACCTAGTGAACCTATTAGCAACGCCATCGCGTTCTGTTCTACGTAGTATAATGTAAATATACACTTTCTTAAGTCTGCTTATCAAGTATAAAGCTACCGGGTAAAACGGTTTGCTGCCAATAAGTAAGTCGAGAGAAAAATTTTTTTCTACGAAGTGTTTTCCTATACGATGCATATACAGATAAGTATACTTTGTAGTCCAAGTACATACATAGAGACTGTTTTGTTTTTTTATCTGCTACAATGTCGAAGCCAAAGACCAACACAGACGACGTCGCGACTCACCAATTCGATGGTGGAAAAAAAACACGCCAACGAGTCGATAAAGAGAAAAGGAACGAGAAAAAAAAGTCCGGTAATTTATCACAATAAACGACCTTTACGACCACCACTTCTGTGTACAGTTTTAAAAAATGAAAAATTATTCGTCGACTGAACGAAAATTATAGAAAACTTTCCAGTTTCGTATATATAACGTTAACTTCCTCCTTTTTTTTTGTCGTGTCCCCAATCTCTTTCTATTTCCAAATCGAACGTACGTAATAAATTTTCAAGTCCGTTGTACTTTTTCTTCGGTATATATTTTTGGACGAATTTTCTACCGGAAAATGGTTCTATTGCGAGGTAAATATTGACCTACGATGGAAATGGAGAGGAAAAATTATAGGGATACGAAATTCGTGAGCTGATCTGAGAAATTCATCAATTTCATGTCCTGGTAATTTGAATATCTAACATTTCAGGTAGGCTTGCTTATTTTGGCCAGCCATTTTTTTGCAAATTTTGCCGGATTTTTATGAACTGAGTGTCCAAATTGGCTGAAATTTTCAGCATGCAATCGGTTCAATGAGGCGGTGACCTGATACAAAAATTAAAATCATTCTTATTTGAAATTTGAATTTTTGTTATTCTTTTGATGTTTGAAAATTAAGGAAATCTCAATCTAAAAAAAATCAAAATTCTAGTACTCTCTCATTTCTGAATCAGTGAAATTTATCAAAAATCACTGAAAAACAGTCAAAATTGCAGCACAGTAATGAATCGGTGAAATTTTTTTTACTGAAAGCAAGTCAGTGAAATAAAATCACTGCAAAGCAGTGAAAATTCACTGAAAACTCAGTGATATTTATGAAATTTACTGAAAAATCTGTAAAATTATTTGAATAAGCAGTGAAAATCGCTGAAAATCAGTGAAATTTACTGATTTTTCCTGCGCTGCAATTCTGACTGTTGATCAGTGATTTTTCACTGATTCGGAAAGAAAGAGTACAGTAATAAATCAGTGAAAACATTCACTGAAAGCAACCATTGAAAAAAGTTGTTGCAAAATCAGTGAAAATTCACTGAAATGCCAGTAAAATTTCAGAATTTTCCGAAAAAGCAGAGAAATTCCTTGAAAAATCCGCGAAAATCCACTGAGAATCAAAGAATTTCGCTGATTTTTCCTGTGCTGCAATCCTGACTATTTATCAGTGACATTTCACTGATTCAAAATGAGAGAGCACTTCATTAGAGTATGCCAGAGGAGATAATAAAATATTGATACCTATTGGATCAATGGATATCTTACCAATGAATTTTCAGTTCCTTCCCCCTATATTTAGCAACGAGATTGCGATTTTTGAAGAAAAACGCATCAATAAAATTTTCAGATTTCCAAGTAGATTTTAAAATTTTTGGAAAAATTATGAAAAATTGCAAAATTTTAAAAATTTAAAACCCTGGAAAATGACCCCTCTCGAAATTTAAAATGCAAAAAAGGCAATAATTGTGAAGATACACATTACTGACGTCTATCAGAACTGATATTTCACTTTTTCCAGCCATCCTACAGTCTCCTGTAGTAAAACTCCGTACCAAAATGCTACAATGGAGGGAGGGGAAAGGGATTCCGACTGGGTTTAAGCACCCAAATCCGAAAAAATCACTTAATTTTTCTAATCGATAATCTTTTTTTCCTCACGCATGGTCACAATATTTATGTTGTAGCTGTGAATTCGATTCAACTCGAATTTTTGAACAATTCAATTGAATAATCTACGACTGAGGGTTCATTCAAAAATTATTTTCGATTTTTTAGATAAATTATCAAAATACTTAAAAGTTTTATGAGATAATCGTGACAAAAATGAAAATTGTTTGAAGTAAAGGTGTTCGATATGGGATCAAATAATTATTTTAATTCTTTCGATATTATTTTCTTCCTGTTTTCGTCTAATTTCCTTTCAAGCAACTACGTAGAAGATAGCCTTTCCTAGCAAAAACTAAAATAATTACCAAACACAAAACTTTCTGAAAAAAATTATGATAAAAAATCAACACCGAAAACGTTGGAAAAAATTCTAAATTTTCAAGACAAGGATAGGTAAGTTGGTTGCAAAACTTTCAATTGCTCATGAATTCATGATTTTATAATTATTCAGTAAAGTATTTAGGTGGTTTAAACAACGATTAATTAATTTCGCAATTTTGTTGAGAAAATCTAGAGGGGTTCAGCAGGCGTGTTCTAAAAGATCCACATTAGGTAGTCAGCCTCAAAGAGTCAATAATTTTTCAAAAAATCATATTAAAGGTACAGATATTAAGTACATCATCAGTAAAATTCAAAATTACATTTAACAATTTTTTTACATAGGTATACGTGGCTTTTTAGACTAGGTGAGAACTGAAAAGTAGAGAAAATATGAAAAATTCTCAACTTTGGATCAAAAAAAATTTTCAAGCGGTTTCAAGAGAGGTTTGACAGCAGTGATGACTTCTTTAGCTCAAACTTTCAAAAAAATTAAAAATTTAGGGGCAAAAAATGGAGAGTCAATAAATTTACGCATTAGGGCATGTAATATAAGTATCAAAATCAATTTTTTCGAGTCGTAGAATTCGATTCCGGAAATATTTTTCGCATTCAAGTGATCAAAAATTTCAAAACTTAGGGGTGAGGGAGGTATGGGGAGGATCAATAAAGTCACACATTGAAGCATGTGATATATGTATCGAAACTTATGTTGGGGGGGGATGTCGTATAATTCGATATCAGCAATATTTTTCGCATTCGGGTGAAAATATGGTAGGTACCTATTTTCCACTTTGGAGATCGGTCCCAGTTTTCAGCTATTTCAGGTAAATTGCAGTAGGTTCATTTCTTGATGGATTATTAGCAAGCCTTAACTCACATCAGATCTCGAAAAAAATAATTTTTTAATCCATCTTCACATCATTCAACTTCAAAAAAAAATCGTAACCATAATTTGAGTAAATTACGAGTACTTATTCATAACTGGCGAATATGTCAATGGTGCTTTTCATGGCTTTTCAATTTTCAAAGGATCTACAATTTTTCTTATTTTCTCTATTTTAACTCGTTGATTTTATCAGTCTGAAAAAAAAAGAAATGAAATGATTTTTTCTCTTGATGAAATTTGAAGAATTTAATTCAGTGATTTTCTGATTTCCAAAAAAATCAACAAACCTCATTTTTAATTTTTTTTTTCTCGGAGTCTAATTGAACACGGGAGAAAAATTCTACCTATGTAGAAATTACCAAAACTACTATTGAGGAGGAGGGGGGGGGGGAATTCCTTCAAGAATTTTTTCCAGTATAATGAATTTGGAAGATGGTAACCACTTCTCCTCTCTTCATCGTCATTCCAGCAGATATGAAAGCTCAATTTTGATAATTTCTATATGGTTCAGCTTGACGAAATAATTTCCAGAAATTCTGACTCAATATTTTTTTCGATCCTCATGGTTAACAAAGTCTTTTCCTTTCAGTTTTTCTGCTCGCTGAAAACTGTATACAAAAAATTTGTTGGAAAATATCGCATTTGTCTTGTCTTTTTCGAGCACACGTTCTTTCAAATTATCTGCACGAGGATTCCTTCATCGTTACCATACATCCAGCGTTCTTTTCCCCAAAATTCGTTCATTTTTCTACATAATTATAAATCGGGGTTCATTCTAGACCTTCTACCTTTGTATAATCGTACACAAAGGCACTTCCACATTCTATAGCACGACGAGATAAAAAGCTCTACGGTATACGCGAATCCGGCAGATAATTCAATTTCATCGCAAATCTACTCGGTTAATATTTCCGCCATGCGGTTTATAAGGAGAACATCGTCGTGATGTCGGGGTCGTCGTCTCATCCTCGCAGCTCGTCTTTTAGGGCTACACCAGCGCAGCGTCAATATTAAATATAGGCTACAACAAATGTACGTAATAACGTTTTGCGCGAAATGCCGATAGATGATAGTCTTTGCGGACGATATCGTTTCCATGATAAGCTTTATGTTTTTCTTCGCGGAACGTGTTCGCATTTCCACGCACGTAACCAGGCGCCATTTATTACCAGCCGCCACGCCAGATAAAGCTTTACTACGTGCGGTAAATTACGGTAGCGGAACATAATAACCTAACGTAGGGGTTCTTAAAGTCATTCCAATTAAGTGCGAAAAAAAAAGTACAGAAGGAAGAAGGAACCACCCGACCAATGTACACCGCGAGCGAGCTTTTGTATTGTTTACGGTAATACGTCACATTGTAGAACTAGGCACCGCCTGACTTGGCCCTTGGCGTACAATATCGAACGTACCTACACCTAGGACCTATACCTACTTCTATGACTTTTTAACCGCACCACACCGGGCAAACTTTTTATCCAACACAAATCTACAACTCTATGGCATACAATATATAGTTTGGAACCTTTTGACACACGTTCTGATGAGGGCTGGGCGCACCGTTGTGCGAACTGGCACCGAGACCCAGAGTTCGCCTTATAATTGCCATTATTGTTACGAGTAACTTCTTTCGACGTATAAATACGTATACGCAATTACGCACCTATACCTATGATTTTTGATTTATTAAACCGAGCGTAGGCATTAGGCAGCAATGCCATATAAACCCGGTGCGAAAGTTTTCCTCGTGCTGGGCTTTTGCGAACAGCTAACTAAGTATAGAGTTTTAATGTTACAGAGTTTGCGTGTTGTATCGTGTTCTGTAGTCCTATATTTCTAAACCTTATAATAATCTAAAACGATAGGTGTACGCCTTCGTCTTCCTTCGTGGCGTGGCATTTGTACAACTTTGGAGTGTAGGTTTCGCATTAGTTATCGTGTGTTTTATGATAGGCGAACTGAAATGTGATTTACTGGTTCGAAAGTTCGATGAATAGAATTTCAGAAATGCCAATCGAAAATTTCGAATATTATTTGCCATATTTTTCAATTTCACACACTGAAAAAAACAAATACATAAATTTTATCCAAAAAAATAATAACGGAACACCATTCACAAAATTGGCAAAATTATTCTGAAAAAATTGGAATAAATTCTGACAATTTTGTGAATGGTGTTCTGTTATTATTTTTTTGGATAAAATTTATTTTTTTTGGATAAAATTTATCCATTTTTGGATGAAATTTATTATTTTTGGATAAAATTTATCTCTTTTTTGATAAAATTTCTCATTTTTTTTATCACTTCTTATTTATTTCTCATTTCCCATTTTTTTTCAGTGCAGGTTTTTTAGAGGTACTAGAAAAAAGCGTAATACCTTATTATCAACCTATGAAAAATATTCTAACGTACTTTGATCAAATTCTAGAAAATTTCCTTAAAAATCTGATTTTTTTGTGCCTTGCTTACCAAAAAGTGACATTTCTGAGCAAACTAAGCGTCCTGCAACAAAAATGATGAGAACCAAAATTGTAGAGAATAAAATTTTCTATCTGGTAAAAGCGGTTAGATTTTATTGGCAAGCATTGTTTTCAAGATATTTTTGTGTAAAGTTGAACATTAGTAACTTTTGGTAGCAAAAAATTTATTTATTTTTCATTTTTTTCTTAACTGCCTCTACTAAAGTTCAACTTTACTCGAAAATATCTTGAAAAATATGCGTCCCAAATAAATCTAACCGTTTCTACCAGATAGGAAATTGTATTCTCTACAATTTTGGTTCTTATCATTTCAGCAGATATAAACCAAAAATTGGATTTTTGGAGAAAATCCCCTCACTTTGATCAATTATAGCTCCAGCTCCCTTGGATTCGTGAATATCATTCAAATGCCATCTGATAGGAAATTTGACGTAGAATAAGTTTCATAGACGTCATTTTTGCTCTAGCGCCAATATTTTGGCAGTTATGGGCCAAAAACCTGATTTGGGGGCAAAGATCCACAATTTGGGGGAGACGCGCACACCGGACGGAACCGGACACCTCAGATTCGTGTTCAGGATATGAAAATGGACCATTGAAGCCAAAAATCGGTTGGTCGTCGAGTCTTTCCTTATGACCCCCTTTTTTTGGCTAATTCTACTGGACTAGAGTTGATAAAGAGTAATCTAAAAATGCTCAATTTCACCAATTTTCGAAAAAATTGTTGAATTTAAGCATTTGAGGAAAATATATATGAGGAGTGTTTTTCCAGAGTGATGGAAAAGGTAAATCGAGATACCTAACAAAAAATAATCTCAATCCGATTTTTGAGATTGTGAAAAAATATAGCACATGAAAATAACCTTCAGAAATACCCAATTTGTTGAATTTTGAATTTTGATAATTATATATTAATAGGAGAAGGGGGGGGGGGGGAAATTTATGCCTAAATTATTCAAATAATACGAGTGATAAAGAGGGGTCATGAGCTTCGTTTCAAATAAAATTAAAAACATTCATAAAAATAACTTACTTATTTTCACAGGGAATTCTCTTATCTTTATAGAGGAAATTCGAACTCACCTGGAACAAAAAATGAGAAAAGGAACGATTAGTCAAGCTTACTGCTAATTATGTTTACAAAATAATTTATAGATATCTAGGAATTCGAATACGAAGTGTTCTTAATTAAACGTAAAATTTCTATATCGCATAGTACTATATCATGATAACTAGGTAACTAACATAAGAATAAGTAGTCATATTTTTCGCACACTTATTTTCATAAATGGGAGATCAATGAAAAACATCACTGAAAAATCAGCGAAGTTGACTAGAGAATCAATGAAAATTTACTGAGAATAAACTATACTTTCGTTGATTTTTCTTGTGCTGCAACTCTGAGTGTTTATCAGTGATTTTTCACATATTTAAAATGAAAAAATAATATGAAGCAAATATTTAGGTAGGTATTGTATTCATTTCAATCAATCATTTTTTTGAGCTGCTGAAATTGACTTTTTTCTAGAGGAGAACTAAGCAGTCTTTATTGGGGAAGGGAACGACGAAAAACAAAAATTTTCAACTAAAGTGATTTTTTTCAACTCTTGAAAAAACGATTTTACGCTTTCTTTTCAACTCTGAATTAGTCAAGCTTGGTAAAATTCTTTTTTTTTTGAATCAGTAAAATTAATCTTTGTTGATTTTTCAGTCAAAAATCACAGATTTTTCAGCTAATTCATCAATCTGTCAGAAAAATTAAGTAATTTTAGCTAAAAACCCAATGAAAAATGACAAATTTTCAGTCAGTTATTTCGCTGAATCAAAAAGGCAGAATTTCACTAGATTTGTCGATTTGACTAATTCAGATTTAAAGAGTACTCTCTCATTTATAAATCAGTGAAAATTATCGAAAATTACTAAGAAACAGCCAGAATTGCAGCATAGGAGAAAATCAGTGAAATTTTTTTTGATAAAAACAAATCAGTGAGAAAAATTACTGGAAAATCAGTGAAAAATCACTGGAAAATCAGAGAAAATTCACTGAAGTCAGATGAAATTAGTAAAAAAATTGGCGAAAATTTTCTGAAAATCAGTGAATTTTACTGATTTTTTCCTGTGCTGCAAAATTCTGATTGTTTATCAGTGACTTTTCGCTGATTCAGAATGAGAGAATAGTTATTTGAAGAGGGAGAGGAGAGAGACCCTCTTGCCTTTTACATTTTTACTTGAGAGAGACGTTTCAAATTCAAAAAAATCCAGAGAGATGCAGAGAAGGGGGTTGCTTACCTCTCTCTATGAACAAAAAAATATGAGTTTGAGAAAGCGATATCGTTCTTAAAAGTAAATTTGCAGTTTTATCGAGAAAAATTGCACACCGAGTCGAAAAAATTGAATTTTTAATTTTTGGGGCCTCTCTGCCCCTTCAATCTCAACAAAAGTGGAGTAGAAGCTCTAAAATCACAACAGAATAATCGTATCTAATTGTACGAGCAAGTCGATTTTAGGCCTGAGTTTAAAATTCAAATTTTTCATTTGATTTGTTTCAGGTTGGTGCATAGATATTCATATCGAATATTCAAAATTCACTGAAATACATACGATGATTTTGAACTACGAATTTGGAAACATTTTACGAAAATTAAAAAATGAAGCTGAGGAGATAAGCAACTTAAATGGTGAGCTTTTACTGTCTAAATCTGAATCAGTCAAATCGGGTAAAATTCTGCCTTTAGGTATATGAACCAGTAAAATGAATTTTACCAAAAATCAGTAATTTTTGGCTGATCATTCAGCCAATAATTACCTACTGATATCTTCAATCATACAATTAAGAATTTACTGAGAAATCGATGATTTTTGACTGAAATATCAGTGAAAAATCACCGATTCTCAGTCAAAATTATTTTACTGAATCAAAAAGGCAGAATTTCACCAAATTTGACTGATTTAGATTTAGAGCGAACGTTAATAATAATTATGTTTTTTTTCGTTTTCAAATACTAACTGATCGAATTACTTTTTCAAACAGTCATAACGAATACGTATCATGATTCCACTTCCTTCAAATCAATAATAATAAAAAATCGTAAAAATTTGTCAAAAATTAACTTCTAAATTGAGAGCAACATTATCCTTGTTTTTAAGAATGATTTTACGTGAATTTTTCAGGATTTTCAAACAGATTTTCTCTACTATTGGAGTATTCAAAAACGAAAGTCCATTTTTATTGTAACTAAAGTTAGGTCTTTGACAAAATAAGAGGTGGGAGGGAGGGAGGAAGGGGAATGTTTCTGCTTCAAAAAATGAAAACTTTTCGAGAGGGAGAAATTCATACTTACTGTCAGTCGAAAAAATCATGAGAATTTTCGCAGGGTTACTTATGAACAAAAAGTTCTAAATTTTAGGGGTTCATAAGCTTAAGAAGAAATTTATACTGTAAAATAAATAACCAAAACATTTGGTTTCTTTGAAAAATTGAAACGAAATTCCTAATTGCCAACCATCCATTTGTCAATTTTTTGTAAATTTAAAAAACTCCACAGCACTTTTTGACTCTGATGAGATAATCGACAGACAGTCCAATTATAGAAAATCCACTTCTATTTTCATTTTAATCACAATTAAGTGAGAGGGGGAGGATGAAAAGACAATTTTTTCTGTGCCAAAAAGTATAAATTTTTAGAAGGGGTGGGGAAGGGTGGAGTCATAAAACAGTTTAAGGATAGAATTTTTTGTTTTACCTATACTTATTCGGTAAATGAATATGTAAACATAGAAGCTCATTGAGCCCTAGTGAAGTGAGGATGAAAATTTTTGCAGAAAAAAGTGTTCAAGATCTGAAATTTACAATCATTTTTTTTCATATTTTCAGTCCTTTGAAGAAAAAAAAGACTTTCAAAACAAAATAGGTAATTGATACATTTTTCAATGGTTGTTTTTTTTTCTTCAAAATTCAAGTATGACTTTGAAGTGAAAATTCCAAATTTGCCTAACTTTTCCAGTTTTCCAGAAACTGACAACTATACGTACCCTTCTTACATCAAGTGATTTCTTTCAAAATATAAATAAATTCCTCATCTTGGGAGAAAAAAAACTAGGACCAAACTTTTGATAAAACAGAAAACATTCATTTCCTGCATCAAACCATGAAATAGAGCAATAAAAATTCTCCAAAAATCAGAGCAAAATCTCCATTGACAAAAAAATTACAATACTTTCCAAAACCTCACCCACTCATTCTCATTTCGTCGTACCTAAATTCGTCACTTTTATTACATCTTCTACGAATAAAATCCGCGCCTAAATATACAAATAATGGAAATACATTCCCACCAGCGGCACCATCCTACAACGTCAGCATTACCCCTTATCTGGCCTTTCCGCAAGCCCAACTTTCGCCCACGATAGGTAACAGCTGTCCGCAATAGTTCAACTTTCCATCAGCAGGCACGAAAATATAAGAAAAATGACATTCTACGTCATCGTCGAAGCAACCGACTGCAACGGCGACCTACCCTTGCTTGGTTTTTCCGCGCTTTTCCCACACCGACGAACCGCGTGCTACTAAATCCAGCCTATACGTATATACGTAGGTATAAATCGCAGCAGGACGAAAAGCGAGGTCGTAAAGGTGGCCAAAAGACGCGACGACATTTCCCTAAAGCATGCGCTGGCGCTGCTCGAACACCACCACAGCTATAATTTCAGTTCACAGACACTGGCGCACAATTTCCACACACGTAGGTCTGTAGGTACACTATGTATCCAAAGGGGTATACACGCATACCACCCGCTTATCGACTCCGGCAGCAGTGGAAGTATACATATCGTATATACGTTATAACCGCGCGCGCCACGCGATACTATAATGTCACACGAAAGAAGTATAACGCAGATTCGCAGCCAGTAATCAATTATTTGGAAAATGCCAGACGCGCCTTTACCATCAGGACTGCCTTTCTTATGTTTTTCAATTACTTTTGCGTCGGAATTTTATTATACGACCAAACGGTTTTCCTTCTCCGGTACCATTCCGAAGAAATTCTCTATTTAATTTTCTTTCCTGGTTGTGTACGTATACGTACTATACGTCTACGTCGAGCTTCTTTTTTTCTTATTCTTCTTTCGCTTACTTTTTCTCTTCTTCGGCTTTTATTTTCGCCGGATCGGGTCGGGCGAGCTTTAATAAATCGCTCCATTTAATACGATACCGCGCGCCACCATTAATACGATGCGATGCTGCAAAGGCAACCATGCCATAGCGATGGAAAAACCTCGCCAAGCGTATCAGCGTCAGCTTTGGCTCTTCATCTCCTCGAGCATTTTTCGTCTCGCCTTCTCTGCAAATACTTGTGAGAAAATTCCGCTCGTCGTCGAAGGTCTTCGCGACATCTTGGATGTATACGATTCCAACGTATGTGCCCGTGGTTCCGAGGGCTGAGATGCCTCCTCCATTTTGTGAAATATCTTCTTGCAGTCTGTCTGCGTTGCGAAAATCTTCATATACTCGGCGAGGTTGCTTTTATACACATAAATAAACGCGCCAAATTAAGTGATTGCGACAATAAAATCCAATAATTCCTGAAATGCTTTTTCACGATAGATTTAACAATACGTCGGTCTTCGTAGTCGTTTACCCCACATCACGTAGATATTTTCGCTTATGCCATATATTCGAAACGCACCTCTATAGCGACCTTTTTTCTTCTCCGGCTTCATCCTTTTGTTTGTCGTCGTCTGCGATGTTTATTACGCGTAAAAGCATTCGTCGTAACAGGAGGGAAAATCTACGTACGTAGCTCGTCGCAAGACGTACGAGCATTATAAAGCTCCGCGGCGTGGCAATCTGCGAAATAAAACGGAGCGAAAAAAAGCAGGCACAAACGAACAACTTCGGTCTAAATTACAGCTTCCCGTTAGAATGTAAACTTTCCGACGAATTATTTTCTTTCGAGCTGTTCCGAATCCGAAGAGGGCATTCTTCTATGCATAGAAATGTTTCAATATAACTTTCGACTGAGAAGAATTAGCGAAGAGGAAGAAGGGATGTTGAGTTGCCCATGGTGAGGACTTCCAATGGAAATGTTGAAAATTATTGACCCACATGACCAGAATGTCCAAGAATGTAGAAAACGATTTCACGGAAAAATCGTATGACAATTTTTCAAATAAAATGAACGCTGAAATTGAGGCAATTCAAAGGAGATAGAGTTTTTTTAAAACAGGTTCAGTAATCTTACTTGGTTCCTATATAAAAAAAAGATAAATCTGAAAAGGTTTGAAACGAAAATTGCAGAACATTAAAAAAGAATCCATAACTTTTTTTCTACTCTCTCATTCCGAATCAGTGAAAATCACTGATAAACTGTCAGAATTGTAGTACAGGAAAAATCAGTGAAATTCACTAATCTACAGAAATTTTTCACTGATTATTCAAAGAATTTTACAAATTTTTGAGTAAATTTCATAAATATCACTTGAGTTTTCAGTGAATTTTCACTGATTTCCAGGAATTTTCTTTCACTGACTTGCTTTCAGTGAAAAAAATTTCACTGATTTATTCTGTGCTGCAATTCTGACTGTTTACAGTGATTTTTGATAAATTTCACTGATTCAAAAGTGAGAGAGTACTCTTATCAATGGAGAGAAAATATTTTATACCTGGAGTAATAAAGTCAAATCTCAAAGAAGAAGAATTATTGGAAAATGACAGAAATTCTAAAAGGAACCTGAGGCTCCTCTCTCATTTTAAATCAGTGAAAAGTCACTGATAAATAGTTAGAATTGGAGTCAGAGATTTTACTGCTTTTCCAGTGAATTTTCACTGATTTCCGGAAGTTTTTTCACTGTTTGCTTTCAGAGAATTTTTTTCACTGATTTATTACTATTCTGCAATTCTGGCTGTTTTTCAGTGATTTTTGATAATTTTCACTGATTTATAAGTGAGAGAGTCGAAAATATATCTCACCACAGTTATCAGTCATTTGAGCATTTTTTATATGTCTAACGAAAAAGAAGGACTTTAGCTTGGAATTTTTCAAAAATTTCACGATTTTTTTTGGAGGAGGCCAAAATTTATTTTTCACACAATTTTTTACCAGTTGAAAAAATGTATTGAAAAAAATTCAAATGCGGTAATCATTCCATAATTCTGAAAAATAGAGAAAAATAAATTAAAACTTTTAAGCTTTAATTGAAAAAAAATAAAAAACCAGGATATCAGGACAGGATTGCTGTACTCTCTCAATTATATGTAAATCAGTGAAAATTACCGAAAATCACTGAGAAACAGTCAGAATTGCAGGACAGGAGAAAATCAGTGAAAATTTTTTCGCTGAAGACAAATCAGTGAAAGAAAATCACTGGAAATCAGTGAAAATTCACTGAAAACTCAGTGATATTTATGAAATTCACTGAAAAATCTGTGAAATTCTTTGAATAATCAGTGAAAAATCACTGAAAATCGGTGAATTTCACTGATTCGAAATGAGAGAGTAGACACTTTGATTTTGGTGATCAAATACAATTTTGGAAACCTCAAAGTCTCGACCTCAAAAATACGAATACTTTTATCTGACATCATCATTTTATTTCATACATTATTCAACTTTGAAAAAACCATTTCAGGTTATGACATTTCAACTCTTGGAAATTTTCGTCACTCTGAGCAAAAAACCTGACACTAAAATTTCTAATCATCGCCTCCTCTCGTGCTTTTTTCAAATATTTCGACTTCATGAGAGTTTTCGAAGCCTCCAAATCTATTTTTGAGGTTGTATTGACCCAAAATCTGAAATATGGCACATTGGGGTTGGAGAGAGGGAACTACTAACAGACGAGGTACCAAAAAGTATGATTTTGGATTTCCTGAGTTCATTTCTGATGTAATTTTACTAAAAAAAAAAAAAAAAAATAGAAACAAAAAGATGATAACCAAAAGTGATGGTAAGATTCAAATCTAAATTTTGGTAAATTTCGAATTTAACACTAAACTGCTTCACGACTTATAAAGTCCTTTTCTGAGATATTCGTGCTAAAATTTAAAAGGGTCCAGAAACAGTGAATTGGAGAGAAAATGGAACAGAGGATGAACTAAAAGTTACACATTTTCGACGCTGGCTGTAGAGTGAGATGTTGAAAATATTTTCATTTGATCTTCTGATGAGTTCATTTTTGACAAACCTGGGAACTCGAGAGAATTTTCTTACATCGTAAAAAAAAAATTGGCCTCGAATGGGAATGAAAGAGTAGGACTAAGTAAATGGAAAGAAGTGAGCATTTTTAGCATTTTTGACCCAAAATGAGAAAAATATGGAAATTTGGGTGTTCTGTTCTTAAAAATCCTGCTGTGTTTATCGCTAATCTTTTAATCTCTTGGAATTTTCATACATTCCCCTTCTTTTCTCTCTATTACGATGTACTCTTGAATTTTTGTGATCATTTTTTTCCTATAAACTGAAAATCAATGCTTTTTTAAGTCGGTTTTTGTTCTCAAAAATACAAAGTGAGAATATTTTTTTTCAAATTTTAAAGCAAGGAAAAAAATTACAAATTGAAACCACCAAAGAAGTAGAAAAGAACCAGAAATCGTATTTTCAGGAGTTGAAATTGGAAAATTTTTGACTCATTAGAACTATTTTCAATTTTACTGGCACAAAAAAGATTGAATTTTTCTGAATTTCTTCAAAAAAGTCAACATTTTTGCAAATTCTTCATTTAACATTTTGATTTTTTCGAACTTTCAATCAAAAATGAAATATTTCATGCGGGAGGGGGGGGGGAGTTCATAAAAAAACCATCGAACATCATTTTTATTAGATTATGTGAAAATACAGGAGGAATTTTGGTAATTCTCTTGTGGAAAAAATGGGAATACTCATGCTGCTCAATGGGAAAAGTTGAAATTTCGAGTTTTTCAGACTGATTTTTAATATGCCATTTTACAAAAATAATTGACCAAAAGAGATCTCAAAAAAAGGCTATAAAAAATTTTACGAAAATTCGTACCTAATTTTACGAGAAAAAAAATCGCAATCCAATTTTTCCACGAAACCAGTTATTCTCCATCTCGGACACCTTGCGGAATCGTCAAAGGCAACAAATTTTCAAAATTATATTAAAAGCTCTCAAGGGAACCTCAACGCTTCTCCATTTACCTCAAACCTCACCAGCTCTTTCCAGCAACTTTATTCCACCCATACACTTCTTTCAGATCAGAGCATACAATGCAGACATCCGTCAGCCTCCCATTCCAAACCGACGATCCAATACGAATAATTCACCGGCTCGGTATTCTTTGGTGTGGAAATCGGACTCACAAACCGGTCAATCCCAGTCTTGCGATCGGTTCGGTATCAACAAATCATCATTCTTGGAAAATCAAGTCCGAGAGAAAAAATAAAACATCTCTATATGATCTACCACTGACATTTGTTCGTCGTGTGTGGCATGTGCGACAATTTTTTACCTCTACAGCCTGGAATTCCATCCGGACACAACGTCGGTATATAGGTATCCATCTTGGAACTCGACATCGGTAGAATCGGAGAAAGAGAAATACATCACGTTTTTTTGCTTCTTTTTTTTCCATGAAATACGCGTACTTCTTACAGACAACCAACGTATCTGACCAAGAAGGCCACAGCACCGAGGGGAAAGAAACCACAAGTCTAATTCCAATTGGTATTTTTCTTATATGGACATCGCGAAACATGATTAACTCGTTACCAGTCGCTTATAAAGATGGCAGAAACGGCACGAACAAAAAAAAAAAAACAAACAGAAATAATATAAAGATGTAGACGACGCGACCGAGTCGGCCTGCAGCCGCGCAGGGAGCGTAAAAAAAGAGCATAGTTCAAATTTATTCCTTTTATTGGCTCCGACCATAGGTATATCTTCCGTAAAAGAGAATGTATTCCGTTGCGACATTCCAAGTATGGAATCCGAAGGATGAATTGTACCGGTCGTGTTTGCTGCTTTTTTTTTCTACCTTCTTATTCTCCTCGTTTAGGCAGGCGCACCGGCGCAGTAATATATATGCTTCAGTTTCCACAGCATGTTCGTAGAGGAAAAAAAAATACAGATTGCCATGTACATCGGCTGCGTGTACTGAGTTTTTCAATACCCCATCTTCGCCTGGCCGCCATCGTGTATTGATCTTCTTGAGAAAATATCCTTATGGCGGAGTTGCATCGTCATCCATCTATGTTCTTTTGTATAAATCGTGTAAATTCTGCAACTACCATTCTGGAACATTGTTCTGCATGTTCTTATACTTAAGAAGGCTTCCTTTATATCCTGGCTGGGTAATTTTTTGGCATAGAATATCGGTACGACCTCGTTGCATTGTAATATGTCCATCACATGAGCTCGTATTGTTCAACTCTTTACACACATCACGACTGTCCGGCTGGCGCCCAATTTACTGGTGACAAAATTGCAAAACCAGCTCTCGATAAGATTATATAAAATGGATATGGTATGTGAGGACATGTACAACATCTTTACACGATTTAATAATATTATTCTAATAGGAACGTAGGTACAGTGCTGTGTAGCAGCCTATCTATACTATATGGTATCTGCTACCTTGGATAACACGCATACATTCTCCGGCTTAAATGCTCGAATTTTAATCGTGCCCGCCGCGTCCGTCTCCGTCCACCCATCTTTGTCACACCGGTACGTGATTCGGATACGCGCGGACAACGCGTAACGTGTTTATACATTTCAATTAAGCGTTCGCCAAATGTGCTGCGTATACACTCGTGACAACGTTGGAATGTCGCACGTTCGCTTCGAAGTCGTCGAGTTGACCAACATTTCCCAATCTCGATATGCAGCCAGGCGCCGAATTTTATGTAGATCGTCGCCGCGTCGGCCGTACGTTGTATCAGGGACGATGCGACACGCCGTGTACATGTTTATTGGATTGAATGGGGTTTTAGACTGTAGATACGTTGGCCTCTAGGATGATTCCACTAGGATATTGGTTTTTGTAGAGAGGATTTTCCGGAAACGTTGAGAACTTTCGAAGGTGTCCGTGTCCAATCCAATTCCAAGTTCAATTATCCAATGATGGTGCTAGATCACGTAGTCGTACGAAGTCCATGAGCTATGTCAAGTTGAAAAGCTTCCTTCCTGGAGCAGTAATCTTGTAGTGGGAATAATGAAGGGGAGAGGGGTGATGTAAGTTATTATTCAAATTTTTTTTAGATATGTACCTTGCAAAGTTGCAGATGAATTTTTATCAGAAGAAATCGACCATTTATCTCACCTGATTCTAATCTAAATTACTCTCTCATTTATAAATCAGTGAAAATTATCAAAAATCACTGAGAAACAGTCAGAATTGCAGCACAGGAGAAAATCAGTGAAAATTTTTTCAATATAAACCAAACAGTGTGAAAAATTACTAAAAAATCAGTGAAAAATCACTGGAAAATCAGTGAAAAATCACTGGAAAATCAGTAAAAATTCACTGAAGTCAGTGAAATTTGTGAAATTAGCAGAAAAATCAGTGAAAATCTCTGAAAAATCAGTGAAAATTCGCTGAAAATCAGTGAATTTTGATGATTTTTCCTGTGCTGCAATTCTGATTGTTTATCAGTGACTTTTCACTGATTCAGAATGAGAGAGTATTATACATAACTCTCTCATTTCTAAATCAGTGAAATTTATCAAAAATCACTGAAAAATAGTCAAAATTGCAGCACAGTAATATCAGTGAAAAATTTTTCACTGAAAGCAAGTTAGTAAAAGAAAATCACATGGAAATCAGTAAAAATTCACTGAAAATTTAGTAATATTTATAAAATTCTTTGAATAATCAGTGAAAAATTGCTGAAAATTAGTGAACTTCATTGATTTTTTCCTGTGCTGCAATTCTGACTGTTCATCAGTGATTTTTCACTGATTCGGAGTGAGAGAGAAGGGAACTAAAAAAACATTGAGGAGGTTTCTGAAGAAAATTCAATTGTCAAAGTCCTGCAGTTTTTGAAGAAAGAAGAGTGGATGGCGGAATGGGGAGAGGGAGAAGTAAAGTAAAGGTGTGATGCTTTTAATGGAATGTACCCCAAAAAATACGATAAGGGTTCATTGCCCCGAATTCAAGTACCTAGCTAGTAGCTACCTACCCGGATTATCATATGCCCGAATACAATAGAATAATTTTCATTGAAAATCAGTGATTTTTCAACACGATTTTTCAGTCATAGATTATTTATTCTCTTTGACAAATTACGAATTTATTAAGAAATCGGTGATTTTTTCCTGAAACATCATTGATAAATCAATAATTTTCAAGGAAATTTATTTCATTACTCTCTCATTTTGAATCAGTAAAAAGTCACTGATACAAAGTCAGAATTGCAGCACAGGAAAAATCATCGAAATTTTATGATATTCTGCGGATTTTCGCTGATTTTTCAAAGAATTTCAATGATTTTTTAACGAATTTCAGATATTTTACTGACTTTTCAGTGATTTTCACTGATTTTCCAGTAATTTTTATTCACTGTTTGCTTTCAGAGAATTTTTTTTACTGATTTATGACCTACTGTGCTTCAATTCTGGCTGTTTTCCAATGATTTTCGATGATTTCCATCGATTTAAGTATAAATAATAATTAAAGAGTAGATAATTCAAAGCGGCAGAATTTCACTAAATTTCACTGCTTTAAATTTGATGACAATTTTTGGCCAGAAAAATAAATTTTACTTGGGAAGTTAAAATGATAACACAATTTTAAATTGTCGTGGAAATGAGGAAATTTGTAATGAACTGAGCATTAGTGTTATGTGTATAATCGAAATCGTACTCAAAACGATAAAAATAGAATGTAAAATCGTAAATAGGAAGCTTATCAATGGATTTGTTTATGTAATGTTCAAAGATGAAAAAAATGGCACGAAAACATACTGGGAGTTGGGACAGCCAAGAAGTCCATCAAAAGTAAACCGAAAATGGCGATGAAAGACACTTTTTGGGCAAATGGTGTTTGGCATTTGAAAAATCGGAGAAATGAATTCGGGAAAATATTTTTTGGGTAATTGTTTAGATCTGAAAATTACTTAAAGTAAGGCCAAGTGGTTGAAAAATTATTCAAAATGTTCATATTGTCCCAGAACTGTAAAAATTATTAAATAAAAATAACGTTTTGAATTGATTAAAATTTTTTAAATTTTTTCTCCAGTGCCAAGAAAATTGTTCCAAACGTCATAAAAATTGGTTAAAATGAAGTCAAAGCATTCGACATATCATCAAAATTACTAAAAATTGCTTCAAAATTTATGGAATTTTTTGGAAAATTGTTTAAAACGTCATTTAAAAAGTTCAGAATGACTTGAAAGAGATGAAGTAAGGGTAAGGGTACCGAATATGGACCGGTTCCCTAATATGGACCACCCACCTATCTCCTCCATTTATGATGCAATCTGGCGGAAAAAAATTGTATCTTGTTCATTTTTCACAGAGAAACACAATGAGACCAAAATTGCAGCCCAAAAGCTAAAATTCGCGGAGTTACAGCCAAAAAAAGATTTTGCCCTATGCTAAAATTTTTTCAATCAACATTTTGATTGATAATGTGACAACTTTAAATAATGTAATTCAATGTGGTTTTAATTTTAATTTGTAGTCCAGAGTTGTAAGTTTCAGTTGTGATAATTAGTTTTAGATTATCTTTACGGTAAGTCAAATTATAATTTTTCAAAAGAAAAACTATGAGGTGTCCAAATATGGACCACCTTTCTCAGGTGGTCCATATTTGGACACCTCATAATTTTTTTTTTGAAAAATTATAATTGCATTAATAAGAAGACGTATACATGCAGCTATTGTCTTAATTAATGGTCTACTTTACTTGACAAATTTATTTGACTCGATTAAACAATTTTTTTTACAATTTTTTACCCATTATTTTCGTTTTTTACGACCGGTCCATATTAGGAACCCAAAATTTCGATTTTCGTTTTTGACACTTTTTGGGAAACCATTATTTTGGTCAACTTAGACTTTATGGTGGGGGTTGAAATTTTGGGGAATAAAACTAGATAGATGTGGCTACATTTTAAGCCATTTACCTTACTCCTACCTCACTCCTAGCGCCGTAGGCATTGAAAATAAAAAATGCGGTCCATATTAGGGACTCTTACCCTTACCATGAATACCTACGGCTCAAAAATCTTAAAAATCATTAAAAATGAGATCAAATTGAAAAAAATGTTGACAAAATTTTTCAGATTAAAATTTTCTTAAAATACCATGAATTAATTGGTCGACATTTTTGTAAAAAAATTTCAAAAACTGAATTTGAATTTTACAATTTTTACCAAAAAAAGGTACAAGGTGTTGCACTGTTTCAAATTATACCTACTGAAAAATTTTCACTGAAAAAATAATCAGAATTCATAAAAATTGCTTTACATGATGTAGGTTAGAATACCTACTACATTTTTAAGTTACCTATTCAGAATATCGAGAAAAATTATAAAAAAATAACGTTAAATTCGTAGAATTTTTTTCTGGAGTGAATAATAAAATTGATTTGTTCAGTTTTTCAAAAAATCGTCAATACCAATTATTTTATATGAAATAATAAGATACGCAAAAAATCATCAAATTAGGAAAAATTCACTTCTGCATAAAAAATTGTTTCGAATGCCATAAAAATTGTTAATAGGTATTGCTATAATTTTGAAAAGAGGTACATGAAAAACTTCATGTTTTCAAACGATCATTTTTAGAAGTCTTTTCAAGTCTCGTTTGCTATATTTTTCATAATTGCATTGTTATTTCATCAATTTTTATCCAATTTTTTGGAAATATTTTGATAACAATTCTTGAATTTTCCGTCGGTTTAACAATTTTTACCAATTTTCAGAAATATTTTACTCCACTGTAATAAAATGATACGTTTACCTCTTTCCGAGTTATTTTTAAATACTTTCAAGCCAAAAAAAAACGAAGTTGGCATCGTTGGAGAAGAAGGGGGAGTTGGGGGGAAAAAGTAGCTGACTCAGGTAGACTCAAAATTCAAAATTTTTCAAACTTGCTAGAAAAAAGGTCATCAATTGATAACTTTTTAATCAGAAACATAATTTTTTCGTCTAAAAATGAATTTCGTTATTTTCATGAAGGTATTTTTTTTACTCGTCTAACTGAAACCTTACAAAATATATTAGAAAAAATCAACAAATGTGAGCCCAGGTATAGAAATCATAATAAAAATTGGTTTTTGAATTGAGATTCTCCATTGATTCTACACCTTCTGAAAGCCCCAAAATCAGTGTCAACTCAAAAACCAATTTTTAATACCTACTTGAACTTTGAAGGTGGGTTCTATATCCAGGCTCACAAATAGAATATTTTTTAATCTCTTTTGGATTTATCCAGAAAACAATTTTATTATAAAATAAAAATTTATCAATTTTCTTTAAGTAAGTAAACCTTTTCACCCCCTAGTCTTGATATTAAATTTTCAAGAATTCAAGACATTTAAGAACCACGACACGAAAATACCCACAGAAAGAAATTCTACTCGACCAAATTTCAAAAAATCTTCGCCAAAGCAGCTCATCTCCCAAACACCAAACTCCAGCCAATCCTCTGACCACATCCACACAAAATGCTACCGCACGAATGACCTCATCCACGCACCAAGCCAAGACCTCCAATGCAGAATCGCCTATCCTCTTAATGGCTTAATCAATTACTTAATCATCGGCTCGAGACTCGATCAACAAGTCAGCACGAAACCGTACCCGCTTAAATTACCCATCTAAACGACTCGCATATTTCTAATATACATATAATAAGTAAGCAAAATCAGCCTATAAAATAATTAGTGCCATCGTTTTTAAAACAATTATCGGCCCATCATACGTGTACTTAATAATTACCACATCTGTATTGGTAGGTAAGAAATCTCGTTACCCTGTGTTGATTTTTTTTTTTAATACATCGAGTAGATATCATGGACATTGGACGATGTCCCGCGCGAACCGAACCGGTTATTAAAGTCGATTATTAGATGAAAATACGCACAGAACCAGTTAGTATGTTTCTGAGCTGAAAATTATTCATTCCTATGGCCAATGGTTGTAATGCAATAACACCCTTCGACAGAATATAAGCAAGTGGGTACCTAAATCTATTTCATAATCGAAAAATATAACGTAGGTATCGGAGGAAAATAAATTTTTGGAAATTTCACAGCATCATTTCTGTACGAAGGCTCCAGAACAAAGCCTATTTTTCGATTGAGTTATTAACACACTGCTGAGAGTCATGCCACATTCCGTCATGCAAATACCTCCCATAAACTCCCGTATCGATCAGCGAATCACACTGGAAGCCATTAGGTTATTTTGAAAAATCATTAATGAAAGTATACTCGGTCTCTGTCTGGCCCATTCTCGGCCATACGAGTAGTAAACACAACCAACCTACAAAAAAAAGTAAAAAAATTTATACGGTTCCATATCACGCAACGACTTGAGAGAGCGAATTCGCATGCGAGTTCGTGTTCCTTCATAACAGACGTGTCTTTGTTGGTCGACAAATAAATCAAGTTCGAACACGCGAACTAATTAAAATCGAAGTCCGAGCTCGGCGCGGCGTTGTGGTGGACCAATGTCGTCGCGAAACCGACCACTGCGGCTATAAAAACTAGAATAACTAGAAGGCTGGAGAATAAAAATGGTGCTGCGACGTTGGCTTTGTATCTCCGGCCATCGGATCGCGTCCAGAGTCCAAACGAGTTCCAACGGCGAAATAAATTATCGTCTGGAAAACAAAACCGACCATTCGATTGAAAAATAGAACGCCGAGGGTCGGAAAATTTCGGCTCTTCGGTCCTCGTGCTTGGATTTTCTTCGCGGACGTTTTTTTAATATACTCGAAGGCGGCGGAACGAGGCTGGGAGCAGTACACGCGACGCAGGAAAAAAAAATACAAACGCAACGAAACACAGGAGCTTGCGATGGAGAAAAATATAAAAAAACGTGATAACGGGAAATCGCGCAATAAAACGGAAAATATTCCAGTAATACGGCGCAAATGTAAGAAATGGAGAAAGATATTCGATCTAAAATGGAATAGCAGTATCAGATGTATGGCGGAGCTTTGTCTCCTTCGCTTCTTCGCCCTGGCCGGGGGTGAATTTATGTCGACAGCGGGCGCTATCTTTCATTCGGGAACGTTGCCGTATTCGTCGCACCCCCTTGGCCCGCTCCGCCCGACACGGCACGCGCGCCAACCCGAAACGAAAAACGTTGCTCTTTCTCTCCTCGTTTCGCCCAGCAGCCTCGAGCTTGAAAAACTTACGAAAGCTCCCAGAGAGCGTTCGTATACATTCGCCGGCACACACAACACCTGAACGAAGCTCATATTCTTGAAAATTAGCTCGTTTTTTTTTCCTCGTAATTTCTCCTCGTTCGGATCCGGGTCCGAGGGTGGCGTACGCGAACCCATTATTTATACGTTTCCATTCGATTATACTGCAACGTTACAGAACCGAAATTATATAGTATGTTAAGGTATGAATACAAATGGGGGTTGCAAACAGAGCCAGCCAAGACTTGGCCGCACCGGGTGCTCCTTCGCCGACCGACTCGATAAATAGGTCGAAGTTCGCCAACTATTTAATGCAAAATTGATCGCAGCCGCCGTACGAGCTTTTACTTTCCTTCTCTGGCAACGATGCTGACTGAAAATCCATACCGGAGGAGGAAACAGGCGCGAAGAATTAAAACCATACTTCATGTCGTTTTCGTTTCACCGGCCGAAAAATCCGCAGCTTTTTCATCGATTTAAAAACTTGGCCGGATTTATAACCACGTTCACCCTAATTCCATCACAATCTGTCCTACATCCCGGGTTCCATATAGGACTCGACACATCCGTACAATTTTTTTGCTTTGTTTACTATTACGTTTCTTCGCCGGAGTGTATTTTTTTCGCAGCACGATGGGGTCTTCCCTTCGGTAATCGTATCGCTTGGCAACCGAGCGAAGGGTGCAGAATGTGAATTTTTTATACACCGCAGAGGCGCGCATCCGACGGCGGCGGTGATAAATTAGCAACAATTTTAATTTATTTTTATCTTATTTCATCTTCGAATCGGACAGTCGAGCGGTACGCGGCCGGAGCTGATTTACTGCTTTATATTTTTTCCTACACCGTTGCGCAGGTCTTCGTCTTGATTTATTTTATAGCCGGAAAATTACATTCTACGACGATGGAATAGGATTTCGGAGCAATTTTAACCATTCGTATTTTCTTCTCGGTGCTATCTGCGGACTAAAGTATAAGCTTTCCATAAAAATGAAAATTTTTCATCGTCGTATAGGTACCTAAACGTAAACAAAGTAGAACGAATTTAACGCCCTCGTACGAATCTTTCTCTATGGTTAGAAAATCTATAATACGAGGAGTCGAGGATGAATATCAATAAGCTCGATTCCGAGTATAGGTATAAGAAATTTCATAATTTCGCGGCTGCCCGTATTCGTGCTCCTTAAAGGCGAATAAATTAAAATTTTAAATACCGGCGACTAGCTCTATACATCATTACCCATCGTACATATTTCTTACCGCGCCGGACACGTCTTTCTTTATTAAATTCGAATAAAAAAATCTCGTACAAGCTTTCTCGCAACAAATAAAGAATTATTTTCGATCGCGCGACAGGTTAAAAAATTGTGTGTATTTGCTTCGTGAGAACGTGTGTGCA
Source organism: Pseudococcus viburni (assembly GCA_033439095.1). Lineage (NCBI taxonomy): Eukaryota > Metazoa > Arthropoda > Insecta > Hemiptera > Pseudococcidae > Pseudococcus > Pseudococcus viburni. The sequence continues at coordinate 758,265 of JAVBJF010000019.1, read as the reverse complement.
CCTCTTTGGAGCGTAGCTGTACACGATTACGTATTGTGCAACTCCTACATAACCTGTTTCTTCTCTATTGGGTGAGATTTAAAGTAACACTCGGATACGTATTTTAATTTATGACTCTATAAATAAGCCACAGATTAGTAATACGAGCGTCCTTCTTTGATTCTGGTTCGTTATTCGTCCAAGACCGGATGATTTTTCGTCCAAGAAATTATCACAAAGATGGCGAATATTGGAAACTTCTTCGTAAAAACGTACGGTTTGAGATGCGATCTCAATGGATTACAGTAATCGTTACCTTTGATGATATTCGTAGTACGTAGATGAGATTCTGGAGCACGTTGGAACGCTAAAGGTACGCGATGGTTGTAAATCTACGTTGATCGACGCCGAAGAGTAATCATTGTAATTCTAAATCGATAGATAACGTCGCCGGAATACCAATTTCTACGAAATAATCAATCAAATAATCGTTAGAATATGACCGGAGTTAACATATCCTTAGTGTATTGTTTGTGTTTGGATTTCCATTCGTTATCGATAAGATCCTTCGATGGTTACTAAGAATACTACACTTATACTTGCCTCTGCTTCATGGACGATGCTCATTCCAACGTAGTACGTCGTACTTCATTCGTACCGATTTCAATACCAAATACCAAGCTGGAGAATTGATCTTCAACTCACGTCACCGGAGATTCTCCATATCCAGAGTCAAGCAGTCTGTAAAAGCCTTTTACGTTGAAACACAACGATACAAAAACATGCTTGCTGAACAATTCGTAGCGACACGAACGCCAAGTAGTACCAAGTCGAAGCTTGAAGTTGACAAATTATCAGTAATAATTCAACATACCTTTGTAAATAACATTCTTCAATAACAATAACACAAATAGCGGACGCCATGTGTTTACTAATCGTTACCAGATTGACCAAGCGAGCGAGTGTTTCGAGTTTTCATTTCGGCGGTAGCTATACCGGTGGAATATAAATATCTATTGGAATAGTAAGTTATAAGCTTAGTATTAATACGAAGTCGATGATAGATCATTTCAATGAACTGGGAATGATTCACCTACCGAATTTTTCATTTACTTATTATGTAATACGTTATCGACCGTAGGACCCAGGACCGGAGACCGAACGAATACACTGAACCGATACGCGAACGCGGATATTATTCCCTACGAAGTGTTGAATTTAGTCACGTTTTCTTTCGTAATTAATCGTTAATTATTTCTAACGATAAATCACATCACAATTAACCGAAATTAATTAATTATTACAATTAAACCGAACACAAAACACTGGAATTTTTTAGCAACGTCATAGTCAAAAGCTCAAGGTAGCGGCAGTAACGCGTTCATTTCGCAACATCGTTCTGCGCATGCGCGAATTGGTTTTTTGAGTGTTACGTCACGAAAATCTACTTTTACTCGCGTAAATGACTTTTTTGTTTAATGTGGTGCACGTGATTTTTTCCAAGTTTTTTTATTTTCTTTTTTCCTCTTTAATTTCTAATTTTTTTCCAAGTTTTTAATTTTTAAAAATGTTTGGGTAGCTGCGGTACAATATTCTTTTAGAATATTTTTCAAGTTTTCTGGGCTAATTTCCATTGACAATAATTCATTCAAAAATATTTTCAAGTTCCAATTTTTTCTGAATTTTTTAATAGTTGATTTTTTTTCGAAAATAGGTACGCTTTCCAGAGATGTAAAAATACGGTATTTTATTTTTTTGGTATTATACAGCGGTATTATACGTATAATACCGTATAATACGGTATTTAAATGGTAATTTATTCTAACTTAAACTCCCACTCCAACCCTATTTTTCCACTGTGCGCATGCGCAGAGGAAATGAGCACATAATAATGGGGTAAAATACCGAAAATTACAAAATTATCATTAAAAATGTCTCAAGCTTACATAAAATGTTTAATTTTTCGAAATTTCTTCGTGCACACACTGATTTTTAGGGGATTTTGATCAAAATTTAATAAAATATGTATTATACGGTATAATACGGTATTTTATTTTTGTATAATACGGTATTATACGCGTATTATACAGCTGTATTATACGTGAATAAAATACCTTACATCTCTGACGCTTTCATTTTGAATCCAAGTTTTTTTATACGTCCAAAATTGTTTTCAATTCGAATTTGGCCATCACTTTCGTTCCAACTTGAAAATTAAAATGAATAAACGTCACAGAAAAATAAACCTTACAGGGAGTGGGAGTATTAAATTAATTTTCTACGACATCGTTGGAAAAAATTGAGGAGTTTATTTCAAAAACAACTACAGTCAAAAAATCAAATTTTACAGAAAACCAAAGATCATATCCAAAATAACAATTATGCAATTCGTATTTGAGAAATGGAAATTTTATTTGGAGGGAATGACAATGAGTGTTGAATGATCGTAAAATTTGGTCAAATTTTAGGAAAAGCAATAATTTTTTAGTAGGTAAATAGCAAATTTTGAAAAATTATGCGTTTCTTATTTTACAAATGGTGACTAGATAAGTGGTTGTTTTTTAAACAAAACCCAAAAGACAAATTTTTGTAATCAGAAGAAAATTGAGGAATTTGTTTGATTGAAAATTCAATATTATCATGGTTTTTCCTAAAATTTTCATTCTAAAACTATGAAAAAAAATTTGTGATTCGCAATTACGATTGTTTTTAAACGAATAAGGACTTACATCAATTTTGGAGATAGAAAATCTGAAAAACATATGTACTTACCTACGTATTATATTATCTAATAATTTAAAAAAAAAAAAAACTGAAAAAATGGAGAACTTGAAAAAAATTGAAAGAAAATTGAATTCGGGCTTGAAAAAAACAAAACAAAAAACGTAGCTGTACATTTTTGATTTTTTTTTAGGATTTTTTGGAGTATGTACTTGGAAATTTTTTGGATTTTGTTTAAACCTAGAAAGAATTTAAAGAGAATTCCCAAATTAGACATCTGAAAAATTTTGAACCTCCAAACATGTTTGTAAGTACAATTAACATGGAAAATGTTTAACCAAGCCTGAGAAAAATTTGAGCAAATTAAACGAAGAAAAAATGGTGAATAAAAAAATACAATAAAAATTGTAACGTGAGGTACCTACCTACATAAATGATTAAATTTTATTCAGAATTCCATATTCCTCTAAAATTCGGGATAAGTATGAAAAAATGTAAGTAAACTACACAAAACAAAATCTTAATAATTTTGAGTATAGAAGAGTTAGTAATTGTAATTACCTATGTGTTTTTTGGTATTTTTGACCTTTGAGATCAAAAAATGAGGGCGTGTTTTTTTAGCAAGGGACCCAAAATCAACCCAAAATGAAAAAATTGTCTGAAATTTTCACCATTGATGAGTACCTAGACATATTTTTTAATACCTAAATCATCTAGGGCTCAGAGAAAACTAATCTTATAAATCCTAATAACAATGTACAGACGTCAAGAAATAAAATTTAAAAAAAAACGTGATTTTTGAAAGAATTTTTCAAAATTTATCAAGGTTTATTTTCACATAGAAGTTGAAAACTGCGAACTTATACTTTTTCGTACTTATATCTGAAATCATTTATCTCCCTATAACTTTGTTTGCTGGCCCATAGGCGGAGATAAGGGGGGGGGGCATGGGGGGCTGAAGCCCCCCAAATGTTGAATTAGCCCCCCCAAATCATTTTCGTGTGTATCAAATGAGCACGAAATTTCGTTGAAAAACTTTGAAAAGGATGCAATTTTTACTCCAAAGTAATGGAATTTTTCATTCAACAAACCTTTAAAAATAGAATTATTTTCTTTCTGAGAATCGGAAAATTTTCAAATCTTAGCCCTCGCTTCGCTCGGGCATGTGGAACCTTTACTTTTCAAGGGATAAATTATCAATGTGACGGATTTCCTGTTTTTTTCAAGCTACGAAAATGGTCTTTTTAATATCTAACGAAAATAATTAGGTGCTATGAGCAATCAGCAAATTGAATTGCAAACTAGCACGAAAATGTAAGAAATAAAAAAAAAATACAAATTTTTATTCTTGTTCAAAACTACAAAAAAAGCACGAAATTTCGTTTAAAAACTTCGGAAAGGACGAAATTTTTACTCCTAAGTATGGATTTATTCACTCAACAAACCATTAAAAATGAAATTGTTTTCTTTCTAAAAATTGACAATTTTTCAAATCTTCGCCCTCGCTTCGCTTGGGCATATTAAGTCTAAAATATTTTATAAAAAATGGAGGTTGAAGATTTCACTTCCTCTTCAATAAGTATACTAAAATATTGATTTAAAAAATGAAAATATTTCATTTTTTGATTTTTTTCCCAAAAATTTTCGCCCTCGCTTCGCTCGGGCTTGATAAACGTCTTCAAAAAATAATTCAGCAAAAAATTGCTTAAAAATAGAGGAAGGTTTTTTGGAGGGGAGGGGGGGTCATCGAAAATGAACATTTTTGTTTCGTGTTTTTCATTCCTTTTTAACTGGGGCACAAGCCCCCCCAAAAGTTATGTTCTATCTCCGCCTATGTGCTGGCCCAGGATTGGAAATCCTTTTCAGAAATGATTTTCTCTGATTTTTCCAAGTTTTTTGAATCAATTTTTTCAAATTTTCTAAGCTTTTACGTGGAGTTTTTAAGCAGTGGACAAAATGTGGTAGAGGTGACAAAGTTGAGAAGTGATTTTTCAATGTCGAAAATCTACAAACTTTCAATGGAGCGGGCGTAAAGTTTGTTTAAAAATTTCTCCTTGTTTTCAGAAAAAAGGAATAAAAAAAGAATTCCCTATTGCAGAACAATACGAGGGCAAAACTTTTTTTTAGGTAAAATGTGTTTAAAAAACATAAAATGGGCATTTTAAAAATATTTTACGATTTTTTGTCGGTTTTTAGGCGGGAGGGGAAGAGGGAATTTTAAAAAATTACTCATTTTGGCTGAAATTATGACTTGTATTGCTTGTTAGATACTTTGCTAATTCATCTTCACTTTTTTTGAACTTCAAAATTGTAAATTTCTGCCATTTTTTCACTGCTATCCAGCCTTATTTGGGTTAGAAGAAGGGGTTAAAATTTAGTAGGTAGAGTCAATTTGTGCTACTGATGTGTCTTTGACCTCTAACCTTATTTTAGATTCATTCTATATCAAAAAGGATCAAAATTTCGCCTAATTGTTTTTATCCTATAAAAAATCACCTCAATTTCAAACCAAAAAATTAAGCTCTCAAGTAAAGCATCTCGCCTGTTCCGACGTTCCAAAACATTTTCCATCCATTTCGAAGACAATTATAATTATTTACATATTATTTCAATACTTATGTATTTTTAAACGTCTCGTTGCATTAAAAATAAAAACAAACCCGCCATGGTAATTAAAATTCGTGTACTTAAGTATAAACAATTCTTGAATGCATTTCTATTATTTTCTTCATAATACTCTTAGGTAATCTTATACAAACGCGATAATGATTCAAACTAGTGATAAAAAATGTATAAGTCAAATTACAATCATATACAGTATAATTAATCATCAACATTGTTTCGAGTAATTAAAATTATCAAGAAGGCATTTGATACGCGAACCGTGAAACGAATTCTTGATCGTCCGGCGATACCGATAATTAATTATCTGCTCGAATTAGGCGTGTACACTCCGAAAAAGAAAACCCAACACAAGCGACGAATTCCAGTGGGTAGAAAATCGTATATTAAAATCTTCATAACATAGCAAAATGAATAAAAAAAAGAAGAAAAATTACTCGTACGCGAAAGCCAGTAGAGAACTGGAGACTGAAGAGTGGAAAAAAAAACCGCCAACAATACAAGATATTTGTAATATAGAGACGACAATCAGACGCCTCCGGCGGAATATAATGTTCAAGTTTCGTTGGTTATTATATCGTATTTATTGGCCATTATATAACGAAAAATGCCGCGCATTTCATATATCATTTGAAAGGAATCAGGCTCAACGCCACAACTCTCGAAAATCCCGGAAAAGGCGGTACTCGCTTATTGTCGGGATAAAAATTGGCATCGGTTTTTCCTATATGTATATGTGTAAAGTGTGTATACTGTACGAGTTCTCTAAGTATAGTATATGCAGCACACATAATACCGGCTATGGGTTTGCTCATATACAGCATCCATATCTTTACCCTTTTTTACCAAAAAACAATGTCCGACTGAGCTCGGTGTTATTGTTCAAGACTACGAATAAATTCAATCCGTTATCCTATTCCTATATGCATACGGTATTAGGCCATATGTAAAAAGTTGCCGCTGAGATTTTTATTATAAATTAAACGTTGCGAAAATTTTCTATCCCACGAAGTACATACACATTTGTTCGCCGCATCATTTACGCCGCGACCGAGCCACGAGTTCGCGTTAGTTTACTTCGCATTCTATACTTTTCGATAGTTTTCCGCCTTTTTTTCCAGCCAAATGAGAAAAAGGGTTGCGTGTCAAAATTAAAATATCACATTACCCGAATTAAATATAACCGCCGTGTAGTTAGATGGTCGTTTACGATAATCTCGTCTCTCTCGGTGTACGCGGACGCCATCCAATAAAACTAACGTCATTGACATCCGTTCTAACAAATAAAAAGGTATAAAACTATTTCATTCCAGTTACACCGCTGCGCTGAGGGTGAATTTTTTTCAAACTGTATCCAAAATGTAACGTTGGTAGAGGGAATTGGAACGTTTATTTACTCGAATTTTTTCTAAAAGGTTGGAACAGAGAAATTGCTGACGAAAATATAAACAAAACAGCAAAAACTTCGATGCTGAATTAGCAGAATTTGCAAATTGTGATGAGATTTTCAATAGGATAGGTAAATAAAAGAAGATTTTGGAAATTCCTACAAAATTTGAAAGAGAAAAAATAATGCCAAAAATCTGTGGGACACTCAGTTGGTATCTACCTAAATCTGCACCAACAAAAAATTTAATGAACGATAGAAAATGTTTGAAATCTGAAGTGATCAATATCGATTCAAAGTTTTGAAGACTATCCCTCTTCCGGAAACAATCAGAAGAGAAAAATATCAAAAGCTAAAAATATTGGTGAAGTCAGACGACCTGAACAACGACTGGGTCATGCAATTTTCTCAAAATTCAGACATAATTTCTGTTCATCATTGCAATTCCCACCTCCCCATTTTTTCCTTCAACTTTATGAACAGAGGGCATACCCAGTTATGAGTAAAGATGTCAAAAAATCTAAAAAAAAAAAGTCTTAGCAAGAAGAAATTAGAAATAGAAGAACACAATTTCTGATGGAATTTTTTAAATTGCAAATATGGCTCAAGACTGACGAAATTATTGCTCGAGCCAGGCGAAGACGAATTTTTTGAGATTCCAGAAGTCAAAAGAACGAACGAACGAACGAATATATTTATTTGTTCCATTTTTGCAGGACTAATGTGAATTTCTATCCAGTTAGAAAATAGAGGGAATTATTACTCATCTAGGTACCTAGGTACCAATGATATTTTAGGTTTCAATTTTCATTTTTTAAAATAATGTGCTTATGTTTTAGGATTGGTTGTGGTGGGCGGGAAAGGGGGGGATCTGCCCGAAAAATTTCAGCTAAAAAAGGTTCAAAAAAAAGACCAGACATCAGGCATTAAAAAACGAATCATTTTTTCGTCAATTCAAATATTGACATAGGTATTGACATTTGTTCGGCATTAAAAAATTTGGAAAACATTTTGATGTGAGATTATCTACTTTTTAATTTATTGAACTGCTTAGCAATTTTTAAAATTTTAAATAATATTAAAAGAGATTAAAATATAATAACTTTTTAGTAAAAATTCATCCACATGGGTACTTAGCTACTTACCTAGATATAGGTAAATCAAGTAGGTACCTAATGTGAGATTACTTTTGAATTTTTAAAATTTTCAAGTATGGGAAATATTAATTTAAAAGCTTTTGCTTGAGAAAACTTGAGAATTTTTCAAAAGAAATGAATAATAGTTGCGCAATGGCACAGCAGGCACGCCATCATTATCTCTAACACTGGCCAAAAAAAAGATCAAGTAGGAAAAAATTTGGAGTCAAGAAGAAGATACCTGCCTCATAATATTGAAGCCAGATTTAAAACTAAAAATGTATCTTGCAATAATTTTACATAATTTCAGCTTTTCTTAATATTGACTTCATAACTCGAACTTGAACAGTGTCAAAAAAAAGGCGAGTGACCAAAAATTCATTTTTCTGGATCAAAAAAACCTTCCAGGAAGTGATAAAAATTTCAATTTTTTTAAAACGTTTAACCTGTGGTCACTTTTAAATCTAATTGAGAGACAGAGCAGGACTGAAAAGAGACAGGGGGCAATTTGCCTCCAAAAATGAGAAAATTGCATTTTTAGGCAGAAAAATTAGGCTCAAATTCGAACTTTTTCGGAAGTGAAGACCTCGTTGTTTTATGTTCGGTTCAAATCGAAAAATAAAAATAGGAATGTTTCAATTTTTTCCCCTCCAAATTTCAATTTTAGATACGTCCTTGCCAAGAGTGACACCACTATTATGGATAAAAATTGTACGAAATTAAAAAGTGAAATCGTTCACTTAATTGAAAGTTAATTCTACACTCTCTCATTTCTGAACCAGTGAAATTTATCAAAAGTCACTGAAAAAGTGAAAATTTTTTCACTGGAAGCAAGTTAGTGAAAGAAAATCACTGGAAATCAATGAAAATTCTCTGAAAACTCAGTGATATTTATGAAATTTACTGGAAAATTTGTGAAATTCTTTGAATAATCAGTGAAAAATCACTGAAAATCAGTAAATTTCACTGATTTTTCCTGTGCTGCAATTCTGACTGTTTTTCAGTGATTTTTCACAAATTCGAAATGAGAGAGCACTCTTTTTTTAAAAAAAAGCAAACTTACCTTTGAAAATTTTCTGAAAATCAAGTTTTCTCTAGGTATACCTATAATATTGGATTTAATTTTTCGAAAAATTGTTTCACTGAGGAAATATTTTTGTTTCGTAGAATTTTTTCAAAAGCCGTTTCACATAATTTCCAAGTAATAATAGTAAAATAAGTGGAAAATTTTTTATTCAAAATGTCATAAAAATATGTAGAATAACAAGGCATCAGTATTTACCCAAGGAAAAAACAACACAAATATCCCAAATTGGGTGGCAATTCCCTACAAAACTATGAAAAAATGACCAAGTAATTTCAAAAAATCGGGGTTCAAGAGCTTGAATATTGTTTATATGTACCACTCGATGTATTTTTTAAATAATTTTTTGTCATCGGAATTGTTGCTCCTCATCCCTCATTGAGAAAATTCAAAAAATTTACACAAAAATTTCAGATCGCATTTTCCCTTAAAATCTTTGTCCAACTTCCAATTATTTGAATTTTTTTGTAGTTTTCCTAGGTATATCAAACAATCACTCTTATCCTTATTTCACTAAAATCTGAAGGTCAAATCAAGAAGGAAAGGGTGAAAATTCTGTGAAAGGAGCTACTAAAAATTTTTTATAAAGATTTGTGGCACGGGCACCATAAAAACAAGTTCTATGTATGGATTATGAGCCTTTGAAACATATTTCAGAGGCTCATAGCCAAATTGACTTCATAAGGCCAACTTCCCACCTTTTTCAATTATCTTAGAAAGTAAAAATTCAGTTTTTCTGGTAAAAGTGTCATCAGACATGACCAACGTGACTACAAATAATCAAATATCAGTATTTGAGAGCCATCACCAAATGGATTCTCCTCTCCTCCTCAACTCCAAATCAAAATAGCAAATCTCCTTGAAAAAAGGTCATAATTTTGGAAAATTTTCTACTTAAGCCCAATTTTTCTCACAAAAAATTCAATTTTGCCATTATGGGGGAAATAGTGTTTTCCTCTCTACCCCCCCCCCCATTTCGAACTGGCTTTGCCATCCTTTAAAAAATCCCACGTAAAATCGAAATTCACTCGATTGAAAACTTCAAAATTTCAAGAAAATAACCCAAGCCAAACATCTCCATCTTATACATTCGCCATGGACGTACCTACGTTTGAAAATCGCTCCCAAGTTTGGCGCCAGGTCGACATTAATCAAACGTTCGATTCGCCGGTGGAACATAGCTTTTGGACGGAATTAAAAATAGAAGTTAACAAATTCGAGGTTTCATCTTTAAATAGCTAACGGGTGTACGATCTGTGCGCTGCATCGACATCGAATCGAGTATCCGCACTCACGTGTTAAGATGGAAGTACATAGGAGATCCGCAGAGCCACATGAATAAGAAGCATCCTATCTGAGCCACGAAGGGAAACGAAAAGAGGAGGAAAAAAACCAACGTCGAAATACTACGATGCACGTACAAATAAATCAACTAACATAAATAATAAATATTAGCCGTGGGTGTTTGGTATACGGTGCGGACACGAGGGTACTCCGGTACGGGTATGGATATCGACCATAATAGAAAAGCATTGTATGTACTTATAGCCATGCTGCGGTACACGTATCTACAGTCAGAGAAGAAGAGATGCACATCGCTACGCACTAAGTGGCCCACCAACATTGCTCGAATTCAAAAAATTGTTAATACACGCCCATCCAGGCTCATGACTGGTTTTAATTAAAGTATCCAAATCGAAATCAGAAGCTCGTTTCGAAACCTCTAAACTGATAAAATTAATCGTAATTTTTGTGGTATTCAAAATGCCACATGCATTATGATAAATATTACAGCAGCATCGAGAGCAGATTCTTTGTAGGTATAAATACGAGCTAAATCGTTCATCCAGATCGACCAATTTAGTCGATTGATGGACCACGAGCAGCGTGATTAACACGTTTACTGATCCATGTTGATTTTACCAAAAAAAAAAATCATAAAACTCATATCGAAAATTTCCATGACCCTCCCATCACAATCGGTTTCCAAAACCGACCAATCCATCTCGATATTCTCCCTCAGACCCATGAGAGGCTCGTAGCTCGTGAATTTAGTGCAGAATGTCTCAAAACTGAAATAAATTCGCATCGCTGTTCGCCGAATAACAAAACAAAATTTATATTCGGGGATTTCGTCATAAATCAAACCGCCTTCGATTCCCAGGGGTGTTAAAGACATAGTAAGGAGGAAGGGCCGCGTTCTACTCGTACCAGCGAGCCAGCGAAATTGGTAAATTGCGGTCAACGGCGGTACAAGGCTCAAATGGGCTACGACCCAACTGTACCAGGGTATAAAATGTTTCAACTAATCCTACACCCACACCAGCGAAACCGACTAAACGCGCAAATTTTGCAATTAATGAGTATCCTTTCTCTCTCTGGAACGAACAAAACGCTGCTCCGGGGTTTTCCTTTTCTCATTCGAAGCAGCAACGATATTCCGGGAAGCGTCGGGTATCTCAAAAAAATTCATCGGTTTTTCCCTCGACCCGAGCTTTTTTCACCTAGATTTTGGCTCGGACTAAGGAATGAAGTTTCTTAGTGGTTCGTGGTTGCAAATCATCTAAAGTTTAGGCTCATATAAATTATCGTTTGCTCTTAATTAAATCTACCAGAAGCAGTACGTTGGTTTATATTTTCAGGTAGCCTGGAGTACCTTTTACCTCGAACTTGCCCAATTTTAGTACCACTTCCCTTGTAAATAAGTTCACAATAAGTACCGGATTACAAAAACCATTGTTTCGTACGTGTTTATGGTATACACACCTTAGAATACTTCATCGAGTTCCATAATCAGGTCATAGCTAACCCTAACACCATATAAACAACCCACTCCAAGTTTTATTCACCTTTAGTTACATACACTTTCTTTAGGGTGGATCGAAAAAAATTCTGGATTTTTACGAAAATTAGTGAGGTAGTTTAAATTGAGTGGGAGACCTACAAAAAAAATTTGAGCATCTTAGCCCCATTTTAGCCCAAAGAGGGGGGGTGGAACTAGGAGACCTCGAGATGAGGTCATTTTCGAAAAAAATGCTTCTTGCTACTTTTGGGTAGTGTCTTCCGTTGAGAACCTCAATTAACCCCCCCCCCCCAAAAAAAACAATTTGACTTTATACACCTCTCTGGTGGAAATGAAAGGTTGCAGATCGCGAATTTGATGCGTATTTTTGATAAAAAAAATTGTACGTAATACGTATATAAATTGTCTCCTTTGCATAAAATATCAACCTGATTTTTTTTTCATTCTAAAGTTTCATTTTTGGTTATCATTAGAGAAATTTCAACTTCTCACATTTCATTTCAATTACAAAATTTCAAATTATTTTCAACTTTTGTGATCATATCGAACTGAAAAATAACTTATTTTGATACCAACACACTAATATTCAATCCTTACGTTTTTGTCGAAAAAATAATAGAATTTTTTAAAATAAATTTTCATCTTGAAATGTCGTTCCTTAACCTTTTTGACAATCATCAAAGTATGATAATTTTCCATTTTGATACCAATACTCTAATTTTCAATTCATTTTACCAAAAAATTGATTTCCTTCTCTTTTATTTTTTGAAAAAGTGTCAATTTTGATCAAAAAGGATCAATTTTGATATTGAAACCTCAACTTTTGACTTTTATATGAAAAATGTAAGGGTAAATTGCGGAATTGCGATCACAAAATGACAATAATTCAGAACTTTTCGGTCATAAATTGGTAAAATTTTGCTTTTTGATAGGTATGAAAAAGTCGAATTTTGATTTTTGATGAAAAAATGTCAGGTTGTCGAATTATTATTGTAAAATGACAATTTTTGACTCTTTGGACATAAAATGACAGAATTTCCACATTCGACTTTGTGATAAAAAAATGTCAGTTTATATCAAATTATGATCGTAAAATGACAACTTTTGAATTTTTGGTATAAAATATATTCAAGTAATGTAGGTAATTTACGAATTACGAAATGAACAACAAAAAATTTATTTTAAATAAAAATGGGTAGGTTAGTATTAGAAAAACATACGAACACAACCGAAAATGAACGAAAAAGCGCCGGAAGTCATAACATGAAGTTGTGTACTGAAGCGCTCGTTGCACTCTTTAAATTATAAATCAGTAAAAATTATCGAAAATCACTGAAAAATAGTCAGAATTGCAGCACAGGAGAAAATCAGTGAATTTTTTTTTACTGAAAACAAATCAGTGAATACTTATTCACTGAAAGGTCAGTAAAATTTATGAAATACGCTGAAAATCAGTGAATATCGCTGACTTTTCTTGTGCTACAATTCTGACCATTTATCAGTGACTTTTCACTGATTCAGAATGAGAGAGTAATTTCTTTCTTATTTATGTTATTATTACTACAAATTTCAGTTGGCAGCACTGGTAAAAATTTTTTTCAAAAAAATTATTTCAAATTTATTTTTATGACAAAAAAATTTGGCTTATTTTTCAAATGACTGAATGAACACCTTGAATTTTATGAAAATTACGTAAATCAAAAAGAAGTTGGCAGAACTGCAGTGAACATTTTTTTTTTAAAATTCATCAAAAATTATTCCAGGTTACCAAAAAATTTTTGATTTGATTTAGAGGTGTTTCAGTGAGCGATTTGAATTTGACAAAAGTCAAAAATTCCTCAAATTCAGAATCTGCAACTTTTCAACTCCCCTGTAGAGGACCAAAGTAGTATCCCATTTCGAGGCCAACGGCTCAGGAAGAAATAGAAATTAAAATCGTACTTTTCCAGAGGACGACAGAGGTTCAAAACCAGTTTTTTTTTCGAAAATGTCCTCACTTTGAGGTTTCCTAGCCCCCCCCCTTGAGGTGTGATGCTAAAAAATTTTTGAGAGATTTTCCATTCAAAATAAAACTATTTCACCAATTTTTGTCAAAATCCAGGATATGTTTTTTTTGAACCACCCTGCCTTCATGCATTTGAAAATGTCCCTCTGTGAGCCCCCCCCCCCACCAATAAAAACAAAATACAGCTTTATAAAAAATCAGGAGCCACCACAATTATGCTGTAAGCAAACTCACCGATTTTAAAACACCAACTACCTACTTTCGGCATACAAATAACTAGGTTATAATTTACTATAGGTAAAGAAAAATCTTAGGCTTTAAAAATGACCTATTCGGTTCAACGAATAAGTTATATTTTGCTTTCCACCGTGCTCTTTTTTATACGTATAATTTCAATATTCAAAGGCTTTCGTGCTACGTTTTTTCGGGGTAACTTTGCTGCGCACCTTATCATTTTATCAACAAGAAGGCCTCTTGTAATATTAACGATTTATGTTCGAGAAGATTGCCTAATGTTTGTAAAAAAAAAAATGACACGACATTTTCTTTCGGCACGCAAAAGTCACCGTGTTTAGAACTGGAAAAAGTCGCTACGACATTTTAACCGATACAGGAGCAGCGCCAGCGGTGGTTTGGCTTCACAGACGACGCTTCGCAGGGTTTCCATAATATTTTTATGGAAGTGTGTCAAAAAGTTTGAATAATAATTCTTTGTAACGACCTATATCGAGGTATTGTCGGAGCTGCTGGGTAATCGATAGGGAAAAATTTGGGTAGAGTTGAAAATGGTGTTGTCCGAAAACGTAGGTTTGGGTGGATTAACGAATTCTTTACCCCCTTCTATGGCCTGAGATGGTTTAATTATGGGGTGTAAATGAACGTATTACCTAAATGGGCCTATACGAAGCAGCTAACTAGTTAAGAATTGCCGGGTTTGTACTAATTATAGGTTAAAATTTTGGAAACAAGATATTTCCCATGAATAATTATACATTAATTAGAATAAGATTCAAAATAGATACATCAAACCGTCTTTCTGTATACAGATATCTTTTGCTACGACTTCATTTTGTAAGCACTTTACCTAACATCAATTTTTCAAGTTTAAAAAAAATTTAGGTATTTTTTCTATTTGAAGGACAAATTATACTATGAAAAAGAAAAATTGAAAAATAATAACCAATGAAATTGAAAAATACCAAAAATGTTTCAAAACAAACCAGTAAAACCATGTAAAACTCTTTATGACATCGAAGCATTACCATATGCACATTTCATTGGCAAGATTTAAAAAACCACTCCCACAATATAACGTGACTGGTTAATATAAACATATATCACCGCCCACCGATACTTATTAAGCTATTAAATTCTATTTCTCGAATAATTGCAAATGAAATGAAATATGCATAAAGTACACATGCAATTTCACTTCTCATGTTTTCTTCTTTGACAGGTAATTGATGTAAAAACCTACTTACAACTCAATTAAAATCACATTCTGATTCGAAATTAAACGTTGCTGTAAAATCCTACGTGGATATCTGGGTAGTTATCTTCTTAATTCACAAATTATTCAATTTTTCAGTCTGAGCAACCTAACTTAAAATCACATCTTATACAAGTGTATTTTTCCAACGATCGTTTGTAACCCCTTCAACTTATGTGTTAGGCAACTCAACATTAAATTAGAATGGGTATAGTTGCAGCGGATCTAACGATCTGACACCCTTCTCCTCCCCATCATTCCAATTCTTGTATATCTGTTCAAGGAAGGGGCAAAACATGTTGAATGACCACAATGGCGCTGTCGCTGTCGAAAAATAGGTATCCAAGATTTTTGAAAGAAACTTTCAAAATAATGAAGCATAAAGGAGCTTCAGTTTATATTGTTACAATATCTAAGGTTTTTCGAATATAACCATGGAAAATTACTTACTCATTTTTCTCATAATCTAGTGATGAAAACTCATATAACTCACCTGAAACAAAAAATGCAAAAAAAATTATTAGTTGATATCGTTGACAGAACTTTTTAGTGAAATTGAACGGAAACTGAAGTAGATGAGAGAATAAAAAATTAGATGTTTTTTGAATATTTGATAAGTTTTCGTGGAGAAAGGGCGAGGACTTTTTGCTACTGGGGTATGCAACGGTCCAAGAATGATATTCTTCGTTTTTCGCGGGTTATTTTCAACTTTCACGTTGGCTGAAATTATGAAGGAAAAAATTTAAGTCAAAAATCGCCGAAATTATTTTTGGAGAAAAATTAACATGTATGCCATAGCAGCTCATGATCCAAACGAAAATTTCTTTTTTGTTGTCAAAAAATGCTTCGAGGCCTTCTTCACTACTATACTAGTAAGTATCACATACCCTGTGACTAACACTTGCTGGTATTTCCTTTGCAACGAAGTTGACTTATGCGATGGCAAGGGGATGGGGGGGGGGGTAGAAATCAAAATTTCCAATTTTTCTGATTTTTTCGGCTCGAATAACCATTATTTTACAATTTTTTCGACCTAAAAAAATAATTTCTCAAATGCAGGTCATAACTTTGAAAAAATTGAAGTGAACGTTTTTTCATTAGAAAAAATATAATTTAAGAAGGTCTCAATTTTGAAGAATATCACAAATAGGGAACATAAAAAATTGAAATCAGTAGAACAGAAACATGGGTGTGAGTGTCAATCTAATTCAGATTAAAGAATGATATAAATTTGAGAAAAAAAGAGTTTAGAAAAAATGCAATTTTTCTTGTTTTTTCACAATTTAAAAAAAAGTAGGTAATCCCTAACGATTGAAAAATGTTCAAAATTTG
Source organism: Pseudococcus viburni (assembly GCA_033439095.1). Lineage (NCBI taxonomy): Eukaryota > Metazoa > Arthropoda > Insecta > Hemiptera > Pseudococcidae > Pseudococcus > Pseudococcus viburni. Next base: position 741,707 of record JAVBJF010000019.1, on the reverse strand, counting down.
ATGCCTTTTTTTTTTTTTTTTTTTTTTTTTTGGTGTCCCCATTCCACATGGTGGGGGAAATTTATTATTTTATTTACAGAAACCTTGAATTGTTGATGGTTTGCCTAAGGCTTATCCACAGCAACAAAGCAAGGGGAAACAATGCAGTTTATTAGATTTATGTAAATTACAACTTAAATTATTAATATGTTTAAAGATATGGGTTGCGTGGTGTGTTTAAAAGTGGAAGGTTGATGGTAGATATGGAGGGAGATAATTGGGTTATGGAAACTTGTAATTGTTGTAGTAATTGTTGTATTGGTACTGCATTATTTCTGTGCAAAGTTTTTCAAATTGAGGGGAATAATAAAATTCTTCTGGGTAAGGGGAAATGGAATCGAACTGAGTTGAAAATTCATTTCTTATGGTGGATATTAGGGGGAGGGAACATTCAAAAAGGAGGTGGTATGGTGTTTCATTTAGCAAAAAATTTTGAATTATTCTTGATAGACTCGATAGGATAAGTACCTATTCAAAGAAAAAATATACCAGAACACAAATCTGAACTCCAATTATTGAGGCTAGGATTTTCAAGCAAATGCTTTTTTATTTCTGCTATAAGTATTCTACTCCTGATAGGCACCTACCTCAGTTTTTTTTTACAATTCAGGTCATTTTGAGTCTAATGCTGAAGTTTTTTAGAGCTCTTGTTTTTTTTTTAGCCATAGATACTTAGATACTTGAAAATGCTTATTTTAGTTCTAAATGTTGCTTAAAAGTGCTTTTTTTCGAGATTTTTTACTTTTTTCGAAAAAAATCGTAAAAAGACAAGAAAACATGGAAAATTCAACTAGTTTTTGATTTCAGCAAAAAAAACTAAACTCATAAAAAAATCGCAATCTTTTCAATATTTTTTGATTAAAAAAAAAAAAAAAAAAAAAGACCTTCAAGCCTTTATTTTGGTACCCATAGGCGCACCCAAGGAGTTGGCAAGGAGATTTTTCATTATAAAAATGTCAAAAAAGAGTATGATTTTTCAAAAAATCTTCGCCTTCGCTTCGCTCGGGCGGTATTTGGTATTTTAGTAACTATTTTGCAAATAAACATACCATTCTCTAAATTTGAATCAGTTGAATTTGCAAAAATTTTGTCTTTTTTTATCATTGAAAATTTTTTTTATTGAAAACTAGTGTTTTTTCACTGATTTTTCGGTCAAAAATTACTAATTTCTCAGTTAATGCCTTATTTATCAGAAAAACCCAGTAATTTTGATTAATAAAAAACAGAAAATCTCGTCATTTTTCGATTTTTTTCACTCAAATCTGTAGGTATGTATTATCTGCCTATACTGAAAATGCCCTAACTATACTTCAGCCCCACCGAAATAACAGGTTACTTCATTTTTTCATCGAATTTTGACCCCCCCCATTGTTTCTCGAAATCTGAGCCCCTCCCTTACACAATTTCTGGGTACGCTTATGTTGGTACTCATCATGGTATAATTTTTTGTGCTTCTTCTGTGCATTTCAACTGCTTGTTTTAAGCGCTTATTTCTCGTTCTCAAACGCTTGAAAATCCTAGTCCACTATTTAATTATAAATATCCAAAATTCAGTCTGAAAACATCAACGTTTTATCAGAGTACGTAATGAGCTTTCACATAGGTGGATTTAGGAGAATGGTCCTGGGGAGGGTGCTAGGCTTCAGATCATTTCAGATGTTATAAGCAACAAAAAAAGAAAGAAAAAACGGTTTTATTAAGAACGAAACAGAAAAAAAATACAACAAGAATGATTGGGCCCAAACACGCACACGAAATTTTCTGTGCTAATTTTGAGTCAATGGAAAATCAAGTTTAAAAAATTGCCTAAAATTTCAACTGAAAAAGATTTTTTAACGAAAAAAGGAATTGTAATCCAGGTCTTTTTGGGTAAAAACAAAAAAAATTGCATTTTTCACGAACTTCTATATCATCAATATCTAGGTAGGTATCACTTTTTTCGAACATTTTTTTTCAGTGAAATGAAATTATTTTCAAATAAGGTACTAATTAAAATAATTTTCAATGGTTATAAACACGAATGTTGGGGGGGGGGGGGGGGGTCGGAACCCACTCATAAAAATTTCGAATAATAAATATTTGAACTAATTAAAATTTATCTATAAAATTTATTCCAAAATTTCAATTTTCAGTCGATTTCTTTTAATTTAGGAGTCAAAAAATGAATCATTTTTGGATTTCAATCCCTGCATTGATTTTTTTGTAACTTATTTTCATTTTTTAGTTTTTTTTTGAAATTCTTCCACATTCCCTAACATATTTTTTTAATTCTTTCAGAATGGTCTTCATCGTAGTCGAACATCAGAAACAAAATGGCGGCTGAATCATCATCACACTTCACACAAGAGCATTTGTTCTCCAAAAAACTCATCAAAAACCCACCATCGTACCTAATTCTACGGAAAATTAATCCAAATATCAAACACCGCCGTTGAAATCGACCCAAGAAAACACCGCAGCAAACACATCATCACCATAAGGTACCTGTATCTTTTACATCTTACAATCGAACTTATTTTCGTTCATTTTTCAACCTACCAACCCATCTCCGGTGTACGTTGAACTCGAAATCTCTCCACAACGATACTTTCATCAATAAAGACCCCTGCCTCCCGGACCAATTACCCACTTAAACCGCTTCAAGTTCAAACTTCAAAGCGGTACCAATTTCACGCGATATTAAAGGTACTCGGTATAAAGAAGGAGCGAATATGCGAAAGGAAGAGAGCACGAGTACACGGTAACTGGAAATTCAAAATAAGCTCATCTACACCGAGCATGGTAATTTATTAAAAGCTTCTGATACTGTTAAACGTGTTACGCGTTCAACGCACGTGTTAAAACCAGCAGCCAAGCAGTAAGTTTGGTGTAAAGTTTTCAAACTCGGCTTTTCCCCAAGAGCTTTGCTTTATCTTGTAAAAGTTGAAACAACTTTATATTTCTACGTACTATTATAAACTTTTGACTTAATACTGGTTAGTTCTTTTAAGTTGGGTCGCGATAAAACAAAAATATATACGAATCGAGACCTTCCACCTTGCCTCTCCTGCCTCCCCTCCGCTCCTCTGCATCTTCACATACACAATAATTCGCATTTACCACCATATCGTATTATATCTCTCACTATATAATACAAGTATACGTAGACCTACACAACGTACAATAAAACACAGGCAATAAATTACACCACCTTTCAAATATCAATATACAAGACATAACAATGATGTTGTTTCTATCTTTTATTTCTCTGTTACACATCTCGACGCAGGCTCCGCTCCAAATCTCGGCGCAGAATCCAAGTAATATAGAAATACATTCTATAAGAAAACCTTTAAACATTTCTACGCTCTTCTTTTATTTTCCTCTCTTTATTTTATTTTCTAATACAACAAATCAAAACAACATTCCACCAATATTTTTTACACCAGAAAAACCGAACTATAAAACACATAAATTTATGGTTACAAGTAACTTAGAGATGGTAGAAAGGTGGAATTACATGTTCAATGTATACTTTTCCTGTTTCTTTTTCTTTAAATTTTTTTTTTCGCCTCCTCGAGTACCTAGGTATCGGAAACGCTCGACCGAGCAACCGGTAAAGTAGGAAAAAAAACAAAAGTGTCAACACAACGTCGTTTGGAATTATTTTTTAAACGAGATTTATATCCTTGTACGGTGTAATGCGTGCCTTTGGTTCGAAAAAGCGGTTTTCTCTTATCAGATAGGCTACTAATCTTTTTTTTTCTTTGTGGACCACTGACTGGGACACAAATGTGCCCTTCGAAGATGGCCGTTATGTTTTTATACCCGGGCTCGAGCTGGGTCTCTGTCGCGCAGCACTCCAAAATATCGTAAAATCGTTTTAAATTTTATATAAACCGTTTCCCTGGATGTAGTAAGTATAAACCGATAAATTATATTAACAGGTCGTAAATATGGTTAATGTGATAGAATTGCGGTTTTTACAACAAAACAATCCCGCCTCGACGTGCCCCGCGTCCGACCGTAGTAATTTTACTGTTCGACATATTAGAAACCCTGCTATGCCGGTACCCTCGAGTTTTTCTAATCTGCTCAGCGTAATTACGTAGGTCGAAATTTTACCCGGTGCTGGTCTTTTTTGCAACCTGCGTCCGGGGTCTCGAGCTGGGCGAAAATACAGCGTTTGGTGGATATTTGTCCAAAATGGAGATTTCGATTCGAATGAGCAGAAGAAAAATTCGAGGGATTTGCCTATTTTTGAAATCAAAGGGGAGTGACCTTTCAAAATTTTAAATATTTTCAATTAGGAGAATGGATGGTACATCAAAAACTGAGCAGTTTCTATTCGGATGAATAATATTGTCAGTTTCAAAAAATTTTGAGTAAAAAGAAAACTGAACACATTTCGTTATCACGATTATGTTCATTATTATAATTGAAGAAACTTGAGTGACATTTGAAGCACGTAAAAGAACTTATAAAAATTTGTATTTTTTAAATTTCCTGGCATAGCAGTTCATACCTAACTCGACTCAACCTTCATTTAATCACAAAATTTTAATAGAATTTATTCAAATTTTAAAATAGGTACTTTCTCATTCATAAATCAGTGAAAATTGTCGAAAATCACTGAGAAAAAGTCAAAATTGCAGCACAGGAGAAAATTACTGAAAAAATTTTCAATGAAAACAAATGAAGCGTCCATTTAAAAAACAACCATAGTCCAAAATCCGTATATGAGAATAGGGACCCAGGTGTAACCTTTTTTTTCAGTACAACTATGTCCCTTTTCTCATATATGTACCTACAGATTTTGGACTATGGTTGTTTGTTAAATGGACGCTTCAAATCAAGTGAGAAAAATCACTGGAAAATCAGTGATCACCAAAAGGAGTAAATTTTTGGAATTCGCTGAAAAATCAGTGAAATTTTTTGAACGATCAGTGAAATTTGCTGAAAAATTAGCGAAAATTCGCTGAAAATCAAATAATTTCATTGATTTTTCCTGTGCTGCAATTCTGACTATTTATCAGTGATATTTCACTGATTCAAAATGAGAGAGTAGGTACTCTCTCAATTATAAATCAGTGAAAATTATCGAAAATCACAGATAAACAATCAGAATTGCAGCACAGGAGAAAATCAGTGAACAGTTTTTTACTGAAAACAAATCATTGAGAAAAATCACCGGAAAATCAGTGAAAATTCACTGAAGTCGGTAAAATTTATGAAATTAGCAGAAAAGTCAGTAAAAATCTTTGAAAAATCAGTGAAATTTTTTGAAAATCAGTGAATTTCTTTGAAGAATTAGTGAAATTTTTTGAAAAATCCGCGAAAATTTGCTAAAAATCAGTGAATTTTGCTGGTTTTTCCTCTGCTGCAATTCTGACTGTTTATCAGTAACTTTTCACTGATTCAGAAAGAGAGTAGGTACTATATTAATGCCCAAGATTTTCAAAGAAAATTTTCAAAATCAAATTATATTCATTCCTCCAATTGAAATTACACTCTACATAAATTTGAATCAGACAACTCTGATGAAGTTCTGCCCTTTTGAATCAACAAGTGAACTTTCACTGATTTTTCAGTCAAAAACGACCGATTTCTCAGTCAATTCCCAATTTGACAAAAATTGAGTGATTTTGACTGAAAAGTAGGTAAGTGGAAAAATCATTGATTTTTAGTTAAATTTATTTCACTGATTCAAAAAGGTATAGAATTTTAATAATTTTGACTAATTCAGAATTAGAGAGTAGACAGAAAGTAATGATAAAATTTGTTTGTAATTACTTCAACTTTGATATCAGGTAAAAATTGCAAAAATTCGTCAAACCAATTTTTTCAATTTTTGATGTGCCAAGTTCATCTTTACAATTTAATTTCATTAACATTTTTTGTTCAAACATATACATATTTGTAATCCTTTTAATATTAACCGTAGGAAAAATAAAAACCAGAAAGTAAGTTGCTCAGTTTTTCAGGAGCAAGATACGTATCTACAAAAATTCATACATTTCATCCTTCGATACTTTTTCCGATTTTTTGATAATTATCATTTTTTTACCTTCCCTCGCCCACCCCTCTACCTTCCACAGTCGCATATAAAACTCTGTAAAATGATGATGCAACTTTTTCAAAAATAATTTCCATCGACTTTTCCAGATTTTCCAGACCATTTTTCAAAATTTTTAGATGATGCATAAGAAGATGAGTTTTTTTGGACCAAAATAATGCTGTAAGAAATAAGTAGGTACCTAGCAGAAAAGGCAGTGCAAATTTTCCTGTTTCAGACACTTGAACTTTCTAGAAGGAAGAGAGCCATTCTTCAAAAAATTTCATCTCCAAACATTTTCAATTTAGAAAAATAATCATGCCTAAAGATGAGAATTTTGATTACCTAATTTTTTTTATAGACGACTTTTCAAGTACACCTTTTTTTTGACATATCAATACCAAAATTTAAAAAATTGTGATTTTTTCCAATATTTTACTACCGTTAATTTTTTTTGGAGCAATGAAGTACCTAGACACAAATTTTCTTTAAAAATTTTTCTGTTTTGCACCGAAAGATAATTCTAGGTAGCATTATTTTCTCTATTTTTTTTTACTCAGGTCTTCAGGAATTTTCAAACTTTTCAATATTTCCTGTTCTTATTATAATTTCTCGAATTTTAGCGAATTTTTGGGCAAAATTCTCGACTTCCTCACCAATTTTCGACCTAAAATCGATAATTTCAACTCATTCTCGACTTAATACCTGAAACCATACCTACCATGGAACTAAATATCAAAATTTTCGTGAATGGAAATATTTTTTAGTACAAATTATTTTAAACCAGCCAGGACCAAACCAAACAGTAGGGCAGCCTCCCCCCTCAAAAATAACAAAATTTTGGTTTTAGCCTGAAAAATTTGTATAAAAATTTAATGCTATTTCTCGAAAGAATTTTCTGGAAAAATTATACTTTTGAGTCATAAAAAAACAAAAAAAATCCATTTTAGCCGAAAATTTTTGATTTCTCCCTCTTCATTGAAATGCTACTTGCCTCTTCAATTTTACAAAAACAGGCATCAAACTTGTAAACATTTTTCATCGATTGGCCAAATCTCTTATTCAGTATAAATCTCCACAAATAATTCTGACAATCTAATACGAAAAAATTTCAACCAACAAACTAGAAATTAAGCTCGACGAAATCTTATCCATTTCGATCACGTCGTTCGAATAAATTCAGCTTTTCTTATTTGAAAAAATTGCACGAGCCAACGAGAGAATTTTAATATAATACGTCGTTACGAATGCTTTTGTTTGGCTAAATTAATTTCACAATCGCGAAGCACAGCGTGACATCATTAATCGTACGGAAAATAACCGAAATTAGCGAATAAATCTAGTCGTCGAGGTGTTTATTAGCACCCAAAGTGTATAATAGCTTAATCGAGTCAAAATATACACTCAGAGGGGGTGTTTGCTTCGAATATGAAATGGATGGTATACAGGGGAGTGCTGAAACACAAGGGGAGGAGAAAATTCTAATTGCCTAAAATAAAATATTCAACATTGCAGCACTGTCAACTCGATATACGTAATTTAACCCTGAAAAAAAAATAAAGTTTATTTAAATTATGGTATTCGGTGCTCTATACCGAACACCCCAGCACCTAAGCCCAATAAAACTTTGGTACAGGCGAATTCGTCATAAGGGTTTCTTCGCATCTAAACGTGCTAAACAATGGCAATCTGCTAAATTGAACATTTTTCCACTCACAGAACCGCATTCGTATAGTGAGCTAGTACAGATAATTTGTATGCATAAGGGAGATGTGTCGATTTTACTCGATAGGTGGGGGAAAGGAGGATTTAATCTCATATTCCAATTCCACGTCTCGTATACGCCTAATGCACAGTTCGTATGTTTTTTTATTCACAAAAACCGAAACTATCATGAGTAAGTTACAGTACAAATGCAAATATGAAAATTACTTCTGCTTGCATCGGAGTTGTATTCGAATTCGAGACCTATACGAAATTATTTCCTCCATGCAGCGTACGAGTATTTACCCCGTGGAAGCTTTTAAACAACCTTTATCTCGTATGTAAGACAGAGACTAGGCGCGGATACGTTGATGGTAAATTGGAAAATGGTAATTGTTCCTCGAGGTTAGTGCGAGTACAACCTGTGTAAGATTATCGCCAGAGCTGCTGAATATTTTAATTTTTTTCATCATAATTTATGCGTTTACAAGTGTTCGTCGGTTGAGGAAGCAGACCAGAGAGTTGCATTGAAATGCTCTTTGATGATCAAAGTAACAACAATCATGTAGCCAGCAGGCTGATTGAGGTAGAGAAGAGAGGGGGAGATAAGTTTGACCATACTTTAGTGGATATTTTTCAATTTTCGTTTTTTAAAATTGAGATAAAAAAGTCAGGATTTAAACAATTTTTATAAATTTTTAGAAAAATAAAAAATAGGGAGTCGATTTTGTCAGGTAAAGATTAGGGTCAGGCCAAACGAAGGGCAGAGGAGGAAGCCAGGTATCTCTCTCAAAAAAAGAAACTCATGTTTTTAATCAAAAAATTTAGGTATGGGATGGGTCGAAAAAATTCAAAAAGTGAGTTAGGCCAACTTCATTTCTATCCTGGCAACGATTGTCAAAAATTACTTCAAAAGTCGTAAAAACTGCCAATTGACAGGTGATGTTTCAAAATGCCGTGGGTAAAATGTTTGAACATTTTGTACAAATTGCTAAAAATTTACCCTGAATGATTCAAAAAATATTGAAATTTTATAGAAAATGTTTAAAATACAGTAAAATTGTTCAATTCGTTGTAAAAATTATCGAATTGGTTTTTAAAAATTATTTACTCTCTCATTTCTGAATCAGTGAAATTTATCAAAAATCACAGAAAAACAGTCAGAATTGCAGTACAGTAATAAATCAGTGAACATTTTTTCATTGAAAGCAAGTCAGAGAAAGAAAATCACTGGAAATCAGTGAAAATTCGCTGAAAAATCTGAGAAATTCTTTGAATAATCAATAAAAAATCGCTGAAAATCAGTGATTTTTCCTGTGCTACGATTCTGACTATTTATCAGTGATTTTTCACTGATTCGGAATGAGAGATTAGGTATATTTTTGAACGATTAAAAAATTATTTCAAAACTCCAATTTTCCATCAAATTCACTTTATAATTTTTTTAATAGAAATATTGCCACTTTTTTCGAGTTTTTAATACCTAATAATTCTTAGGTATTTACCTAAAGCAATTTGGGCAATTTTTGAAAAATTTTGTGCAATTTCTGAACTAAATTCAATATTTAAGTATCAAACGGGTATTTTTCAAAATTATGCATTTATTGTAGTATTTTGAAAAATAAAATTAATAATTTCCTCACTACTTTTATGACAGTCGGAACAACTTTTACGAAATTGAATTAATTTTTCCTTACAATTTTCGATGATTTTTCAGGACATCCAAAGAAATCGTTGAAAGAAATTCAACGCCAAAACAAATGTCTCTTATTACGAGGAATCACGAAATCTTGGTTCAACAAATCAGAATGCCAAAAAAGCTCACAAAATCCTTTATTACGAGTCACATGTCCGGTTTCCATTATTTATGCTGAGGACCTATAGGGATGCTAAATTTGTTGAGCCCTGAGACAATCAATGATTCCATCAGAAGACTCAATGTGGAAAAATGGTCCTCAATCATCAAATTCCAAAATCATGAAAAACAGACACTCAATTGCAGCTGCAGAAGGTTCCTAATAGAGCATTTCAAAGACATTACAAGATCAATCATTGAATTCTCCTTGGTCCATAACAGATGGACCAATTTTCGAAGAATTTTTTTTAGGGAGGAAGTGCTATGTCCTTGTCTTTCTTTGATCTTAACTTGAGATAAGTTTGTGTTAAGTTAGTTTTGTTTTAAAAATAAATATTATATTAGTATAATTTCTAAATATTAAATTTCTTAAGCTTGGATTTCCTTATTTTATTCAAAGAAGCTTGATATGATTATAAAATTTATAATGAATCGTAAAAATTTTAAGAAATCATAAAATAGTCAAAACTTTTTAAAAATATTATTTAGATGCCAAACAAGCCCACAAAAAAAAGAAGATCGTGTGCAAAAAATTATAATGAAATTCATTTTCGGAGCCATCAAGTATAATGAGGATAGAAATTCCATAATAATCTGAATAATGAATCAAAAAATAAAACTGAAATTAAAATTCCTTAGAGCAAATTATCAACAAAATAGGTATTAAACATCGACTTCCTCCAGCTATACCTATAGACCTTCCCAATACAAAATCTCAAACACCCCTAAAATAATTGCATTTGAAAATATACGTAATTGAACCACCTTCGACCCCCAAAAACACCCCTCAATCGGCAATAAATCATTGAAAAATTCCATAAATCCGTTCATTCCTCGCGTAAAAAATCCCTACCTATTCCCTGCACGTTTAAAAAGGTCTTCCATATTCCAGCATCGTATTCTTACCCATACATCACCGCATCTCACTCAGATATAAACCCCTCCGAAACCACAGCATCGATATACCCCCTTCTTGAGATGGAAACTGTACTGTATATATCTTTACTAAAAGCATGTGTCTCTAAATCAGAAGAACGGTTCCACGTATTGAATCATCTAAGGGCCCTCGTGACCCTCGCCAAATTCCCAATTGCCCAGACACCCCCTTGTACAAAGTTTTGCACAACACTTCACTTATAGTATGTAGAAACTAGGAGAGAAGACCCGATATACGATAAATCATCTTAGAGCAACAACTCAATTTATCCTGAACACAAACAAAACTTACTATAATACACAAAGTTACCACACAATTTCTTTGAATTACTGCGGTTTCCCTTCGGGTAATTACAGTAACAAGTTGGCGGTGTTGGATACCTTAGCTACGTTTTGCCAAACGACTGCGATTGTGTGCTCGCGGTGGTACGATGATAAAAGTAAACATTATAGCTCCTTGTAAGGATACGTGTGTAAAATAGGTATGCAACTTTATTAACGTGTATTATCGAGATATCATCGGTGTTCCTGGGACACGTTTGGGTGATTTTTCTCGCCTATCAAATGCGGAGATATCTTCGACATGGATTTTGCAAAAAAAAATTGAATTAGTTTCGAGACATAATAAAAAATTAGGGCTCTCCTCGTGCCTCGTTACACCTCGTCAAAAAATTGTAAAAAATGAAACAGACTTGAAAAATCATAATTTCTTATTTTTTGATTAAATTTTTTCATCTCTCCATTTCCTCTCATCATATTTTGGCAGTTATCATCTTCAAAGTCTGTAATACTCTCTCATTTTCAAAATATCTGTAGATATCAAGGTAATACCAAAAAAATTTATAGAAATTTAAACGGAGATAATTCCCAACTTTTTGTTTTAATTTCGACACATCTCGATCTCTCCTCACATTTTCTTAAAAAATTACCTACTTCCAAAATCCAAATTGTTTTAGATTTTTTCAAAAAAAATTGAGCCAAAAATTGAGCCAAAAATTGATAAAAAATTGAAATAAAATAATCTCTAATTTTTCGTTTCAATTTTTCCACCTTCTCATGCCTTACTCCATATTCTTCTGAAAAATAATTTCTAAAATCCAAAATACTCTCGAATCCCAAAAAAATTCTAAGGTCAAAAAATTGGTAGAAAATCAAATTTTGATTTTTCGCCTCAATTCTTCCACTTCCTCACCTCTCTTCATATTTTGTTTGAAAATCATCCAAAATAACTTCGACTTTCCCCCGCCAAACTCCTGATTTTCTTTTCAATTTTTCCATTTCTTGTCCATCTTTATATTCTATCAAAAAATTATAATTTTCAAAATCCAAAATGTTCACTCCAATAATCCAAAAAATTTTTAGAGCAAAAAACCTCTAAAAATCAAAGTGGTATAGGTAGGTATCTGATTCACAATTCACCCCCCTCCCCCGTCCGCTGCAAAAAATTATCCTGAAAATCTAAAATACCCTTCCAGTTCTAAAAAAAATCCCCAAGACAAAAAAAATGAGTAAAAAGATCGAAATAAAATATTTACCAATTTTCGATTCAATTTTCCCATCTCCTCACCTCTCACTACAATCCCCCTAAAAAGTAATTTTCAAAATTTAAAATATTTTGTCTTACAATGCCGAAAACTTTTTATGGAAAAAATTTATGAAATGAAAATAGAATACCAACTCCACCTAATATATACCTAATAATTTTTCGATTTAATTTTTACACCTCTTCATCCTTCACCTCAATTCGCAAAAAAATCGTTCTCAAAATCAAAAAACACTTTCCTAAATTTCCGAACCAGTTTTCCCACCTCCTCACCCTTCACTACTAAATGCCCAAAAATTCTCTCAAAATCTGAAATATTTTGTCTTATAATGTCAAAAACTTTCCATGGAAAAAATTTATGAAACTACTTAATATGTACCTAATAATTTTTCGATTTCATTTTTGCACCTCCTCATCCTCCACCTCAATTCGCAAAAAATCGTTCTCAAAATCAAAAACACTATTTCCCAAATTTCCGAACTAGTTTTCCCACCTCCTCACCCTTCACTACTAACTGCCCAAAAATTAACTCTAAAAATCTAAAATATTTTGTCTTTCAATCCCTAAAAAATGTTTATGACAAAAAATTGGTAAAATAAAAATAAAATACCTAATTCCTAATTTTTCAGTTTAATTTTCACACCCCTAACCCTTCATCACATTCCGCGAAAAATCGTTCTCAAAATCCAAAACACCCTCAAATTCTAAAAAATCCCTATACCAAAATTTTTTTGAAAAAAAATCAAATTGAAATTGGTACCTACTTCCTAATTTTTCGTTTCAATATTTTCACCTCGTCATCCTTCACTAGACGCACTCTGCCAAAAAATTAATTTTCAAAGTACAAAATATTTTTACCACAATTCTGACAAATTTCTATAGCAAAAAATTGAAAAAAAATTAAAATAGAATAATTTTTTATTTTTCGTTTCAATTTTTGCACCTCTCCTCCCCTCCTCCTCCTCACCTCGTTCTACCAAAAAATCATTTTCAAAATCCAAAATACTCAGACTCTCATTCCCAAAACATCTTCATGCCAAAAAAATAGTAAACCCAGAAATAATTTTTTTTCGATTTTTTCCCTCAATTTTTTCACCTCCCCCACCTCCTCTCCATTCCTTCAGAAAATCCATCTCAGAAAATCCAAACTACCCCACCAGTTAGAAAAAATCGCCATAAACGAATCATCTACCTGCATTACTTTTTTTATGGCAGCGTCATAAATCCCACGACAGTATAGGAAACCTACGAATATCAGCACAAAGCAGAATCGACGATAATGTCTTCCATCCTACAACGCTCTCTAGATATAGATTGAAATTCGCTGTAGTCTCATAGTTAACTCGTAGAGTTCGCTCGAGTTGTGGCACTTGCTCTTCCATGGTGATTTTCCCCTTCATAATAATAGTACGGCTATAGATGGCGATACGATCTTTATGGTGTATTTAACTTGTTGCGGTTATCAACGATGGAAGCTGTTATTGCTTATCACATGTGTATTCACGTTTAAACGTGTGCTGGAAGCTGGAAGAGGTGTTGAAAATAATGATATACGAAGTGGCTTCCATTTGGGTGGTGGTTTTGTTGTGTGGCTGCCTGAACCTGGCCTGGATCCGTTGAAAGAATTAATTCGACAGTTTACTTATCGCGACGGCACACGGCGCGATATCAGCAGTCGTCAAACAGAAAATTTACTATTTTTATATTTTCGAATATCTGTTAGCTAAGGTCGTGTAAAAAATAATCACCACATGGTATAGAAAAACGCTTCAATATTTGGTTTTTGGAAAACCATACGCTATAGAAAAGCCTTCCACGCAGAGCAGCCGGAAAATAGTTAAAAACATTTTCATTACCAGGGCGCTATTAAATCATGCGGATACTTCTAAACGAGTAATAAACGTTAAATTATCGCCAAACAACGTGAGAAAATATCGGTAAACGATTTACAATCACGCCAACCCCGAGGACAAAATATGCGACTATGAAAGTTACCAGCGCCGAGCATTACGATGTTGTGGGGTGCAGAATACGGAAAGCGGGGGGTTGGGGGTAGATGTATGGTATCTGTTGTCGAAAGTAATTTAGGCCAACTCGCTAGCTTGAATGAAACAATAACTGCTTCCTTTCGTGATACGGGGTGGTTTCCGAGAAATAATGAATGTTTATTGGCATACAAGCATCCCCCTGCTTCGATGTGTCCTTCTCGAAGGGGTTTACTTGCACGTTGAAGAAGTTGTACCGTGTAGAGCTGGATAGCATAATACAATGCCGCGGTGCGATTCTTCTCTGTAGAATATCACAAGTTACGTATTTTATCGCGGAAAAGTTTGATGGGTTTGAGGTGTTTGTACGGGGGTGTTTTTGGAGCAGACAGATTGAAGTTTTCGTCTTTAATTAGGTTTATGATTGATTCTTGGATGCTGTTCGAGTCCAACAGGGTATTCGATCTCAATTTATAATAGTATTCTTTTTTTTTTTTTTGGAAAATATTGGCAAATTATCAATTTTTAATTCTTATTCGACCCTCCCCCTCCCCTCCCCTTTTCCCTAGATTTTTGGAATTTGATAAGTCCAGCAAGGCAGAATTTATATTTGGACAGCACAAATTATTCAATTATTTCTCCATTATATCCTACTTCGAAATCCTTCATTCATCTTTTAGCTTCCAATTTCAAATTTGGTCTCTCATGGAACATTCAATGTTGAAAATTTGAAAAATTGTTATTGAAATATTTTTTTAGGAAAAAAATTTATTTACTCATATTCGATTTTTGAGCAAAAATACATGAAATTGATGCATTGTGTTTGCCTATAGTCACTACTGAAGGGGTTGGAGAAGAGAATAATTAACTTCAAATTTTACATTAACAATTTAATTCCATCATTTTATGAAAAATTCGCAATTATTATCACTTTCCATCACTGCAAAATTGATGATAGGAAAAAAAATTGAATTTTTTTCGTTTTGATTCAAATATGGTACTCTCTAATTTATAAATCAGTGAAAATTATCGAAAATCGCTGCGAAGCAGTCAGAATTGCAGCACAGAAAAAAATCAGTGAAAAAATTTTCAATGAAAACAAATCAGTGAGAAAAATCACTGGAAAATCAGTGAAAATTTCACTGAAAAGTCAGTAAAATTTATGAAATTAGCGGAAAAATCAGTGAAAATCTTTGAAAAATCAACGAAAATTCGCTGAAAATCAGTGAATTTTGCTGATTTTTTCCTGTGCTGCAATTCTGACTGTTTATCAGTGACTTTTCACTGATTCGAAATGAAAGAGTAGAGAAATCATCAATAATTTCGCTGAAAAAACGTTCAACAAATTGTAAATTTTCAAAATTTTTTTGGAAACTCATTATTAAAACTAAAAGTCAAAATTTGTTTAGTTTGATACTTGGATTGAAGGGTTTTGGGCACTTTTTCTTCCAAAAAATTAATGTTGAAAAATAATAATTTTTTGTTCTAGATTGTAATTTTTTTTGCTTCTATCTGTTTTGTTGACGCTTTTTTGTGTGAAAAATTTCGAAAAATTCCAATTTTAGCACAATTTTTTCTTCTATAGCATATTTTCTCAAAATAAAATGTAAATTTCGAGCCCTTATCAGTTCTTAAGAAAATCTCGGTTAAAATGCATCCTCTCGTTGGCTTCAAGACAGCTACCACAAGGACCAATTTTAATCAAAATATGTATCCGTAGAACAATTTAAATTTTTTCACCTCTTGTGAGATCGGAGCCCTGCCTCGGTTTTATTTGAATTTGAAATAAATTTGCACTGGGACAATATTGATGGTCGTTGAATGTTTTTCGCCACATTCTAAACCCAAAATCTATCGTTTTTTCAATTTATGAGTATCTAGGACAAAATATTGATTAGTTTAATTTTTTCACACTATGGATCAATTATACCTCCACCTCTGAATCAGCGAAATTTATCAAAAATCACTGAAAAACAGTCAGAATTGCAGCACAGTAATAAATCAGTGAAAATTTTTTCGCTAAAAGCAAGTCAGTGAACGAAATTTACTGGAAATTAGTGAAAATTTACTGGAAATTAGTGAAAATTTACTGGAAATCAGTGAAAATTCACTGAAAACTCAGTGATAAGTATTTATGAAATTCGCTGAAAAATCTGTGAATTTTTTTGAATAATCAGTTTTTTTTTTCTGTGCTCTGCAATTCTGACTGTTTATCAGTGATTTTTCACTGATTCGGAATGAGAGAGTATAATAAGACTCTATGTAGTATTGATTATTGAAATAAAGAAAATTTCATTTCAAGTAATTCAATGTCTTAGGTTCTTTTCAGTTTGATTTTTTGTGAATTTTGGTCTTCAGAAGAGTGACTGTATCATTTGATTTAAATAATTTTTTATTTTAAATTGATACCTACTCTCGGTCTCAATCTGTGTTCCAAACTTCAGCTACGAAATTTTTTTGAATATCATGATTTCAGAACTCTTCATCAAGATTATTTCGAATCCATGAATTATTGTCTCATTTTGGCCCCCTCCCTCTCCTTAGCCAATTCTGACCTCACGTTTTCGAGCCAAAGCTTCATTTTGAATTTTTTGAGATTGAATATACCCCCATTTTTGTGAAAAAATACGTTATTGTCGCTTTTTAACAAAAAAAAAAAAGAAGAGTAAAATCATGAATAAGACATCCTTGTTTTTATTTTTATTAAAAATAACCCACTTTGATTGAAAATCATTGCCTAAATAATTTTAGGAAGGGAAATGTTCAATACCAGAAAATAATTTTTCTAAAATATTAAAACAAAATATATAAAATAATAAATTAGTGACAATCTTTCTCTTTATGGCCTCACGTGATACAGACATGAATCAAATTTTCCTGTTTTTGAGTCAGAATTTTTTTTTTAGATTTTTCTCACTCGAAATGTAAATTTTTCAAATTTTCTCAAAAAAGCAAAGCCACCATTTTTCTCAATACTTCTGAACCAAATTTCGAATTGTGGAGAGAGGAGACTACTCTCTCATTTTGAATCAGTGAAAAGTCACTGATAAGTGATAAATAGTCAGAATTGCAGCACAGGGAAAATCAGTAACATTTTTTGTCTTTCAACGAATTTTTTCGGATTTTTCAAAAAATTTCACTGATTTTTCAGAAAATTTCAGAGATTTTAATAACTTTTCAGTGAATTTTCACTGATTTTTCAGCAAATTTTTCACTATTTCTGACTGTTTTTCAATGATTTTCGAAAATTTTCACTGATCTATAAATGAGAGAGTACTTTTTCACATCTTCATCTCAACCTCCTTCAATCTGACTTCGACTTTTCTGATCCCTTCTGATTTCTCCAATTGACAAAACATCATAAATAAGTATAATTATTTTTAAAAATTCATGATTCAAAGGCTTTGAAAATTTTCCATATAAATTCGAGTTCCCTCCTCCTCCCCTGCTAAACACCATTTTCAAGTTTAATTTTCCTA
Organism: Pseudococcus viburni; assembly: GCA_033439095.1. Classification (NCBI taxonomy): domain Eukaryota; kingdom Metazoa; phylum Arthropoda; class Insecta; order Hemiptera; family Pseudococcidae; genus Pseudococcus; species Pseudococcus viburni. The sequence goes on along the minus strand of JAVBJF010000019.1, from coordinate 724,132 downwards.
TACTTTTTTTAATTTATGGGCTAATTTTTATTTTTTCCTCGATTTATGGAGCAAATTCTTCATCAATATTTACAATAAAATATCATTGTTTTTGAAAAATATTGACCAATGAATAATTTTTTCACTCTGATTCGAATCCTACTCACCTCGGAGATCAATTTTGGCTCATTTTTTGTCACTTTTGTGAACTTAATCCCTTCATCCATAGAGTCTAGATCAATACTAAATATTGATTAACAAATAATTTTTTCACCATTTTTCCAACCCTTTTGATCCACTTTATGACCAATTAGACACAAAATTTGATCCCATAGACTTCCATTTGGGTCCCAGATTTGAATTTAACAATCCTTTTACACTTGTTTAACACCACTCAATGAATCATTTCCCACTCTCACTTCAGACTCCCTTTCTCCTCGCCCAGCTTGAGCTAATTTTTCGAATAACTCTTGTAATCTACCCATTGTACCAGCACCAACTCCACTATCACAGACAAACACCCATACACTATAGTTTTGCTTTTTATTCGGTCTCGCGATATTACCGTTCGTCGTGTGCTAGTTCATCGGGGTGGCTGCGCGGGTGTCGCGTTTCGAAACGGCGAAAATTTCTTGATTCAAATGAAATAACATACAAAAGGTCGGCCTTGGCAACAACCCCGCATTTCCGTACACAATACACTAGGAATTGTGAGACCACCCTTTTGTTTCGTATGAAACAACGTAATAGACAAAACCCATCGCACCGAGGTTTTTTTCTCTCCGCCAACAACCAACTTTTTCCATACACCTTTAAAGGTACCTATATAAAAAAACCATAGCAAGTTTTTAGACCTACTTTTAACAACTTCCAGCACCATTCCAACAATAAAATCCGTCTATAGCTAACCGAGCGATTAAAAAAACTGCAAAAAAACTTCGTATAGATTTTTTTTTCTTTTTTCAAACTTCGTACAATTCCGAACGTATATCGCGGGACCCTTTCGATGGTTTTGTCGGCCGCGCGAGAGCCCAGCGAATTATTCAAATCGATCACAACCTCGTGAAGCCGTTGCCAAATTCTCGCAAACCATGAATTACAATTACCGACAGACATTCGGTATGGACGTGTCTTCGCATGTAAATGTACTCGGAGGTATCCACCTCGGATCGGGTATTTTTTTCCAACGTATAACTTCGCTCGACATTATTAAGCTCGTAAATAAACCTTAGCGTAGGATTGATTAAAAAGGTAAGTAAATCTACGCATACGTGCGAAATTGAGCCGGGGGCAGGGGGCAGGGGCCGGACCTAAACGTGAAAAATTACAGTCGCTAGGTCGTATAAATTATTCAAAAAAACACGTACAAAGTTTCCGTCGTCGCAGCTCCATCGTCTCTCGGATGTGCTGACACATCGGATTTTTTTTCCTGTTTACCCTTCTGCGTGTCGCTGGGGTCCGAAAAGTGAAATTTGCCAAACCCACGTTTCTTGTTCGTACCACAAATGGACGTGTGCTGGACTTTTCGTCTCCGATGTGGTGGTTTATTTTGCAAAAAAAGGGGTTGCTAAAATATTCCTAGTCCGGAGATGAATTTTATTACAAAATAATTACACAAATTGAACGAATTACCCTTCGAATTTAATACACGTATTCAAGGTCCCCGCTGAACTTCGGGTTAACCCCGAACCCTTCCCCATCGAGTGAAAAAAAATCAATATTCGAATAAGCGAATTCATATTTCACAACCGAAGGCAATTTTGATACCTCCTATATTTTTGACTTATTATACATTACAACACAGACTACGACGACGTCGGACCCACACACGTTTATCTATTTGCGTTCAGTTTGGCGCGGATTTTACGTACTATTTGCGACGCACACCGCACATATGTTGCCCAGTTTGCTTTCTGCTACATGCCCCATTATGAGAGAAACACACATACTGGGGAAAAAATACAAAAAAAGGCTCGTCGCCCTTATTAATTAATAAATACCCGTTAGCCATTAAAAACGACAACATTTGTAGTAAATTTATTTATTTTCCAAATATTGAGTGACCGAAACGTTTCGCGAATTATAAACGCTTCGGTCGCGTCGTTTTCATAGTAAACTTTCGTCTCTCCTGGTTATATTCGTAAAAGCTACAATATGCCTTATTGGTTCACAATTGGCCGACCTTAAATAACGTTCCAGGGTTAATGGTGAACCTAAATCGTGCCTATACAATTTTACGATACGATATGGAAACGTGAAAATTTTATTAAATTTTGAGCCGAATTTTCGTTCATTTTGTAAAAAAATAACGTGTTTTGGCGAGTGTTTTGTGTGTTTGATTTTTTTTTTAGATTTTTTATTGCACGATGTCTGGAGAAAATTTTCTAGTCTAATTTTTAATTTCGATTTGAGGTATTTTTTGGGAAAAAAAAAATTCTGATCGGAAATGAAACGTGTGGGGGGGGGGTAAGAGGAGATAATGATATTTTCTCGTTTGATACGTTTTGATCTTTGAAAAATATTATTCACGATTAGAATTTCAAAAATCTTTACCTACATTTTCCCCCAAATGAGTATATCAATGAGTGAGAAAAATTGGGATAATCTTCATCGAATGGCATAGGAAAGAATGCAAAATGAGCAGATCGAAATTTGAACAAGACCACTATTTAAAGTTGATGTAGTTTTTAAAAAACTATTTCTTTCAAAATTTTAGATTTTGTTTTTTCAGGCAAATTTTCAAATACCTAATTCTTTTTTTTCTCATTTTCTTCCATAAATTTATGACAAATAGGTATAGGTACTACAAGAAAGAAAAGTTTACACAAGAATGTGAATAAATTTTGGTTTGATTTTTGATCCTCTTTCTCAACGAAAAAATCTTTCCCCTATATTTTCTTCACCCCCCCCCCCCCCCACAAGACAAATACAATTTCAACTTGGAGAAGAATAGAAGTTTCAATTATTAAGAAGGGGAGGAGGAGGAATAGGTGGGCGAAAAATGAATCGTACCGAATTTTTCAGATTTTTTCGACTGGAATGAAATTTTCTCAATTTTTTTTCGATTCAAGACGTCAAATTTTGTACAAAAAAATCATTACATTTGTGAATTTCCTAAATTTAACTTGAATTTTTGTTTTAAAAATGCAATTTTCCAACTACAAGGGAGGGGAAGGAGAGAGATGCTGTTATTCTTTCTCCTGACAGTCCGATTCAACATTTTAGTCTTGAAATCGCGTTAAGATTTTAAAAAAATCGATTTTATTATTTCTAACACTAAAAAAGAAAAATGTTGAGCAACTTTTTTTCATTAAAAAAAATAGAATAAGGTAAAAGACAAAAATTCATAAAAATTATTATTATTATTTTTAAAAACAGAAAAATAATCTCAATTTTGAGACCTTGGAACAAATTCAGCATATAAAAGTTGCTCTAATTTATGGAAGAAAAAGAGAGAGACCGGGGGGGGGAATCACAATTTTAGTCTTCAATCATTTCAATATTTTCTAAAGTACGAAGATTGAAAAAAATTTAAGAAAAAACAAAGAATCAAATCATCGACGAGGCGTGTATTTCTTGAGGGGAGGGGGAGGGGGTTGTCCACCTATAATTAGGAGGAAATCGTAATTGAGATCTGTACCTTAAAAAAAATGAAAGAGGGTACTAAGCCTCTTGATGGACTTTTTTTTTCAATTGAAAAATCTTAAGGCAAATAATCCAGACTTTTATCGAAAAAAAGTCACTATACATTCGCATAAAGAAACCAAAATGAGTTTACTGGAACAGTAAAAAAATCAAAAATTTTTTATCAGATCTTTTCAACTTATTATCTCAAACACAATTTTTATATACCTAGATATGTTCCAGTGCTGGGGCTCAATTCATAAAATTGGTGACCAAATTTTATTGATCGAATTTTGGTGACCTAATTTTATTGATCGAAGTGTGGTGACCAAATATTTTACTGATCGGATTTTGGTGACCTAATTTTGAAGACAGCTGATATGCCTAGTAACGTTTAGTTAAATTTGAAAGAGCCTGGAAAAATGTTGGAAAATTTTCTTAATTTGGTATTTCTAAAAAAATCAAAAAACTATTTTTTCATTATTCTCACGTCACTAAAGTCAAAAACTCAAAATTTTACAGAAATGTAAAATTTGATTCCAATTTTTCATTAAAATCGCTAAGCAATTTTGAAAATTGAAAAAAAAGAACCCAGTGAAAAATGTTCAGGTATGATCAGGTATGAGCATGACTGAAACACCATGCCTGCTCATGCCTGATCATAGCTGTTTGCATTTCTACTTACCACTACTACTATATAATACACACTTGCTTATTACTTTCCTGGAAATCTTGGTTTAGAGGAGTACGCCACCATGTCGGGTTGATTATTAAGTCTAAAAAGTAGTATTTAAACATGATGTAGGAAAAATTTTTTTTCTCAATTTTGATTTTTTTGAGGAAATTTTTCGATTTTTTTGTTTATTACGATTTTATAAAATTTTTGGACATATTTCACGGATTTCTATTTCACCCCTTGAGGGGCTGGAGCCCCGAAAATCAAAATTTAAGAAAAAAAGGGTGGAAAAATCAAAATTTTGCAATTTTTTTGAGTGACATATGTAAATCTATGTTTTCGAGGGCGTAGAATACAAATTTGACAATATTTTTTACTTAGCGATGAAGGGTTGGGGTGAAAGAAGGGTGAGGGAGGCGGGGTGGGAGCGAAAAATGTGAATTTTGTAATTTTTCGAGTGATATGTCGAAATCTATGGTTTCGAGGGCGTAGAGTACGAATTTGACAATATTTTTGGCTTATAGATTAAGGGTTAGGCGAAAGGGGGTGAGGGAGGGGGATGAGACCTTGAAAATTTGAATTTTGTAATTTTTCGAGTGATATGTCGAAATCTATGGTTTCGAGGGCGTAGAGCACGAATCTGACAATATTTTTTGCTTAGGGATGAAGGGTTGGCGAGAAACGGGATGTGGGAGGGGGTGAAACCATGAAAATTTGAATTTTGTAATTTTTCGAGTGATATGTTGAAATCTATGGTTTCGAGGGCGTAGAGATCGAATTTGACAATATTTTTTGCTTATAGATTAAGGGTTAGGCGAAAGGGGGTGAGGGAGGGGGATGAGACCTGGAAAATTTGAATTTTGTAATTTTTCGAGTGATATGTCGAAATCTATGGTTTCGAGGGTGTAGAGCACGAATCTGACAATATTTTTTGCTTAGGGATGAAGGGTTGGCGAGAAACGGGGTGTGGGAGGGGGTGAAACCATGAAAATTTGAATTTTGTAATTTTTCGAGTGATATGTCGAAATCTATGGTTTCGAGGGCGTAGAGAACGAATTTGACAAAAAAAATTGCTTAGGGATGAAGGGTTGGCGAGAAAGAAGGGCGAGGGAGGCGGCTGAGACATAAAAAAATTTGAATTTTGTAATTTTTCGAGTGATATGTCGAAATCTATGGTTTCGAGGGCGTAGAACACGAATTTGACAAAAAAAATTGCTTAGGGATGAAGGGTTGGGGAGAAAGAAGGGTGAGGGAGGCGGCTGAGACATTAAAAAATTTGAATTTTGTAATTTTTCGAGTGTAAGTTTTCAAAGGCATAGAATATTAATTTGACAAATTTTTCTCTCAAGAATGAAGAGTTGCGTTAGGGGTGAGAAGTAGGACCTGAAAAATTCAAATTTTGATATTTTTCAAGTGACATATCGAAATCTATGTTTTCGAGGGTGTAGAATACGAATTTGGCAATATTTTTCTCTTTGAGATGAAGGGTTGGGGGTTTAGACATTCAGAGGGAGTAAGATCTGCAAAATTTTAAGTTTTGACATTTTTCTGAGTGATGTATTAAAATCTACGTTTTCGATGGCGTAAAATACGAATTTGGCGATATTTATCTTTTTGAGATGAAGGGTTGGTGTGGAGAGGAGGTGGGGCCTAACGAAATTTGAATTTGAAAATTTTTTCTGGTAATATATCGAAATGTTGGTTTTTGAGAAGGTAGAATACGAATTTGCAATATTTTTCTTAAAGGAATAAAAATTTCGGTTGAGTGTTCGAAAATTTTAAATTTTATATTTTTACTGAATCAAAATTTAGGAATAGCGTTGTCTTGGGAACATACGACAGGGCGAGACTTGAAATTTGTAATTGTTTTCTTTTCCTCTTCTTCTCAAGTCAACGTTTTTTCGGGAAAAAATGTCTGCTTTGACCAAGGATCTTATTTTCTACCGGGTGAATTTTTTCCAACTGAAACTCGTATTTAAAAATTTTAGATCAAGTTTTCTGCATGCTATTTCAGAGAGGCGATGCTGAAAAAAAAATTCATGTACCTGATACAACGTGATATTTTTTCTGAATTTTTCAGGTAGGTATTACCAGGAAAAATTGCAAAATTCAAATTTTTTCGGTCCTTGTCCACTCTACACTCCAATCCTTCATCCCAAAGAGAAAAATATAACCAAATTCGCATTTCACGCCCTCGAAAACATAGGTTTTGATACATTACTCGAAAATTTTCAAAATTCACAAATTCTGCAGACCTTACTCCCTCTACACCCCATCTCTTCATCTCGAAGAGAAAAAATATTGTCAAATTCGTATTATACGTCCCCGAAAATATAGATTCGATACATCACTCAAAAAATAGTAAAATTCGAATTTTCCACAACCTACTTTCCACCTCACCGTCAACCGTTCATCCCAAATAGAAAAATAATGTCGAATACGTATTTTACGCCCTCGAAAATATAGATTTCAATATATCACTCGGAAAAATTTCCAAATTCGAACCCTTCATCCCAAACAGGAAAATATTGTCACATTCTTATTCTACATCCTCGAAAACATATATTTCGACATATCACTCGAGAAATTGCAAAATTAAAGTTTTACATGTTCCACCTTCCACCCCTCACCTCAACCTTTCATTTCTAACAGAAAAATATTTCCCGCCCAGATTCGTATTCTACGCCCTCAATAACATACCTTTCGTTGTATAACTTACTCGGAAAATTTCAAAACTAAAATTTTTTCAAGTCTCGTCCCACCATTTACCTTTTCCCCAACCAACCTTTCATTCCGGAGAAAAAAATTGTCAAATTCGGTTTCTAAGTCCCCATAAACATTGATTTTGTCACATCACGCAAAAAAATGCAAAAACTTTCAATTTTTCTAGGTTTTCATTTCCCTTTCCCACTTAAATTGTAAATATTGAGGCTCAAGCCCCCGAGGAGAGAAATAGAAATTCTCTAGGCAGGAATTAAATTTCTACGTTTTACATAAGATAATACAAAAAAACGAAAAAATTTTCCAATTCGGTGAAAATTGAAAAAAAAAAATACCTACCTACTTTACGTGTAAGAATAAGTACGTTATACTTTTACTATAAATATTATACTCATTTTCCGACAAAATATATAGACATATATGTCAGCAGAAATTCAAGTCATAGGTACGCCTGAATAAAATATACAGTTAGTAGCGAACGCGGACGGAAGATGAAAGATACATTTTATGAGAGTTTGGGTGCCGTCATGAATGACCAGGCATGATCGGGCCTGGTCAAACCTGCTCAAGCCTGATACAGTTGGTAGCGGAGAGAAGAAAAAAAAGTGGTTGGGTGCCGTCATGAATGACCAGGCATGACCAGGCATGATCAGGCCTGGTCAAACCTGCTCAGGCCTGATGCAGTTGGTAGCGGAGGGAAGAAAAAAAAGGGTTTGGGTGCCGTCATGAATGATCAGGCATGATCATGACTGGTCAGGCATGGTCAAACCTGCTCATGCCTGAATACATTTAGTGCGGACGGAGGAGAGAAAATGAGTTTGGGTTCTGTCATGAATGCCCAGGCATGCCCAGGCATGATCAGGCATGATCAGGAATGATCAGGAATGATCATTCAAAAATCCAAGTTTTATTCATACATGATCTGTCCTGCTCAGTCATGCTCATACCTGATCATACCTGATCATACCTGAACTTTTTTCACTGGGAAGGCTTAATAGGTATCTCATATTTTAATAAAAAGTCATCACTTTTAGAAAAACATTTCAATATTTGACATTTTAATAAAAAGTCATCATTAAAATATATCCATGATCTGAAAGCTTTTGCTCTAAAGCAAAACTTGTGCAATTTTTCATTTCCCACTTTTTCAGCTCAAAATTTCCCAAAAAAGTAACCATTTAAAAAAAATTTCCAATCAAACCTCATTTTTAAAAAAAATTGACAAATTAGGTGGAAGGAAGGGGAAATCTCAAAATTTTTGAAAAATGAAGTCCGTGACAATTTTCATGAACCACGAAAATCTTAAATTTCAATAAAAAAATAGGTGAACGTAAGTATTTGATAATCCTTTATTTATTATACCTTTGAAATTTTTGGGAAAAAATTTTGAAATCTTGATTTTCTATGATATTTTTTTGAAAAAGAAGAAATGAAACGATCAGAAGAGTACGAAAAAAAACATGTACCCAATTCTCCCCTCCTCCCCTCAACGTCAAGAAGCAGCATTCGTGAAGAAAATTAAGTTTTTGCTGGACGTAAAATTTTACAAAACTGATAATTTTTTGCAAATAAAAATGTGAAAAATTAATATTTTGAATGGAAAATTTTTTTAAAACTCTTCCTACCTTTAAGAATTGGAAATTTGAAATTTTCAACTTATTCATACTTAATTTTTAACTTCGGTTTACGCCTGGAAAAGCTTAATTTTTTTTGCAATTCGTGAGTCTAAAATGCGAAATTGCAAAACGCGTGAAATCTATTTTGATGAAATATCCAATTTCAAAAATCTCCAATCAAAAAACTGATCAGTTTTTTAAAAAAATACACGTACGTAAATCGTTTTTTCTTCACTTCACCCCTCAACCTCCTCCCTCTTCATCAACATTCACCGTTTAATAGAGCTGCGTTTAATTACTCTCTAGACTTAATAGTTTTATCATCGAAACATTTGAACTCTTTTTCAACAAAGCATAAGGAACCGGCGGAAGGCCGATATGATAATACAATCTCAATAATTAAAACCCATCACCTCAGCAATCAACCAGCACAGTACACCGAGCGACGTGACTAAATCTCTCGTATTCTTTCGCAACTCGATTTAAATCCCCAAACGAACCAAGGTAAGGCAAAAAAAAGCTGCAATTTGATAATGCAAACTACATCAAAGAAACGAAGCAGACTATTAAACAATGATCAATTAATCCGACAATACGTTGTGCTAATCGACACGCGGTAATTATTTTTTATATTTCGGAATCGGTTATTTAATTTGATCGTATGTTTTGTTCGGTGTGTCGGGTTATCGAGTATAGGTCGAAATAGCGCCTCATCGTACTCGTAAAACCGACCGACAACATCACGTACTTATAAAAATCGACGGATGAAGAAATATCGACCATATCAATTAGTCATAAGGCGATAAAACTGCGCATAATGAATTGTATCAATAATTTACCATTATTTTGGTAATAGTTATTAGCTATAAATGAGATTTCATCGAAATAGGTGTGTATTTTCTACACACAAAATATTAAATAACAGAATAATAGTACTCACTTTTATTTCGCCAGCATTCTTGTATATGTGACTTTGTCTACGAAAAGGGACCGTTGGCCAAAATCAACTTATCGAGAAAAACGCGGTTAGAAAAAAGTCGGTTTGAAAGTTGAACTTTGAACTTTTGACTGAAATATCTCGAAAGCATAGCTTTCTAGAAAAAAACTAATTGCACTTTACAGAAAGGAAATTTTACGCTCTACAATTTATGTTCTATTCATTTTTTCCGTAGAACCCTTCCTTTACTCAGAATATTGACTTCAAGTGTCAAAAGTCATTTTGTTGAAAATTTTTTTACATATTTTTAAAATTTTTGTCACTTGAAGTGAATTTTCTGAGCAAAGGCAGAGTTCTACGGAAAAAATGAATAGAACATAAATTGTAGAGCGTAAAATTTCCTTTATGTAAAGTGCAATTCATTTTTTTCCAGAAAGCTATTCTTTCGAGATATTTTAATCGGAAGTTCAAAGTTCACTTTTATAGAAAATGTGTCTAAAATTAAGCTTCTTGGCAAAAACGAATGTACTTTCCAGCAAAAATAATAAAATTTGGAGTCTGCGGTTTATGTCATTGGACGGTTTTGGTGACTATAGGTACCTTTTCGTAGTTCAGGTCACACAGAGATACGTATGGCGGTATGGGTCTAGGTATTTAGCTAATTCTTACCTGAAACAGAGAAAAAAAAACACATTGTAAGAAATAAGATTTATAGACCGAAAAATCAAAAAATCTACAACTCTTCAGTCGATTTCAAGGTTTCGCCAGCTATTCATCCATTGAATAGATATTTTTTTCACGTCTCCTCGCAGGAGTCACCGGTCACGTAAAAGAATAGGGTAAAAAAATCCTTTGAAATAGCTAACGGTATCTTTGCAGTTACGTATTTCCTTCAACAATTGACGATTTTTTTTTCGCTCGGTGCCAGGCTAGGTCAGGTAAGCGTGAAAATGTAAGTATGTTTTAGTTTTACACGAATCGTGCCGGTGGAAAGAATCTGTCATCGTGTGTATGGTGAGTTGGATTTTTATGTACATAAATTTATCTTATTTTTGATAAATTTCTTAGATAATTATCTATCGATTACTTAGTCATAAGTATATATTAACTCGTCGTAAATTTTTCAAAAAACTCGTCGTGTTTGGTTAGTTTTTCTCGTACCGGTTTCACCCTCACTTTTATAGCTTACAAGTTGCTCGAGTTATTGCGAAAAAAATATACTCGTTGGTCCATACCAGCGCAAGAAATTCTACGTATGGGAAGGATAGGAACGTGCACGCTATAAATGTTACTGGTATGAGCGCGGTAACGGCGAAACATTTAAAAAATTAATGAAAGATAATGGGAGGTCCGTGGTATCAGTACATTGTCATCATTACTACCGCATACTGTGCGAGTATAACATTTTGGAATCTGGTATTTTATATTATTTATATCATGTTTTGGTTATTATCCTCCAACGCTTCCAGAATGGCGTATATCGTACGTATATTCCAGTAGGTGCTTATTTATCGGTAGTCTGCGCGATATGGGTAATCGATGTTTTATTAATCGAAGGTTTCGCGAACTTGTTGACATCGCGGTAGGCTAAAGAGATGGGGAGATGTGATAGATGAGTTGAGATTTGAGGACATGTATTTTTTTTTTTTTTTTTTTTTGATAAATGAGAAGGTATAAATTGGTCATGATTATGAGGTAACAATTTGGCGAAAAAAAGGACAATAAAAAATTCAAAAATTGAGACAAAATCAAATCCAACGTACCTCACAATCGGTGATTTCTAAAAAAAATTAAATTGAAAAACATATTTTACGCATTCATCTAGAACTGAAAATTTTCTCACTGATAATAAAAGGTGCTGGAAAGATAATAGGTATTTACCTAAACAAAAAAAAAACACGGTTATCAAAAAATTTTGTTTTAAAAAAATTATTTATTAATTTTTTTTTGTATTTTTGGCCCAATGATTGTCCTTCAATCAGTGAAATCATAATCAAAATTGGAGAATATAAGGGAGAGGCTGAAAATTCTAAAAAAATGGGAGAGGGACAATGAAACAGTCAAAATTCAGTGGAAAAATTGAATTATCATGTTATTTCAGTAGAATAGGTAGTCAGGATATTTTCAGTAGACGAATGGTACTTATCATTAATAGAACGAATAAAAATTTAAAAATTCCGAGATTTTTGGAATAAACAATCAATACTTTAAATCTCATCAGTCAAATTTGGTGAATTTATGACTCTCTGAATCAATAAAATAAATTCAACTAAAAATTTAAGATTAAATTACCGATTTTTTCTGACAATTTGAGAATTGATTGAGAAATTAACGATCTTTGACTGAAATATTGGTGAAATATCACTGATTTTCAGTGAAATTTATTTCGCTGATTCAAAAGGGCAGAATTCAGGGGCGTATTAACCAATAGGCGGAGTAGGCGACGCCTAGGGCGCAAAAATTTTTGGGGCGCATAATTCGGAAAGCCGTATTTTCTATAATATAAATTATGAATAAAAAAAATATTTTGAAGTTGTGAGAAAAATTATCTTAGATGCAGCATGTCAGATGACCCAAATTTTGAATTTCGACCTCTTAATTATTGTGAAAATTACTCACAACAGTTTGCAAACTGAATTGAAAATTGGCACAAAAAACACAAAACAAGAAAAAACACAAATTTTCATCATGTAAGTAGGTACCTAGTATAAAAATGTAAAAAAAGCGTAAAATTTGGTAAAAAAAAAGAAAATTTAAAAGCATGTGATTTTTACTTCAAATTGATGGAATTTTTTCTAACAACAAACTGTTAGAAAACAGATTATTATTTTTTTTAAAAACCATAATTTTTCAAATCTTGGCCCTCGCTTCGCTCGGGCATACGAATCCTAACTCCTGTATAACAGAAGGGGGTTGAGAATTTCGGCTTCTTTTCAATGATAAAATATTGATTTATAAAATTAAAAAATATTAACTTTTGGATGGTTTTTTTCCAAAAAATTTCGCCCTCGCTTCGCTCGGGTTCAATGCATTTACTTGATTTTTTCTTAAAAAGATGGTATGACACCTCTTTTTTTCCATTGTGAGCAAAAAATTAGTATCAACACCCCGGTTTCGGTGAAACCCCCTTAAAAAATTGTGAACAAAATAACCCTATCACTAACTCTCTGCTGCAAAGTGCCCTTTTAGTTCTCAAATTTCCGTTTTACTTTACTGTTTATCGAATAAATTAAAAAAATGTTACATGTGAATTTTGCTAATTTTTTCTACCCCCTCCCCCTCAGTGTATCTTTGAACTATTTCAGCTTTATCTTCAGAGAAAAAATTTGGGGGGAGGGGGGCGTTCGCTTTTGTCCTCGCCTAGGGCGTGAAAAATTCTTAATACGCCTCTGGCAGAATTGCATCAATTTGGGTGATTCAGATTTAAGGAATAAATATACTCGAGAAATAGATTGATTGAAATACTGATCGGACAAAGCGAGGGCGATTTTTTTTTGAAAAATTATGTTTGAAAAATAAAACAATGTCACTTCTTGACATTTAAACGATGAAAAAATCTCTTTGGTGAGCTTGAGGAGGGGGTTTGAGTCACCTGAGTACCTCCCTTGGGTGCGCCTACTTTCTCATTTCTGAATCAGTGAAACTTATCAAAAATCACTGAAAAACAGTCAGAATTGCAGCACAGCAATAAATCAGTGAAAATTATCTCACTGAAAGCAAATCAGTGAAAGAAATTCACTGAAATTCAGTGAAAATTCACTAAAAACTGGGTGGTTTTATGAAATTCACTGAAAAACCTGTGAAATTCTTTGAATAATTAGTGAAAAATCGCTGAAATTTCCTGTGCTGCAATTCTGACTGTTTATCAGTGATTTTTCACTGATTCGAAATGAGCGAGTACGATCATAAAAATAATTCCGATTGTGGTCTCTAACTACAAGTCTGCTCAAGGAAGAAACAAAGTTGACATTTTCAGAGGATGGGAGCTAAAAATTGAAAAAATAAATTACAAACACGAATGAAATATTTCCGATTTTTTCAACTCGAGTGTGATTTTTCTCAATTTTATTTAATTTAGAGGGTAGATTTTTATGATTTTTGTCAAAAAAAGTTGATAAATTTTTAAAAAATTTCCAATATCAACGAAATTGTTCGCACGAAAAATGAAATTTTACCATTGTTGAAGAAGACCTGGTTCTCTCGATTCTCTCATCATGTTCAGTACTTTAGTACAGCTCTGCTTCTGTTTTATATTTTGCCAAAATAGATAAATTTTTAAACTGAAACATCTCAGTTTGCAGGATTTTACACAGAAGAGGGGGGGGGGGGGGGTACATTCATAGCAAATATGCGAGGAGATGAAAAGATTCAATTGAATTGGATATTCTGATAAAAATGGACTCTTCGAATTGAAAATCGTTGCTGAAAAATTGAAAACAATCTTTCCAAAGCTCATAAAATACCGAATTTTGACAGGATTTTAGATCTGTATGTAGGTACTCTGAATTTTTGATAAATATTCCATAAGAAAGAATTTCAACTCATATGAACTTATTTAGCTTTTCATTTTTTATCGTTGCCACAAAATTGCGCAGACATGCCTTTTCGTTTTCTTAAATTTTTTTCGTTGCTATTTTTTTAAAGATATTTTTCATCCATTCCACTTCTGTTTTGTAATACCTACGCCTCAAATGGTGGCAAAAGGCCTCTATCATGATTTTTAAACATGATAAATTTTAGTGAAACAAAAAACACTACACAATTTTTTTGTTTAATGGAATTTTTCCAAGAAATTTATTTGAATAGAAAATCATTATCAAGTAAAATCTACATTCTATTTTGAATTTTTACAGAATAAATCAAAATTAACATTACTTAAAAGGCAAAGCATTGAAAATATTAAAATAAGAATAATTTTTCTCGATTTTTCCGATTCAAAATATGATATTCTCTATTTTTTATTCGATACGAACATTTTTGTAAAAAAAAGGTCTACCTATTTTCCCAAATAAAAATGCGATTTCGTTATTGAGAGGATAATCTGGTAAGGTTGTCTCCACTGTCTGGCCCTGGTTCCTGGTCTTTTTATTTTCTCTAAATGATGAAATGATTACCTATTTGTTGAAAAATCATGATAAAGACATTTTTATATCGACCAAATTTTACGACACGAAAAATCAGGCGTTACTGTGTCATGGTTATTTTAATTTGAAATTTGTAAGCTCTGAATATCCAAAAAAAATATTTTCAGAAATTTTGTCAAAATAAAAAAAATGATAAATTTTATATTGAAAGAAAATATTTCAAAATTATGAATCAAAAAGAAATTATATGAAGATAATAGTACATAATTGTTTCATAAAATTTGAACATTTAAAAAAATGTCTCATTTTTTTTAACATTCAACATTTTTAACAAAATCATCAAAAATTAAAAACAATAGTTTTTTTCATATTTGAAGACTGTTTTTAAAATTGATCAAGTTCAAAAACCTAACCAATATAAAAAAAGGTCTTTTGGTGTGAATTTTTTCATTTTTTTCATTCTGGAAAATGATAATGAAATAAAGCTTCCAGCATGAAAAAAAAATGCACCAAAGTTCCTTCTCTCATGTAAGTATGCTTTTATGGTTTTTGTACTTCTGTTATATTATTCTTTTTTTTTTTTTTTTTTTTTTATGAAAACTGCAGGATTTTAAGAAAAATACTATGTAGTGTCATCAGGGTTTGTT
The DNA here is from genome assembly GCA_033439095.1 of Pseudococcus viburni. NCBI lineage: Eukaryota > Metazoa > Arthropoda > Insecta > Hemiptera > Pseudococcidae > Pseudococcus > Pseudococcus viburni. The sequence goes on along the minus strand of JAVBJF010000019.1, from coordinate 708,848 downwards.
CATATCCAAAGCCAAAAAACACACCTATAATTTTAAATAGATATTTTCAAGGATTGCAAAAAAAGCAAACCATTCGAGAGCATACCTAGGTAATTTCATACGAAACAATAACAATTTTTTTTCAAAGTTTTGTTTAAATTTTCAAGTTCATCAGCCAATCTCATAAATCAAAAATAATGTTGATGCCAAATATTGAAAATGTTTCAAAGTGTGGATCTTCAACCTCATTTCCATTTTACTTTTTTCCCAGTCACACCTATGCTAATCAATCTTGAATTCATAAATTGAAATACCTTCGCATAATTTCATCATAATTCTATTACGCTGGCAAATTGAAAATTTTCTAAAAAAAATTGCCAACTCATTCGAAAAAATACTTTTAATAACTTTCTCTTAAACACTTGCAAACCACATGTCTTCCAAACTCGATAAATTAATTACAGATCAAGATCAACGCTTTTTTCACCATTTTGGCCTAATTTTCGCCAAATTACACGTACTTATATCGAAGCAGAAACGAATGTAGAAAAAAAACTAACCAACCACCGTCGAAGAACTGTAGATAATTCTTATCTTCGAGACAAAATGTTAATAAAACGATGCTACGAGTTGTCCGGATCAGCACATTACAATTCAAACCTATCCATTAACATCATTTAATATTCGCGCTATTTTAGAATAATTTTCATACTCGTTCGCATCGTGAAAAACTAGTTTTAATTATAGGTTTTACTTTCGTTGGGTATTTAAGCGCGAACCATCACGTACAATTGCACGTAGGTCTAGGTACGTCGACTTATAAATATATTGCTTTATGTGTTGTACATGCCACGTTTATGTACACTTCTATGATGCTCTTACGCTTTTACAGTACGTACAATTAGAAATATTTCTACTACTGTGAGGATTCCTCGTCCAATATGTATATATAAGGTGGCTCATTTTATGTTTATCTGTGGACGGTGTACGAAATGCTTTATAAACTTTCAAAGTTTCTGATTTGTGTCAGTTCACAAGATAATAAAAGCGTTGTCATTAAGTACATGCCACCCGCAAACGTTCAATAGACTGTGGTCCACGGCCTGATGGGTATATTTTCAAATGAACGCTATAAATAACCATTTCGAACTGGTTTTTTCCCTCAGCCAATGAATCTCGCGGTGTTATTAAAAACTCTATAAAATAAGCCGCTAATTTGATTCCTTTTCTTTGTAGAAGCTTCGAGAGTTGGTATCTTAATCGATCTTTCTTCTACCTGCGAAGGCGATCAGCCACCGAAAATCAAGAAAAACGTACGAGGCGGGCTGCTGTTTGGTAAACAGGTCATGAGAGGCGAATTTTTTATTCAAAATTTGTAAATAGGTATTAAACAGGCATCATAGCAAAATTTTTGAAGAGAAAAGTAACTTTCAGTAATTTTTTTTGAACAAAAAATTAGTAAAAAAAGACCAAAAAATGACCAAAAAGTAACCAAAAGTAACCAAAAATAACCAAAAATAACAAAAAATAACAAAAAAAACCCACAAAAATTCAATTTTTTTCGGGAAGAATTTTTTTTACAGTTTTCTGGTGGGTGGGTGGGGGGGGGCAATTTTTTTGTAGTTTTCTGCAAACATTTCAAAGATAAATCAACTGGAAAGACGTGAATAATGATTTCATTTATTAAATTCCTTTGTCAAAACAACAAACAAACAAGCAAAAATCAATTTTTTTATTTTTTTCTTAAAGAATTTTGAAAAATAGCAAATACTACGTAAAAATTTGAACTTTTGCCTGGAAGTGCGAAGAAAAAGTGACTTTTGAGGGGGAAAAAGTAACCATAGTGACCTTTTAAACGTGAAAAGTAATTAAAAGTGACTAAAGTCGAAAAAAGTGACAAACACCTTAAAAAAGTGACCCGCTATGATACCTGTATTAAATGATGGGAAATTTTGGGAAAAAATTTCGAATACTTACTCCAAATTTTGACGTTAAATAAACTCAATTTTTCACATAAAAATTTATGGGGTGAAAGTATCAATTTTTAGACTTCTTCGATCCGTATTCAAATTATTTTTCCATGTATGAAATTTTTAAAAAAATTTAGGAACTGGTTCAGAATTAAGATACTTACTAAGTAATCGAATCTATTATTTCATTAAAAATTCATTTTGAAATGAACTGATTTCCATTGATTTATGGCTACCTACACCACTTTTCAAGGGAATAAAAAAATGTTTCAAAATTTGATAAGTGTTTTAATAGAAATTTTGCAATTTTTTCTCAAAAGCACGTGATTCAATATTTCAGGGGGTTGATTTTTTTTTTCAATGTATGTTTTATTTTCAATAAGTATAATTGAGTCATTTTTTAATGGGGTTTCTGCCTGTGGTTCGGGAATTTTCTAAACATAGGATCTCTGTTTTGTTTTTTCCTGCGTATGATTTTAATTTTTTCTAGATTTGAGCTCATTTTTTTTGAATAAGTAAGGGATTCTTGGGGGGAGGGGGAGGGGTCTGTGCATAGTTCGATTTTTTCCAAAATGAGAAATAAGAGTTGTTTTTTTGTTTTTTCTCGATGTATGGTTGAATTTTATTCTTAATTTCGTTTATTTGAAAAAAAATTCTTCGTATTTTTAATTTTTTTTCAAAAATAGGATTGAGTTTTTTGATTTTTCCATGAATTTATGTAGACATAGGCTGGTCTTTTGCTTTGCTTTTCTATGTATCTATTTACGGCTTGTTTTTTCAATATGAATTGTTTTTTTGATTTTTTCCTGCGTATTTTTGTGTTTTTTTTTCAAATACGTGTTGTTTTTTTGTAATCTTTTTCTATGAATGGATTGGTTTCTTTTTTCAATACAGATTTTTTTTTTACTTTTTCCTTCGTAAGTATTTTTTGGTTCTTCTTAAATATTGGTAGGATTTTTGATTTTTTCTTTTGATTTTTTGTTTTGTGCTTTAAATATGGGTTGTTTTTTTTTAATATGAGTTCGTTGTTTGAGTTTTCCTGCCTGGTGTTTGTTTTTTATTTTTAAAAACGAGTATCATTTTTTGTTCTTTTTTCTGTCCATTGTTTTTTCTTGAATAAATACTTATGTAGGTAGTTTTTCGTCTTTTTCCTATGATTCCTGACATATGGTATGGTTTCGATTTTCGATGCCGGCAACTTCTGGAAGGGGTCAATGACCTAAAGTGATGTAAAAGGACGTAAATAAACCATTTCCGATGAGAAAAGTCGTTTACAGAACATAATTTTTTTTTATTCATTGAAAACAGTTCCAAATTTTGTTTTGCGTTTTTCTCAAAACTTTGATTTTTGAAAATCATTTTTTGACAAACTTTGAAAAATCATAGAAAATTCATTTCTCAACCTTTTTTAATGCGGTTTGCGCTATTCGAAAGGTACAAGTCTGTACTACTTAAAGAGCCAAAAAAGCGAAAAAAAAAAATTCCGACATATGGTCGGGTATCCCTGGCTGCGTCTCATATGGTTGATTGTTTAGTTTTTTTTTTTTTGGGGGGGGTCCAAGTGTGGGTAGTTTTTTTCGTTTAATCAATGCGTTATTTGATATACCTATAATATGTAGTCGCAAAATGGTGTTTTTAAAGTTGTTTTTTTTTCGATTCATGTTTTCATTTTCTTTCAGTATGATTTGTTTTTTTTTGTTTTTCTCCTTGTCCATTTCGATTTTTTCCTGCGTATTTTTTTTTTATTTAAAAATATAAATTTTTTGCATTTTGGTGTTTTTTAATGGAAGTCCTTTTTTTTCAAAATGAGTTATTGCTTAAAATTTTTCTAAACATGGACAATACAAGTTGAATTTTTCGACTCGTTTTTTTCCTACCCGTGGTTTGATTAGAACTTTTTTTCCAAATATAAGTTAAATTTTTTGTTTTTTCTTAAATTTGGGATTCGTTTTTTAGTTTTTTCCGGTACATGACTTGATTGTTTTCTAAAAATTTTTTTTTTGTTTTTTCCCATGTAATGTTCGGTTGATTTGTATAATAAGGTTTTTTTGAAGGGTTGAGGGGGCTTTCTTATGGAGGTATGACCTGATTTTTTTTAGTATGAGTTGCTTATTTGTTTTTTTTTTCAAGTATTGATAGCTTTCTGTTTTTTTTGCTTTCCTATGATTTGTTTTTTTTTCAAATATGGATTGTTATTTGTTTTTTTTTTGCCTGTGGTTTGATTTTTTTCTGCAAATTTCACTGGCCAAAGTCATAAAAAACTAGAGCATCTGATAATTTTTTCTGAAAATTTGCATTTTTTCCTCCCAAAATATTGAATGGATCCCCCCTCCCCCACTTTGGACCCATTTTCTCAAAAATATCCACACTGAAAAAATAATCATTCATACCTCTCACACAACAACACGACGAATTCCCATCCGAACAGAATGATATTTTCAATACCGCCTCGGCCAAGCTCAACGGCGGTCTCGGTTTCGGTCTCGATCACCATCAAACCGACGCATAAATCATTATCGGTGGCAAGGAATTTTTTTCCTATATGTTAACTTTCATAATACTACGCGAAAACATCATTTATTAACGCTACGAATATACACCGACCGGACCGGGCCTTTCGTACCGCAGACGAGGGCCCAGGGGGAAAAGGGGGAATTTACCAATGGTAAATTTCCAATGGATTCGTATGGACGAATATGGACCCCGCGCTGCATCGTAATGGACGCCGGTGCCCCGGTATATGAATACGGAATAAACCATAAACGCGCTATTCATCACCGCGTTTCGAGCGTATTTCGAAGTCTCCTACAGAATATTATTTATATAGGTTTTTAATTTTCTTCCGACCCCCGCCGCTGCAGACGCCGCGTACACTCAAATTCGTAATAATAAATCTCGTCATTTCAGCCATAAATTACCGAGTAATTTTCAAACTAAAACTAACAACGTAGCCAGCGGCCAGTATTGTCTCACGTTGTGAATGTTTCTATTCATAATGTATCCGCAGAGAGGCGAATAATTATTATCTCCGCGTTTCGTCGAATACTTTAATTAACTCCGGTAATAGATCATTTTTTTTCCTCGGATAATTTTTCGTTCACCGAGCATCGCGCCCCTCGTCTTCTTTTTCCACCGAATTAGATATCATACTCGGGTATATATGCCATTTCCCGAAATTACTGAAGAAAACTCGTTTATCCACGTGCATAGTGGAAATAGATAAATGCGGATATTCGAGGCCATCGCCACCAAATACGACAGGAAAGACGATACGATGTAGGCTGTTGTACCCAGACACACCAGCCGAAGAAGAGAAATAAAAACGCGTAAACACAGGGTTAAAAGATCGCAGCAGTTCGAAAGACTAATGGCGTTTGGACTATGTGCTCGCCACCTCCGCCTTGTTGGATGGGAAGGTGATTTTAAAGTGGGCCAAACCCGTACACGAGGCCGTTTCGCAATCAACCCTTATATAAGTGCCGTTTGAATTAAAGCATCGGTGGAATACGGTTCGCAGCAGGGTGGAGGTGCGCCGATCAAAGAGATTGCGGCGGAGAGAAGAGAAAGAGGGACTAATACAGCCATAATTCTAAATCTTGGTCGAAGATACACTAAAAGTCTCTCTGTCTGCGCCTTTACCGAGGCTGTGGTAAATGTGTAGTTAGGTAGTTGAGACGTTTTTTTTCCCACAGAGAGACCGATGGATGAGTATTTTTGGAGGCGGATGCGATTTTTTGATGGTTTAATTTAAACCTTTCTCGAGTTTTGGAGATGAAGTGAGATCAGTGACGTACCGATAGGGGGGGAAGCTTCCCCCTCCTGAGGAAATTTTCAACTTGTGAGTTGGGAAAATTGAACATTTCAACACATCAGTTGGGAAAATTGGACAGTTGGGATCAATTTTTTTGATGAAAAATAATAAATAAAATAGTTATTTCAAAAGATGGAAATCAACAAAATTTTCACCTGTTCCAACTCAAAATTGGTAATTTTCCCAACTCGAAAATGGTAAATTTCTCAACTCAAAATTGGTAATTTTCCCAATTCAAAATTGGTAATTTTCACAACTCAAAAATGGTCGTTCTCCCAAGTGATGAGTAAAAATGTCAGTTGGGACGATTAGTATTTAATTTTTTAATGAAAAATGAATAAATAAAATGGTTACCTATTTTAACAGTCGGAAATCAACAAAATTTTCACTTTTTAGTTGGGAAAATTAGTCATTTTCTCAACCTTTTCCAACTGAAAATTGATCATTTTCCCAGCGAAGAATTATTAAACCGTTGTAATAAATGATTTTTTGGAAAAAAAATTATTAATTATCTTGCAATTTAAAATTTTTCACTCGTCAACTAGAAAAATTTTATAGTTGTACTTGTAATTTAAAAGAGATTTTTTCACACTTTTCTTCAAAATTATTCCAATTAATTTCATTGTTCTTATTCTCCTTAAAACTTATTTTTGATATTCGAAAATCCAATTTTTCAAAAGCTTCGGCCTCGCTACGCTCGGCCATGATATATTTCTACTTTAATCATTTCAAAATAGAAACAGTCGATTTTTCATTAAAGTTTATTTTTCCAAAACATTATTTTATTGCACATTCAATTTGAGGTTTTCTAAAATTTTTGCCTTCGCTTCGCTCGGGCCAAATCCATCTCCTTATACATTGAAATTGCAAAATTTTATTGATGTAAAATTATAATTTTTCTTCGAAACTCCACCCTTTCTTCGCTCAAGGCAAATAAACTATTTCGTATGTTTTTTCAACTACAATGACATTGCTTGTAGGTTTAAAAAAAAATAATTTGGAGCACCTAACCAATGAAAAATTTATTCAGATTTCTTATCTCAAAAAGGGTCTTATAGTAATGGGTTGTAAAAACTTCAGAAGTTCGCAAAAATGATGAAAACGAGTAAAAAAAATCAAAAAACCTCGCGACTTGGGGAAAAATCAGTATACCTACATGTAAATTTTAAGAAATCAGCCGAAAAAGTTTGAAAAAAGTTGGATTGATTTGCAAATTTGAATCTTACCCCCTCCCCCTGGTCCCCTCCCTCCGGAATTCTGATATCGGATATATGTAGTTGGGAATTTTGAGAATTTCAGTTGGGATTTTCACCTCCCCCCCCCCCTGGAAAATGCCTTCGGTACGTCACTGAGTGAGATTGAGAATTGAGGATGGATTATCAATGATTTCTTTTCGCTCAGGGTTTGGCTCAGGCTCGAGCTGCTTAGGTGTAGAATTTCGTACAGATGATGGGTAAAAAGGCTCATCTATGGAGAGCTCGTGTCGATGTCGTGCAGTCAAAATCGACGTCGAAAATACGGCATGTACCGCCGAGCTCATTTGTCGTGTAATGATTCAATGTAGCGAGTGTAGGTATACAAGGGACGACGCCACTTTGTTTTCTTATGACGTCGTGAAATTTAATCCGCGTTTTTAACATCATTATATTACGGCTGAAAATGGTCATAAATTTATAGCTTTTTGTATAAGTGAGTCTAGAGAAAGAGAAACGTTACTTTTTAGCTAACTTTCGATGAATGTTTTTTTATTTTTAAATTTTTTTATTCATTTTTCCCCTTCAGGTTAAAAAATAGAACGGTTGTATTTTATATTCGGGTATCATTTTTGAAATATTTGACTGAATTTCTGTAATTTTTTGCGAATTACGAATTTTGAACCATAATTTTTCTGATTACCGACCAAAATTACGTAGATACATCAAAGATGTGGAATTTTTGAAATTTTCTGAAACAAATCAGGGTAGGTTCTATTTCGAAATGATTTGCTCGAGTTTGATTGGTCTAATTTTTTGGCACATGGGTTGCTCATATTTTATTTGAGATGAAAGATTTATATTTTACCAAAATTTTTTAAGGAAAGAAACACAGTTGAATTTTTCTTTTTTGCAATATGAGATGGATTTTTTGGGTCGGAAAATATGACAACACTGATTTTCAAAATTTTCCAGTCAGATTTTCTTCACTGTGAGGAAGAAAGTAGAATTCTATTTTGTTTGTATTAAAAGGAGAATTTTAGAAAATGCGACCAATAAGTACTGATTTTCAAAATTTTCCAAGTTCAAATCCACACTTACTCGCAGATCAGATAGGATTTTGAAAACTTCAACTTCTGAATTTCGAAGAATTGAAATTAATTTTCTTATTCATTAAGCCAGTGACAATCAGTGATACACAGCGTTGCGGAAAAATCAGTGAAATTACTGAAAATTAGTTAAATTGACTGAAGAGCGGTGGAAATTAACTGAAAACCAGTAAATTTCACTGAGTTTTCAGGCAATTAATTTATCTATTAATTTTTTACTGTACTGCTTTCTCATTCCGAATCAGTGAAGAAAAACTGATAAACAGTCAGAATTGCAGCACAAAGAGAAATCAGTGAAAAATTTTCACCGAAAGAAACCCAGTTGAGGAAAATTGTTGAAAAGTCTGTGACTAGCTGGAATATCTGACAAAAAACGCAATTTTAAATGAGGATTTGGAAATAGAAAATTTTCAGATAAAACGACAGATTTTCAAAGTTTTTTTTTAATTGAAATCATTTTGGTATTTCTATTTTTTTCATCACATCACTTCTGAAGAAGGGGAGAAGAGGAGGGGGAGAAGGGAAGCATGCCGATAAAAAATTCTGTCAAAATTCAATTTTTGAAATTTTCAACACGGCTGTCCTCTCCCCTCCTCCTCTTATGTTGTGTCCTTTAAAAAAAATAGACATGTCCTGCTTTAAAAAAATATGGACACATGTCCTTTTTTTTAAATATGGACACATGTCCTTTTTTTAAAAATATGGACATTTAAACAATTTGGAAACATGCCCTTTTTTTGATAAATATGGACACCTGTCCTTTTTTTGAAAAATAATATGGACACACGCCCGTCTCTTGTTTGAAAAATATAGAAACATCATTTTTTTTAAAAATTTGGACACATGTCCTTTTTTAAAAAATATATACACATGTCCTTTTTTAAAAAAATATGGACATTTAAACAATTTGGAAACATGCCCTTTTTTTGATAAATATGGACACCTGTCCTTTTTTTTGAAAAATATAGACATATGTCCCTTTTTTTTGAAAAATACAGACACATGTCCTTTTTTTGAAAAATATGGACGCATGTCCTTTTTCTTGAAAAATATGGACACATGTCCTTTTTTTTGAAAAATATGGGCACATGTCCTTTTTTTAAAAAATATGGACATATGTCCTTTTTTTGAAAAATAATATGGACACGCGTTCGTCCCTTGTTTGAAAAATATGGACACATCCCTTTTTTGAAAAATTTGGACACATGTCCTTTTTTCTGAAAAATATGGACACATATCTTTTTTTGACAAATATGAACCTGACTTTTTTTTTTGAGAAAATTGACATTACATTTTTTTTAAAAATATGGATACCATGTCTTTTTTTTTTTTTAAAAAAAAAAAGGACACTACGATTCTTTTTTGGAAAAAATTGTTCACTAATGACAACCCACTTTTAAAAAAAAATAAACTTTGTATTTTTTTTAAAAAAAAGACACTTTGTTCATTTTTTGAAAAAGTGAATTTACTTAAAAAATCATTTCTATGACTTCTTTTTTGAAAAAAACAAAATATTCTTGAGAAAAAACTGAAATACTTTTTTGAACAAAATTGGACAAAACTGTCTCTGAAAATATGAGTAATTCTAGATTCTTTTCTTCTCTACTCTTCAAAAGTACATTATAGATGTTGGGACAGTTTTAAACGAATTTGCTAATCAAAAGTAGATAAAATTACTCAGCAAAAAATTCTCGTAAAATTATACTAAAACGAGGAATTTTCCAATAAATTAAATGATTAGAACTTCAGTTAAAACACGAGTCGCCAAAATCCATTAAAACCGAGACAATCTCATCGAGTGAATCAGAAATTTAAAAAAAAAACCATCAAAATGATTTGGTATGACTAATGACTAAGATTTAAAATCACCCATACTTAAATATCAAATTCCACTTTTTTACAATTCCTCTTCCTCTCTTATTGTAAAACACTTATGTGTTGAATATTGTTAGTTTACAATCCAAGTAAGTACATGGTTAAGAAAAAGTGTTCTGGAAATCGAAAATGGTCTGCTTTTTTCTGCAATGAAGTCAGTTTCCAAGAAAATAGCAATCTTGAATTTTTTGAGTGCCATAATGAGAGGCTAAGCCCTCAAATCAACTGTTTTTCGAAGCTACTTGGGGAGAATTTTTATCGTATTTTGGTAGATTTAAAAAAAAATTGCTTTCCATTTCTAATGATAAAATTTCCAAAAAAAACTCACAAGTTGAGATTGATTTTAAAAAATTCGCAAATATAAAAAATTATAAATCTCGAGATCTACGAATTCCTCTCACAGAAATATCACAATTCTATGAAAATCGACCCCCCTCTCTCTTTCTCTTCCTCCTTCAATTTTTATTTCAGCGCATCACGTTGATTCAAAAGTAGACACTTATAATTTATCCTAAAAAAGTAATGATGACATTTTTCAAAACGAATTTCTCAGTAACTCGAATTCCTCGAAAAGCAACAATGATTTTTCAACCTTCGAATTTCAAAAATATCTCCACCCAACAAAGGTGAAAAAATAACCATGAGAAAAATTACTTCCAAAAATACCGCAAAAAGCCACACTTTGCCGCACGAATTCATGCACCAATATGCAAATTACATCGAAGAAAACGAAGAAAGAAAAAAGAGAATTAAAAAAAAAACCAACATCGTCCTTAACTGATAAAAATACTTCGGTTAATTCACATAATATGTAGATGTACATTGTACGTACGAGTAATACAGCAGCGTATTTAGACTGTCCCTTGTTAATTAGGGCAGCGATACAATAGGGAAAAAATATCTATACTAATTACGATGGAAAAAAATTTATTTCAGACGTCGCGAATATTTGATTAACCTTATCGACTAGAACTTGGTATACGTATTCTTATCAAAACCGATGTGCAAGGGCCGGCATCGGCATTGGTAGAGAAATTTATTCCAAGAAACAATTTTCTTCACGCCAAAGTGCTCGTAAAAAATTTCTAATTACGCAAATCTGATTTCTATTTTCTTCGTTTTGTACGTCGATAATACATCAATATATCCATCATTGTACATCATTACACATAGCCGCAATCGTATATTAAGCATAGATAAGATAAATATACCAAAGTATGATTAAAATGGGTACCTGGCCACTTTAGAATATATTTAATTGACAAGGTGGTCTCACGTACATTTACAATGAGCATAGACAATTTTGCCGGAGACCAAGTAATTCAACCATGCAGCAAAATGTCTCAGCTTGGGCAGATTCTTCCCCTCTCGTTTAGATGCATTTAAATAACAGTTGCATGTCAAAAGATAATTAAAGGAAACCCCTATCATTGATAAAGGTAGCAATCGCCACACCATTATAAACACACTGCATAGTCCATTGCATAGAATCGTCAGCACGTTAATTATACGAATTAAAAAATACCTAGTTACCCCTTTTTTTGACGAGCTGGTCAATTCGTCACACAATAGTCATAGGAGACATGAAAATTACACCTACATTTACAAAGAAGTCGAAAGCATTCGGCTCGTTAGCCATCTTACTGCAATTCTTGGTATCTACTGAACCTGAAAAAAAGTTCTTGCTATTTTCTGAATTTTTCTTCTCATTTTCATAATATATTTCTTGTTTTGATTTTGAATTCACTCAAAAAAGATACCCTTTTTTACGTATACTCGTTTTATAGGAAATTTCAAGCACTTTTTTGGAAATTTCATTTTGATGAGATACTACTTATTAGGTAAAAAATAATACAAATTCATGAACAAAATAAAAGCATTCAAGATGTCTGACAAATTCTCGAAATCAATCAGGACCTTTCAAACGAATTTTGCAGAACGTTTTTCCTGACAATGAGTTTCGGAAAAAAATATCCTCCACTTTGTTCACCAATATTTTCTGAACTGATGAATTTCAATTTTTTTCTAATCACCTCCTTCTCTTCTTTCTCTTCTTCATTCTTCTCTTCCTCAGAAGAGTGTATTCCAATTCGTCTATGAATTTAGCCCAAGCGAAACTAGTACAAAAAGTTTGGAAAATAAAAATTTCAAATACCTGCCAAAAAAATATTCTTGGAATGAATTTCATGGATTTTTTCAGTGATGTCATACCATTTTTTTTTCGTTACGTTACAATAAAGTGCTAAGTTTTTGAGTTTCGTTATTCGTTCCGGTATTTGTTATAAAAAAATGATGTACTTAACGTAATATTTTTGAAAATGACGTTATTTTCATTTTTCGTTATGTTTTTTCGTTAAATTTCTATTTTTGCTTAAAAGTGCAAAATCACTAAAGATAAAAACTGAAATTGCACTAAATTGCACTTCCACCTTCTAAAAATTTTTTTTCATCTCTGGACTTGAAAAATTTTTTCCAGTAACATTCTTTCGACATTTGAACTTCAAAATTTTCAATATTTTGACTACTTCTGAGGTATTTTTTCCACAAATGGGATTTCAAAGATCTAAGTTCAAATTTATTTCAATTTTTAAGTTCAAATTTTTTCAATTTAAAAATTGAAGAACTGCTTCCAAAGTGGCCTAAGTCAATTTTTGAAAAAATTACTTAATCAATTTTGAAGGGTCATAGCTCGTAAAGATCAAATTTTCGGAAATCGAGACATTCGCCACATTTTTAGTGTACCATTGTGTACATACATTTATTCTGGTAGCAGAAAAAATCCTTCAAAGGCATACAGATACAAACGTATTTTTCATTTTCTGAAAAAAATTCGATTGTTTTGACTTAGGTTTAAAAAAATTGTATCTAACCTTATTAATTTAAAATTTTTCTTTTCCAGCAGTAAATATTTTTTAAACTTCAATTTTGATTTTTCAACTTCTTTTCAATTTCATTACTTTCTAAAATTCTTCCAATTGTTTAGTCAGAAGAAATTTTAAAAAACATGAAATTGAAGCTTTTGTTCCAACGCAAAGTTGAAAAAAATTGAGGAAAAAATTTTAAAATTATTGAAAAAAAGTTTCAAATCAGTTGAAATTTTGAAAAATATAAATTTGAAAAAAATTCAAAATCCAAGTTGAGATTTTTAGAGAAATTTAAATTAAAAAAATTGTAACTTGAAAAAATTTAAATTAGAAAAATTTTAGTCAGTAGGTACCTATTAAAAAATTTTCAAATTGAATTTCTTTAATTTTTTTTAAATTCGTATTTTTTAAAATTTCTTCCAGCTCGGAAATCACTTTGAATTTTTGGAAAGCGTTTTTCAAAAAAATCTTTCAACCAAAAATAATATTGATATAAAAAAAAAATAAGTTTGGAAAATTTTGAGAAAATTGATTTTTTAAAGTGAACATGTTGCTTAAGAAAATAAAATAATGAAAAACTGACGAATTTTTTTATGTTAATTTCGTTTTTCGTTACATTAGGTACGTTTTTTGTTGTGATATAACTGGATTTTTTAACAATATTTACTTAAGTCAAAAAAATAAAATGTAAAAATCATTAAAATTCAGGGAAAAAAATTATTCAACACGAATGAAGATAGGATGAAATATTCGAACAATAGGAATTTTGAATACAAAATAAGGCATTTTTTAAAAATTTCATGACATTTTGTATAAATTTCATGGCATTTTTTATTCATATAAATTCATCGAAATTCCAAACACCAGAAAGAAAAATGATTTGGCCCGAGCGAAATGAAGGAATAAATGTTTGAAAATTGAAATATCAAATACACACAAATAAAGAGCGGATCATGAATATTTTATTACCAGAAAAGAATCTGAAAAAGTGTTAGGTAAGCACAAAATTTATCAATTTTTAGCAAAGTTGAAGAATTTGGCCTCGTTCAATCATAGCTGTTATAGAGTTTATCTACAAGTGAAGTCTGCTGGCAAAGGCGATGTCAGGATTTTCTAAAGGAGGGAGCCGAATATGAAGGCAACTTGGTGGTAACTTCAGACAAAAAAATCAAAATTTTGAAAATTTTGACCGAAAAAGTCAAATAATAATATTTCAAAGGAAAAAAAAAGACGACAGTCCCGAGAGAATGAAGCGAGGGAGAAATTTTTATGGAAAATTATAGTGTTGATAAAGCATTCAAAGGCAATCCTTCGATTAAGAAATTCAAGATGAAATTCTTTAAAATTCTTGCTTCTTAAAGAAAAAAAATAACAAAAATCTAGCGGTTTTCTGATTTTCTGGCTACTGAGGTCAAATTCTCGCTATTTTATGATCTTTATTGTTTTTTTTTGCCAGTAGACCCCATGCAATTGCAGAAGATTCTTTGAAAAACAACTCGTTCTTCGGCGTCGAGTGAATTTGATAAATTACCCACCAAATGGGAATCGCAATTAAGATACAAATAAGGAAAAGCATAATGTACTGTATCAACGTGTACCTCCTATACCGCTAAAGGGCGAATCTTTTACACTTTTTCGCCTTTTTGTAGGTGTATACGAAAGACGTTCTTAATACGGTATGTTCGCGTTTAGAAAAAGCCATAAAAATTCCTTATCTGGCACCGGAGTAAAAAAAAATTAAAAATATCTTCTTTTAAAATGGTTACTCCTTTTTTGATATACGACGACTTTATTATCTGCGAGCATAAATAACTAAAATATGACAAGTGGTAATAGGAACGGAATCATTTAAGAAGGTGCATATAGCTGCAATTCGGCTCGCGCCTCGTGCTACAGGGTGTCTAAAAACGTACCGGAGCTGAGAGGCGCAGACGCACACCCCTCTGAAAGACCGTTCGGCAAGGCATATGCAAAATTTGGGCTGTTTTTCGCGCGTCATAAAAACTCATTATCGCGATAAGCATTTTTCGCAGAAACCGAGCCATACGCCGCAGCATGGTATGAAAAATCGATCGAAAATTGTAATAAATCAAAATAGTACCTACGTACGAGGTGGTCTCGGTATCGGTGTCGTCGTCGAAAAATGAGAAAAACTTGCCATATATGCGACTCACCGCGAAACTTTCGAGCTACCTTGCCGCCGCAGCCAGCGTCGGAACCGATGAATTTTCTAAACGCATCGTTATGTGTGCTCTTTTTTCCTATTTTGCTCCTCCCGCGACAGTGATTCAGATTAACAAAAAATACGCATACAAAAAAATATTTTTCTTATACCCCCTAAACTGTTCTCATTATGTGCGAGCACGAACCCCATTATTTCCTTAAACGAGAAATGGCGTTGATAACCGCTTCGTGTTTATAAAATATTATCAAGAATATTGTTTACGAGGCGGAATAATATGAAGAAATAATTCACCTCTGCGAGACGCGACGCGATGCGATGCGTTCAGTTTATCGTAAAACTCTCGCTCTCACTATTCTCCAGGATAAGGTGCTAGTTTTAGTTGTAGTATTTAACGTTCGGGTATATATTATCGAATTACTATGGACAGCGTTTTTTTTTTTGAATGGACCGTTGGATTTGATGAATTAATATGACAGGTGCGAAAATAGTTTGTCTGAGAATTAGCCAGTTGGAGATTTAAAATTTGGGATATTCGATGAGTTTGACTGAATTCCGGATGTTGGACGAATTATCGAGATAAATGCAATTTTTCAACGTCAGCATCATTACTTTTTCAATTATGCAACTCTGGAAAATTTTTATATACATGAATTTTTTTATTCCCTTGGTCAAGATTTTCAATTTTTGTGATATGAAAATTTTTCCCCCATGCATATTTAACGAGTTATCAAGTTTTAAAACTTTCTAAGGGCTGTAGTCCCTTCAGTTTTGTAACCAGGCAAAATCTGCATACTAATTACTTGATAGACCGGATTTAGTACTTCAATTTACAAAATTTGGAAATTTTAGGGCCAAATACAGCTCCCTTCAGTAATTTAGGTAGAGCACCTGAAGAAAGTTACTCTTCATGATGGTTTTTTATACTAAGTAAATATTTTCAGGTAGAAGTTTCATCGTGGAGAAAACATCCGAAATTTGAATAAACGTCTAAAAATCGAATCCAGAGCCAGTAATTTGGAATATGTTCACGTGTTGCTCGATTTTCACCCAAAAAGCAATTAAAAAATGAATACTTGTCGTTTGAGGAAGGGGGGGGGGGGGTAAAATGTAATCCAATGGTAGAGTTGAAAATGGCGATCAGCAGTATTTTTTTTTTGAAAATGGTTTAATGCGTTGATTTTTTTTGAAAAACTCGAAAACCAAAAATAAATAGAATTCTGAGGTGGCGGGGGGGGGGTGAAAATGTTTTCTAAAATTGGGTAATATTTGAACATGGATTGTTGGTTTTTTGGGGAGAATTTTCAGAAAATGCCGGGATTTTTCTATGTTTTTTTTGAAAAACTAAAAATAGTTTTTTTTCTAAAATTCTTTTTTTTTTGTTTTGAAACTGGTTCACTTCTAATTTTCAATTTCTGTTCGGAAGAACCTCAAAAAATCAAGAATAAATGAACCTGAAAAATGTGTTTTAGATGAAAAATCAACATAAAGTATCAAAAATGCAATTAACACAATATTTTGGGTTTTTGAGTTTTTTTCTGAAAATTACGTTTTTTGATTTTCGTTTTCTAAAAAAATAGCTTGGTCCATTTTGATTAATCCGTTAAAATAATTTTTTTTGTGTTTTTCCCCTGAAAATGGTATGATTTTTTTCATAAAACGCTAGGTACCAAAATATTTTTTTGAAAGTAGGTTGGCCCATTTTTAATTTTTATTTCTGAAAATCACTTGTTTTTGTACGTGTTTGCATGTGTTTTTTCAAAATGAAGTATCAAAAATTCAATGAACACAATATTTTGGTTTTTTGAGATTTTTCTTAAAATGAAATTTTAAGATTTTCGTTTTCTAAAAAATAGCTTGGTCTATTTTGATTGATCCGTTAAAATATTTTTTTTTGTTTTCCCCTGAAAATAGTATGATTTTTTTGAAAATAGGTTGGCCCATTTTTAATTTTAATTTCTGAAAATAACTTGTTTTTGTACACGCGTGGATGTGTTTTTTTTTTTACTGAAAAATGAATTCTAGAAAAAAATAAGTCAAGACGTACTACTGCTACTCTATAGGAAAGCGAGAATGAAATATTTTGAAAAAAAAATTATATTCACTATAGAATTTTTCTTGAAGAAACCTTCACGAAGTTTCCTCCACGAAGTTTCCTCCAAGAATAACAAACGGTTTCATGTTCGGAGATTTTCCACAGGAGAAAATTCCTGTTTTGGGGGAAGAGAAAGGGCGGACTAAAATGGTTTTAGATTTTCCATCAATTGGTGTTCTACAATGTTTCCTCAATTTTGATATACCTATCCACTTTTTAAAATGAACCATACGAGTTTAATTGTCCTCAAATTTACGAGTATGTTATCATATTCAATAAAATTTTTATTCCAAAATTTTCAATTTTTGAATTTTCCCCATTTCCATTCCCAGAGATGTCTCAAAGCATATTTAATTAAACATTTGTTTCGAGGAAAAAAGAAACAAGACAATGGAATAAAATAATCTTCTGTGGAAAAATCTTATTAAAAAAGTCCTTCTAAGGATTTTTGGAGATTCGATTCCATTTTTTGATCTTTCAAATAGGGCTACGGTAAAATTCAAGGGGAGAAGAGCTAAAATTCAAAATAATTTTTCTCAACACTCGAATCTGTTTTGAGGAATATTTTTCCAAAATCCAAATAAGTGAATCGTTTACCCCCAAAAAATGCTATGTTTAAAAATCACACTCTAGAACGAGACATATTGTCCATTTTTTCAACAAAAAAACTCTCAACGGGGCTTGAACGATATTAGATATGTACTTGAGTATGTAGTACAGCTTAGGTAAATAAGTCGAAGAGCACTTTTTTCCAATTGGACATTATTTATGTCCCTTTCTAAAGTGCGTATTTTGAGCACAGCACGTTTCGGAAATGAATGACTCAAATAAGATCTTCGAAGAGGAAAAGAATAAGTCCAAAATTCAAAATTTCACTAAAAGCAAACAGTGAAAAAAATTGTTGAAAAATCAGTAAAATTTCTGAAATTCGCTTCAAAATCAGTGAATTTTTTTGAAAGAACAGCAAAATTTGCTGAAAAATCAGCGAAAATTCGCTGAAAATTAATGGATTTCACTGATTTTTCCTGTGCTGCAATTCTGACTATTTATCAGTGACATTTCACTGATTCAAAATGAGAGAGTGTTTCTATATCCAAGCTCACATTTCTTTCACAAAGGAATCCTGGATCTCATTTTTGGATGCTGATTTTGACCATAGTAAGTTTTAAAAATTAAACTGTTCCGGGGTGGCAACCTTCATATAGCACTCTTTTAATTTGAATCAGTGAAAATTCACTGGAAAAATAGTCAGAATTAAGTTACTAAAGAATCAGTGAAATTTCACTACCAATTAATGAATTTTCATTTTTGAATCAGTAATTGAATCAGTAGTTTTTCATTGATTTTTGCAGTGACTCAGTTTAGCGATTTCATCAGTGAATTTTCACTGATTCAATTCAAGAGAGCAGGGCCACTCAACAGCGAAATTCAAATTAGGTCTGAAATTAGTGGAATTCGTATTTAATAGGTTTTTAGTTGTTACGATTGCATCTTAATTGTAGAATTTTTTTAATTTTTCCAATTTTTCCAATTTTCTAAAATTCCAGAATTTCCCCATGGTGCTGTAATTAGTATGAAAACTTGGTCTGATCCAAGTATAGAGCTGAAAAAGGGTATACAACCCATTTTCTACCTTAAAAATCGATTGGAAGAGCTTTCGAGCCATTCAGGAGTCTTAAAAAAATTTACTAATTTTTTAGTGGGGGAGGGGGTGCGTCAAATTAACGAAAGACCTCATGTTTCAGCAGAGTCGAACTTTGAAAATTCTGGCAACACTGAAAAAATCCAAGTTGCCACCGCTAGAACTATTCAAATGAAGTCTCAGAAAAAAAAGAGAAGAGGAGTGAGACTAAAATTCAAAATTTTTCAATTTTATTCGTTGATTTAGATTTCCAAAATGCATATTTTCAACTTTCAGTATCCCTTTTCTGAAGGCATTTCAAAAAGACAAAGTTTAAACGTTGGATCTCCTTTAATATCATTTTTAGGTAAATTTTGCACATAAAAAATTCCATAGTATTAATCAATGTCTATCATTCGAGTTATTTGAGAATTTTGTCCTAATTTGATATTTGACGAGTTATCGAGCCTGAAAATTTTCCACCGACAGCAACTTTTCCAGTACCACCTCTGGAAAAAATTGACAAAATCATTCAATTTTCATCAGGGCCAATTTTGTCCTCCTCGAATACCTCATAGGACATCATCGAACTCAAAAAAATCCCAGACACATTCTTCTCCACCGATATCGCACCGAAGCAAATAAAATTGGCAATAAATCACACAAAATAAACTCAAATTAAATCCAATCATTCGATTTCAATCAATCAATCAACGCGATCGCATCATAAAAATGGCACGATTTGTAATATTTCTAGCTGGGCAATTTTCTCCCATTACTTCTACACCAAGTACGAGTACGAAGCCAACGTGCTGTTAAACTTTAGGCACCACTAAACCGCGCTTCTTATTTACGACTTTCGTACTGCTATCAACTTTTGGCGATTGCACAGAAACAGACAACATTGTGTAGGTGTCGCTTTTTAAATGCTTTAAATTAAACAATTTCGTATTTATGTGCGGCTCGACTCGCGTTCTCTCGCGAGCACATATGTAAACGTATTATATGATTTTTCATCGTCAGATTAACCTTCGTAGCATAAAACACATCTCTACACTCGATTCTCGCTCTCGAGTACCACCAACACATCGTTCTCACTTCTCACTCTCGGCAGAACTATTCTTCGGCAAATTACCCTTTCTGGACCAATACCTCTGGCGAAGAATCGCTATATTCTTGCACCGGCACTGGCAAACTAAATCGAATTAAAAAACAAACAAAAAAGGTAACGGTTCGTCGAATGAATGGTTGGTGTTTTGTATTTTTCGGCAACACGTCGAGGTATAAAAGGTGTGTCAAGATGTAACTCTCGCAGCAGATGCATTCGAACTTCCATCATGGCAGTTAGGGGAAGTCGAAGGTCGTCGTTTGGATACCATGGACTAGATCCATCTTTATAGTTGGTTCAGTAGTTAAAGCAGTTGGTCACGTAGTTTTATCAAAACGTATACTCGTACATTTTCATATGTTCTTATATGCCAAAGCTACGCTACAACCATGCAATTAAATTGCTATCTAGTTGGGTATCGTACGACTAAAAATTATCAACGCGTCGTGTCTGCAATTGTAATATGCTGAAGACGCGAGGCGACGCATTGACCAAAAAAAATTTCTTCGGTGAGTCGATTCAAACATTCATTTATTTATCTTAGGCTAATTTATTAGTTTATTATCGTTTTTCAATTTCTATAGGCCTAGAAGTAGAAAATATCCCTGAAATGTAATATTTTCTCTCTCCTGTTGGTAATTTTTCATTGATTTAATTATTAGGTGCATGAGGTGTATAAATTGGTGTGATGGGGCTGCGATGGCGGTCAATTGGCGCGTGCAAAATGAAAAAAAAAAACTCGCCAACTACAACGTTTTCCGTATCAATTCACGCCGTTCCGTTCGTTGCTGTACCTACTCTTCTTCTGCCCTCTCTACGTTGTAAATTGCCATTAAAACAAAGACGCCCGCGTAAAATAAATCAACGAAATGCCCGACGCATGCGTTACACATTATTCAGTACACTTTTACGCTACACCATTAACGATTAGCCTCGATATATTATTTTGTTATACTTACTGGTGTACATTTATATGTGTATAGTATGCTATAAATGCGAAATGTAAACATGAAATTTTAGCGAGTACCTACGATTCCGTCGTCGCTACCGGGTAAAACTACCTATAATGATTTAATTTTACGCGCATGGAGTATCGTAATGTGTGCTTATGGCGGCCCCTTTCCCCTATCTGGTGTCGGTTTCACCTATTTCGGATGTGTTTTCTTTTCAGGTTACTGGGGGTTCAAAAAAAAAAGTTTGAATGTGCTTTGAGTGGAAAATGTTGAATTTTACGATTTTTGTAATTTGTAGGTCATTTTTTGGAAAAATGTTTAATTTTAGAGTTACTCAAAAATATGTTTTTTCACAACCAGGGCCTATCAAAATTTTGTAGATTTTTAAACGAAAGATAAAGTTTGGGAAATTATGGGTTGAATGCGTCTTATATTGGATCACAAATATTTCTTCGATTTCATTTTCCAATTTCTGCAATTTTTTTCGTAATTTTTTACAAAATTCAAAAAAAGTATCCAGGATCTAAGAGAGTTTTTTTTATTACCTATTGAAAAAAGATGGAAATTTTTCTCCATCTTGGCGAGAAAAATTCAACAGATTGCGCTTTTATTTGAACCATTAAGCGTTAAGTATCATTTCTGGTTCGTGCGCGAAAGCGAAGGATTTCCATAAATGAAGATGTAGGAATCTAAAGTTGGCAAAATTATCTCAATTAAGGGTATATCCGATATATACGGTTTATTCGTTACCATTTTACTTGATAGAGAATAAAATTGACCGAAGAGCAGATTTTCGGGATAATTTAAATTGGTTACGGATTTATGGATAAAGTTAAGTTCATTTTCACAAATGAATATGAGAAATTTTCGTATTTTGATCAGTGTCCTATGATTAATATTGAGGTGATAGAGGGAGAGGGGAGACAAATATGAAAAATCCGAAAATTCACCAAATTGTATATTTTTCTAGTCGAAGAAGTTAGATTTTGACAGAACTTTAAGCAGGGATTTTTCGCTGTTTTTGTGCGAAAAAGGAAAAAAGAAAAGTGCAGTTTGAATGGAAAAAGCTATTTGATTCAAACTGAATTTGAAAAAGGATATTTGATCAATTTTTTCAAAAAATTGAGATAATAATTTAATTCTGAGTTGGAAAAATTCAAGTGGCCTTTCCTGTAAGGCAGAATCTGGCCGATGGGGTGGGGAAAGGGAAGTGGAGATAGCTTTCACCACAATTATCATGATATACTTAATTACGTTTTTATTCGGGAAAATTAGATTCGAATTGAAAAATTTTCAAAATTATTAATGGAAGATTTTTGGAAAATTTTTTAGTGAAGAGTCAAAAAAATGGAAAAATATAATTTTGAGTCGAATATTAGGAAAAATTTGATCCTGGTTAAAAATTTTCAATTTTTGTTTCCTCTTCTCTTAATATGCCAACTTTTGGTTTGTTTTGCTTCAGGAAAATTTTCTTTGTATGCCATGCAAACGTTTTTGAATTTTTAATTCCTTTTTATGGAAATTCTAGATTTTGAGAAACAATAAAAAGAAGCTGGCAGGAATCTATTTCCATTAACTTTTAGGAGTTTTTTTTAGGTTTTTTAAAAAAAAATTCATGGGTTTCATAAGTGCACCCAGAAATTGTATAAGGAAGGGGCTCAGATTTCAAGAGAAAATGGGGGGGGGGAATCAAAATTCAATGAAGAAGTGGAGTAGTTAAGATATTTTCAGTAGGAAAATAATAAGTAACCTACCTACAAATTTGAACGAAGAAAAATTGAAAAATTACGCAATTTTCTGATTTTTTTTAGTCAAAATTCTGATAATTAGGACATTGATTGAGAAATTAGTAATTTTTGACCGAAAATTCAGTGAAAAATCTCTAATTTTCAATGAAAATTATTACACTGATAGAAAAAGACAGAATTTCTGCAAATTCAACTGATTCAAATTTAGAGATTGGTATTTTTATTCAAGAAATAGTTATTAAAACAAATTTTTTTTAAATCATACTCTTCTTTGACATTTTTACACTGAGAAAAATGGAGAATGAAAAATGAATAGAAAGTGTTGCAAAAAATTATAAATTTTATTCAAAAAAAAAATAACTTTTATTCAAAAAAAATAATAACGGGGCACCATTCGCAAAATTAGCAATTTTTATCAAAAAAAATAATAAAATTTATCACGAAATTTGGTAAAGTTTATTGCATAGAAAATAAAGTTTCGTCAATTTTGCGATAAATATTATTATTTTGCAATAAATATTATTATTTTGCAATAAATATTATTATTTTTTGAATAAATTTTACTAGTTTTGTGAATGGTGCCTTTTTATTATTACGTTTAATAAAATTTATTTTTTATTTTTTTGAGTGTATGTTAAAAAAATTACCTTGTCGAGCTTAATAGAAGCTCGAGCCTCCTGAGCCCCCCTTTGGTGCGCTTATGATGAGCTCAATAGAAAGAAATTATTAATCTGAAACTTTAAATAGACCAAGCACTCCAAAAAATTCAATGACTTTTTATTCAAGTGTCATATTTTGAGAAATTATGAAAAAAAATTCAAGTACTTGAACTAATTGATCATTTCTTAACTTTTTTGATTAAAATTTTACAGATAAACATTTTTTGTTCAAAATTTATCAACTCTTCCTCCTAAATGCAACTCAATCAGGATTGGACTAAACGGGGAGCAGAAAGAGCAGTTTGCCATTAAATAATGGAAATATTTCATTTTTGGTCAAAAAATTAAATTTGAGTCGAAAAATTTTCAAAAGAGGTAACTTTTTTCCTGGGACACGTTTTGAGATGGAAAATATAAGAAAAATCGTACTCAAGAGAAAATGCAAACAAATTCCATTTCAGCCCGAAATTTTTCATTTTTCCCCCCTCCCCTCCCCTCGCATTCATTTTTTTCAAATATCAGTAAAAATTTGGTATGAAAATTCGAAATTTCAAATTTTGATATTATTAATTCATAAAAATGAATTGTAGGTAAATGGTCATAAGTGAAAGAAATCTCAGAATTTGTTATATCATTAATAATAAGTTACTTAAAAAATTTCAAAGAAAAAGCTTACAATTATCTCAACTTAACAATTTAAGAAGGAGACAATGAAAAAAATTGAAGAATTGTTAATAAAAAAATTCCGCCAAAAATTGCATCGGGTGAAATTTTATTTTATTTTTATGGAGGTGTATACCCAACTCAATCCAATTAATTTTTCTGGAAAAGAAAAAAAAATGGTGTCTGAAAAAAGTGTATGCGATTAAATCTGAATTAAAACATAAAAATTATAAATATCCAAATTTGATAAAATTGCCTGTAATCGATTCAAATTCATTTTTACTTCAAAAAAAATTCTCATCAAATATAGTCAAGATCGAATTTACTCAGGTTTCAAAATTTTAAAATTGTGACTTCCCCTCCAAATCACACCTAGAATTTTTTAAATTGGGGCAAAATAATTTATACCTAGGACTTGAAAATCGAGTGAAATTGATAGGTATCTAAAGGTGGCAGAATCGACTCCAGAAAATGAAAAAAAAAAACGATATGAAAAAAAAAAATTAAAAAAACATAAATACCGAAAAAATTTCGAAAGATATAAGGAAATGGGCAAAATTTTCTGAAAAAGATTTCGTTCGAAAATCAACGAACATTTAATAAGAGAAGAAGTGAAACCAAGGTGTCGGATTTTGAAATTTTCCAAAAGGAATTAAAATTCGAAAATCGTCGCCACCAAAGCCATCTAGCCTTATGCCAACCAGTGCATCGCCCCTCATTAATACTTTCAAAATCTCACAAATTTTAGAACAGAATAGTTTGCTAATTTTTCCATTCGAATTATTTTCTCAACTTGGCAGTTTTCAGCTTCCCTCTTCTCTCTTTCACCTTTTCATTAATATTTAATTGTATTGAACTATTGAAGTATGAGTCTCGTTCACAGCTTTAAATTCATATCTAGGTACCTATAGATAATTTCTTCGTGAAAAAAGTTTTGAGAATAGTTCAAGTCGGGGGGTAAGAGAAGTTTAGCGAAGTAACCTATATTTTCTAAAAAAAAAAATCAATGTACACCATACGAGTCAAAATAGATCACTGAACTTCGCAATCGTTAACATTATCTTTATGCTTTCTTCAAATGGGCAAAATTTTAAATACATCGCGTCCCTTTAAAAAACATTTTTTTTTTTCAACACGATAATTTTTTTCAAACTGAAAAAAATTCGAAGAAATGAAAAAATCGCCTTTCTACAAAGAAAGAATTATCAAAATTGCAAAATCCGATCGAATACAAAGTATAGGTAATCACGCCCTTGAAAAAAAATTCGTATTGAGGTAAAATAATTAAACTATTTCGATTTATCGATAACCTTATCAAAGTACATTATATTTCGAACAGTCACGTAGGCAAAATTCAACATAGATAACCCTTTGCTTGTCTCCAAAAAATTTCTAATTATGAGCAGATAATCTCCGATTTATTATCCACATACGTCAATCAACCCACCACCTAAATTCACACTCTACCTGTGAAAAAATTATTCACTAAAATTCAGATAATTTTCGATGCATATTTCGCCTTATATTGAAATCGCATTTATATCCGTTCAAACCACATCCTTCAACGTTCAACATTTTTTCAACTTTGGAACGTGACTTTGGCAATATCAATTTCAATTTTTTTCCATCAAATTTAACCATCAATTTCCTGGGATGGTTTCGGGAGCATGTTGCTGTGGTATCGAATTAAACGAGCCATCCATTATGTGTTTTGCAGGTGTCTCCGAATTAAACTAGGTACACCTTACATTTCTCGACCCAATAACTCGATTTAAAATTATACCTCGATCGTATGCATGCAATAATAATCAAGACGAATCGAAACTTCCTCCATTATCAATATACGTAAGCTGACGTTATATCCCACAACATTTAACAAGCTAATTAAATAGCTTTTCGTATGACCACGCGAAACACCGCAAAGTACACCTCTGGGAAAATATCCAAACTCGCTTATTATTACCAGATTTTGCACGGTAATAGAAATCTCACCAAATACACCAATTTCGGTGCATCTTTGTCAGCCAAATACTCAAATCTGACACTTGAAAAGTCACACGAAATGAAACCCATTCGTTGGCCAAATCTGTGCCTTTTTTCAGCCAAAAGCTTTATTTTTTCATTACGATTCACGAGCCAGAATACACCTACCTTAGAATTGTGTACACTAAAATGAAGCCGTTTAACATTATATCATATTTGTTGTTGTAGGGGAAACTGTTGTGCCGTAGAGGTGGGGATACTTTAGACCTTTACCAAAAAGGGTGAACCCGCTGTGATCACGGGGGTGTTGGGAAAGGCGCGGGGGCAGCGAGGAGACAGTTATTTAGCATACCCACGAGACTCGTTTAAATCAATAAGAAACCTGCTACGTAAATTATTATTTCCAGTATTATTTCACTATATAATATGGGTCGCGACGTTGCCAAATGTATCACTTCCTAGTACCGTCGTATTATCATTTCGCAATTAAAACAAATGAAAAGCCCGAACTTTATAATATAATTTAAACGAAATTTTCGTCGCTTTCGGTTTCGACCTGCGTGCTTTATGTACTCGTAGGTATATTTTATGGTAATGACGATGACGCAAGTTGGTTTTTTTCAAACGCCACCTCGAGCCTTAAACTTCGCCAAGGTGACAAAAAATCATCTTGTAAAGCAGACTCGCAGAAGTGTCGGGTCTTACACGATTTAGCTCCAGAGAAGGCGAAGGGATTGTTAAAACGACGACTTCGATTGTTAATTACATCGTGGGTTTCCCTTTCTCAACTTCGTGTTAAGTAAGTTCACAGCTCGCGCCATTTCGTATACTTTATTACCATTTCTACGGCTGGTCTGCGCGGTGGGCTTAATTCTTATGTCATGCATCGATGGTGGTTCGTCCGAATGTGAATTATTTCGCACTGAATTATAAATTGAGGAGAATTTAGAAGAATTTTTTTCCTAGGGACGATGTATTTAAAATTAGGAATTTTTCAATGTCAATTAACGAGCGGACTCGTTGAATTAATGGTCGTTTAATCGGTTCTATTTTTGATTCGTTGCTCATAAAATTGGAAAAATTAAAGCGAAAATTAATTAGGACATCGATTTTGCTATTTTCGTCGTTGAAAAGTATCAGGTACCACTTATTTTAGTCTTTTGAATAGGAATCAAAATAAATAAGTAAGTGTGTATTTTTATTCAAAATGATATTGGCTAAATGTAAATTTTTTTTCTCATGCTATACTTTCTATCATTTTTGTCCATCTAATTAATTGATGATGACAGAGAATAAATTCAATTGAGTTCCACTTCATTGAATTTTCTAATGAGGTTTTTTCGACCCTTTTTATTCAATTGTTCATCTTTGAGGTCTTTACAATAACGTCGGAATGGATATGATTGCAAAAATATTTACCCATACTGACAATTTTTCTAAAAATAAGGAAATGTTCGAAAAAATAAATTGAACGAAAATAGAATAATGAGTGATTTTTTTACCTTAATCTAAATCCACGTTCCCCTCTCCCTTCCTCCCCTCCCTTCTTCATACCTCTTTTCTGCAAATTTTTAAATCGATTTTGAAATCTTCCAAATCCAAAATTCTGAATTAGGTACCGGTTCCCCTCAAATCAGTAGAAAAATAGCAAAAAATGTGAAAATTATTTTCCAATAAAAATAAGGTTCTCCCAAAAAAGGCTTTTCTAAAAAATTTTATTTCAAGTTCCAGAATCTAAAATTATGTTCTATCATCATAAAAAGAGTTCGAAACATTCTAGAAATTTTTTTTCAAATAAGTAAAGATTTTCCAAATTTTGATCACAAATCTGATACAAAAATATATTGAGAGTGGCAAGAAATGATTTAGGTACTTACTGTACCTCTGTGAATTTAAAAGGGCCTCCGAGCTCAGAGTCCCCTACTTGGGGAAACCGTTCTATTATAGAAAAATAAAATAATAATTTTAAATTTTACCAAAATTTTCGATAACTGAACCATGATAACAATAGATTTTAGGTACCGGATGTCCGTCATTTAATGGGGAGGGGGAGGGGGCATCATTTCCCCTAAAAATGACGATGATAAAGTTCCGAGGAAAATTCATCATAAAAATGACAATCGGATATTCGTCATAATGAGGGAAGAGGGATGGGGGTCAAATTTTCCCAACAATTCCACAATGACAAATTTTCGTGGAAAATTCTTCATTAAATTTATGATTTTTTTTCGCTACATGATTCAGGCGATCTGAATGACTGACTATTTTTTTCAAAATCCACAGACTATTAAATTGTTTTTTTTTTTACATAATTTCCAGTCTCCCCTACCTTCAGTACCTTCCCATCATTTCACTTCTTGAAGAACGTTGCCGAAATAACGACGTCAGAAAAATCAAAAAAGTATTTTTAAACGAAAAAAAAAATTGAAAAACAGCAAAACTTCCAAAAGAATTTTCCAAAATAACGAAGGATTATTTCAATTCAATAACTCAGTACTTATTAAAATAAGATTTTATCGAAAATCTAGGAAAATGACTTACTCGTGCATACTTTTTACTCTAAAGATTGAAGATTCGTAACTCACCTGAAACACAAAAACAAAAAAATATATTAATTAACATAATTTCAAAAGTTTAAAAATGGAAAAATTAATCATAGGTACCTATATCAAAATCAAAATGTAATAGAAAAAAATCCATTCAAAAAATCTCAATACCTATCGAAGCCAGGGACGTAATCAGCGGATGGGCCGGGTGTCCCAGGCACACCTGAAAAATCACCTAGCCCTGCTCTGGCCCACCCCAAAAAAAATTTAAAAAATTTACTTATCTACTGAAAAAATCCCTTTAAAATAAGCATTTTGAGTTACACAGGATTAAGACCTAAAAAATGTCGTTTTTGGACATTAAAAATTTAATTTTTTCAAAACTTCGTCCTTACTGATTTGTTTGGACATGAAAAAAAAAATCAAAATTCAATAATCTAACTGAGATAGCAGAACGAAAGAAAGCTCCCTTTTACCCCTTCCTTTAAAATCCTTCTGGTATTTGCTTCCCTCTCCCACACAGCTGTATTTAATTTTTTTGCCCACCTAAAATTTTCGGGCCCTTATTTGGCCCACCTATGCATTATTTTCTGGTTACGCCCCTGATCGAAGCATTGGACATTTATAATTTTTAAATGGGAAATTGGGAAACACTCAACAAGTCAAATATCATGACTTCTAATTTACCACAATCAATAATTTATTCGACCAACAGATAATTAATCCATTGATCATCCGATTCATGGGGTTTTCTGGAGGATTCAATCCTCGAAAATTCAATTTGATTCAACTTTCTAGCCCCCCCCCTTCAAAAATTAATTAATCGACTAATCGACGTGGTTGGAATATCTAATCTTTGTGAGAGTCCCACAATTTTTTACATGTTTTCCACTTGAATTCCAAAAAACAAAAAAAAACTCATCAAAAATTATAATTTTGAAAAGTTGAGATGAAAATTGAAATTTTTATAAATTTTAGCTATACTCTCTTAATTTTAATTAGTCAAATTGACTGATTAAAAATAACAGAATTGAGTCATTGATGAAATCAGTGAAAAATTTACTGATTCAATTAGTGAATTTTCATTTTTGAATCAGTATTTTTTTTTCAACTAGGTACTGGAATTTCTACTGACATGCTACCTACCAATTCAAGGTACTCAACTTCATTCAAGTTCTTTTTTAATCGTTAGTTTTTATTTCATCAAAAATTACTTGAAAAAAAATTATAAAATGATTATCATGGAATAATGACTGAAAAAAATACTATTATATAAAAATAACTGATTTTTTGTGATCAGATAAGATGATGATGATATGGTCTAATTTTTGAAAATGAAATTGAGAATTTTTCACAAAAAAATTCAAAAACAAGAAAGTTAGTAAGTACCTGTTTCCAGATGGTCAAAATCTTTATAAATTGTCAAGAAGGGATATTATCACACAATTTTATTTTCAAGTAGGTACTCTAATGAATTGTTTTAAAATCACTTTGAATCTGGGCCAAACCGAATGAGAGAGCAGTAAGGGCACCTTGCTTCTCAATATTTACAAAATTGAATTAATTTTTTCGTTAGAAAAATTAGATCTGACTAGAGTTGAAAAAAAGTAGAAAATATCTTATTTTGAGTTGAAAAAATCAGAAAAAATACTATTTCAGTCAAAAATTTTCAAATTCTCGTCCCCATAGTAAGTCAACTTTGATTCTTCTCTGCTTTGCATTTATTGAATGAAAAAAGAGCAACTCAAAAAAATTGTAAGTAACAAAAAAACGTAAATAGTAAGACCGTTTTTTTTTTCATTCAAACGTCAAAAATTATTTTGAAAATTTCAAATCAAATTAAATACTAAACAAAACTTTCAAAATTATAATAACCCTTCCAAATTCCAAAACCACTCCAACCAAACAATTCAATTCGACACACCAATTCATCGCTTCCCAATCACCCTCGAATCATCACACAGTCCAAAACCAACTTCACTAACTGCATCCAGTTCATGTACCTACAACAAAAAAGCTACCCTCGTAGGTACATCTTCCACTAATAAACCAATTTCCAACCGAATCCTTTACAGAAAAAATAAAGACATTTCAGATTTAACTGGATACCCTCATAGCCGATGGGGTTTCTCTGTTAAAAAATCAAAATCACGATATAGAGACGTTTAATTACTACACCGACCATCGAGAGCAGGCCGGTTCGCTAAACAGCAAGGGAGGGTAATGGGGTAGTCAGGATGAACCTACTGAGAGGCTGTTCCCTATCACCAAGAATGATATACGTACCAGCGGATTACACAAATTATTACACACACCGAGAGCCATCGATGGCCAGCTGGCAACCTGAGCAACAATACGTTACACCATTCACCCTATTTCGACCAAGCATTGGTATAATAAAAGGGAAAAATAGAACATTTTTGTACACATCGAATACATCTATAGAAATTTTTCCTCTAAATTCTCCAACCTAGATTTTTGATACAGTCAAAAAAGTCAACAAGTGTTTCGATAAAAAAAAAAAAAAAATACACCAAATTCGACGTAAATACCCAAAATAAGATTCAAGTATACAAAATACCTCGTCTCAGAACATAATCTGCGGAGAAATTTCTTTTATCGTGTATAAAAAAGTCTAGACAAGGTTTAAAAAGCCTCCCGAAGAAACCAGGAAGAAAACGACCAGCACTTTTATGAAGCAGCACATCAAAGAAATACTTTTTACGTACCCTCTCCTTTCCTTCCTTCGAACCCTTTCGCCGTCTTATAAATACATACGTATAATGTACGTTTACACGTACCCAGGAAAGTAAAAAAAACCACAGCAGAAAATAAAAAAGATGATTTCGTAAAAAATTTACGACCTTATGAGGCCTATAGTCTATAACGCTCCCCAACCCCTTCTTCAGACCACATTACGACGTCGAATATGCGGCTCGTGATAATGCTTCATAAATGTCAGGAAATGTTTACTTTTTTACCCTTTTGAAGTGTTTCTTGCGACACGACGAAGGGAGGGGTATATTAAAACGAGTAGAAAAAAACGCCGACAACCGCGAGACGGCGAGAAAGTGAAAATAAAAAACATCTTTTCCTGTTACACGATTTTTACGACGGTTTCGAGTTGAAAATGTGAAAAAACACCTCGCCTAGGTATCTTTATCGAATAACCTCTCGATTTCCATTTTCTTACGAGTTCCAGATGCATAGGAAAGGAGGAAAAAAACTCGCTTGTATATTCATAAACGCGCGAGCAAAACCCGTTAACAAATTTTCACTTTATTTTACGCACGAGGAAACGTCGCCAAATTATCAATTTACGACCTTTACAACGTTGTCAAATCGTCGGCCAGCTCGCGCCCCAAAAACCCACCACCGAAGCTGAAAAACTTACACATACTAGCGAGTTCCTTAATGAACGAGGGGTGGGCCAGGGGGACCCAGGGAGCCCGCCAAAGCAGAGGAGGGACGGGGACACCTTCAGCGGCACAAAAAATATGAAAGTACGAGCAAAAGCGAAAGTTATACTTGTACATTTTTGCCTCTAACAAAGTGGTAATGATCAATAAATCCCAGGAGAAGGGATTCGCCATCGTGTAAGTTATGGCGTTTAGAATCGAGCGGGGGAGGGAATGAGGGGCAAGGTGGACGTGTGGTAAATGCGCGTACACGGAATGAGCCGATGGAGCTGGGGGTCGAAGGGGAGGCCAAAGGCATCACATTTTTCAACGTACATTAAGTATACACACAATACAATAGTAAATTTCAGATCAAAGATAAAAAAAAAGCTCCTTTTAGCGCCGTGGCCGGAGAGAAAAAAGCCCTTAAAATTAATTTTATATTTTGCTGGACGTTTACACGATTACGTAATTTTTATCGCTCGAGTATTTTTTCTCCCCCATTCTCCCTTATACTTAATTTCGCTTCTTTGTTGTCGTATGTAAATTTTGTGTTTTTCAACCCTTTAATAGAAGGTACCACGTTTTACATAAGTTTATACTTCATTATACCTTGGGATTGTCGCTGGTTTAGGGAAAATTGTACGAAATCGGTTCCAAGTCCAGGCAAATAAGAGAAAATATGTACCGAAGCCCCAAAAATTCAATCCTGATTTTTTTTCGCGTTTTACGTTCGTAATGGTCCTCTATACAACATACTAAAATTGACACCTCCATCATCCTCCGCTACCCCCAGAAGAGGGGCGAATGTCTACTGAAAATCGGGGTTTCGTGAATATCTCCTCAAATAAGCCTCAAAATTGAAAAATAGCTATGAACAATCTTGTTCTACGTGTAATTTTCTATCAAAAGGCTTTCATTTTTTTTCAAAAATACTCCCTTCTTCGACTAAAAATTAAGGGTAAAAACACCAATTTTTCAACAATTTAAAGCATTTCTGGGAAAAGTCGAAAATTTTGTGAATATCTCCTCAAATAAGCCTCAAAATGGAAAAATGGTTATGAAATCATATTCTACGTGTTATTTCCTATCATACAGGTTCTTTTTTTTCGAAAACGCCCACTTCTTTGCCCAAAAATTAAGGATGAAAAACGTCTATTTTTCCAATATTTACAGTATTTTTGGAAATGATGGAAATACGAAGTTGAAAGTACCCAAAATTATACCAGTGAAGAGTAATTTTTTTTATACACGCTGATAGGGTATTCTAAAAAAAGTCACCGCAAAAATTTCAACCCCTACTGTAAATTAAAATTTTGAAAATTTTCATGTTTGGAGTCGAAAATTAGGTTTTTTGGCATACCAATGGTTTTTTATGAAAAATCAAAAGGAGCTCCGGAAAGGCATAGGCAAAAGTCATAATTTCGATTTGCATAATTTTGGTTTAAAATTTTTGGTGACTCGGAGAGGATAATTCAAAATTTTGGTAATTTTTTTGTTCCAACTTCTTTAATTTTTTTTCAACGCCAATATTTTTATTCATTTCAAACCATTAAAAATAATTTATTCGATATCTTCTGGGTCACAGTCTTACAACTTCTTTTGACTTTTCATAAAAAAACGATCTTAAAATTGTGATTGGCATGCCAAAAAACCTAATTTTTGACATCAAACACGAAAATTTTAAAAATTTTAAATTTCACCCCTCACTCCTTAACCAGGGTGTCTACCAATTTAAAAAAATCAAATTTCGCGACTTTTTCGCGACCTTTTTTTAAGGTATCTAGTCTATACCTCTCAATTTTACCTCCCCCCCCCCAAAAAAAAAAATCAACGAGA
Source organism: Pseudococcus viburni (assembly GCA_033439095.1). Lineage (NCBI taxonomy): Eukaryota > Metazoa > Arthropoda > Insecta > Hemiptera > Pseudococcidae > Pseudococcus > Pseudococcus viburni. The sequence goes on along the minus strand of JAVBJF010000019.1, from coordinate 675,252 downwards.
TCAAATTTATTATAGAAAAAAGTTTATACACGGAAGAAAATACGTCTTTAATTTTGAAAAAAGACAATTTTTCACAAAAATTTTCCAGAAGTGAGTTATTTTAAGAGAAGTAGTTATTGCCCAAGCGAAGCGAGGGTGAAAATTTTACGAAAAATCATGTTAGAACGGATAAAATTGTTGAATGATTATTGAGAAATAAATTCATGGAAAATCTGAAATATTAGCAGATTTGGCCCGAGCGAAGCGAGGGCGAAATTTTTTTGAAGAATTTATTTAAAAAACAGGAAAAAAAGACATATTTCCAAATGGTTTTCTCCTTTAGAAAATTCCAAAATTCTCCAATTATTATTTTAGATTTTTCTGACAATGGACACAATATTACCTTTGAAATTCCCAATCGTGATCGCTACTTAGTCTCCCACAAGAACATATTTTTCCACTTCAAAATACCTATTCAATTGTCTGAAATAGAAGGGAAGACGACAAAGAGGTATATAATTTAAGAATGGGGTTTTAAAATTTATGAGCCCGAGCGAAGGGGGTGAAATTTTTTAGAAAAAATGTTCAAAAAGGTGAAATTTCTTTACTTTTTCTGTTTTGTAAAAGGCGAAAAAAATGGAAGTAATTTCGGAAAAATTCACGACTTTTGATGAATTATGGCTTTTTCGCGACTTTCGCGACCGGTAGACACCCTGTTAACCCTATTTTCGTATCACCAATAATAAGCAATAACATCGAGTTTAAAGCAGGACTGGGTAAAATCCGGGACAAAAAGATTTCAAATTCGAAATCCGAAATCTTCAGCAAAAATGGATTTCAAATCCAAAATCCAAAATCATTCGTATAATAGGATTTAAAATCTAAAATACAAAATCTTTTCAGAAAGTGGATTTAAAATCCAAATACCAAGTAAAGATGATGAAAAACGATTTTTAATTATTCTGAACTTCGAAACGTTTTTATATTATAAAATTGATTACAAAATTGAACATAACTACGCAATGAAATGTTGTGATGCCTGAACCGGAAGCCTGAACACTAATCACCGGATCACGAAACATGAAAAATTTTGGATTTTAAAGTAAAAGATTTTGAAAAAATACGACTCCAACTCCAAAATCCGAAATCCGTTGCAAAAATGGATTTTAAATCCGAAATCCAAAATGCGTCATGAGAGTAGATTTAAATCCAAAATCCAAAATCCGGATTTTGAGATTTTTTGGATTTTAAATCCAGAAGGATTTACATCCTGCCCAACCCTGGTTTAAAGTACTTTTTTTCTCCACAACCTCGATTTGTCAAATGCAGTATTCAATAACCTCCCTTATAATTAACTGTAGGGGTTGAAATTCTTGCGGTGACTTTTTTTAGAATACCCTACCAGCATGTATAAAAAAATTACTCTTCACTGGTATAATTTTGGGTACTTTCAACTTCGTATTTCCATCATTTTCAAAAATACTGTAAATATTGGAAAAATAGACTTTTTCACCCTTAATTTTTGGACAAAGAAGTGGAAGTTTTCGAAAAAAAAACGAACCCGTCTGATAGGAAATTACACGTAGAACATGATTGTTCATAACCATTTTTCCATTTTGAGGCTTATTTGAGGAGATATTTACAAATATTTCGATTTTTTTTAAAAACGCTGTAAATTGTTGAAAAATAGGTGTTTTTTACCTTTAATTTTTAGTCGAGGAAGTGAGTGTTTTTGAAAAAAAAACAAAAACCTTCTGATAGGAAATTACGCGTAGAACAAGATTGTTCATAACTATTTTTCAATTTTGAGGCTTATTTGAGGAGATATTCACGAAAACCCGGTTTTCAGTAGACATTTACCCCTCCCCTGGGGGTAGCGGAGGGTTGTGGGGGGTGTCAATTTTAGTATGTTGTATAATGGACCATTACGAACGTAAAACGCGAAAAAAATCAGGATTGAATTTTTAGGGGGTTGAATCCTAAAATGACTGAACTATCAATTTTGGTTTTGTTTTCGTACAGCTACGATAATAATTAACGTCTTCGTTCATTGAGTGGTATTTTTTCACTCCAAATAACCGGTTCGGTTCTTTGGTTAAATCGTATAATTTTTTTATTCTGTTTAGCCATTGCTAATCTTTCCGACGTATTTACGGTGCGTGCTGCGAGTCTGAACTTTTTGCCAACACATGGATTACTCGCCGGGTACATATTACAGCACATCTCGTGGTGTAGATATGTAATAGTAATATACGGAATTATAACCTGAACTAGATCGGCCTTACAGATAAACAAACTCGCCCATCAAGCCAGACGATGCGATGGCTGAGTAATTCACCGTGTCGTGGAAATAATATTGTTCGAATGTACCAGCAGCGTTGGTAAGAAGAGCCTAGGTATATGTAGAAGAAGGAGTGGTTATATTAATTTCACATTTTTCAAACTCTTTCCGCCGCCAGCGCAGCGCACGTTAAACCGGCGCAAATATGTGTTAATATGCTTCATCAGCAATGTAACACCGTGTTTATGACTTAGGTGGTCAATGAGGTGTTGGAAATTAGTCGGTCGATTTATGGATACGTTATGGCTTCTAAATTGATTTTACCGGTGGTCGATTTAAGGAAATGGTTTAGTTTGAAAAATTATTCGAGCTGGATTATTGATGAATAATTAATAAGTGGTAATTATTGGTAATTATCGGAGTAATGGGGAATTTGGTTCGGTTTATGTGCGTAGATGTTATACGAGGTACGCCCTAATATGTGAAATTGTTGAATAAACAAAGTAAGCAAAAAATTGAAATTTTTTCATCGATTTGATGCGGCAAGATACGAAATAGCTACATAACAAAAATTCAGGGACGTACCGTTGGAGATTTGAGGGAGGGGGAATTCGCTCCCCTCACATGATTTTTCAATATTCGGTAGGGAAATTCACCATTTCTATCTACGAGTTGGGAAAATTTACCATTTTTTGTAGATTTTACTTATATTTTACTAGGTTGGGAAAATTGAACCATTTTCTAGGAAGATTTTCCATTTGTACTCATATTTTATCGAATTGGGAAAATTTGCTATTTTACTTATATTTTCCCATGTTGGAAAAATGTTAATATTTTCAAAAATGTTAATATTTTCTCAAGGAGAACACTTTTTTTGTAATTTCCCAAGTTGGTAAAATTCTCATAATTTTCCAAGTCGAAAAAATTTTGCGATAATTTGCAAAAAAAATCATCATTCAAGTTCTTGAAGAAATTCCAATTAAATTCAACATGGATCAATTCTGTGAAAACCTTTCAAGAAAACGATTGTTCCAATTTTGTCTCCGGAAATCTATACTCAAAATTTTGAGAAGAAGAAACTAGAGTACTTCGAGGTGCGCAGTTTCAAATCTCACATTTTTTCTGATTGCTAATAAAGCAGCTCAATTCAGCAAACCACTTGCAAAAATCTTGAAATTCGCCGATGATATTACCATTTTAGGTCAAGAAGATATTGGAAAATGCTCTCTCTCAAACTCAAAAAAATATCAATAATATCAAAACTTTCGTCAACAATATTCTTTCACTATTTTTCCAGAGAAAACTCAGGTCATAAAAAATTTTCATATTTTTCCAAGCTGGAAAATTGTTTATATTCCCCCAGGTTGAAAAATTTTCACTTTTTCCCATAAGTTGGAAACATTTTCATATGTTTTCATATTTTTACATTAAGTATTTTTAATGACGATGGTCGTTGAAACCGAATAAATTTTTCCTCATAATTCAAACAACTGCCACTGATAATATTTTGTGTCATTTTTTTCCAATAATTCACTTAATTCCAGATAGATAGAGACTACGTTAATTATTATAACTATTTTATTAATGAGCTTGATAATAATAACATGACATCATTAAAAATGTTTTAACAGAATTATGATGTTTCAAATTGAAATCAAATCATTTTTAACGATTTTTTTTTGTATTTTTGACAATTTTTATGATATTTCGAGTGAGGAAAAAGAAAAATTCCCCCCTCACCCTCCAAAGATAGGTACTCAAAACCATAAATTACTCATTTTTCTTGCGATTAGTAATGAAACCCCATGAGAATTAAAATGAAAGATTATTAAATTTAAACGAATATAAGAATTCTCTACACAAAAATTGAAAACCAAACATTCGTGCTTTTTTTCGCTATTCTCTGGCTGAAATCTTCTGCTGACATTCGCTCCCTCACAGGTCTATCTAAAAAAATTGAAACAATCTATTCGAAATTTCGAAACATGGGTACAAAATATCAGCCATTTTCGTCAGTATTTTTTAATCAAAACCATTTTTCGTTTGTTTTTTGAATATTAAGGCTATCTTTATTTTTTGTAATTCGCACCTACATTCTGAAGAATTTCAGTATCACTTTCTACGTTTAAAAGAACTTTCTATATCAGGTATGTGAGAAAAAATACTAAAAACTTTTTTTTTCGAAATAAAGGACCCAAATTTGGAAATCTATAGATCTGATTCTTTGAGTTGGAGTAGGCTAAAATTTCATCAGGAGGAGGTTCAACCTAAAAAATATTTTTTGCTTTCGTTCTATTGTTCAATTCATTTAACAAATTCAAGCATAGAAAAGAAAAATTAAATATAAACGAAAATCTGATCACACTATTGCGAAGAAATTCACCCATAATAAACTGAAAAATTTATTCTTTTCATAATTGCAATTTTCTGCACAGAATCAAATTTCTCTAAAAAGGGATGTACCGTTAGAAGGATAGGGGTGCCTAGTCCTTTCAACGGAATTTTTCAGTATTCAGTTGGGGTAATTCGTCATTCCAACTTATGAGTTGGGAAAATTTACCTTTAATACTCAAATTTATTTGATCGGCTTTGAAATTTATTTTACCATTTTCGTGGTTTATACAAATCTTGAATTTTTCCAAGTCAAAAATTACAAAATTTTCATTTTCAAATTACAATTTTTGCAATTTTTTTGCCTACAATTTAATTTTTTTTACAAATATCGTAACTCGATTGTCCAACAAAATTTCAAATATTGGAGAGAATAAGCTCTCCCCCCCCACCCATCCTCAGTTGGGAAAATTTACCTTTAATACTCAAATTTTTTCAAGTTGGGAAAATTGAACAACTGAACTTTCAATTTTTTTTGTGAAAAAGCAGAAAACAATGATCTTTTCCATCAGGAACATTTACCATTTACCTAAATCTACCCACATTTTCCAAAAATGAAAAAACTTCCATTTTTCCCAAGTTGAAAATGTTTCATGCTTTCCTAAATTGAGAAAATTTTCATATTTTTGCGAGCTGGGAAAATTTACCATTTGTACACATATTTTTCCAAGTTGGAAAAGCTCGACATATGTGACCTGGACTACGGAAAGGTATACCTATAGTCACCAAAAACCGTCTAATGACATAAACCGCAGACTCCAGATTTTGTTATTTTTGCTGGAAAGTACATTAGTTTTTTCCAAGAAGCTTAATTTTAGACACATTTTCTATAAAAGTGAACTTTGAACTTCCGATTGAAATATTTCGAAAGCATAGCTTTCTAGAAAAAAATTAATTGCACTCTACAGAAAGGAAATTTTACGCTCTACAATTTATGTTCTATTAATTTTTTCCGTAGAAACCTGCCTTTGCTCAAAAAATTGACTTCAAGTGACAAAAATTTTAAAAATAAGTAAAAAAAAATTCAACAAAATGACTTTTGACACTTGAAGTCAATATTCTGAATAAAGGAAGGGTTCTACGGAAAAAATGAATAGAACATAAATTGTAGAGCGTAAAATTTCCTTTCTGTGAAGTGCAATTAGTTTTTTTCTAGAAAGCTATGCTTTCGAGATATTTTAGTCAAAATTTCAAAGTTCAACTTTCAAACCAACTTTTTTTAAACCTCGTTTTTCTCGATAAGTTGATTTTGGCCAGCGGTCCCTTTTCGTAGACCAAGTCACATATGAGGGGCTTAGTTCCAAAACTCACTTTTGCCAAAAAAAATCGATGTCGTTTTTTTTGCAGATTTCGATTCAGTATGAAAAACTGAACCAGAATCCGCAAAAAAAACGACATCGATTTTTTTTGGCAAAAGTGAGTTTTGGAACTAAGCCCCTCATATGTACTTTCATTTTTCATGGGAGTTTTTAATGAGAAAGCAGAATTAAATGATCTTTTTCTTGGGAGAAAATTTATCGTTTTTGTATCCATATTTTTCCAAGTTGAGAAAATTGAACTGTTTTGCACTTTAATTTTTTCTAATTAAAAAGCAATACAATTTTTCAAAAGCTTTGGCCTTGCTGCGCTCAGTCTTATCGTATTTTTCCTTTAACAATTTTAAAATAGAAGTAAGTAGTCGATTTTTTATTCGGGTTTATTTATTCAAAATCAAAACATTGTTTTATTGCATCTTGAGTTTAAGATTTTCTAATATTTTTGCTCTCATTTCCCTCGGGACAAATTTATCTGCCTCATATTTACGTTATAACTACAAAATTTTGTTCAAAAGTTATAATTTTTCTTGAAATTTTCCATCCTTGCATTCGCTCGAGACAAATAGGAAATTTCGTAGAGGTTTTCAACTACGATGAAATTAGTGATAGATTTGAAAAAAATGACAAATTTAGAATAAGCAATGAAAAGAATGTGAGGGAAAGGAAGGAAACTCCTGGTGCCCCCCCGCCGAAGAATTCAGTTTGTTTCATACCTAAATAAATTGAATTTTAAAATTGTCAATTATGTTTGCTGGAGTAACTTTCTACAGAAAATTCAGTCAGATTTTAATCCAGAATAGGAACTCTCTCATTCTGAATCAGTGAAAAGTCACCGATAAATAGTCAGAATTGTAGCACAGGAAAAATCAGCAAAATTCACTGATTTTCAGCGAATTTTCGTTGATTTTTCAGAAAATTTCATAAATTTCATCGAATTTTCAGTGAATTTTTCCTGATTTTCCAGTGAATTTTTACAAATTTCCCAGTGAATTTTTACAGATTTTCCAGTGATGTTTCTCACTGGTTTGTTTTCAGTAAAAAAATGTTCACTGATTTTCTCCTTTTCTGCAATTCTGACTGTTTCTCAATGATTTTCGATAATTTTCACTGATTTATAATTGAGAGAGAACGTAGTTAAAAAAGAGCATTATGGGAGGATAAAAGCAGCCCTTTGATGTAGGTATCAAATAATTTGGGAAATTGAAAATCTGAGTTGAAATTTTCACAGATCCCCCCCCCCCGAAAAATGCTTTCGGAATATCACTGCTTCTAAAAACCACACACCACTTTCGATCTGCCCTAAATAATACCCCAGTTAAATTAATTAATCCAACACAATCAAGCACTTACATCCACATCCGAGATCCAACATCCATCTAAATATTAATTTACCACGCAGATCACCAAGTTATAAAACCCCGGAGTTCAAATCTAGGCGAACTCATTGGTAAAAAAAGAACCTCTACTCGCGAATTAAAAACCACCGCCATAAATTTTCCAGCACGTAAGGTAAGATTTTAGCTGTTCGTTGGTACGGTGAGCAACCCATACATGTACCGGCAACACTGTAACGATTATTAAATCACTTGATTACATTCATTATCAATATTAACCAAACCGGAGGATTCTCAATGGCCGACGGACATCGATACAATATAATTTATATTCCAGCCGAGTTTCTGGCCGTTTACCTTAACCTTGGTAATAAATTTAAGACGAGAAAAAAAATACATCTCCAATGAGTAATATTTTTTTCTCTCTCATTCTCGATTATAATGCATCCCATTATATAAGCTAGCAGGAATATGTCTACCAGCACCATTGTGTTTACAATGTCTTAGAGCTGTTTCCTCATTCGATGGATATTCTGATTCGCATATCCCAACTTATGGATGATGTGTCTTACATAATCGATAATTTCAATCAATTTGAGTGGTTATTGATCCCCATCAATTAATTTTTTCGAAGCAGGTCTCTTCAAAAAGATATACGAATTACTAATTAACTCAGGTACAGTTAGAAACATTCCCCTGAAATTTTTAAACGCTGCATAAATATACAATTTAATCGATCCCATACGTATAAGAACCGGTTCTGGAAATTTCCTCTTATGCTCCGTTTCCTCTCAAATGAAGCAGAATTTAATTGCGCATCTTTGTCACGACCCTGTCCTCTCCTCCCTCCAATGTTCGAAACATTGTTGCGAAATGAAAAATTATCGTCAAAAACTCTAGACGCTTTTCGCCTACACCAAGGTTACAGACAAGCCTGAGGCAATATCGTACCGAAAACCAGTTCCATCAGTGCCGCAGATGTCAACTTAGGTATACAATGTAAAACAATGGCGATAATTTACCTCTTGCCTAATCATATCGTACCGTCGAGAAAACTCAATCGCGTTGATAATTCCGGTAGCGAAATTATCAACTTAGCTGTACAATCAGCACTCGTCATAAGGAACGTATATCGCATTATTTATACAAATTAACCATAAAATACGCCATTAAACGTCACCAATGGGATACAATGTTGCTGGTTTGTACGCGAGAGCGAAGAAAATACGCGACAGTTGAACGAGACCTGAATGAATAAACCGATTAACCGGTTATTTGGAGGAATTTTTTTGTACCGAATAAATTAGCCTTATTACTAACCTATATGAAATTATCGAACCGGTTACTACCGAATTTTTATATAAAATAAAGGATTTTTATGGCGACAATATCGACCGATAATTTAGATATCAGCTAATGGAGGAATATTCGTGAGTTGTGACAGATTTCTGGGGAAAGAGGTACTATTTTTAGGGAGATCGTTGGGAAGATCAATTTAAAAGTAATCTAAGGATTGAACGGTGGAAACCAGTTCGTCGGTGCATTTAAATTACCTATAAGTCAATTTCGTATAAGCCTATTGGATTTATAATGCGGGTTATATTGATATTGAATTTGTTTGTTGTTTTAGGTTCAGTGTCTTTTGACGGTAGAGCCATGGAATTGATATATTGTTTTGGTATATTTTCTCCAGAACAATTATTTTTTTCGGTTTTAACCTCGCCTCGGACTTGAGAATACACCATGTGACCATAGATGATGAAATATGGAAGACCAGAGATAAATTCATCACGACGATTCTCACACAAGGTAAACCGGAGGCCAAAGATCGAGATCGGATTCAAATTGAGAGATGAGTTTGAAAATACCTACAGTTTTATGCATTACTATACATTATGGATGGGTTGGAGATACCTAAATAGCACCACGAGCCAACAATATCAACATCTTGGTGAAATCCAACACAGGTACGATATAATTGGTTACATGCAGGCAGCTAGGTATCATGTACTTGGAATGATTTGCGAATCAAACCAGTTCATTGGCTATTCAGTATTCGTCACCCTGATTCGAACATTTCCAAAATAGACCACCTATCATTGTATTATGATCGTTGAGGTATGTCAATGTAAAAGAAATCCATCACGTAAGGTAATGATGGATACATAATCTAAATTTCGAACGATTGGAGAATCAATCAACGATTCCGAATGCATTGCTGTGGAAGTCATCGGTGGTAGAGTTAATTTCAAGTGCAGAATAAATGCATTTGAATTTTCAGGCCTGGAGATGTTGCTGGTTGGCAAGCAGATTCGAAGTGTGGTGAGGAATTTCATGAGGTGATTTGAATAAGAAAGTAGATTGATTATAATTTTTTTGTCAGACGATTGAAAATCAATTAGGAACTTGATTCTGTATTTTTTATTTGGGAATTGTTCATTTTTTTGAGAATTGATCAACGAGTTTCAGTTCTTCGTGTTGGTTTAAATATTTTACCAATCGAAGACTCTACAAAAAATCATACAATTGATTTTTAAAAACCAATGTTTTTTGGGGATTAATTTATTTCTTTATCCCCCCCCAAAAAAAATCGAACAATTTATCACAATTAAAATTTTTTAAAAAATTTATAAGTATTATTATTTTTTCCAACCTATACTTTTAGGTAAAAAAAAATTAATAGTAAGAAGTCTAGTCACTTTTAGAAGGGATCCTCCTAAAGTGTCAAATTTTTCTTTGCTAATAATTTTCACTTTTTTTTTCTAAAACTGCAGGCATTCTTACACTGGTAACGATAACAATTTTTCCAAATTCAAGTTGAAATTTTCATTTGGCATGAGAAAAATTGTTCAATACGAAAAATTCAATTCATTTGTGTTCATTATTTTACAAAATCTTCATTTAAAGACAGGCGCGCAACCAGACCTCTTTTTTGGGGGTGGCTAGAATTTATGAGAAAAGTAAGGGGCAGACCTCGGGGGAGGGGGGGACCTGCGTTTTTTAGAGGGCTCGCTAGGACTCGCCATGGTTTAAAAGTTGAAAATTGTAGTCTTTTTACTGTGAGGACCTTAGAACAAATGGAAAATTTGCCTAATTACGTCAGATATCGACATTCAAAATATCGCAAGACCTTTTTTTGACTTTACATTTTCCCCCTGGAGCCCAAATTTTCTCTGTATGGCTCTAAGGGGGTGTAGACTCGGCTTAGTGACTATCTATTTTCATGAGCCATTTTAGATTTTTTCCCCTTGAATTATAAAAATGAATTTTATTCAAAACAACGGAGTACGAAGGGCATTCAGAAACAACTGGAAGTGAATTTTTTTGAAGCGGGATCAACATCTCATACAGGTAAAACGAAGGAAGAATCGTGTAAATTGAATTTTTTCTATCTATACAATCCTTTAGTCTCATCCTAAAACTCGTTTGGGTTGATTTAGGGTAGTGATTTTGAAGACGTGTTGATTTTTGCTTCCAAACTAGGAAAACTGCGAAATTCTTCGAAAATTAGGGTCCTCGAAGACATTTCTTTAGGTCGAGGAATAGAGAATAGCCACGGGAAGCCAAATCTGGAAAATTGGCTCCCTGTGACTTTTCTCTATTCTCCGAGCTAAAGAAACGTCTTCGAGGACACTAATTTTCGAAGAATTTCGTTGTTTCGCTTGTTCGGAGACTAAAATCAACACGTTTTCAAAACTACTACTCTAAATTTGCCTCAAACGAGTTCTGCTATGAGACTAAGGGATGGTATAGAAATTAGAAAAAGTTTCAATCTGCACGATCCTGCCGTCCATTTACCCATATGAGGTGTTGCCTCTTCAAAATAAGTTAATGACAGTAGTTTCGGGATGATTTTTGTATGTAACATTCGCGTTTAGCTAAATACTTGTATAGTATAAGTGTATACATAACAAAAAAATCAAAACATTACAAAAAGTTTGGGGGGGGGCTTTAGCCCCTTAGTCACCCCCTTGATTGCGCCCCTGTTTAAAGAGAAAGGGGGGCAAGATAATATATTTTTACATAAAATTTTTCTAAGAATTTTTTCATATTTTTTGATCAATTTTATCCAAAAATTATCGAATTTATCCAAAAATTATCGAATTTATCCAAAAATTATCAAATTTATCCAAAAATTATCGAATTTATCCAAAAATTATCGAATTTATCCAAAAATTATCAAATTTAAAATTATCAATTTTACCCAAAAATGACCAATTTTATCCAAAAATTAGGTATCAATTTTATCCAAAAATTAGGCATCAATTTTATCCAAAATTTAGGTATCAATTTTATCCAAAAATTAGGTATCAATTTTATCCAAAAATTAGGTATCAATTTTATCCAAAAATTATCAATTTTTGGCCATAAATGATGAAGATGTCAAGCTCCAAAAAAAAAAGTTCGAAAAAATCTTACCCCCACTTTCAGTTCAGAAAGAAAAATTCACTGAAAATAAATATAATAGGTTAGAAGAGAAAAATTTGAAGGTTTTGAAAGATCCCTTTCTCAAAGTGAACAGAATGGTCCACTAAAAAAATTCAATTGATCCACCACTTTATGCATAATCAATCGATTTATTTACTATACCTACACCTTCGAATTTTTTTTCGACCAATTGTCTATTAGAAATTTTCCCGAAATTATGACAAACTCCCAAAAAATAAGATGAATATCAAACATCAATCATTTTTTTAAATAATTGATATGCTACCTAAAATTTAAAAAAAAAAGTGCTTATTTATCTTGAGTAGAAAATTCAAATAATTCACCAATTGATCTTTTTCCAAAAAATTGACCAGGTGATGATTCAAAGAAAAATTGATCATTTGAATTTTTTTCCAAAAAATTAACTGATTATTGATTGGTTTCTAAAAAACAGACCAATTAGGTTATTCAATTTTTTTTAAATTATCAATTGTTGCCTGAAAATGAATTGATCATTTTACAAAATTGATGAAAGTTTTGATGATTTTTTGTTTGATCAAACAATCATCAAGAAAAAATGATCAATTAATAATCGCCCAAGGGAGAGGGGGGGGGGATAAATGAGAAATCGAGTATTTTAAAGGAATCTGAGATTGATTTTTTTTCATGGTTTAGAAAATTTACTCATTACATATTTATTTTTCTAGTCTAAAAATCGATCAATTAAACCGATCAACTGACAATTTCAAAAAATAATATCAATTAGCGATTTTCCATGAACTGATCAATCTGTTAGTTTTCCAAAAATTTACCTATGATCGATCAATTATTTTTCAAGACGTCAACTTACTGGTAATTTTTTCAAAATTCAGCCAATTTTCTAATCTTATGGAAACATTGATCAAGTAATCATATTTTTAAAAATCGACCAATGAAATAAAAAAAAATTGGTCAATCACTCAATCAATTAATGACTTGGAAAAATTAATCAATAATCATAAAATTCACCAATGAAACATTTTCCCATAACATTTGAAAAATCAATCTCTTGAAAAAATTAATAATTTTTTGAACAATTGACTGATCGATATTTTTTCTAAAATTTGATCAGCAATTCCTTTGGAAAAATTGATCAATTGCCAATATATCTAACTAATTTTTCATGCTATTTTACCAGGCTAATCTTTTTTCAACGTTTAATCTATACATATGAATCGATCGATCAAGTATTCTTTGAAAAATCGACGTACGAATACTTTTGTCAAAATATGAGCAATTATCAGCCGAGAAAAACTGATCAATCGATCCTTTGCAAAAATCAATCAATCAATTTTTTTTGGAAAAATCGACAATCGACTGATGGGCCAATTTCTATAATATAAATAAAAATTGAACAAATTACAATTTTTTCAGGATTAAAAAAAAATATTTTAAAATTTGGATAATTTTTCATGGTGTCTACTGGATCTGAAAAATGAAAATTTTTGCCATTTTCTGGATTTTTCTTGCCTTAAATTTGGTAAAAAAAGAGAACTCCTTCTTTTTTCTCCGGTTAAAAAATTCAAAGAACGAGGAAAATGTTGAAAATTCTTGTTTTTGCAGTAAAATCATTCACATTCTTGCTATTTTCAGTTTTTTTCCCCTACATACTAGAGTGAAATTCTTGTTATTTTTGATTTTTTTTCTGCCAGTAGGTGCCATTTTAAAAAAAAACTTGGCCAATTTTTCGTTATTTAAATACAGGCAGATGAACAGGAAGAGGGGAAAAAATATTCTCAAGCGTTACCAATCATTTTCATAAGTGATTTTTTTTCAATAATATCTGAAGGCCTGAACACATATAATTTCCAACCACACGCCCAATAAAACGAAAAAACTGACCAAAAAAAACAAAGGCTCCAATCAAGGCCGCAAAACCCTATCTATACCAAAGAAAAAGCCCAAATTACAAAACCTTTGAATATTAGGTACCATTATGGCTGGTCGTTTGAAATTTTCGCATTTCGATCTTTTTCTCTCTTATGTTAAACCCTCCAAAAAAAACATGGCCTTAAATAAATCTTTGTTTTGCTTTCCTACGACACAACACCCTTGCAAAAAATTCGCCAGCAGAGAACACTGCGAATAGCCCATTTACACAAGTACAAAACGAAAAACAAGGGAAGAAATTCTTTCGAAAAAAAAAGTGCGAGAAAGAAAACTTACGCATTTTCTAGCCGCGTTTCGTTTATTTTTTGCATAAAAATGTGCTTTTCTAATTGATTATTTTTTTACAGCTGGTCAAGAACACTATCACGTTCACAAGCGAAGATGAAAACCAAAGGGTGAAAAAGCACAGCGAAATGATACATTGCTCGGATCTTTTTTCTTAGGTAATTTTTGCCCTAGGCAAGAGATATCTGTGGTCAAGAATATTCCTGGCTCCTCTATCTATATCTCTATAGCCTCGTTTGAAGAAGAAAAAAAATTATCAAAAAATTATCACCAGTGTACCAAACATCGTATAAAATTACGAATACATTGTATTTACGAGGTCGATATACTCCACAGGCCGGACCAGTGTTACCGACCAATTTAGAAAATATCAAGTTGGTAAATTTTAGACGCTAAAACAATATCCAAATTATTTAGCAAATGGACACACACGTTTGCACTTCGCATGTACCCAGTCGTGAAAAAAATTTCACAGTGTAAAGGTTACAGCCGACCAGCAAGACCGAACAGCGAAGACGCAAACCATACCGTAGTTCACGAACTATGCTCGTACCCGATGCCCAGTACGAAGTTCATATCAGGCACACGAGTAGGCAATCTGATAACACGATTCGCGCTCGTATTTAATTTCTATAATGACTCCGCGATGTGATGCGGTTATTCGCATGCATGAGAAATTAAATCGTTACTAAATTGTTATTTTTACTTCTTTTAATTTATATTAACCTCGAATAATTTTTTTTCCAGCCTAATTTTTTTTTTCCTCTCGGGGTAATTTATTACCGACGATACATTGCTGTTATTTCGCGAAACGAATATTTTTTCGAGTTGGATTTAAAATTCGTCGAGTACGGTCACATCGGCCGGAATAATTAAAATTCATACGCTGGACGATTGTTATTAAAACTACATCGTATAGACATTGATTGGCGTATAAAAAATTCTCTTCGTGGTATTTTAACGCGAAATTATGTAAGCGAAACGTCGTTCGCGTTCTAGAGTCTCGAGTCTCGACTCGACATAAAAAATTCATCGCACGCATCTTAATTATGGCGCCCGAGCAAGGCGTCGCGTTTAATTGCGTAAATATAATTGATACGTGCTGCTGGGTAGACAATTTTCATCCATAATTTAGACCTGTTTTCCGCGACGGTGTCCTGCTCACTTGCACTTTTCCTCCTCGGCTCGGCCAATTATCACGCCAGATACGCGCCGTCGCTTATACAAATACCATCTAGAGGTGTATCAAATGCCAATGCCATGCCACATTCGAATCCGGCAGAAATGAATTTCGAATGGCATTTTGGACAGTTGACCCTTTTTTTTCATCGGGTAATTTTTCCCCCTTTAGGAAGAGTTGAAGAAGGCGATATAGAAAGCCTTTATTTTCGAATTGCACGGAATTGTTGGATTTTTTTTTGTCAACAACAACAGCAACAGCGAAACAAGGTGGCGCCCATATCTCTCCAACCATAAAATGAGTACTTTTAAATTATTCATATAAATTATCCGATATTATAATTCTCAAAGCGTAAAAATAATTATACGTTAATTAATCACAACGTTACCATTTGCCTTAGTAATATGCCGCGGATTTTGCCCCCCCCCACCGGGTCACTCGTCTATTCGTCTTTCGAGCATCCGTCGACTCGTCTATGGTCTCTCAACGAGATATACAGTGGCGGCGCAACCTTTTGTATTGCAGTGTGTATTTCCAGATCGACATCGAGAGAATAAACACGTTAATTAATGATTAATTGCGTTTTAAGCGCGGATTAATTTATTATACCGGAGATAAGGATACGTGTTTATTGAAAATAAACGTGTGTAAATTATATCCCACAATTGGAACATTTAGCTACGTGAAATAAATCTACGTACCTATACGAGTGATTGCTCGAATAGCCATAATTTAGATATACGATGGTAATATACCGAAATTTATACAGGGTGTCCGCGCCAGGAGTGACGAGTAGAAAATTTTCATATACCTAACTGTATAGGACTTTAAAAAATATTAGATGAACACGTGTTGGCCTATCTTTAAAATTGAAGGGGCAAATGATCATTTAAAAAATAATTTGCTGTTTGAAAATTAAAGGAGGGGGAGTCAGAAAAAAATTGATAAAATTTGGAAAAAAATCAACAGAGGAGAGGAAATAAACAGGACTTTGAAACTGAACAATTTTTTTTGATGATATTGTTGCCTAATATCGAAATTGAAGGGACCATAAATCATTCGAATTATTGAGAAAATTGAAAAAAAATGTGAAGCCTACTTACTTTAATTTAAATGATCTTTTGCTCTCAATTCCTTCAATTTTGGTGTTAGACAAAAAAAATCATCAGAACAAAATTTCTGTTCATTTCTCAAAGTAATAATTATGCATTCAAAGGGTAGATCGAAAAAAAAAACATATTTTGGATTTCGACAAAACCTAATGAGATATTTTTCCTAAAAATTTCTGACTTCCCATCCCAGAGTGGGACAGAGCTTGGGAACCTCAAAGTAGGGTCATTTGAAGAGAAAACCATGATTTTTGTAATGTTTAGGTAATGTCACCTGCTGGGAATCTTTATCACGCCCTAAAGAGGACGATTTGAGTTTCTACTCATCACTGAACTATTGGCTCCAAAAATTGATATCATTTTTTGCCCTCTACAAGGCAGCTCAAAAAGTTCAGATCACGTACTTATTAAATTTTTTTTTGATTTTTTACAAAATTGCAATTTTGCCACTCAGATGTTTCAGAATCGCATTCAAAAAATGTTTGGTCACCTAAAATAATTATTATGATTTTTCAAAAAAAAATCCGACAGTGTTACCAATTGTATTTTATTTTCCGCAAATTTTCATAAAATTCAAGTTGTTCATTCAAGTGGCTTGAAAAGTAAACCAAAATTTTTTCAGTCATTGAAAATAAATTTAGAGTAATTTTTTTGAATTTTTCGCAGTGCTGCCAACTGAAATTTGGAAAAAATTGCGAAAATCGAAATGCAGTTGGCAGCACTGCAATGATTTTTTTTATTTTACTAAAAATTACTCTAGGAGACCAGAAAAATTTTTGCTCAATTTTGAGATGTTTTAATGAGCAATTTTGAATTTGGTAAAATTCGAAAAATTCTTCAAATTCGCAATCTGCAAATTTTCAACTTCTTGTAGAGGACAAAAATGGCATTGAATTTCGATTTCAATGATTTAGAGAGATGTAAAAACTCAAATCTCACTTTTTTCGAGGAATGGTCAAGGTTTCAGGAGATGGCACCGACAAAAAGGGACAAAAGACGAGTTTTCTAAAAAATAACCTTGCATTGAGGTTTCCTAGATCCCTCCCCCTTCGGGCTGAAATGACTCCAAATTCATTTGGGAGATCCTTCGAGAGTTTTTAAGGTCCCATTGGGTAGCTCAAACCTTCCTCTATCGAATGAGACCGAACCGACTCACCTGGATGCATTTGCATCCAACCTAGTGACATAAACATGAATCTGCCTCTATTTTCGTTGGCGAAATGGCCAAAAAAATCATATTTGAGGGATAGGAAAAAAAAATTTACAATTTTTGGGGACTATCTTCTGTATTCTTCTGATCTCCCATGAGATTTTCCAATTTTTCAGAGACCAAGGATGCCATAAAAAAGAAAGCAAATAATTCCGAAACCTCAGTTTAAAGTACGATTTTCAAAAGAGTGTTGCAGAAGAGGGGATATTTTGAAGGGAGGTTATGAAAAAAATTATTATTGACCTGAAAGTATCAATAAGTGTTAATTTCTCCCAATTTTTTTCACTTCGCCAACGGGGCTAAAAGTGCCTTCACATTTCAGCCCCTAATTTGGGTACAGATGCACTTAGGTGAGTCAATTTTGTCCCATTCAATAGAAAAAGTTCTCAACTACACAATGAAACATTTATGACCTCTCTAGGTAGGTATCATAGGAGCCGAGTTATGAGGATAGTTCCACTCTTTTTTGATCGTACCTCGTACATTTTTTTTTCCATCCAACCAAATGTACATGTTGCCTATTATTGAAATTGAAGGGGCAAATAAATTTCCAAATACCTAATTTTGTTTTGCAATGCGAAAATTGAAGGAGTCATAGAAGAAATTTCATGTTAAAAAATCCAAAAAAGATCAATCAATATCAAAACCGAAGGAGCAACAAATCATTGAAAGTGGAGAAAATTTGAAAAATTTTTGAAGCTTATTCGGGTATTCTTCAATTTTGGTGTTAGGCAAAAAATCATCCAAACAATATTTATTTCTATTGACTTCTTATATTTTTCGACTAACAGGGAAAGGAGGGGGGGGGGGGGTAAAAATTTATTTCGTTTTTTTCAAGTCTGGATACAATTTTCAGGCCACCTTCATCTTCAATTTTCTCAAAAAATACAAAAATGAGTCCTCTTTTTATTTAAATTGTCGACAACTTCCAACTATAAAAAGTGAGGTGGAGGTCTGAAGGTGGTATCGAATCAAAGTCCCAATGGGCACAGAAAACGCAGCAAATCAAGAAGCATCGATGATCTGCTAATAGGTATAGAATTTTTGAATATTTTGGGGATTTTTGGGTGAAAAACTAAAAAAAAAATCTAAAAATGGCAACTTTGTGGGTCCTTAGCTTCCAATTCCTTTTGAGCTAGGGAGCTGAAATTTTTCATGGAAGGATTTCAATTCGAAAGGTATCACCCCAGAAAATTTGAGCAAAATTCAAATTTTTTCAATCCAGCTATTAAGTATACCTACTCTCTCATTTCGAATCAGTGAAAAATCACTGATAAACAGTCAGAATTGTAGCACAGGAATGAAATTCACTGATTTTCAGTGATTTTTCACTGATTATTCAAAGAATTTCACAGATTTTTCAGTGAATTTCATAAATATCACTGAGTTTTCAGTGAATTTTCACTGATTTCCAGTAATTTTCTTTCACTGATTTGTCTTCAGTGAAAAAATTTTCACTGATTTTCTCCTGTGCTGCAATTCTGACTGTTTCTCAGTGATTTTCGGTAATTTTCTTTGATTTATAATTGAGAGAGTACTTATTAAACGCAGTTATCTTTAGAATTAATTTTTTTTGAAAGGTCATTTCTTCCTTCAAATTCACAGATAGGCAACACGTTCATAAATGTTTTTTCAATGGTACCAGATATATCAAAATCTCAAGCCTATGTAACCATTCATCATTCACTCAACGTAAAATGTTTCGTATCTAAGACTACCAATTTGTCAAAAATTAAATTTTTTTCATTTTTTCGAACCAGGACGATATTCTCAAGCAAAACGTCTCGAAAAAAATTCCACTTATAAAAACATTTCGAGAGAAAATGATTTACGAAGAGAGTAAAATTAAACGTTGATATAGTTAACGAATGATTTACAGCCTCGATGACTATCTTTATCGCTAATTTTTTATTCGCTATTTACATCGCATCTACGACTACATACGTTGGTTCGCTCGGTTTGTTTATAACTCGCCTGACGCGAATTCTCGCCTCAATTAAAACAACCAAACGTGCAGTCGATTCGATATAACTGGCGACGACCAAAATCATCCAGCATCAGTGTCAGTGGCGCATTCTGACTTTCGAAACCTTTACCAGCAAATACCACGATCGAGAAAATCCCCTTTGGTGAGGAGATCATGGCGCACATGGGTAATAACAGACGTATAAAAGCCATACCTCCTGCATAGAGAACCATATTTATAAAAAAAAACAACTCATCTACAGCACACAGTCTACCTAACTATAAAAAGGGATGGAAACCATTCAAGGTTTTATGTTTCGTATAACACTTACACTTACACCCTTGCTGGAGTATATAAGGGTATCCAAACCCTAACAAATTAATGGCCGGTTGATGGTAAATATGGGTCAAATATCAGCTGATTTTTTATAATACCTGCGGAAGTACTTTACGACTTTATTTTCAATTTTCACTTTTTCTTTCCCGATAGAGGTATTTATAGTTCAGGTACCTTTTGCTGACTCGAGAGGATACGTCTGGTCGGCGTGTTGCACATGTACGTAGGTACACATAAAATACACAGCTATGGTTTTTCCTTCCTTCGGGTGCGTTTACCCCTTGTCTGACAGTGAAAGGGTGTCTAGCGAGGGGGGATTTCCTCGTATCACGCAGAACGCTCGTTCTCATTGAGAAATTATGTAATTTTCGATTTTATTGCTTTTTAATATACTCGGAATCTGAGTAAGGCTGGCAGCCGTTTTTTTTTACAATGTGTTTATTTTTATAAGTCGACTTTTATGGCTTAATTATTATACGTCGTTGTGTGATTATGTACGATAATATGGTATTGAACTGGTTTGATCTTTTTTTCATCTTCTTGAGCGGTATAATTGTATCAATTTTATCAATTTTTTGCTATATTTGTACGGAATTATGATTACGTACTACGATGATGGAAGGATTACGTATAATTCGCTTTGCTATTTTTATTTTTTAAAAATATTCAAAGCAGATATTATTGCTACTTTATAATGGTCTCGTAATGTTAACGACCATTAGATTAGATTTGATTTGTACTCGTATATTTCATGTACAATGGTGTTATCTCTTTAATGCAACCGAATATCTATAATAAATTATACCTAGACCTATACATAGACGTACGTATTCGTTTACCGCATCGTAATCAATAAGCAATAAATGAATTTGAATCTGTGTAGCGTGTACTTATTATTCAATAGGTACTTCATTATTTCATTAGTGTTGCTTGGGTTTTTTATTTTCAATAATGAGATAAGTATTGATAACTAATTACCAGATTGTATAATACAAAGTAAAACGGAAGCTAGGACGGAAAAGTTCCTAAATTAAAACCTAATTGGTAATTTTATCTGACTGAGTTATGGGTGATTTTAGGTCATTTTGTTATCCTCGGCCCGCCACTCTTGAAAATTCGACTATTATTCCGTATCAAACTTTAATAAATTTATTTAGGTACATATCTGATTATTTCAAAGTTTATTATTTCCTTATTATTATTTTTTTACATCTATCAAAAGTGAACGTTTTTTACATGAAATTATGTTTTTGAAATGATATTTTTACGACAGGGTTTTCAAAATGATTTTTTAGGCTGTAAATTGTGACAAAACGTATTCGTCATTTGGATATTGTTGACCAGAGAATTCGGGGAAAAAGGAAGTAAAAAAAAAGTAATTTGTGTAAATTTCGAAAAAATGTCCACTGTTTTGTCAAAAAAAAAAAAAATTATTGAAACAAAGTGAAAATTTTCGCAAAAAAAAGGTCTAAAAGGGGAAAGTTCAAAAAATTCTCCAACATTAATTTTATTTAGTTTTAATTTAAAAATTTCGAATATGATTTTGTTAAGAAAAAATAATGACCAAAAATTTGATAATTTGAATAATATTTTTGATGACAAGTACTTACTCTCTAAAAAAAGGCTAGAGCGAAAATTTGTTGAAAAAAGATGCCATGAAAGAGAAAAAATCACATTTTGAAACATTTGATACGATTTGCATTTTCAAGGAAAAATTATGTTTTTTATAATTTAAAAATTCGAAAAATCTATGAGGGTGTAATTTTATTTTCTGCAGCTTTCTGTGAATGCCTAGGATGCGGATTGTTGAATTAATAAATAATTTTGTGATTAATCCATTCACGAGCCAAATACTATCTATTACTTATTGGATTTTTAAAAATTTCCCCAACCTATCTGACGAGGAAATTCATTTTCTGATTTTCTTATTTTAGTCGTCAAAAAAAAGTCACCTGAAGGTGATTTATTTTTAAAAAAAATTATTTGCTAAATGTGAGATTTTTCAGATAATTCTTCGAATGATTTTTTTTTCAAATATTCTATTAAAATCCAACGATTCGATTTTGGTGCAATTTTCAATTTTTTTTGCAAAAAATAATAAAAATGTGCTAATTTTTTTGCACAATATTTTAACCTAAGAATATACAGGGGAAATTTTTTGCGAATTTCATAAATTTTGATTCCTTAAAAATTTTAATGCGAGTACAGAAATAGGCAATACACATTGATTTCTACGAAAAAAACAATTAGGAAAATTTCATGGAAGTTTTTCTGTTTTGAAATATTATTTTTCACTAAATTTTGATTAGGAACTATTTGAATGATATTGAAAAAATTTAGAAATAATTTTTTTCAATATTCTAAAGTTACCAGAAAATGTGATTAGAAGTAATTTTTCAATTTTTCTCATAAATGTTTGACGATTTTTTATTTTTTGGCAGCTTTTCTCAATTTGTCATCTTTTGAACATATTCTCATTTGTTTTAATTCTTTTTAATATACTTACTAAGTAATATTTATTCCAGAATGATTTAAATTTTTGTAATTTTCATTTCTTAAAGGCAAGAGAGTTCAGGTGTCCAAAATTTTTATTACTTATCATTTTTCTAAAGGAATAATATTGTAACTTGATGCAGTTTTGTTGTTCAACTTTTTTTTAAATTTATGCCTACAAAACTATGGACATTGATTTGAAAGAAAAAACATTAAATTTGTCACGAGCAACAGAAATAGAAACAAATATAAATTTAGAAAAAATGTTGACAGTTTCAAAAATTAAATTTTTGGAAATGTTTGCACTTTTTTATAATTTTTTTCCAAATTTGACAATTTACTGAATTGTTGATGATTTTTTTTATACAGTACTTCTCATAAAAAATATTATTCAAATCACCAAATTTTTAATCATTTTTTTTCTTAAAAAAATCATATTTAAAATTTTTAAAATTAAAACTGAGAAAATTGTATTTTATTTTTTTATGAGACATTGATAGCTGTATAAAAATTTTTAGTTACTTGAGAGGAATTTTTTTCCCATTTTTTATCAACATTTTACTCTCAAAAAATAATTTTCAAGTTTTCATTTATTTTAAATAACTTTTTTTTCGTTAGGCATCAATTAATTTTTTTTGGAAAGCACATTTTTTGTTAAAAAGTAATGTGTAGATTTGAATTAATTTCTGGATAATTTTTCGTCCTAGAAAAGTCAATAATTTTCAAGTTTTCATTTAGGTATTTTAAATAACTTTTTTCAGTTAGGTATCAATTAATTTTTTTGGAAAGCACATTTATTTGTTAAAAAGTAATATATTAACTTGAATTAATTTCTGGATAATTTTTCGTCCTAGAAAAGTCAATAATTTTCAAGTTTTCATTCTTTTTTTCTCGTTAGGCATCAATTAATTTTTTTTGAAAAGCACATTTTTTGTTAAAAAGTGATGTGTTGACTTGAATTAATTAATGGGTAATTTTTTGTCTTAGAAAAGTCAATTTTTCGAAGTTTTTTGTTGTTTTGAATAAATGAATTTTTCTTTTCGTTACACGTGTGTTTGGAAAGCACTTCTTTCACCACAAAAATTATGCAAATCAATTATTTTTTCAAAAAATCAATTTTGAAAGTTTAATTGGGTATTTTTTGAATTTTTTAAAAATTATTAAATTTATGAATAGATACAAGAAAAATTTTCCAATCTACATATTTTTTTTAGAAAGCACTTTTTTTATCAAAAAAATTACCCATGTGCTGCCTTAATCAATTTTTGGCTGAATCATCGTCTTGAAAATTTCAACTCTGAAAATTTTTGTTACACAGAGAAAATTTGATTTCTTTTTGTTGGGCATAGAGACTCAACAAATGTGGAAACATAAGCACTAAACTTGCTCAGCACTTACATAAATTTTTTTGATAAATCATCTACAATTTGGGTCTCAAAAAAGTATTAGACAATCTACTCCGCAAAATTTTTAAATGATTTTTCCATCCTAATTTTAATCATTTTTACGTTATTTTCAATCCCCAAAAAATATCTGCAAAAATTATTAATTTTTCGGAAATTTTTTGGATCAATTTCTGAGACTCGATCTTCGCCAATTTTTCTGCAATTTTTACAAACCCAATTCTACCATCAAAAATTCTCGAAAAATCCTAAATTTGGAAATCTTTCGTCAATTTCTTGGCAAATCCAACTCAACCCTTACTCAGCAGATCTCCTACACTCATCATCCATGGACCCATTCAGACAAATTCTCACATGTACCCAACTTATTCACCCCTTATAAATCCTCTTAACCTTACGACTCACCTGCAATGGCCATCCAAGGATAAAACGTATGATTAGCACTCTGCTGATGCAACTGCGTAGCCACAGACGGTTGCGAGGAAGCGGAATTAATCGAACACGTATTCCAGGATCCGGACAGCGACGACGTGACGGAAGAATTTCTGGCTCCTGAGGGCGCTCCTGGGCTTGTTGTCGGATCTCCGCCGACCAAACCGAGACTAGTATTACCATAAGCCGATACTCTGGAATCGGGGGTGCAGGCCGACGGACGCACCGGTCCGATTAAAGGATTAGAATTAACACCTCCGGCCGAGGATGCAGACTGCCACACGTCCTTGGCTGCAGCCACCACAGCAGCGTAGCCATTCTGATGACTGGTATCCTTGCTGCATTCGGATTTAGCCGAAGAACTGTAATTGGCCGATTGCTGACTGTCGTTGGATCCGTATAATTTACACGCCGCTGCCGCAGCAACCGATGCATCGTAGGGACTATCCTGAGGAGGTCTACTTTGGTGCAAGGAATGATGATGGTGTTGCGAAGATGCATAAGGCGACATGCCCAGTCCCAATGGGAATCTGTATGCGGCGGCTACGGAATTCTGCTCGTGATGGTGGTGTGCTGTGGCACCGGCTGACTGGTGATGATGGTGACCACCGTAGAAACCACTTTGCTCGAAATACGAATTCATCGTTGAAAATTCAATTCGAATTATTTACGAAAAATTATTTTTTTCGCACTGAGTCGCGAAAATTGTCGTATTCGGTTAACGAATTCGAAAAAAAAAACAATTTTTTAGCAAAAAAATCACACACAATTTTAATTATAACTGGTCCACACTTACGTTACGAATTTCGTCTCTGATGACGGTCTAACGTGCGACATCATCGTATACGATAGAACACAATTTTTTTACGATTTTTCCCACGATCGTAAAATCTCGTGAATGTGAAAATTATTGCAAGATCGTAAAATGAAAAAAAAAATTCGCCAAGATTTATACACCACGAATTCGTGTTCACCAACAAATCTGGTTTTCGAATGTATTATCGGCAATAGTTGCGAAAAAAATTGCAACAATGAAATATTTAGCCAGAAAAAAAATTATAATAAAAATTATTAGGCTCTCGAATTGTCGTAAAAACGCGCGTGCGAGTAGCAGTGAATACTTCGGCAGCAACTCGTCGTCGTAAAAACTTAATCGTAACAATAATAATATAATGAGATCGTAAAAGTTATTTTATAGCTGGCTCGCGCGCGACAGAACGTAAACACACTGTATAGTCTAGAGAAGTGTAATGCATTAACGACTGAAACCCAATCAGTACTGAAAAGCTTTAAAGCATAGCACTAAAACCATGTGACTGCCAAGTGCCGGGGTACAGCGGACTATCGTAGTTTACACTTTACGTTTTACGATTATCCTCTCGCGTTTCCTTTTTCCATCGTCTTTTCGCTCTCTATGCCGTATATGAAACGGGTTAAGCCACGCCGCGACGATGGGGGCGAGGGGAGGGCAGGAGGCGGCGGCGGCGGCAACTATTAAAAAGGAATTCGAACCAGAGGTGAAGAATCTGGCTTCTGCAGTTCGCGGAGGGTAAGACGAATTGCCGGGGACAAGCGACCAATGAGGTGGCGATTCGTCACGGTGACTAGAGTGTGTGCGCTCGTCGCCCTATGTAAATGGTGCGCCAGTGTGAGACTCGAGTAGCGCGAGCCGAACGCTCTTGTCGGTATTTCTCTTTTGTGTTTATTGTTATTCGTTTCTCTTTTATGTTTTTCCCTTCCGGGATTCCGTATCTGAAGTAAGGCGCCGGAGGAGGCCGCGGGAGCGAATGGTAATTGGACGAGGACGTTAAGAACAGATAATCGACGCGCTATCTGTCCGAAATGGCTATTAACTCTGACAAGTTAATATTAAAAACAGATCTCATTCTATTTTCATAGAGATTTTTTTACATAAAAGTACCTTGGAGTTTGCCTTATCTATTCATCTGAAAGATGTGGCTGGTGGCTGGCAGCAGTGGCGGATTCTGGCCATTTTATTGAAAGGCTAGGACTTGGACATGTCTTAGTTTTAGGGCTGGGAGGTAAAATTTGAAAAGTGTAACGTTTTTAGAAAAAGTCATAATGATATTATTTCAGACTTGAAAAAAAAAATTGAAAAAAATGAAAAAATTTGTAAAAAGTATTTAGAAAATGATGAAAAAATTGGAAAAATAGGGAATGAAGTATATTAAGAAACAATAAAATAACTAAAAATTAATTTAAAATGATGAAAAAATGAGAAAAAATTGAAAAATAAAATTAGAAAAAAGAATAAAACTGAAAAAGTATTGAAAAATGTTGAAAAAATTGAAAAAGATGGAAAAAATTTAAGAAACAAGTAAATAACCAAAAAGTGATTAAAAATGTTGAAAAATGAGTAAATTTTTTTTAAATAAAAAAAAATATTTTAAGAATAAATAAACTAAAAAAAGTATTTAAAAATGTTGGGAAAATGAAAAAATGAAAAAAATGAAAAAAATAAGTGCATTAATATTTTAATAATAAGTTATAAAGTAGAATATGTTTTGAGAAAAGAGAAAATATTTTACAAAATGAGAAAAAACTGGGGAAAGTATCAACTAGTCCAGAAGGAAATCATACCAGCCCATAACTTTTGGAACCACTGGAAGAATATAGGCTTACAACAATGGGGACTTCACTGGTGCCAAACAACTAACCACCTATTTATGCTTAAAAAAGACGAAACCACTAAAAACAATCCGATTACGAGAAACCAAAAAGAACAAAACCGGCAAATTTTCATTGGACATACAAAAATTACACACAAATACATCCTTTAGAGAACTGAGAACACCAAAACCATAGATATGTATATTAACCACCTGATTTTAAACTGAACTGTGTTAAATCAAAAGCGACCAAGCGACATCAAAAAGTTCACCAAAAAACAAACTTGAAAGTGTGATAACTTCTAAAAAAGTTGAAGGAAGGAATAAAAAGTATGAGAAATATGAACTCTGGTGACATAAATCTATCAGTAATTTATGTGTTCAGAAGCTTATTTTGTGTTCCCAGTGAGAAATACGTTAAAATCTCAGTATTTTCAAATTTGTTGCTTGGTCGCTTTTGACTTAACACAGTTCAACTGTCCAAGATTCGACGAAGAAAGAAGAAAATACACCGTCAACCTTTCACCAAAAAACAGCAGAAATCTTGCATACTTCCTTGTTAATACTAATTTATATAGATTTACTAGGTAACAATGTTTAAAGTTGTGAAATAACCCAAGGTTGAAACAACTATAATTGAAACAAATAAATAAATAAATAAAATATTGAAAAAATAAGAAAAAAATTGAAAAAAATTTTAGGTGCATGCATCTGGCGGATAAAAAAAAGAGAAATAAACTTTATAATGGCACAACAGGAAAAAAAGGTTGCATGACAGAAACATACAGACAAAACAATTCGTTAGGAACAACAGGTTAAAATAAAATTTCACGACAAGGTGTGAACGACAGATTAATATAAATAAGTGGTAGGTACATATTTTGAATAATTTTTGCACGCAATTGAATTCATTGGCCGACAAAATAATCGTATCATACCTACCAAAAATATTTACAAAGTGACTTAAAATTATATTGCCAGTCATTATTTGATTTTTGGGACATGTGTCCTTCCCCCATTCCTCTGTCTAAAATTTTAGCAGCCTCTGATTTCTAAAAATTTAAAAAGTATACTAGTAAAAAGAAAAAACTTTTTTTTTGAAAAAAGTGCCTTTCTTTTCACTAAACTTGAGAAAATTTAAGTATATCTATCAAACTTGACCCCTCCCCCTTTAGATTTTAAAAATATCCCTGCTGAATGACAATTTTTTGCTATTCAGACATAAAATTTTGGTTTTTCCATCAATTGGGCGATATCTATTCATCTTTCTGTTACACAAATGTTCTCAAATTTAAAAAAACTAGGTATTTTAAATTTAATTTTTCAAATTTTTGATTGAATCTGAACATTTTTTTGTCCTCTCCCTCCTCTCTCTCCTCAAAGACAAATCGAAGTTAACTAATTGGTGAGACAAAAAATTTATAATTTTTGACTGAGATAGAATTTTTCTGATTTTTTCAACTGAAAGCATAATTTTTTCAATTGAGAATTTGTCGTTTACTTTTTTTTGGCGTTCAGTTTCTTTTATAACGTAATTTTCTCTTATAACGTCGTGATTGAATTGACAAATTCTAAAAAACGTGGAATACATTGAAAAATTTTGAAAAAAAATTTTTCTGTCCATCTCAAAATTGTGTCCCCAAGGCGATTTGAAACTTTCAAAGTCAAATTCAAGGTCATTTAAGTGGCCGGAAACTTCAGTACCTCTACCTACATGCAAAATTTTAAAAAAATCGGCCACGTATTTTGGTGTCCTAGCCCCCAGGGGTGAGATAAAAATTCGCTTATGCACATTAAAATCATCTTCTACCAAGAAAAATCGAATGGCATATACATTTTGACAAAGTCCCACCAGAAGCCAAATGACCCCCTTACCACACCAGAGCCTTTTTCCAGATGAAAATTTCTTTCACCTCACTTAATAATTGGAAGAACTTTTTAAAAAATACCTGGAAGGGATGTTTTTTTATTCCGATTAATTCCTAGAAGATTTTTTGCAGGATTCTGTAGTAAGTATCTCGCGAAATATTGAGTTTTTTGACAAAGTAGTTATTACAAAAAATATTCCCCATAAAATTCCCTATTAAAATGTTTACTATGATTTTTTTCATAATACTCGTTCCAATTCCATAAAACTATGATTATCATGAAGTAATATTTGTGCCGAACCTACAGGAATTCACTTGAAATGGAATAAAGTTGGGACCGGTCCCAAAATTTAGTTTATGTACCCCTATTTTGAAAAACTCTAGTCTGCCAATCCATAGGTGACATCGTAAAGCACAGCGAAAGCTGAAAACTTACAATTTTCATGAACTTTCACCCAAAAAAACTGATGGTTCAAATTGGTGCTAAATTATAGCATTTTTTACGCTGAATTCAACTTAAGTAAGTATATAAGTTTATCGACTTTCAAGTGCTACCGAAGCTTCAGCAGATAGGGTCAATTCACAATTTTTGAGTCGAATTCGAATAAAAAACTATATAATTGGACTGAGAAATATTTTAAAACCGATTTTAAGGGATGTTTGATGACAGTGAATTTCAAAAACCTTTCAAATTTAGTGGATGGGGCAAGTGAACGCTTCCATAAATTCACGAATTCGAGCATGTGCTAAATCGAAATCTATGTTTTTTTGGTCATAAAAATTTATTTTGACAATATTTTTTTCATTGGGGTGGAAAGAATTGCCGAAATTGGAAATGAAAAAAAATTGAATCAAAGTTGGAAAAATTTTGAGAAAATTTAAATTTAGAAAAATCTTACTCTTGGAGAAATTTTAAAATTATTTTTTTTTAAATAGGACTAAAAAAAATTGAAAAAATTTAGGGTTGAAAAAATTCAAACTTGGAATAAATTTAAAGTAGAATAGGCATTAAAGTTTCACCTTAAAATCATTTTTTGATTCTACTACATCAGATTCTAAACTAGTTTCTACTACAAAATCTTCGAAATTTTTCAAACAGCTGTAATTTACCAATGTTTTTTCTTTTTTTTTTTGAAAAAAATCGAAATTTGTTTGAGAATAACTGTTTGGGCTAAGTTTTTTTAAAAATGGATCCGGCCCATCCTAGCCTGCCTTTGTCTCCACCACCGACTGGGAGGGAGGGCTCGAATTCTATTCATTTTATACGTCTGACGAGACGATTATCTTAAACGATATTGACGTCGTTGATCGGACTTTTTACGTTTTGTGTACACAATCGAGGGTATAATAAGTGGCTTTTTCAAATTACCTATTGAAGACCTTACGACAAAAATCCGCAAGTTTTCTTTTCTGTTGCGACTCCCCGGTGATCCCGACGGTCTTTTATTTTCCTTACCACCGCAGCACGATAATCCAAATTAAGTATACGCAACGAGTACCTACTCTGTAGACTTTTTTTTACTCCGTTTTAATCCAATTCTCGGCGATGTTCATTCCAACAATAGCAGTCATGAAGTAAACTTTACGACTTGGCTGTTTTCACGTTGCTGTAAAAACTTCGTCTGGATGGGTTATTTTGACTTGACGTACCGCGTCTATCTCTTATGATACGTCTTGCTTTATGGCTTTTTAAACATTTTATGGGATGTACGCGCGTTTTATTGGCTACCGACGATATACTCCTCCGTTGGAAGTCTCGATTTTGTCACGAGCGGTGTGTAGCACCCTTGGAAAGTTTCTAGGTAAATTTTGTAAATTATTGTACGACGTGTGTCGTTGTACTGCCAAAATGATGTACAAAATGTTTCCGAGCTCGTATACTTGTTCGTTGTTCTTTCTTTTCTATACAGTGTATTCGAATTGTTGCTTTTGATGATTTTAATGTAGTCGTGATGCGGTTTTATGACGATTTCTGGGTGATTTATGGATGTGTAAACAAAACGATGAAGTGGATTGAGATTATGTTGTTGGGTGATCTGTGATTAATGTCTATGGCTACTTTGAATTGTTTTCTTTGTAGTTCTGAAGTTGTGTGGAAATTGGGACTGATTTAGGCAATATGTGTGAACTGAAAGCAAAACATGTCAGGTTTTCTTGGATCCTGGAGAAGAACACAGGATGTCCTATTTTTCGAAAAATCATTTTGATGATTTTCAAACGATAATGGTTCAACTACATACCTACCTAGCATCTACGTATATGTAAAAAAAAAATCACTTTTAAACAAGAAATAGTCATAAGTCTCTTTCTTGCGGGAAACGAGACACTGCATCCTTTTCGTGAGAATTTCTCGTAAGAAAAGAATACTTACTATGTCTCTTTCAGATGGAAAAAGGACATATGTCCCTTTCAGGTTAAAAAAAAGACACTGTCCATTTCTCATAAGAAAAAGACACTATTAAGATTCTTTTTTTAATAGGAAATAGGAAACTAGATTCCTTTTTGATGAGAAAAGGACACTATGTCCCTTTTTCTGCAGGGACAGGACACTGTATCTCTTCCACATAAGAAAATGACATTTTTGTGCAAAAAATGAACATTCTAAGTAAAACATTGAGCCCAAATAAAAATAAATCGAAAGTACAACATAAAAGAACCCCATATTGCAAATTTTAGATGCCGAAGTTCACTTCTCGAATTTTGGTGAATTTTTGAAATTTCAAAATTATACCTCACTGTCCTGCAAAATATAAAAATTTGATCTAATCAACGAAAAAACCTGAAATTTGGAATATACCCTATTTTCGACCGGCCGAATCGATTGGAAGCGGTTTCGAGAAGTTTTGAAGCGACCAAAAAATTTTGGAATTTTCCAGTGCTGGAGAAAATTTTATAAAAATGTTCCTTATGAACTTCAGCACCTATAACCGCGAATTACCCACACTGGTGACCTATTTGATCGATTAAAACACAATTTTCCAAAATTCGTAATCTTCACATTGTAACGATTTTGTGTAACTCAAGTGTTAATGCGTGATGATGAGAAGTTGTTCTCGAAAAGTGCTTCGCAATAAAAAAAACATTTTAATAAGGAACTTTACTGGAAAAGAACTCCATTTCAGAAATAGTCTCAGTTTTAGTGAAAAAAGGATGATAGGTAAGTGTAAGTAGTTATTAAATTTTCAAAAATTTGTCAAAAATTTAAAAATTAATTGAAGGGTTTAGAAGCAAAAACTCACTTTTGACACCACAAGCGATTTCGAGAGAAAAAAAACAAAAAATGGTTTAGCATATGTTGCCGATCTCCAGGAGTGCTGAAAACATTTTATATTGTCTGGTGAAACCTGAAAATAGGATTCCCCAAAAAAACGATTTTTTTCGATCCCCCGCTCTTCTTAAAATGGAGGAGGAAGGATGACTAAATGTGAGTTTCGTCTCCAACATACATTATTTTTACCACTACAAAAAATTTCGTAGAATCAAATTTGTAGAACTTGAAAAAATTAATATTTTTGTCTCTTAACATTTTTGCCTCGGTTCACACTTCTCCGAATTATGAACCAGCTTTGAAATGCATTCCAAAATTAATGCATTTCGAAACTGGTTCATAACTCAAAGACGATTGAACTGGGACAAAAATGTCAAGAGACAAAAAATATTTCTTTTTTTAAGCTCTACAAATTTGGTTCTATGAAATTTTTTTGTGGATGGCAAATTTGAGTTTTGACTGCGATTTTCTGCCTGAAGAGGGCGGTTCAGTAAAAAAGTAAAAATGCCAAGTTGAGTTGTAGCGCGTATAAAACTTCTTCAGAATCGATTTTTGTGTCAAAAGTAAGTTTTACTTCTGGACCTCAATTAGGGCAGCTGAAATTTTGGCAAAATAATTTTTAGAACACGCTATTTTTGAAAATTCATCCTCGTTCGAATTTCAAATTCAAGCTCGACATTATTTTCTTAAACTTATTCTTGCTGATTCTTCAGTCACCATCCATCGCCGATCCAGCAGTAATTTCAAATTTCTAGTTTTAGGGGTAGAATTTCACTAATTATGATTTTCAGTTCCTATAGGTAGCTACCTTTGAATTCTCAAGTCATTGGAATTTCAAAAAGGAAATTGAGATGAACCATGCTACAATGTTGATGTTAAATTATTGACAATCCGGATTCATGAAAACGTCGGCAAATTTAAAATCTTAATGACAGCATGCTTATCCAACAAACAACAATTAGCTTAATTTAAATGGCTGATGAAATTCATCATTTTTGCATTTAAATTATTATATTTTTCAATTTTTTATAATTTTTTTCACAAAATGGGAGGGGGATATCACCAAAAAAGTTTTCTTTAAAAATGAACGCGAGACAAAGGTATAAATATGAATACCAGGACTAATTTTCATCTAGATATTTTCAGAGGTGGGGGGGGGGGGTGAGGTTCAAAATGCCGAATAAAAAATTCAAAATTGTCAAATAAAAATTCAAAAATTCGAGAATTTTTTGCAATGATTATACAGCACAAACAATGTGAAGCAACATCAGAAAGGAAAAACGCAATTTTTAGAGATCAACGTAACAAAAACTTAAAAAGTAACATCGTATTTAAGATTAGGTCAAATTTTTGATCTTGCTCACGCCTGGAAATTATTTCTTGGGGTTTTGAATATATTTCCATTGTTAAAAGCGATTCTTGCTCATTCCCTGCTCATGAACAGCAACATTTCTTGCATGAAAAAATAAATGACTCAGTCCTCCTCATGCCTGAATTTTTCCCTCGGTAATTTCATTGTAGGTAAGTATAGTTGAAAAAACTTATAAAATTTTCTTAGCCTATACTTGATTTAGATTATTATAGTTTCAATGTGAACATGAGAGAAATAAATTTGGCCCGTGTTAATCGAGAGCGAAAATTATAAGTAGAAAACCTTAAATTCAAAATGCAATAAAACAATGTTTTAAATTAACTTGAATAAAAAATCGCCCAATTTTACTTAAAAATTATTCGAGAAGAAATACGACAGGGCTGAGCGCATGCAGCGAGGCCGAAGCTTTCGAAAAATTTGATTTCCAAACATCGAAAATGAGTTTTAATGAGAGAAAAATTGATTAAATTAGTTGAAATAATTTTGAAGAAAAATATGAAATAAATCATTTTTGTAGGATTTGGATTGGTTTGAAATTATGGAAGAAAAAATTCAATAAGGCTGAGCACAGCGAGGCCAAAATTTTTGAAAAATTTTGATTTGGGGAGTAAGTAAGCAATTTTTGTGATTTCTGAAAGAGGACAGTAAACTTGAAATTTTAAAAGGCTCAGTTTTTCATTACTTATGCTGCAAAATTTCCAAACATTTTTTTAATTTGCCGAAATCTCCGAAATTTTGCCGAAATTGCTGACTGTAAATTGACTGGGGGGATTATATCCCCATACCCCCTATCACGCCGCCCCTAGATGTTTTGATATTATTTATACTTGCATTACAATAAATGATCAAATAGGTAGCTCTAATTTTAAGTTCACCATTTACTGAAATTTTTTCCTGTTTCACGTTTCTTCATTTTGAAAGTAATTAATATTTTAATAGAAGGATATTCGCCTTCAAATCTTCAGCTTCGCTTCCAGTTTCATTCAAAATGCGGACAAAATCTTTGCAATTTCACGCTACCTTACAATTAGTATACCATTGACCTCAACAACAATATACCCAGATTTGCAATCTGCTATACAAGTTGTAGTTCCTATCGTCATGGTCTCATCACACTGCACCAAATAAACAATTGGCAAGGTCGTTGAAACATATACCTACCTACAAAACGTTAATTCAGCATGGGATATTTTAAGACAAAAAACAACCTACGTGCAAATTACATAATTAGACTACCTCACTAGTCAGTGCAAAATTATCATTTCACCACTCTTATGATATAATTTTCTGCGTCGAGGATCCTCATCAAAACATCACCATCACCATACAAGCATTTATACTACAGAATGTCGGCGTCGAGATAATTATTGACACATACCTAGACCTACCATCTCTCTCATTTCATATACGGTTAAATACTTACATATTAAAAAAAATCTGCACTGAAAAAATATCTCGCGGAATCCTTTACAAGTAGACTTTCAGTTTATAGTCATTTCATTACGTATGCACACAAATTATACGACTTGTACGTGTGCGCACGGTTGACGCGAGCCGTTTCGTTGTTACGATGCTATAAACATTAAATTCGAGCGGTTTTATAGCTTATTAACGATTGTTTACATAATTCTTAACGACTTTTGAATGTAATTTTACGCATTTATGAATTATTCGGGGGTTTAACAAGCGTGTGTTGTCTGAAAAGGATCATAGATTTTATGTTGAAGTAGGCCCGAGCATAAGTGTGCCTTGTGTCATGAATTGTCAGTGTTGGTAGGTTAGTTTCAAATGTTGATGTTCGTTTTCAACTTTATTGGTTTTTAAACGGTTGGATGATAATTTTTTGGGTTTTTTTATGATAGATCGTAAAACTGAAATTTTTTATTGAAGCTAGATAAGTATTGAAATTAAAATTCTCGAACAAAATGTCTCGGAAAAGAAGTCGAAATATGAGTCATTGTGAAATAAATTTTGAAACCTGATATTTAACCCTAATCCCTCACCCCTTACTCAACACTACTCAACACTGGAAACCTTTTGTCCTATAATTTTGTAGATTCAATTGGCATACTAAAATATATTTTGCTAATTACTGAATAGGTACTCGCCTTGCTTGAACATATTTGTGAGAAAACATATACACCCAAGTACCTAGGTTTTCTCCTAATTTGAATTTCAATGCGATGATGGACTAATGGATTTGATTGCTGGAGTAAAGACGTGTAAAGTTATCTCCATTAAACGAACATCTGTGAATCAGTGTGGTGTACATGGTGCTTATTTAAGTACCCTCTTGAGAATACAATTTCAATAGTTCATACACGTGATGAGAAGGTCACAGAAGGAATACTTGAGAGAGAAAAAATAGAAATTTCTCATACAAAAACAAACTTCTGATGAAACATTCTTTAGAAATGTGCAGTGAGCACTTGGGCACGGATAGAGAAAGCGAAGCTGAGGGGAGGGGATATGAAATTTGTTTTGTCAATTTTTTGGGATGTTCTCAAGCAGGGATCCAAAAATATGTTTTAAAAAAAGAAAAAAACAAGGCGAATGCGATAAAGAAAACAAAGTTTTTACGTCAAAAAATTAAAATAAAAAATGATCATTTTAAAAACATTTCAGGCATTTTCAGTTGGGGAGGGGGGGGTCGCCATCTCCCTGATCCGAGCATGGTGAACTCTGTTCTATTCAATTCAAACTCGTCCTTTACTACTGAAAAAGAAATTATATCATGTGCATGCCAGAATTTTATCCCGTCTACTCTCTCATTTATGAATCAGTGAAAATTATTAAAAATCACTGGAAAACAGTCAGAACATCAGCACAGCGATAAACCAGTGAAAAAATTTCATTGAAAGCAAACAGTGAAAAAAATTGCTGAAAAATCAGTTAAAATTCATTGGAATTTAGGAAGCCAGTAAAATCTCCGAAATTTACTGAAAAATCAGTTAAATTCTTTGAAAAAATCAGCGAAAATCCGCTGAAAATCATTTTTTTTTCTGATTTTCCTTGTGCTGAGATTCTGACAATCAGTAATTTTTCGATGATCCAAAAAAAGAGTAAGGTAGTATTTTTATGAATTTATAATTTTCACATGAAAATTTGATTCGAACACCGTGAAATTTGGTTTTTTAGATTCGTAAAAATAATGAATACAATTTTAA
Source organism: Pseudococcus viburni (assembly GCA_033439095.1). Lineage (NCBI taxonomy): Eukaryota > Metazoa > Arthropoda > Insecta > Hemiptera > Pseudococcidae > Pseudococcus > Pseudococcus viburni. The sequence goes on along the minus strand of JAVBJF010000019.1, from coordinate 638,875 downwards.
GGAGATTCCTTTTTTCCTGAAAAATATTCACTGCTTTAATTTCATATTTGAAAATTTAAAAAATATCATAAAGATCCCCTAGATTGAATCCAAGTTATTATAAATGTAGTAAATTTAGTTCTGATCATGAAAAAAACCAATAAAATTGAAAAAAAAGTGGTTAAGACGTTTAAAAAATTCATGAAGTATTATTTGACGCAAAAACACCTAAAAATGATGAAAATGATACAAAAATCGCTCAAAAACATCGGAAAATTGTTTGACTTATCTATATGATAATAATTATGTTAAAATTGGGTTTAACTTTAAATAACATTCTTGATACACTTAGCAAAAATCGGTTAAAATCAGGGATCCGGAGGTGGAGGTGGAGGGTGGAGGGAGGAGGGTCCCCTCCTGGCGATTTTCTCGGAGCCGGATCCGGAGGCACTTTTCTGAAAATTCCCGGAGTCGGAGTCTGAGGCACCACATCAGATCCTCTCCGGCTCCCTGCTCGCTCTGGAGGTCCCTCTTTTGAATTTTTCAAAACGCTTTTGTAGAATGTATGTTTCCGGTCCCTGTTCCTTGACCCCTACCATTCCAGTTTGGTTCATCGAAATTTTTTTCAATTTTTCAGATAATTTTTTCGCGATTTTTTTTTCATTTTTTTAGAGAATTTTTTCTCGATTTTGCTCATTAATTATATTTGCACATTGTAATATAATTTTTTTCAATTTTTCAGAGAATTTTTCCGCGATTTTTCTCGTGTTATTTTCGTATATTGTAACTATTTCTCGATGCATCTTTATTTTTGAACTTCATTATTTCGTTTATTGGTAAATGATGAAAATTTGACTCACATAAAACAAAGAAATAAAACGAACTCGATTATTTAGGTTACCCCACATCACTTCTTAAAATGGTTAAACACTTATTTCAGAAATATCTCAAAATACTACAACACAATAACAAATAACTTTAAAATACTTCTGGAGGGGGGCTCTGGAGCACCCCTTTCCAAGAAGGGCCTCTGGAGTTCCTCCTGGAGTCTTTTCGAATTTCCTGGAGCCGGAGGCACTTTTGAAAAAATCTCGAAGCCGAAGCCGGAGTCGGAGGCATTTTTTAAAAGTCCTGGAGCCGGAGCTGGAGCCGGAGGGACATTAATCAAAAACTTCGGAGCCGGAGTCGAAGGGACTAGACCAGTGGCGTCGGAAGCTTTTTTTTGGGAGGGTACAAAATTTAGAATACCAGAAAGATTTTCGGGGGAGGGGACAAAAAGAAGCATTTTTTTGTTATGTTGCTTCAAATAATTTATGCAATTGTGATTTTTTTTATGCCCGAGCGAAGCGAGGGCGAAGCTTTGAAAAAATTGAGTTTTCAATGCCCAAAAAAACATTTTTTCTATGTTTCAATGGTTTAAAAATGCCTATCTGATGTGGGGGGGGGGGGGGGGGTACAATGTACCCCTTGTACTCCACTTTCCGACGCCACTGGACTAGACCCCTCCCTCCTGGATCCCTGGTTAAAATATCAAAAAAATTACATTGTTACGTTAAATTCGACTACTTTCAAAAAAATTCTTACATTCTTGATTTTTATACTTATTCAGAAAAATTGATAAATTTTTTATGAAATTCAATCAATTTTCAATAAGTTTTTATGCCAATTTTCGATATTCAACTATTTAACTCAAATTAAAAAGATTTTTATAAGCTATTTTCAAAAAATTTGGAGCTAAGTATCTGAAATGGGTAGTTTTATGGATTTTCCGATTTCCATAAATTTTCAAGCTTTTTTTGGACAATTTTCACTCTAATTTTTTTCCAAACGTAAGTAATGATTCATCATATTCTGAGCATCGGAGCAATATTAAGGCAATTTCAAAAGCTCTGTCATCATTTTATCGATTTTTACTTCATTTTAATTAAATTTTGAGATAGGTACACTTCAACAATTTTTACACTTTAAATTTAGGATAAATAGCCCCCCTCCCATCCAAGAAGCTTAAGTCATGAAAAATTCTTAACATAGATTCAAATTTTTGTTAAAAAATTGGTATAAATTCGAAAATTTTTACAAAAAATTAAATTAAAAATTAAAAATTCGATCAAGAAAGAGCTTTCAAAATAAACCAAAATTTCTGCCACGAAATTGCCTACAGCTACCTTTTAAATTGGGCATAACAATAACAAAACCAAAGTTAAATTTCGTCGAGGCTGTAAAAAGAACCCTCATAACATCCAGTCACAACATTACGTAATTTCTATCAACCCATAATCGATTCGTGATTTAGAACACCCAGTGAAAAAAATTTCAAAAAACGTACGAAAACTAGAAAAAGAACGGGAAATAGCGTTCATATGTTAATTTTATTTTATTCATAAGCGCAAATGAAAAAAACTGTCATTATCAACATTCATTAGAAATTCTATTGCCGAATAAAACACAAATTAGCGTGTTAGCAAGTCTCTCATTATACCTCGACCCGAGATCAAGTATTTCTGTAAAATTACACGAGCTCGTGTACCTGTAGCGACACCTGTTAAAAATAGCTCGAACTATGGCTTAGTGTATTTTTTACACATTTCGACTAAAAACAGAACGATTTCATGTGAGAATTTCTCATCCATAAAAAACAATTCCCCGAGCTGTGAGAATCAACTTTCCGAACCTCGAACTGGTTCCATTAATACCACATTCGAATAATTTCCATTTCCAAATCACGTATTCGACTTTTAATGGTCGATTTTAAAAATCAATTTTCGTATTTTTTCAAATCAACAACATGGGAGAACACGCAGCACTCAACTCGAACGTATCCCGGCTCGGATACGAATACATATAGGGACACGTGTCTGTATCGAAATACCAGACTACACGTTTCGTCACGACCAACGCGAAAGAAAATATCATTAAAACGAGGGATAGATGCGGTATTCGGCAGACAAATCAAAAACCTGACAGCTTGAACATTTAATACACACGCACCAAATAAACGTAGCGAGACGTCACACTTTGTAGCCCGAACGTGGTACTTGAAAAATGGAAATGGAAGCTGGAAAAAGCTTCTCCATTAGAGAGCTTCGCCATCATCGTTGGCAAAGAGCTAGGGATAGGGGAGTCGCAGTCGTCGCTATTTCTACAACGTCGTTTTCGTTACGTTAAATTCAATAAAAAGCGATTTTAATTCGCGTGTACTTAATGTCGTTTATTGGTTCAACAATCGAGCAAATCGACTGGAAGAGATTTATTAATGGCGTCTTTGGCGGCTCCGTTTATAGATACGAGATCGAGAATACAGACTGCGACGACAAACATGAGAAAATTCATACATATTTTCGTGTATAGAGATTTTATGGGACGATGATGGCGAGGAAAATTTCACAAAAAGGCTCGATTGAACTGTTACGAACGTAAATTACCTAAGAGATGATTTTGGATGGACTAAGGGACTTACCTTATGAAATTTTCTCGTAAATAGTCACCGGATTTCTTCATGTCACGTTATTGAATCCAAGTACCAGAGAAATGGCTGTTTTATTTCCGTACAATCGTATTTGGCTGGTTTTTTCATCGTCATAGAAATTTTCAATTGAATGGTATACTTGAGCTTCTTTTTCGTTGCAACAATCGAAACTGAAACGAAGCAGAAATAAACAACTGATGAATATACGAAAAGGTGCCTAATACTATAAAGATTTCGAGAGATGTACGCAGCAATATGCTAAGCAATTAGGTATAATGCTGGAGTGTAAATTAAATTTTCAGAATATTTTAATGAATTAAAGATTTCATGAATTTCCTAATTTACATACAAAATTTTCAAAGAGATACCAAAAATATAATGAATTTGATAAATGGAATTTTCATAATTATCACAAACTCTCTCATTTCTAAATCAGTGAAATTTATCAAAAATCAATGAAAAACAGCCAGAATTGCAGCACAGTAATAAATCAGTGAAATTTTTTTCACCGAAAGCAACTCAGTGAAAGAAAATGACTGAAAATCAGTAAAAATTCACTGAAAACTCAGTGATATTCATGAAATTTACTGAAAAATCTGTGAAATTCTTTGAATAATCAGTGAAAAATTGCTGAAAATCAGTGAAATTCATCGACTTTTTCTGTGCTGCAATTCTGACTGTTTATCAGAGATTTTTCACTGATTCAAAATGAAAGAGAAGAATCATAAATTTTCAAAATTTGATCAAAATCATAATTTAAAATTCTACCAATTTGGGCAGGTTATTTTCATAAAAATTATATCATTTCATGGGATTTTCCCAGAATTATAACTTTTTGACGTTTTAAAATTACTTGGAGGAAATTTCAGCCAGATTGTATAAATTCATTGTTTCATCTACGTTAACTAAGTACGTGTGGAATTTTCATGAAAAATTTTATTTTACGATTTCATCAATTTTACTGGATTTTTCATAAATTTATGGAATTTTCATGGGAATTTATAAATTTTTTAAATATCTATTTCAAAGTGTTTCAATCCAAATGAAAACTTTTTGATTTTATTATCAATTTCATGACTTTTCGTCAAATCATAAAATTACAGTTTCATCAATTTTATGGAATTTCCATCAAATTCATAATTTTGAATTTCATTAATTCGTGTGTTTTTAATAAAATTTATTGAAGAGAATGTTTTATGGAATCTTCCTTCTCAAGTCAGTGAAGCAAATCTCACAAAAAATCAGTGATTTTCTACTGATCTTTCAATCAAAAATCACTGATTTCTCAGTCACCAAATTTGTCAAAAACAATCAGTAATTCTGACTGAAAAATCAGCGAAAAATTACTGACCTTTAGTTGAATTTATTTTACTGATAAATTTGACTGACGTTATTCAAATTTAGAGAGTACCTAGGTATATTGATTGTTTGTTCCAAAAATCCCACAATTTTTCAATTTTTCTTTGCTCTATGTGGGTATACATTACATATATCATCAATCTACTGAAAATTTCCTGACAATTTACGCCACTGAAAAAACTGATGACACAACTTTTTCATCGAATTTTGACCACCCCACCCATTTTTTCTCGAATTCTCAGCCCTCTCAACATAATTTTTGGGTCTATTTATGCTGCAATGGAATCGTGATTCCTCGACTTTACTTCATAGAATTATCATTAAATTGACTGTTCTTTACTTATTTCGTCATCAATTTAAAGAATTTTCATATAGATTATGATCGAATTTTTAACCAGAAAACATTTTGTGAAGCAAAAATTTTAGCGATTAATTTTCATCGATCAGAAATTTAAAAATGATACATTTTTCAAAATTTGTTAAAAATGAAGAAATTATACAATTAGAAAGAATCTCTTTTTTGTAATAACTTTGATGAATTTTTACATTGCTTCGACAAAAATTTTAAAATTTTCAATTTGATTATTAGAAAACTTTTTCAAATTTGTGAGAAAAATCTTCGAAATAGCAACAGTCAATCTTGCGGTGCTACAGACATTTGAGCTGGATGGTTGGAAATATGGAAGGTTAAATGGTTGCATAACTGGACCATTGCAGGATTGAGTCATTTGTTATCCAGGTTTCAGGTTCGAAAAAACCTGACATGACGAATCAATCAAAGTGCAAAGTCTTCATTTAAAAATTCACGAATATTTCGTTAAAAATCACAAATTTTTACCAATTGAAAGACCCAAGTAGAAAATTGTTGTGAAATGACCTCAAAGAAATGTAAAAATTTGAAATTTAATGTTTAGCCATCCTTTATGACAAAAGTTCCGCATTTCAAAATTATAGGGACTCAGGAGGCTACAGCCCCCTTCAAACTCAGTAAGAAGATTTTTTATCATGAAAATGTCAAAAGAAGTGAACTGTTTTGATTTTCAATCAGCATTTTTCACAAAATTTTCATCCTCGCTTTGCTCGAGCAGTATTTTAATCAGTTTACGTCTCAAATAAACGAATACATACTTTCAAAATTTAAATTTTGAATCAGTGGAATAATTCTCACTGAAATGTAGGGATTTTTCACTGTGATTTTTCAGTCAAAAATCACTTATTTCTCAGAACAGTTAAAAATCATTGTTTCAAAAAGGTAGATTTTTACTAAATTTGACGATATTTTCGCTGAATTTTGAGCTCCCCTATTTTTTCTCGAATTCTTCCCTCAGACACTTTCATACATAATTTCTGTGTGTGCTTATGTTCAAAATTCTAAATTTATCAAAAAAATGATTTTTTGTCCAAAATTTTTCCGATTTTCTGGTGCGATGTTTTTGGGATTTTTATATTCGGAAAAAAGAGTTTTTTTGAGATACCTATTTCAGAATTGAGCGATTAAATATGGGGGGGGGGAAGGGTGATTTACACTACGACTCTCGACCCACTTTTTTTCTAGGGATTCTCACAATTTCTTAAAATGAGATCAGTAAGTAAACGAAATCGTCATTTTTTTGAATTTCACAATCATCTCAAGCATAGGCGGAGATGGACCATAACTTTTGGGTGATTTGAGCCCTAGTTTTAAAAAAATGTTCATTTTCAACCCTCTCAAAAATTTTTCTATCCTTATCATGACGAGATTTTTACTCGACCTTTTTTCAATATGAAAAATCAATGGAAGCAAAGAGAGTTCATACGAGTACCATAATTTTGAGAGTGAATTGTGTATAATGAAAGTTATCAAGCCCGACCGAAGCGAGGGCGAAAATTTGAAAAATTTATGATTTTCAGAAAGAAAATAATTCGTTTTTTAATTGTCTGATGTTTGAAAAAAATTCATTTCTTTGGTGCAGAAATTTCGTGATTTTCGAAGTTTTTGTTACGAAATCTCGTATTTTTTTGCTACATGGTAAAACAAGATTTATAGAATTTTTGAAAAAATTTCTATTTCAACAATCGATAATTATTCTGCATCGTTTTTGATTGATTACTAGTAAGCACCTCAGTGGTGGTAACTATTGTATTGCCCAAAGGCTTGAGCAAGACATGAAGAGCCTCCCTTCAGCTCGGACAGGTGATTTTTTTATTACAAAAATTTGAAAAAAGCGAATTTTTTTGCTCTTGAAACATGATTTTTCAAAAAATTTCGCCCTCGCTTCGCTCGGCCAGTATTTTAACCCTTCTATTTTAAAAAATTTTTACTGATCGTTCGGTCAAAAATCACTGATTTCTCAATCAATTCCCGGTTTATCAGAATAAAATCATACATCGATAATTTTGACTGAAAAATCAGTGAAAAATAACAGAAATTCTGTAATTTTTTAATTTTACTTTGCACAAATCCGTTTATGAATTATCAAACCCTGACTATGCCAGCGCCACGGAAATAAAAGTTACTGAATTTTTTTATTGAAATTTCACCCCTCCCTATTTTTTCAGAATTTCGCCCCTCCCTTGAATAATTTCTGGGTGACATCATTACATGCCCCCCTCCCCCTCAGCCACTTATAAATTTTTTATGCAAGTGGATCGAAAAAAAAAATTGGGCAACAGGGCAAGACATGAAAAAATTCAAAGTTGCCACCTCTGAAGCACCTAATTATTTTCTTCGTCAAAAAGATCATTTTAGTAGGTAACTTGAAAAAAGCAGGAAATTCGTCACATATATGATAATTCATCCCTTGAAAATTAAATGTTTGCGATTTTTTTTTTTTAGTCAAGTTTATACACAAAAATGATGGAGGGGGAGCTAATTCAACATTTGGGAGGGAACTTGAGCCCCCATGCCCACCTCGCCTCATTTTTGCCTATGATCTCAAGGGCAATTTGAAAAAACTTTAAAAAAGAAAATATTAATAGGAGTCCTCCTACTTCTATTTGGAGTAAAAATTAACCCTCCAATATCGATCAAACCCTTTCTGAGGAGGGTTTTGACTATTGACAAAAAATTTCAAATTTTCCTCACGTCTTTTTGAGGTCACGTCAGAACAATTTTCTGCTACGAAACATCGAAATTCCATAAAGCTGTAAATCAATTCCTCCTAATCCCAACTTAATTAAATCATTAAATTCAGTATTTCAAAACACAGAACTTCGACAATTCTTTTTCACATTTTGTTTCAATATTTTCAGCCACATCGAATTCAAATTTTCAACACCTTAATTTTTCAAAAATTCACTTCAAATTGCCAAAAACGAAAAAATCTTTTATGTAATTTTCAAGCATATTTCAAACGAGCATATCCTATAAATTTTTAAAATTACATTGTCTACGTAAAAACACGTTGAATTGTTTTGTTTCTACGAATTGTGAAAATCCACCGTACCTATTATTTCATTCTCATCTCATCCATTCGTCAACTCTTCCTTTTCCTTTTTTCTTCGAAATCCCATCCATAAATTCGAAATATTCCACCTCACCAGAGCTCAGTTCACTAACCTCACGCAGCACGTACATCATACAAACGTGACACTTCGTATAGAGCATTTCAAAACTCTTATCTTACCAAACGAACTCTAAATAACCATTTCTATCTAGTAATCCGCACATTAGCTCAATTATCATTGTCAACGATACGATAAAAATAATAAAATCCTCATACCGACGCATTTTGCCTTCCGTATACTCGCAAAACTAAACGAAAAACGACCACTTTGAAAATGATTTCCAACCGTATAAATCATAAAATAAGTATATTCTCGATAAAAACGCAACATTTCTCATCAAAGTTACGAGCATCTCTTGGTATTTATCCAATTAACCGCCTACCCACTCGCGGACCCCGAGAGAGATGCCCCCAGTGCATTGGTATCTTAGTAGGTACCTATACACTCGAGAACCAACGCTAACATCGCAAATCCATAAATCAACGTCAATTCGTCCTCTATACGGGAAAGTTTACTTTATAATCTCTATATCCCGGGTATTCTCGGCGAGGCAACAAAAAAGGGAAAAATTTCTAAATTTATCGCGATATTTGAAAGAAAGTCGAAAAAACTCCGTCTTTGGTTGTATATTGTGGTACCTCTATAAACAAACCATCGCGGCGTCGAAAGAAAAGCACGAATTGCTGAAAGGGAAGAGGGCGAAACGAGCCTCATTTATTAATAGAATTACACGGCGTTAATTTAAAGCAGTACGAGAATAAAAGCATATGTTCAGACAGCTCTATGTACATCCGAATATTGTTTATTTTCGTAGTACACGTCGAAGAGGAAAACCCACGCCTATGTTTAGAACTTGTTTTACCTTCCATTTTAAAAATATTAAAATTGCTGTAAATGCTTTTTCACAGATTATAAATTCGTCGAACAATAAAGGACAGCGGTGTGCGTTTTTTATACCGAGGAAAAAAAAATCATACGACGTGACACGCGTCTCCCCAGTTCATCGTCGAGTCTTCGCCGTCGCGATAAAATGAATATTCAAAAGGGTTCTTATTTTAACGTATTTCTACGAATAAAAAATTAACGATTTTTAATACAGCGGAGTCGTATACAATGTCGATTTATAATTACACAATTGGGTAAATATTTCCAAAAAATAGCCATAAATAATTACGAACAATAGACCATTCGAGTGGATTTTTTTTCGCAATTACAAGTACGATAATTAAAAGCGTTAACGACGTAGATAAAAATCTGCAACATTTGTATACTTGAGGTCGTCGGGCACGTTTACTTCGCGGATGTCGTTAAATGCATAAAAAACCAGCACTATAATTAAATATACAATGTTATTGGAGACAGACGCCATCGCCATCTAATTTTATGGACGCATTTAAAGGGTAAAAGTTTACATAAAACGGATTTGCTCATAAACGCGTGATTTTTTTCTACTTTTTTGCCCCGCACAAATTGTACGAATTTTCGTAATTGACTCACCTGTCGTAATAAGTATGTGATTTTTAAAGATAACCGTTTTGGAAGCCATTATTAGTGGTAATTGAGAGACATTGTAATGAACGAGGCTAAAATGTTGCACAAAAGTGTAAAATTAGCGCCAAAAAATGAAGAAAATAGCGAATGGAAATGAATTTTACCCAAACGAGTCATTTTTTATTAAAAAAAAAAATATTCTGAATTTTGACAAAAATTTGTAAGATAGTTGAATTATTTGAGCGGAAGACTTCCAAAAAAAAAAAAAAATGTTGAATCCCTCAGCCCAAAGGAGACGGAGCTAAGGAATATCAAAGTGAGGTCATTTTTGAAAAAAATAATGTTTTTTTCCACTTTTAGGTACTACCATCAACTAGAAACTTTGGTCTCCTCCTAAAAAGTCGTGATTTGAGTTTTTACCCCTCCCTGAACCATTGACTTCAAAATTGGATGCCACTTTTTGCCCTATACAAGGAGGTTGAAAAGTTGCAGATCGTGAATGTTACGATTTTTTGATTTTTACCAAATTAGAATTGCTCACTCAATCAACTAAAAATCAAATCAAGAAATTTTTTGGTTACCTAGAATAATTTTTGATGAAATTTTAAAAAAATTTGTAGCAGTGGTGTCAAAACTTCATTTTGACAGACGAAATTTTTATGAAATTTCAGTTGGCAGGATTACCTAAAAAAATGTTGGAAAAAATTAATCTGAATTTATTTTAATGACTAAAAAAATTATTCCTTATTTTTCAAGCCATAAAATGAATGAACATCTTGAATTTTATGAAAAATGCATTTTATTTAATAAAAATGCAGTTGGCAACACTGCCATGATTTTTTTTGAGATATTTCATCAAAAATTGTTTCAGGAGCCCGAAAAATTTGTTGGCTTGAGTGTGAGCAATTTCAATTTTGTAAAAATAAAAAAATCGTAAAATTCGAAATCAGCAACTTTTCAATATCCTTGAACAGGGCAAAAAGTAGTATCTTACAAGAGAGGTATCCCAAATCAAAGTAAAATATTTTGAGCCCAAACAAAAAAAATCGTAAGTACATCATAATAGGATCTCATCCAAAATTTCAGGTTCTGAAGTTCATTCCTCGAATTTTGGCGAATTTTTGAAATTTTAAAATTACCTATTCAACCTGCTATGAAAATTTGATCTATTCATCGAAAAGAGCTGAGATTTTGAATATACCTTTTTTTCGACCTCCCAAATCGATTGGAAGCAGTTTCAAGAAATTTTGGAATTTTCCAGCGCTGGACAAGAGTCCATAAAAATGTTCCAAATGAACTTTAGCACCTACCTACGACACCTACGTACAATCGCTGATTACCCATTTTTAAATTTTTTTCAAAAAAATTTCTGTCCAAAAATTCAAATTGGAACTCAAAGTTACGAATTTTGGAAAATTACGCTCTAATAATTAATAAAATAGGTCACCAATATGGGTAGTGTGCGATTATAGGTGCTGAAGTACATATGGACCATTTTTATGGGTTCTTCCCCAACGCTAAAAAATTCCAAAATTTTCTGGTGGCTCCGAAATGTCTTGAAACCACTTCCATTCGATTCGGGAGGTCAAAAAAAGGGTGCATACCAAATTTCAGCTTTCTTCATTGATTAGATCAAATTTTCATATTTTTCAGGGCGATAAAGTAATTTGAAATTTCAAAAATTCGTCAAAATTCGAAAAATGAACTTCAGTACCTGAAATTTTGGATATGAGCTCATATGATGATGTACTTTCGATTTTTTTTACTTTGAGTTGGGATACCTCCCTTGTAAGGGGGTTTCCAGATTACGGTCAAAAATGGTTCTTTACCCAAATTTGGTCAAAAATGACCCAAAATGTCACTTTCGGTATATAGTCATCCGAAAAATTTTTTGACCTCCAACTCCTACCCCTTCCGAAGTTATCGAACCCCTCCCTTCCCTATGTCGATATTTCAACACATGATATCTCTGGAAAGAGTTGATAAATTTTTTTTAAATTTTCACAGATTATACGTCTTGCCTGGGTAGTATGTATCAGATTTTTTTTAATATTTTGGTTTACATTTTTCCTAACTATTTTTATGTCGAAATTTAAAAAAAAATCAATTTCGTCAAGTGATCAGACATTCCACATATTTTTTCAGATTCTGAAATTGGTTGCAACATGCTCAAAAAAATTAAAACTAAAAAAAACACAATTTCCACTATTTAGTACAAGGAACTCGAATTACTCCTCCTGTTATTCGCTCAGAATGTAAAAAGCACTTTGACGACAGATTCCTAATCTAGAATGTATTTCGAAAAAAATATAAGCTTGGTGCCATTTTTTCTAGCCTCTTCCCTTTCGAGAATTCGCCACCCTTTCTTAAAAACGCACATATCTTCTCTTCCGTTGGTTCAACAAAAAAAATGTTTCAAGTAAAAATTCTTTCTTGAAGGCTTCTTTACATTTTTGGTTATTATAAAAATTCCATTTGGAGCTACCGTTACGTCCCAAATTTCAAAAATGTATTTTACAGAAATACCTACTCAAAATCAAATTATTCTCATTTATTATGAAAAATATCAAAGATAGTGCAAAATGTGTAATAACAATAAGTATTCAGAATAAAATTTTACTTCTAAAAAGTTCATCGTGATACTCCTACCCCTCACCCCTTAAGGTCTACCCCCTTTTCCAAAAATTTGTTTTTTTTGATAGTTTATAAATTATAAGTGGCAAAGTGCATTTTTTTGATCATAAGCAGCGAATAATGATGGAGGCATGAAATTTGGTATGGTGAACAAGGACACCAAATAAATTTGTTTAGCTGGGAGGTAATCGCAAAACCTCATAGGAGGGACAGGGAGGAGGTTCAGCCCCTCATTTTTTTCGAAATTGAGCTATCGGCCCTTTTTCGAGTTCAGGAAGATGTAGAAACTCAAATCGCAACTTCTTAGGGGGTGACCGAAATTTTCAGCAATGCCACATTTTTTCGACAACGACCCCACTTTCAGGTCTTCTTGCTCCGTCGCTCTTTGGGCTGGGGGGCTAAAAAATTTTATGGAAGGTCTCTCATTCGAAGTAAAACACCTTGTCAATTTTCGTCAAACTCCAAGATTCTTATATAATATTTTAGGTTGATGCGAAATACTTGATAATTTTATGAATTAAGTGACCCTTTGAAAAAAAAAACTGTAGTCCAAAGGTGGAATTTTACAAGAGAGTGAAATAATATGCAAAAAATGGTTTTACGACTGAAAATTAAGTTTGGCGGATGCTGATACCAGAAATTTCGATTTAAAAAATGGTGTTTTTTTAGCAAACACTTTAAATATTTACGAGTTCACATCTATGAGATGGAACTTTCCCCTCATAAAACACATACAAGGTTCTATATGGAAATAAATCATTACAAAATAAGGAGCAGAATATCCTTGAAAATGATCACCTGTTGAACATTCGACAGCAAATTACGTTCGCATGGAAAATGATTACGAAACCAGTCCACTTGAACTTCTAAGAAAGTCTTATCAATTAATAAATTGAAAAAAATCATTCTAGGTCATTTTTTCCACATCCACAAGTGTCCTCCTAGGTTAAAAGCATCTCATTCTTATCTCTAACCGAATGAAAGAACTTGTTTCGAAATATTCGACCATTAAAAATATACTCAAGTCGCATACAGCCAGACTATCCACGAAGCTACGAACGAATTCGCTTTTCTGTACATTAGTCCTCATCTCGAACTCTGGTGCGTGCAGCTTTTTCGATTTGTTGCACTGCCGCTCGCCTCCGGCAACCAGATAGGTTTTTAATCAATAAGATGGAATTTCGATTGCGGACACCACCAGTCGTAAATTCCGATTTTAATTTACCTGCTGTTCCAAACGAACAGAACAACTCGAATGATAATCAGTAAAATCAACACGCAAAGGAGTCCAACCGTCGTGTTAATAAATTTGCATAAGCTGTCGCCGATAAGGAATACGCCGGGTTAACCAAAGGTGGTGATGGAATTGCATAACCTGGCGCCTACGTATGTTGATCGGGTACCATGAGCGGGTATTTTGAATTTAGAGGTGCGAAGGCGTGTGAAGAGTTGAAAATTTATTGATTTATGGAAGGTCGTATTACAGTTTAAATTCCCTCTCAATTTTGAAAAAATACAGAAATACTGATTTTTTAACAACTCTCTCCTGAATGGATTCTAGCTGAGGATGCAGACGACGATTCTAAAGAGGAAGGAAACATGACATTTTTTATTGCAAAATTTTTTGGATTTTTTCAAGGCAGACGGAATATCTATGCAGAAAGAAACAATGTCGATGACAAAAAATTAAACAGAAACCCATAGTTCGTGCAATAACAAATTGCATGGTACAGGGTGTTTCAAAATAATTAGACGATTTTAAAATCTTATAACTCAGAAACTAATCGATGAAAATTGTTCAAATTTATTTTAAAATATACAAAAATGTTTCAATTTCACTTTAGAAATCTTACATCGGACGGATGATGATCATTTACGGTTATAGAAGACTCGAAAGTTTTACCCAGTTTTTAAACACTTTTTCGAAACTGCTGGAGAAATTTTAGTAACATTTCAAAATGAGCGCATTTTGCAGGCTGGACAACATCAAACAATCTTCGGAACATTTTCTCATGAGAGTTCAAAGGGAAGGGGGATGAGCTGGGGATTTGGAATTTAGGAATGTTGAGAACAATATCGATATGGTACTCAATCAGTGGTATCTGAGCCGATTTTTGAATTTTACAAGACAGGGACTAATCCCAATTTTCGAAATTGCAAAACACATTTGTTTCAAATAACAATCTTGCTCCCTTAATCTAACCGCCCAAATTTTTACCTCCGGGGTTATTTGTGTAGGTTGAGGTGTGTCTCAACTGGCCGAGAAGTATAGAATAATTGAAAGATCCAATTTTTAATGAAATTTCTAAAATTCCTCCAACAGTTCAGAAAAAGTGTTCAAAAACTAGGTATAGCTTTCGAGTCTTCTATAGCCGTGAATGGTCATCATTCATCCGATGTAAGATTTCTAAAGTAAAATTGAAACATTTTTGTATATTTTAAAATGAATTTGAACAATTTTCTTCGATTAGTTTTTGAGTTATAAGATTTTTAAATCGTCTAATTATTTTGAAACACCCTGTATTTGAAAGAGTTCTCCAAAATAAAGAGATACATAAAACAAGTCAACAAAAAAAAAAAGTGTTCTGTGATTCAGTTCTTATGGCCAAATTCTGATTCTAGACATCAAAATACACCAATATGCTCATTCGTGGCTTCCAAAGTTTGCTTGGGGGGATGAGGGGGGGGCAAAAATGTGATTTTTCAAAAACAATACACACAAATTTGAGAAAAATGTGAAAAAAATGTGAATTTTTTTTTGGTCCAATCTGATGGAAAATTTTACGCTGAATTGAATGCCGCAACCCGCAGACCTCTATCTCTTTTAGAAAAAAAGTTACGGTTAAAACTTTCCTAAATTATGTGAAAAAATCGCATTTTTTTCCGCCTTGTTCACCGAAAAGTGAGATTTCTGAGAAATCTAAGCGTTCTACGACCATAATGACTACGAACAAAGTTGTAAAGAATTAAATTACCCATCGGATAGGTGCATTTAGATTTTTTCGGAAGGCGTAGTTTTCGAGATATTCTCAAGTAAAGTTAAACATTAGTTGAGGCAATTGAGAAAAAAAGAGAAATGAAGCAATTTTTGGCTGTCAAAAGTGTTACAGCGAAAAATTGTGGGAGGACGTGGTAACATCTAAAGGTTAGCCTTCTTCCGCAATTTTTTGCTGTAACACTTTTGACAGCAAAAAATTGCTTCATTTCTCTTTTTTTCTCAATTGTCTCAACTAATGTTCAACTTTACTCGAGAATATCTCGAAAACTACGCCTCCCGTAAAAATCTGAATGCACTTATCCGATAGGAAATTTAATTCTCTACAACTTTTGTCATGGTTATTATGGTCGTAGAACGCTTAAATTTCTCAGAAATCTCACTTTTCGGTGAGCAAGGCGAAAAAAATGCGTTTTTTTCACATAATTTAGGGAAGTTTTAACCGTAAGTTTTTTTTCTAAAAGAGATAGAGGTCTGCGGTTCGCGGCATTCGATTCAGCGTAAAATTTTCCATCAGATTGGACCAAAAAATGTTTTTTTCAAATTTTTCTCAAATTTGTGCGTATTGTTCTTGAAAAATCACATTTTTGGCTTCCCCACCCCCAAGCAAACTTTGGACAAAAAAATTATTTTTCCCTTCATTAGATACATAAAAGCAACCCAAATTTTGCAAACGGAACCCAAACACAAAAATCGTGTCGACTTGTGTAATTATATGTAGATGTACTTACGTATTTCATGTAAAGACCGAAGTATCGTTCGAGCGAAGGAGGAGCAAAATTTCTTTGAAAAATCACATTTGAAAAGGAAAAAATTGAAAATTTTCAACAAGAAGCTTTCCTCCTTCCCCCTTCTCCCTTCCTCGATACATCTAATTATTACAAAACAAAAATTAAGCTTCAGCAGAAGAACACTTAAAATTTTGAAAAATGCACTTTTAGCTAGAAAAATAAATAAGCACTTATCCTGAGTTTTCCGAAAAGTGTAATATGTCGTTCGAAAAATTTTTTCTGCGGTCAAAAACGTAAATATGAAAAACCAGTCGATAAAATTTCTGAAAGTTCGATTGACACTAGAAATTTCATACTTTTCATTAGACCTCTTTTCATTTTTTCCCCACCTTCCCCCCAGAACTGAAACT
This sequence comes from Pseudococcus viburni, assembly GCA_033439095.1. Taxonomy (NCBI): domain Eukaryota; kingdom Metazoa; phylum Arthropoda; class Insecta; order Hemiptera; family Pseudococcidae; genus Pseudococcus; species Pseudococcus viburni. The sequence continues at coordinate 622,324 of JAVBJF010000019.1, read as the reverse complement.
GGGGAAATAATGGTGTAGAGGTAATTTCCACACCTAAAAATGTAAAGAAAACTCATTTTCCGACCCTAATTTTCTCAAAAAAAATTTATGTTCAAATTTTCATAATTTTCTGAAAAAAATTTCCCAAGTTTGTAATTTTTTTCAAATCTTTTCCAATTTCAAATTTTTTGAAAAGCTGTTGAGTCAATTTTCATCAACATCTTTTCATATTGGAACAAGAGATCGTTGAGTTGGAAAAAATTTGAAATTGAAATGATTCTTTGAAAAATTTGAGAAAATATTGACTTGAAATAATTTTTTCAATATCTCCACATTCTCCTTTTTTCGAAACTTCATATCTAATCTAGATATGTATTTCATACGGTCGCTTTCGTTTAATTACATTGATAACGGCTCTAATTAATTCGTTGATATATTTGATATAAATAAGATTGAAAAATAACTTCGCTTAAATTGGCCATTTATCAAAGATGATGAAATTACAACGAGCTGAGAGATCATTCTAATGATACTGAGTGAAACTGGCAGTATGGTATGTTTGATAAATAATCAGCGATATCGCCAACAATTTTAATTTTCAATAATTCATGAATACTTTGATAAAAATGATAACGATGATGAAAAATTGCTATATAAATTAGGTAGATATGCCTCTCAAAACCACATAAATGTAGATACTTAATTGAGTGTATTTATTGCGATCGTACCTATTGAAAGAGCTGAAAATTAAGCCGTTCAATTTGAATTTTTCAAAGTGAAAAAAATGTTACGAATTTTTATAATAGCTGTGATAGTGTTTAACGCCAGTAAGGAATTTTAATTTAAAATGTTTCCTTTTAAATTTATTTATTTGCTTCTAAATAAAATTATAAATGTTTCACAGGGCTGGAATGTCATCTAAAGAAGAATTGCTCAAAGTTGTATAAAACTGATCTCATAAAACTTTTGGAAGAAAAAAATATTGTTATTGATATACAGAAAGCGGAAATTTTACGTTTGGCGGTATTAGAAGTAGAACGAAACTAAAGAGAATATGAACCCTGATATTAGTAGTATGTAACATGGTAAGTGATATTTTCGATAATAATTAATCCCTACGTCCTCCTGCCCCAAAAAAACTGACGGTGTGGTCGAAGTTTAAAAATTTCTACATAGCATTAGTATATAGACAGACCAACTTCAAATCGATGCGCCAAGTAAATTTCATCCCTCAATTCTGAATTGCTATAACATCTAAAATCTTCGAATCTCCTAATTATTGAACGAAACTAATTTTGAGTTAATTCTACTTCGCATTCAATGTAAGATTTCATTTTTTACTAATGAAAATTACCTCCATCAACGATCAAGTCTTTCCCGGACATGTAAAGATTAAGTATTGTAGCTTACTAGTAAAAAATAATTTTTTTCTTGTTTCAGCTTACTACACCTAAAGAAGCGAGCGTTTGAAAAGATTTTATAAAAGAAAAAATCAATTTGTCAAAATATACAGAAAAATGTAAGCTCAAGAAAACATATTTTTTATTTTTAGTCTATAGCCTACGTTTATCAACACATAAAGGGCATTGAAGAATAAGAAGGATGAAATGCCCCTGTGCTCTCAAATTTTTAAAATTTGTATCATCGAATATTGTTGAGAATTCTAGGAAAAATTCCAAGACCGAAAAATTTCCCCCTTATCCTCTTTCTAAACTTCTAAAGTAAATAATTGAAAATCAGTCATTAATTTATTCATTATTTCATTTTCACATCAAGTTATCGAAAAATTCGTAAAATGTGACCTATCATAAGAAAAAGTGACTTTTAGATCAGAAAAAAAAAAATCGAGATTTTGATGGTTTCTGATAGTTCTTGACGTGTAGAATCCGGTGGTGATGCCCTAAAACGTTCGTGAGTGATTCGTTTCGTTGTTAATGGAGGGTAAATTTTCAAGGGAAAAAGAGAAATTTACCAAAAAATTTGATTCTTTAGTATCTTGGAGGGTATCTCACGTAGTGTCTGTGTACCAATTTTCAGCTCAATTCGATCACCTCTGTATGAGTTATTGCAGTTTTCACGATTTTGCAGATGTAAAAATCAACTCATTTTTCAAAGATTGGTGCTTTTTCTCAGAAAAATGCTGAGTTTTGGAGGGAAGGGGGTGGAGGAGGGGGGAATTCAAAATTGAATCACAGACCGAACGAATAGTGAAAAATTTCATTTTTATACCACTTTCTAACATTTCAGAGATGGAAAAATCAACTCATTTTCCCCTAAGATTTTTCTGATTTTCTAATTTTTTTACTGAAAAAATTTGCGTTTGGACGCTTATAAAGAGGGTATAAAAAACGATACAGACTGGAGACCTATTATACGTCACCCTACTCCATTTTGCAGTGTTTCCCGCCAAAAAATTCAAAATTGAAAAAAAAATTCGATTTACCAAAATTTTTCTACTTTTTACTCCAAAAAAGCGTTTTCCCGCCAAAAAAATCAAAATTGAAAAAAATTTGTATTTTTAGGTAAATTTTTGTTTTTTGATTGGTAACACTGATTTGAAGGAAAAAATGAAAAGATATGATGATTCAATTCCATTTCCCATCAACTAAACATGTCCCAAAAATGACCCATTTTCATATCACTGGTAGGTCAACACTTCAGTTTCAAACTTGAAACCACGAGCGCACCCAGAAATTATTTAAGGGAGGGGCTCAGAATCCGGAAAAAATAGGGGAAATTTCAATGAAAAAATTCAGTAACTTGTTATTTCAATGGCGCTAACGTAGTCAGGGTCAGGGTATTTTCAACAGGTTGATAATTCATAAATGGATTTGAGCTAAGTAAAATTAAAAAATTAAAAAATTTCACTTATTTTTCACTGATTTTTTAGTCAATATTATTGATTTTTCTGACAAACTGGGAATTGATTGAGAAATCAGCGATTTTTGACCGAAAGATCACTGAAAAATCATTAATTTTTAAATTAGGTGGATTAAATTTTTTTGAAAAATCACATTTCAAGAGCAGAAAAATTCACTTTTTTCATATTTTTGTAATAAAAATCTCCTGCCCGAGCTTCTGGGGGAGGGGGGGGCCTCGAGTCCCCTGAGCCCCCCTGGGTGCGCTTATGCTTAAAATTCTCCTCCTGCAAAAACCATATTTTGAATCTAAGCCACTTTTTCTTATGACAGGTCACAAATACTTGATAAAAATCAACTCGAATATGCAAAATTTCCGAAGATACTCGACTTGAGCCGAACTGTGGGTATTTGGAAAAAAATTGTTTTGAAAGTACTCCCAATAGCGGGCCTCCCCAAGTCCCAAATAAAAGTGAATCGCCCTGTAAATATATTTAAGGAGAAATACATATTGATTGCATGAATTTTTTTGAGAATGTGCATTCGTTCGTTTACAGGGATGGCGGAGAGAGGAGTGATTTTAACATTCTAATTATCCTGATATAGACTTACGATTTAATAACGTGAATAATACAAACCTTCATGCGGACTAATTTATTTGTGTTATTTGCAGATTTTTACAAACAGAGCCAATGCGTATTGGAATTTAATTTGTGGATTGGTTCCACTTCCAAGACAAAAGATACTGACCATTCAGATGGAGACTATGTGACGAATTTTACTCAGCTTCGTTATTTCAGAGTTGAACAAGAATGGTCAATGATGGGTAGCCTCATTCAGTTCCACCAACGAATATAGAACTTCAAGGATATAGTTTAATATACAAAATATACGAAAACGGAACTTTTACTAGAGATAGAATAAGGTACGCATTAATCGACGAGATACATCCATTAGATTGCGAACGTTCAATATCAAAATGTCAATTTTGGATAGTAAACCCAATGATTTAGATGGAGACAATTTCGAGAATTTTACCCACGCGTCGTTATTTCAGAGTAAAGAAATTACATTTTAAAGAACCAATGAAGTATTTCTTTATTGGGTTTTTAAAATATAATTTCTTTTGTTTTACAAACTTACATCTAATAACGATGGTAAAGTAGTGAGCTAGGTATTAGGTAGTTTTTTTTTGCATTGTACCTACCTACTCCATGTACTATATAAGATGTTCCTCTGTTCAACGGTCCTGTGAACCTTGCAAAAGTCCTGTTTTTTTTTCAAAATAACAAATTTTCAATCTTCATTCAATAAAATTTTTAAAAAGTTGTAAAATTCTGATACTCTCATTTAATTAAATAATATCTAATTAAAAAACAGCAGGAAATCACGAATAAAAATAATTGAGTTTTATGAATTTCGGAAATATTTTCAAATCCAACAAACTTGAAACTATTGTACAATCACCTTGCTTTTCTTAATTTTTAACCTTCGTACCATGTGAATTTACACATATTACACATTTGTAATTTTCAACGTTTGAAAAATTTATGAAGGTTGGGAAATCAGCCATAATTTCCAAATCTAAAATGAAAGTGTAAAATTTATAAAATTCTCAAAGTTGTAAATTTCTAGCCAATAAAAGTCAAGGAAAAATAGAAATTTTAGTCAAGTATATGAAAATAAATCGCCAATTTTTAAAACTTGGACAACTGCATTACAAAAATCAAAACTTCAAGGAAAAATCACAAGAAACTTGAATAATACGAAACAAGACCACGTGAACAGGATTCAGATATAAGAAATCTATTAACCAACTTTCAAAAAAAAAATTTCATGAAAAAAATCTAACAAGGGACGTATTCCAACGGCAGCGAAATTTTTCGCTGAAATAAAAATAAATCGAAAGTGGAAAAGAACTTCATACTCAAAATTTTAGAGGCTAAAGTTCATTTGGAAATTCAAAATTATCCCGTCGCCCTGCAGAAATTTTTTCATTTCATCAACGAAAAAATCTGAAATTAAGAGGAAACTCTATTTTCGGCCTCCCGAATCGTTTGAAAGCGGTTTCGAGACGTTTTGGAACCTTTAAAATTTTTTGAAATTTTCTAGCACAAAAGAAAAGCTCATTAAATTTGTCCACTTGAACTTTTGCATCTATAATCGTTGGCTGCTCTATGAAAAATTTTTACACCAAATCATCTCAAATCATATCTGATTTATTTAGATATCTCTTTTGATTAAATTGTAGATACCTATACGAAAAATATCCTAATAAAATTTCATCTAATTACATCTGAGTTTTTCCGATGTAATTAGATAAAATCAGATTTAATTTTATTACATTGTATCAAACTGAATTTAAACTTTCATCATTTTTGCATACCATACATAAATTGAGATTAGGAAATTTTTCAGATCTGATTATAATTTTATCTATACCTTTTACAATTTTTTTCGAAAATATTCTAAAACTCTCGCTCCAAATGAGAGCATGGAAAAATTCTAAAACAGCGGAGGAAAAAATGTTTAAATGTTTTGAATTAGGATCTCTTAAGCGCTGATTCGTATTATGACGACTGTTTAACCTAAAAATTAGAACTGAGCTCTTCAAACAGGAATATTGTTTCAATACCTAAGTACTCATATAGCATTTCTCAAAATTTTCGATCTTTACCCAAATTCGGAGATTCAGTTTTGGTTTAATGCTTGCACAACTGTCAGAATGAGAATCGCAATTTTTCAAAATCAAAATTCTGTCACCAAATTCGCATTTTTCGAAATTTGGCATGAATTTTCATAATGAGTAATTACAAAAATTTTCATAGTATGGATGTTTTTATATAAAATCCCCTCCTTACGCCACTGTTTCATCTCCCCCCCTCGCCTTGAAATCTAACCATGTTCAAAAAATTGGCAAAACTTTTGTGAAAATTTCTTGCAAAACAAGTTCGGATTTTTTACACAAAACACCTCCTTACTCGACCCTTTCTCTTTCATCACTTGGCCTAATATCTCACATGCTTGAAAAATCGAGAAATTTTAATCGAAAATTGTTATAATATGAACGTTTTTACACAAAAATACCATTACCCAGTGAAGCATTTTTCACATTTACTTCATTTTTCAGAAAACTCTTTAAAAAATCACTTTTCTTGTGTTTTGGTATCAGTAAAAAATTGGGGGTTTCAATTTTTTAATAAGTAATTGTATTAATATTGATACTTCTACTCCATTTCATAAAAATTACTGACGACCAAAGTATTCACACATGTGAGCCTGGATATAGAAATCATGCTTAGGGGTCAAAAATTAGTTTTTGAGTTGAAGTTTTCCCCTACATCTTTTGAAGGGCCCAAAAACAAATTTTTGACCCCCAAGGGTGGTTTCAATATCTAGGCTCATAAATATGAAATCTTGATGTCTGAACCCAGGGAAGGGAAGGAAAAAAAAAAAAAAAAAAAAAAAAAAAAAAATTCATAGCGTGATTATGATTACCTATTTTAGTGATTTATTTGCTTGACTAACGTAAGGCATTATTTTCCAAAATTTCGAACTGTCAAGTCAAATTTCAATTTCTTTCAAAAAAAACTGGATTTGAAGCGGCAGTTACGAATTTTGAAAAAATATGCTTTAATCGATCAAACAGGTCACCAATTTGGGTAATCTGAGTTTTTAGGTGTTAAAGTTCATCTGAATCATTTTTACAAAATTTTCAGGAAACTTCAAATGTCTTGAAACCGTTTCCAATCGAATCAGGTGGTCAAACATGGGGTATTTACCAACTTTCAGTTTTTTAGCTCAATTTGTATGCTGTAGGCGTATTTTTCAATTTTTTTCAAAAATTTTTGCTGAAGAAAAATATGGATTTAACCAGGCAGTTACGAGTTTTGGAAAATTGTGCTTTTATCGATCAAACAGGTCACTAAAATGGGTACACTGAGTTTTTGGAAGCTGAAATTCATCTGGACCATTTTGATGGGCATTTCTTCAGTTAGTCAGGTCTCAATTGTGCATACAAAAAATGGCTTCCGCGCGGGATTCCTGTTAAAATTGATTTTATGATTGATTCTTGTTCTAGACACTAAAACAAATAAATTTCGCTTGTATGCCTATTTTTCCTCCCCCTCCCCTTTTCCCAGGGTCCACCCCAACATTTCAAACGTGTGTACCGCCTAATCTATGGGTCGTAATGAAAAAATGTCCAAACAAAAGTTGTTCCTCGACACATAAAGTACATTTTCATTCCTCATCAAAATCCGTTTTGAAGCAACTCCTGCCACCCGAATTTAGAAATGAAAAGTTTTTTTGAGAAAATCTCAAAATTTCGTTATCTTCATTTTCAACGAAAAGTTTCAAAGATATGAGAAAATTTGTAACCACCAAAAGTATTCCGGATTAAATTTCCTTTCCAATGAACTGTTCAACGACCATTTCCCTCCACTTTTCCTGACAGAGTGAACCTCCTCTCCCCCTCCCACTTATCTCAAAAGTTGGACCCTTGAAAAAAAACTTGAACAATTTTTGTTCTTCAATATCTGCGGTGTATAATTTCACTTGGTATCGGAATTCATTTTGGAGCAATTTTATTGGTGGGTCCAAATTTTGACATAAGGGTGAGAGGAGAGGGAGAGGTTCACTCTGTCAGGAAACGTGGAGGAAAATGGTCGTTGAACAGTTCATTGGAAAGGAAATTCAATTCTAAATACTTTTGGTGGTTACAAATTTTCTCATATCTTTGAAACTTTTCGTTGAAAATGAAGATAACGAAATTTTGAGATTTTCTCAAAAAAACTTTTCATTTCTAAATTCGGGTGGCAGGAGTTGCTTCAAAACGGATTTTGATGAGGAATGAAAATGTACTTTATGTGTCGAGGAACAACTTTTGTTTGGACATTTTTTCATTACGACCCATAGATTAGGCGGTACACACGTTTGAAATGTTGGGGTGGACCCTAGAAAAAAGGGGGACGAAAAAGTAGGCATACAAGCGAAATTTATTTGTTTCAGTGTCTAGAACAAGAATCCATCATTAAATTTAATTTCAACCGGTATCTCACGCGGATGTACAATTGAGACCTGAGTGCTGAAAAGTTCCAAAATTTTCTGGAGACTAAACAACGTCTTGAAACCGCTTCCAATCGATTCGGGAAGTCGAAAATAGGATAAGTACGGTACTAAATTTTGGATTTTTTCGTTGATTAAATCAAATTTTTATATTTTGCAGGGCGATAAATTTCGAGAAATGAACTTCAGCACCTGAAATTTGGCATATGAGATTCTTTTATGATGTATTTACTTTCGTTTTTTTTGTTTCAGCTCAAAATTTTACTGCCGGTTAAGATATATGCCTCCATGAGAGATGAAAATTGCCCAAAAAATTAATTTTTCCTTACACTAGCTTCATTCGAGTTTACTTACTGCATTTCTATTTTTAGTCCAAGAGCCGAACCTACCGAAAATAGGCTGAAACAATTGAAAGCTGGGACCTGTCCCAAAAATTGGAGTATGACCCCTTATTTTGAAAACCACCAGTCTGCCGATCCGCAGCTGCTGCTTTTAAGCTCGAAAGTTCACAATTTTCATGAACTTTCGGCCGAAAACATTGATGGCCGAAATTGGTGTCAAATTACAGGATTGTTTGCACTGAATCCGAATATGTGCTCTCTCAATTACAAATCAGTGAAAATTACCGAAAATCACTGAGAAACAGTCAGAATTGCAGCAAAGGAGAAAATCAGTGAAAATTTTTTCACTGAAAACAAATCAGTGAAAGAAAATCACTGAAAATCAGTGAAAATTCACTGAAAACTCAGTGATATTTATGAAATTCACTGAAAAATCTGTGAAATTCTTTGAATAATCAGTGAAAAATCACTGAAAATCAGTGAATTTCACTGAAAATCAGTGAATTTCACTGATTTTTCCTGTGCTGCAATTCTGACTGTTTATCAGTGATTTTTCACTGATTCGAAATGAGAGAGTGGGTCTGCCGGCTCCTAAGTGCTGCCTAGGCCCCGACAGACTGGGTAAAAGGGGGAGAAAATTCGAAAAATTCACAGATTTTTGGTAAAATTCTCATGAAAATCCCAAAATTGAGTTGAAAGAGGTTTATGAGTGGTTCTAACAATAAGAAATATTCAAGAATAGGGATGACTTTTTAACTTCAAAATTTCACAAAATTTTCACATTCAGGGGGTTGGGGGCGTAGGGGAGCATCAACGAACTCAAAATATGGACATGTGATACATCAAAATATACGTTTTCATAGGTCGTAGAACTCGATTATGACGATTTTTTTCATTGGAAGTGGGAGGGGGGTGGTACCCCTTCTCATGAAACAAAGACAGATTCACAAATTTTGATTCAAGAACGTAATTAAACATGTTCATTATAATGAAATTGGAAAAAACATGGTAAAGAGAATGTAGGCGACATGAGTTGAATGAAAAAATGAAAAACAGAATTTGAAAAAAAAATGTAGGTAAAAGAAATAGAAATTGGAATAGACATAAAAAAGGGAATGATAAAATAAAAAAATGAGAAACAAACAAAATAATAATCAAATTAAGTGATTCGCGAAATTTTTGTTTTTTAAATGAAAATTTGTAAATTTGTCTATGTTTCATTAGAAGGGGTACCACCCCCCCACCCCAATGAAAAAATCGTGATGATCGAGTTCTAAGACCTAGTAAACGTATATTTTGATGTATCACATGTCGATATTCTGAGTTTGTTGATGCTCCCCTACGCCCCCCCCCCCCCCGAATGTGAAAATTTTGAAGTTAAAAAGTCATCCTTATTCTTGAATATTGCTTAGAACCACTCATAAACCTCTTTCAACTCAATTTTAAGACTTTCATGAGAATTTTACCAAAAATCTGTGAATTTTTCGTATTTTCTCCCCCTCTTACCTAGTCTGCCGGGGTTTAGGCAGCACTTAGGGGCCGGTAGACCTGCATATTCGGATTCAGTGCAAAAAATCCTGTAATTTGACACCAATTTCGGCCATCAATGTTTTCGGCCGAAAGTTCATAAAAATTGTGAACTTTCGAGCTTTCGCTGTGCTTAAAACCAGCAGCTGCGGATCGGCAGACTGGTGGTTTTCAAAATAGGGGATCATACTCTAACTTTTGGGACAGGTCCCAGTTTTCAATTGTTTCGGCCCATTTTCGGTAGGTTCGGCTCTTGGACTATTTGGAATGTAGCAGGAGGAGAGAAGTATTCTACCTAAATCTGACTCAACTCGATAGCTTCGTCGAAAATTTTTGTTATCATCGTTTGACTTCAGAAAATGAAAATTTTCAATATAGGAAAATATAGGCTGAAAAACTATACCTACATAAACCTATCAATTAATCTTCAAAACCAATCCATCAACAATTCAACTCGATAAATCTTCACCTCACTCCTTGCCCAATCCATCCACCAAAAAAACATTCCTCAATCAAAATCATTATTCATTCATATCCTAAACCCTATAAGTATACACTCGTCACTCATGGCTCTTAAAACCACATCACAAACCTAACCGGACGAAGTTGGAAAAATCCACCAAAAACATACCGAAACCAAATGCTACCCAGTAATCATCCGAATATAACCATGATTAACGGGAATCTAATTAAAAAAAAGGAAAAAAGAACGGAAAAGGCACGAGTAATGCCGACCGAGTTACATGTACAGTAAACACCGCCTCACACACACTGGATTTGTTTCTTACGTTAATGGTTATAAAACATGCTGAGCTGCGGCATTGCACATAGGTTCTTCACCTTGCAGACCATTTTCACTATCTAGCTCGGAATGCATCTTGGCCAATTATGCATGGGCGCCACACTTACGCACACGTAGACTTATATGTACCAGTTGCATAAACATCCGCAGGTTACCATCGAGCCGAACATGAGCCATCAATGGCGTGATTCGTTTATTTCACGTTGGTCGATCTTGGCATATCGTTGCCCATTCGTTAACAGCAACAAACCATAAATCATGACAAATAATTAAAAATCATCGATACGTCCTCGCCAGTTTCTACCATAAATAATCGATCTCGTAAATTAATTACGTGGTTCAATTGAACTAGACGTCTCGATCTTGACCTCGGTGTCTGGTGACAAATAAAACACTCTTTTCTACAAGTATTTTTAATAGTCTGACTACTCGAGCTCAATATCCTTTTCGGTACGAGCCTCGTAGTGAATTATTTTCGCATTCTAATTCATCGCAGAGCACATAAATATTTCACACGAGTAAAATTTACCCGCCGAATACGAAAGATGAATTTCCGATTAGGACAGGACAACGGATGAGATGAAATTACACGCTCGTCAACATTGTTGTTTCGAGATGGAAGAAAACTCGGCCCATCTTTAGTCACGATCTGCTTCGTGACTTAATTCAAGGTTATATTTTAATCAAAATCTGGCTTCCATTAAACCACTAATTTTTCAATTACAATTACCCATCTACGTGCGCTCTGTACGGATACGAAAATTCTCTCGAGGAAATTTCATATCTCCTGAGGTAGGTACATGTACGACTACTTAGGCTCGAATTATTTTTTTTTCAACCGGGAGCTTCTTTCTCTGAAAATACCGCATTTCGAGGTATACCCGCGGAATCGAGGAGAGAAAAGAGATGGATTTCAGGTAAAAACGCTACCGGCGTTACAAAGTATTTTTAAAATTATTACATATCTACATGGAAGCTATTCCGGTCGATACGACGATTGCGCTCGCAGCTCGACCTCCGATAAATATAACATTTGTCCATACTACCGGGTTCTTTTAATCGTCGTATAGGTTTCGATTTAGAGGGGAAAAAATCAAAAAGAGGACTCGTTTGGAGTTTTTTTTTCTAGATGTACACGGATCGAAATGGTTCGGGTTCCCATTGCTAAAAAGGCGTTTCATCTGCTCGATATAGCAACGCGGAGTGATATCTTACCCTTTTGTATTGTTCGGTCCCTTTTTATAAAGCAACAATTTTACCTCTTTCTTTACATTAGACGTACTTGGAATGGATATTTTTAGGCTGCCATTACATATTTGTGTAATACATACAAATGGTATGTTGACAAGTTGTGAAGATTTGTTTTTGAAAATATTGCATGGTGGTAAGCTGTGGTGGGGAAAGAGGGCTAGAAAGGTACTTCAGAGACTTATAATAAGTATCAGAAAATTAAGTGTTTGAAATTTTTGAATTTTAATTTTACCTTGCAATGCAGTTTTCCTTAAAACGAAAATCAATCTGAAAAAATTTTAGTCTCCGAAGGTTAAACTTTAGCTCAAATTTTTAAAAAATGAAAAAGAAAACGAGAAAATAATTATCTACCGATTTTGAAATTTTTTGAAGTAACATCAAAGTAACTTACGTCAATGAGAGTGATTGTGGACCCCAGGGCAAAATAGTTCGATCCCTCCTCAACGTCCCCCTTCAGAGGTTTTCATTGAATTCCTTTTTGAATTTTCATAACTTTTTCCATAAGTAACAATTTTTAATTTTTTTCGTGACCCGCTATTCTTCAGAAAAAACGAAGCACGCCTAATAGCGAAATTCGATAAAAATGTTGAAAATTTTTCAAAATTAAAATACCTACTCACTCATAGAATAAATCTATGAAATGGATAAAAATTTTGAAAAATTTTGAAAAATTTTGTAGACTTTTCAATAAAAATCACAACTTCTTCGCAATTTTCACGACCGGTAGACACTTTGTAAATACAGCTGGTAAGTTATTTTGAATGAAAATTGAAAACACATCCATATATGTACCTACCTACCTAAAATTTTAGCAAATTTACTCTTGCCAGAAAAACTAACTTCTTAAATTGTGGGATATTTTTGAGAAAAAACTCTTATAAGGAAAGTATCCCAACTCAAAGTAAAATTTTAAGCCCAAACAAAAAAAAATCGAAAGTACATCATAACAGGACACCGTATCTAAAATTTCAAGTGCTGAAGTTCATTTCTCGATTTTTGGCGAATTTTTGAAATTTCAAAATTACCTCTGCCCTGCGAAATATGAAAAATTGATCCACGAAAAAAGCTGAAATTTGGTATATACCCTATTTTCGACCTCCCGAATTGATTGGAAGCGGTTTCGAGACGTTTCGAAGCCATCAGAAAAGTTTGGAATTTTCTAGTGCTGGAGAAAAGCCCATAAAATGGACCATATGAACATCAGCATCTTTAATCGTGGATAACCAATATTGGTGACCAATTTGATAGAATGAAGTGGAATTTTTCGAAATTCCAAACTTTTGAGTTCAAATTTATATTTTTTGGTTGACAGTTTTACTGAAAAAAATTATTTTCTAACCAAAAAAAAAGAATAATTTGAACTCAATGTTGCGACATTCGGAAAATTCTGTTTTAATAGATCAAATAGGTCACCAATATGGATAATCCACGATTATATGTGCTGAAGTGTATATGGGCTATTTTTATGGGCCTTTCTCCAGCGCAGCGCTGGAAAATTTCAAAATTTTCTTATGGCTCCGAAACGTCTCAAAACTGATTTTATTCGATTCGGGAAGTAAAAAATAGGGTATCTACCAAATTTCAACTTTTTACCTCAATGTATGCGCATTAGGCGAATTTTTAAATTTTCTCCAGGAAAATTTCCTGCCCAAAAATCCAAATTTGAACTAAAAGTTACGAATTTTGGAAAATTGTGTTTTAATCGATCAAATAGGTCAGCAATATGGATAATCCGCGATTATAGATGCTGAAGTGCATAGCCTATGGACCATTTTTATTGATTTTTCTCCAGCACTGGAAAATTCCAAACTTTTTTGGTGGCCTCAAAACGTCTCGAAACCGCTTCCGATCGATTTAGGAGGTCAAAAATAGGGGTTATACCAAATTTCAGCTTTTTTTCGTTCATTAGATCAAATTTTCATATTTCGCAGGACGGAGGTAATTTTGAAATTTCAAAAATTCGCCAAAAATCGAGAAATGAACTTCAGCACCTAAAATTTTGGATACGGTGATCTGTTATGATGTGCTTTCGATTTTTTTTGTTTGGGCTTAAAATTTTACTTTGAGTTGGGATACCTCCCTTGTTAGTTATTTTAATATCAAACTTTCCCTTAGTGGTATGTAGATAATTGTGCTTATTTCAAGAATTGTAATGAATTTCACCTATTTCAAATTTGTGAATCTTTCTCATCACTGTTCCTCTTATTCCGAATAAGTAAATTTAGGAAATAATATTTTATCCTGTTTGAAGAAATCCATAAAATTCCATTGGGGAGGGGGGAGGGGGGGAGGAGGATCAAAAATTAAAAATATTCAACAATTTACAAATTATGAGGAAAAATTGCAATCTGTAAGTAGGTACCCATACATTATCATTTTTTTCCTTTGAATTTGAATTTTAAAAAAATGAAAAACAATTTCTGTCAGTAAAATAGGTATTACTCACCTGATTTGACGGTTCTGTTTTTAAAAAACATAATGGCAATTAAAAAATTTTCAGACAAATCAAAATAAAAAATTACACTCACAACCAGAATTCTGTATCTTAGACATAAAAAATGCTCAATTCCTTTAAATTCTCAGCAAATAGAATAAAATTTTGAATTCACCAATCACCAAATTTTTAGGCATACTTATTGTATCCTGGACACATACATACCAACTAAATACATTTACCTAGTTACATTGTTTTTGATACTGTCACGTATTAGTATTATACATTTTAACCATTCAAGAAGAATATAGGTAAGTCTCCAGTATTTCACGCTTCCTTTACCACGATAATTCCAGAAAGCGGATGTCGAGGTCGTCCAACTGTTGCACAAGTGGTAATTTTTTCAGTTAAATTATATTTTTCTAGTCACAAAATACCCATTCTTGAGTTGTGAGACTTCAATATGACTTCATATAATGAGAATACAAAAAATAGTATGGTAGCGATAATTTTTACTTACTTACCTATCAAAAAAAATCATTAGGTATAAAGTGGAAATATTACGATTTTTGAATGATGTGGGACTCTTACAATTATTCATTGATTTTTTGAGACACGTAACGCTAATTTGATGTTTATTACCTATAATTGATTTGAATATTATCATGTCATGTGCCAAAGTGTACGTTGCTGTAGGTAAATGTTTTATTTATATTCGGTGCCATTTTTGCTTCACAAAAAACGTTCCAATTAAGTACTTATAAATTACCTGCATCCTTCCGTTGAATTTCAAACAGATTTTGCGGTAAAGAATTTGTAAGTAAGTAGGTACCTGGCACTAATTAGAGGATTTTTTATGGGTTGATCAATCGGTGCTTTCGCATCTTTATATTCGTGAACAGTAATCTACTCTCTTAAATTGAATCAGTGAAAATTCACAGATGAAATAGCCAGAATTGAGCCAGTACAGAAATCAATAAAAAAAACTACTCTCTCATTTCTAAATCAGTAAAATTTATCAAAAATCATTGAAAAATAGTCAGAATTGCAGCACACTAAGTACATAATAATAAATCAGTGAAGAATTTTTCACTGAAAGCAAGTCGGCGAAAAAAAATCACTGGGAATCAGTGAAAATTCGCTGAAAATGAGTGAATTTCACTGATTTTTCCTGTACTGCAATTCTGACTGTTTATCACTGATTTTTCACTGATTCGAAATGAGAGAGTACTGATTCAATTAGTGAATTTTCAATTTTGAATCAGTATTTTTTCCCATAATTACTGATACATTTTAGTAAGTAGGTATCTACTCTCTCAATTATAAATCAGTGAAAATTACCGAAAATCACTGAGAAACAGTCAGAATTGCAGCACAGGAGAAAATCAGTGAAATTTTTTTCACTGAAAACAAATCAATGAAAGAAAATTACTAGAAATCAGTGAAACTTATTTGAAAACTCAGTGATATTTATGAAATTCACTGCAAAATGTGTGAAATTCTTTGAATAATCAGTGAAAAATCAGTGAAAATCAGTGAATTTCACTGATTTTTCACTGATTCGAAATGAGAGAGTAGTTTTTGAAAAAATACTGATTAAAAAAATGAAAATTCCTTAATTGAATCAGTAATTTTTCAGTAATTGGCAGTGAAATTTCACTGATTTTTTAAAAACTTAATTCTGGCTACGTCTTCAGTAAATTTTCACCGATTCAAATTTAGAGAGTAGCCAGAAAATGGATCAAGGAGGGTTTTTTGCAGTGTTGTGGAAACACACAAAAAAGTTTTCGTTTCCGTTTCTATTTCCTGGTATGGAATGTTACGTTTTCTGAACTAGTTCTGTTTTAGTTTCTGTTTCCAGAAACGCGTTTCTAAAAATTTTGCATTTTTTTGCATTTTTTGTTGGGATTGAAGGGAAAAGTCTGAAATATGAAATATTTAATGATTTCGATTAACGAAAAGTAGAGGAGGAAATGGTAAAATTAACTTTTCGAATAAATCGTGTTTGAAACACTTGCCGAATTTTTTGAAAAATATTTATAAAGGCAGTTTTTGTAAAGAATCTGAAACGGTTATTGTTTGAAGGATATATCATATCCTTATGTGTCTCAAAAAAGGTTCTATCCTCCAAAAATGTATAGAAATTTTGATTGTCCTCTTTCGAAATTTCCAAATTTTTGGCCTGGGACACTTTCAAGGACTCTTGGAAGCGAGATACGACCGCCCAATCAATTTTTTCGGATACTTCGTCATATTTTAGACCAAAATCAAAACAAAATCAGCATTTCAGAATTTTTGGTAGTTAGGACCTTTTTTGGGATATTTGAACCAATTTTTTCCAAGTCGAGTTATGTACTTCATCATATTAAAATCTAAAGCAAAAAAATTTTGAAGAAAATTTTTCAGGAGTATACCCGCATGGATATAACAAATTTTTGAAGAAAATAATGAAAGAAACGAGGAAAATGCATTTAAAAAACTGACAACAATAAATGAGAAATAAAAAAAAAATTATTTCGTTCTCATTTCAGCTTTAAAAACAAGTGTTCCCGTTTCAGTTTTCGTTTCGGTTTCATTTAAAATCATGTTTCTGTTTTTCTGCGATACTGGCGTTTTCAGCTGTTTCTTGGTAACATTACTGTTCCTTTTTTACAACACTGATTTTTTGTAAATTGTAATGAAAATTATTCAACTTTATTCTTCAAAAATAGGTACCTAGCTAACTACCTAACAGGAGAGATATCCCAATCGGCAGTAAAATTTTGAGCCAAAACAAAAATAAACCGAAAGTAGGTACATCATAAAAGAACTCCATACCCAAAATTTCAGGGACCAAAGTCCAATACTTGAATTATGTCGAATTTTTGAAACTTCAGAATTATCTCATCGTCCTGAAAAATCTGAAAATTTGATCTAATCGACGAAAAAAGCGGAAATTTGGTATATACCCTAATTTCGAGCACTAGGATTGATTGGAAGCGACCTCAAAACGTTTCGGAGACTCCAGAAAATTTTGGAATTTTCATGCACTTGAGAAAAGCTTATGAAAATGGTCCAAATGAACTTAAGCATCTGTAATCGCGGATTAAAAATTGTGCTTCAATCAATCAAATAGGTCATAAAATATGGGTAATTTTTGATTTTAGGTTCTAAAATCCATATGGACCATTTTTATGGGATTTTCTCCTGTGCTGGAAAATTCCATAATTTTAGGGAGACTCTGAAACATCTCGAAACCACATTCAATCGATTCGGGAACTTGAAAATAAGGAATAGGTATACCAAATTTTTTACTTTTTTCATTAATTATATCGAATTTTCATATTTTGCAGGGCAATGAGATGATTTTGAAAGTTCAAAAATTCGCCAAAATTCGAGAAATCAACTTTAGCACTTGAAATTTTGGATATGGGGTTCTTTTATGATGTACTTTCGATTTATTTTTGTTTCAGTTCAAAATTTTGCTGCCGGTTGGGATACCTCCCCGAAGTATTTTTTTATTCTGTAAAAAACGAAAATAATTTTTCCTGAGCGTAGAGAATGCAAAATTTTTTCAAAAAAACTTTTAGAACCGAAAAGTTTGCCATTTTGGCCCCTCAAATCTCCTCCTCCGAATAAGTCTCTGCCAGTGACTCTATTCTCTTTTATACTTCTAGACCTACATTTATATTTACAATGCCTATACAGGCCTACATGATCGTCTAAATTTTAGGCCTACATGTGGGTATAATTAATTGAAACTCCTCTAATACCTATACAGCCAGCAGCCTAATTCTTACATAATCAATATCACTATCATAGGCCTACTTACCAGCACAAAATCGCTTCAACTCTGCAGCCTAAAAACCGCCAAACAACGTATACCGCCTTTTACAACCATACAAACGACCTGGGTCTTTTAAAACCGCACAAAACTCCGTTTAAAATAACACAGGTCAACGCAAAAGTCGCACCACAGATCGACAAACCAACAAAATCGAACTGATTTTCTTGGTCGTCGAAAAAATGCCTCGTATACCTAAATTTGTTAGTCTACCCGTATAAAAGAGGGACCTTAAACGTTTTAGCTGCAGATGTTCATAAGCGAGAGTCATTTTATAGACCTATAAAACGTTTTAGTGCGGCCATATTTGTTTATCGAATTCACTTTTTCGTCTACCCAGCTAAAGAATTTGTTTAGCCTATAACCTACATTCATATCGAAGTCTATACGACTGAGAAAAAAATATAATCGAGTCTTCGATAAATTGGCCCGTTAGAAGACAAAAAAATATCGACGTAATTTTCGCGGATTTACTTTCAGTTTAAAAATGCGCATTAACGTTTTTTACTTCCTTTTCCTATTCGGCGCGCTCGCTCGCTCTATCGACGTACACCAAACGATTGTTTCGCTAGCTTTTAGTGGCCATTAAAGTCGGCGGCTTCTAACGAAGTAGCGTTATTCGACGTTATCGGCCGGTGGCAAAGATGGCCTCCACATGCGCAACTTCATCGCGCACCTTATTATCGACCCAGTGAACGGTAGGCGGGACCTGGCTCGATGATTAATTACTTTTCGGCTTCGCTTTTTTTTCTCTATTTCCATCTTTATCTCTCCCATAACAACTAATACCCGATAACTCGTCGACCAGTCGTCCGTGTTATGAAATTATTTTTTTCACGTCTTCCAGAGTGAAAAATTTTCAACGAAAAATTCACCTGGTATGCGAACCTTCGCCTCGCATCTGTACAATTTATCGCAATATTTAGAGTAAATTACTTGGCACAAATTCGAATTACGCTATAGTAATTTTCACAATTGATGGTTTCTCTTACAATATTTTTTGAAGCCTTTTTTTTCAGATGTGTCTAGAAATCAATTGATGTTGTAGTTCATAATGATAGGGGTTTAAAATTATTGCAGGACGGAAAAAAAATAGATCAAAAATTGTAAACGTTGAATTTTCTAGATCAAAAATCAATTACAATAAATTTGAGGACAGTTCACCATATCCCACCCTTTTAGCTCCTTTTAATGATAGCTCCAATATAGGTAAACATGAAATTTCTCAATTTGAAAAAAATGAGGATGAAAGTGGAAGGTTGGAGAGACTTAGGATGATAATATTTTCAGTATTTGATAAAAATAATTTGGACATTTCATTTGAGAAATGTACCTAAAACGAAAAAGGAATTCTAGGCGACTTGAAAAGTAAAATACAGAAATCTGGGCAGATTGAGAAGTAAAACACAGGCAATAAGTACTTACACTATAAGCAACTGAAAAAAAAAGAACAGAAATTAGGATTTTCAAAGCAGAAATTTCAAAACGACCGTTCATTTGAGAATTCTCTTTTGTAGAGGCTGAGTCATAGGAAGGGAATAGGAAGGGATAAATTTCAGAATTGCATAAATTTTAGAACATACTAAATTCGAGAAGCGGGGCCCATTTCAGATCGAAGATGATAGTAAAATGTTCAAAAATAGTTATTTTTTGTTTTTCTGAAACAATTTTTCGAAAAAATCATTTTTTCATATCAAATGTTTCCTGTACCTATCCATTTTGTCCATTTTTTAAAATTTTGATTTCCACTCCAGTCACATTTTTTTTAAAAATACATCACTTTCTAATAAATTCGCCCATAAATTTTCCCCTCTTAGAAAAAATTGTTGGATGTGTTACCAATTCACACATCGAGCCTAGCTATGTATCTTATCTATAGATATCTATTGTAAACTTCAAAGCCAGGCTGAAAAGAGCAGAGGGGGCGATTCGCCCCTCCGAAAATGATACAATTGCATCTTTGGTCGGGAAAAGTAGAGATGAGAAGGTAAATTCTCAAATTCATGGACTTTTCTATGAAAAATTAATTTTAAACAGAAAAAACAAGGAAAATTGATCTTTTATTTTGAAAATCAGAGAAAAATGCAGTTTAGTCAGAAATTATTGAAAAAGGCCATTAAAAATAATTAGGAAGGATTTATGGCTCCTTCAGCGATTGTTTCCAACGACCAAAAAAAAGCGAAATTTTGAAAGAATTTTCCAAAATACACAGATATCTTATGCAAATAGGTAAATAAGTAAATATTGTTCCAGCAAAACGAAAGTGAAGATTTTATAAAAAATTATTTTAAAAGAAAAGAAATCGTGACATTTTCCGACTTGACCTGCAATTTGATGTCGGTCTAGTGATAAGTATAATGAGTTTCGACCAACACTAAAGCCGATTAAAAAAATTTACGTTACGAAAGAAGACTCCAACCCCCCCCCCCCCCCCCACAATCCAATGAGAATTATTATTTTCTAAACGAAGAATAAGAAGAAAAAGTTGAAATAATTTATCGTTTTTGAAAAGTTAGGTACTGCTTTAGTATTTTTTCCAGTCATTACGCTAGCATAAAAAAAATTACATCAACTATAATCAATTAAATGGTAGGTGCATAGAAATTAATATTTTTCTTACCCATATTGTTGATCAAATTTTTCTTCATCTCTTCAGACAAACAACTGAGATTTTTTCATAAAATTCAATTATTTTCCGGGGAACTGAAAAAAAAACAAAAAATTTTATTATCATTTTTCTAAAATTCATTTTAAAATTACTTTTTTTCTATTATACATCGATTAATTAAAATTTTTATGAGAGGTGGCCAATTTGCAAAAAAACAAAGATTTGAGTTTCAATTGCATTGGTAAATTTTTTTCCACTCCACAGACTTTCTCATATTACACCAAGAGGGAAGAAATTTTGCCCAAAACTTCAGATCAAAAATATTCCTAATTTGAAGAAAAAGTGAAAATGAAAGAAGAGTTTCAAATTGGCGTATTTTGAAAAGTGAGGCAATTTAAACTTACTTTTAGAAAAAACATTGAGGTAGGTAATTTTGGTTTCTGACAAGTTGGTTGATTAAAGTCAATTTTATGAAAGTTGCTTAGGAGATTTTTCGGAAGTTTAGTCAGGTATTTTTGAGTTAGTTCCATTAAGAAATATTGTCAACTGATTCGAAATGAAGACCAGGATAATATGTCCCCATCAGGACTAGGACAGTATGTCCCACTAGAACAGTAAGTCCCACTGGGAGACAACGTCCCATTAAGACCCACTAGGATACCATGTCCCAGCAGGACACCATGTCCCAGCAGGACACCATGTCCCAGCAGGACACCATGTCCCAGCAGGACACCATGTCCCAGCAGGACACCATGTCCCAGCAGGACACCATGTCCCAGCAGGACACCATGTCCCAGCAGGACACCATGTCCCAGCAGGACACCATGTCCCAGCAGGACACCATGTCCCAGCAGGACACCATGTCCCAGCAGGACACCATGTCCCAGCAGGACACCATGTCCCAGCAGGACACCATGTCCCAGCAGGACACCATGTCCCAGCAGGACACCATGTCCCAGCAGGACACCATGTCCCAGCAGGACACCATGTCCCAGCAGGACACCATGTCCCAGCAGGACACCATGTCCCAGCAGGACACCATGTCCCAGCAGGACACATGTCCCAGCAGGACACCATGTCCCAGCAGGACACCATGTCCCAGCAGGACACCATGTCCCAGCAGGACACCATGTCCCAGCAGGACACCATGTCCCAGCAGGACACCATGTCCCAGCAGGACACCATGTCCCAGCAGGACACCATGTCCCAGCAGGACACAATGTCCCAGCAGGACACCATGTCCCAGCAGGACACCATGTCCCAGCAGGACACCATGTCCCAGCAGGACACCATGTCCCAGCAGGACACCATGTCCCAGCAGGACACCATGTCCCAGCAGGACACCATGTCCCAGCAGGACACCATGTCCCAGCAGGACACCATGTCCCAGCAGGACACCATGTCCCAGCAGGACACAATGTCCCAGCAGGACACAATGTCCCAGCAGGACACAATGTCCCAGCAGGACACAATGTCCCAGCAGGACACAATGTCCCAGCAGGACACAATGTCCCAGCAGGACACAATGTCCCAGCAGGACACAATGTCCCAGCAGGACACAATGTCCCAGCAGGACACAATGTCCCAGCAGGACACAATGTCCCAGCAGGACACAATGTCCCAGCAGGACACAATGTCCCAGCAGGACACAATGTCCCAGCAGGACACAATGTCCCAGCAGGACACAATGTCCCAGCAGGACACAATGTCCCAGCAGGACACAATGTCCCAGCAGGACACAATGTCCCAGCAGGACACAATGTCCCAGCAGGACACAATGTCCCAGCAGGACACAATGTCCCAGCAGGACACAATGTCCCAGCAGGACACAATGTCCCAGCAGGACACAATGTCCCAGCAGGACACAATGTCCCAGCAGGACACAATGTCCCAGCAGGACACAATGTCCCAGCAGGACACAATGTCCCAGCAGGACACAATGTCCCAGCAGGACACAATGTCCCAGCAGGACACAATGTCCCAGCAGGACACAATGTCCCAGCAGGACACAATGTCCCAGCAGGACACAATGTCCCAGCAGGACACAATGTCCCAGCAGGACACAATGTCCCAGCAGGACACAATGTCCCAGCAGGACACAATGTCCCAGCAGGACACAATGTCCCAGCAGGACACAATGTCCCAGCAGGACACAATGTCCCAGCAGGACACAATGTCCCAGCAGGACACAATGTCCCAGCAGGACACAATGTCCCATTGGGGGAGTTGTCCTCACCAGTACAGTATGTATTTTATGTCCCACCAGGACACCATGTCCTACCAGGACAGTATATCCCACTAGAATACCACCTAGTCATGACACTATGTTCCACGTCCCCCCACAAGGACACCATGTCCCATGTCCCACCACAAGGACACCATGTCCCATGTCCCACCGGGTCACCATGTCACATGTCCCACCAGGACAGCATGTCCCTCTAGGACACAATGTCCTATGGGGGGAGTTGTCCTCGCCAGTACAGTATCTCTCATAAGGACACCATGTCCCATATGGACACTATGTCCGACATGGACACTATGTCCCACTAGGACACTACCTAGCCACGACATTACTTCCCAACAGGACACCATGTCCCCGTAGGACACCATGTCCCCGCACGACACCATGTCCCCGCACGACACCATGTCCTCGTAGGACACCATGTCCCAATAGAACGCCATGTTCCATTGGGGAAGTTGTCCTCGCCAGTATGGACACCATGTCCCATATGGACACCATGTCTCATAAGGACACCATGTCCTACCAGGACAGTATGTCCCACTAGGACATTACTTAGCCAGGACACTATTTCCCAACAGGACACCATGTCCCCGTACAACACCATGTCCCCCTATGACCCACTAGGATACCACGTCCCACTAGGATACCACGTCCCACTAGGACACCATGTCCCATCGAGAAGACGATATGCCCCACAAAGTACAATAATCTCCCACTGATTTATATTTTTCATTCTCGTTGTTTTCGAGTTTCGTCAGTTTTGCTGGTTTATATCTAGCAGTGATAAAATTTAATGATTTTTATTAATTTTTTCAAAAAAAGAAAAATCAGGTACCCAACCACATAATACCTAATTAAGATTCATATTTTTATAGCTTCTTCCAGACCTCTTTAATAAAAATGGATGAAAATCAAAAAAGTTGATGGAATGAAAAGGGGAGGATACTCAAATAAAATGAAAACTTGATACGAAAAAATTATGACTGGATTTTTTTTAACAAAACGCATAATCCTAATGGAAAATAAATGTTGTTTTCATAAAAATTGATTTTTTTTTTTGGTTAAAATTTTATGGGTTTAAATAAATTTCCCAACTTCAGAGTAAAAATTCCTCGTCTTTTCCCAATTTTCCATGAAAATGGTCACTCCGAAGAAAGAAATTAAACGTGGGAGAGGGAGACAGAAGACATTCAACTCACCCCAAAATAAAAAAATTATAATTTGTTAGTCAAAATGGGTGGGTTGAACCTAAAAATTTGCAGATTTGACAAATTCTTGGTATTTTTATTTCGATTTTGAAAAAATTTGCAATTCAAGTAAGTAGGAAAAATTGCATCATGTGATGAAATTTTTTGAAAAAATTCCAATAGCGATCCCTTTCAATAATATGGATTTTGGCTTGTACCTAGTCAGCTCCTGTACCAGTCTAGGATCATATTTTGAATTTTTTTCTGTAGGAAAATTGTACAAAATTGAGGATTTTTTTCCAAAGACATCAAATGACAGAAAACTTGAAAACGAAAAATTCGAAATATTCGCGTAATATTTGAATGAAATTAACATTCATTAGCACCTACTCTCTTTCTCCGATTTTCTCATTTCGCCATAACACGAAAAACTTCCACTCGCAAATACTCCCTCCTTCTCTCACCTCGAAATCAAACCCTACAACCTAAAAATCTCAGAAACTTTCAACCCTTGTAATCTTTTTTTTATCGTTCATTAACACACTCTGACACAATAATACAAAAGGTATAAGGTAGGCATACTGATACTTAGAGACTTATAAACACGAGGGCAATAGGCGCGTAAACTCTTTCCATGCATACACTTCATACCGTAGCTCGTGTTTCAGTCGCAGTTGAAACCTATAAAAACTCTTGTATCGCATTAAGAGTTGAATTGTTATTTGCAAACATTACCACCTTCATTAAATTCAATACACGACGTTTACCGTATTATTATATTTTATCGTTTTATTCACGCCGCCATATCATCAACAGCAAAAATATGTACCTAACTAGTAACTACACACTCGTACAATGTATCTATATTCTATACCTATACGTTGGAAACATCTGCGACGATATGCAATTTTTAACACAACGTTTTAACCAACGGCACCGATTTAAATGGGGAAAAATCAGATATCGGTGCACGACGGAATATCGATCATAAAACGACTGCTGGAGATTCACCTCTATAGCCCTTTACCCACACACCATCCTTGTCCACGCGAACGATTTCTAAATCACAAAAGAATCGAGTACCAGAAGAAAAAAAAACACGTAACGCAAGGTCAACCAAACAATACATCTAAAGAGTTAAAATCGTTCCAATTGTTTTTCGGGATCTTTTCACAAACAATCGACAGCGTTTGTATTTAGGTCACTATTTTGGTTATTCTTTTGTCGAATTGTATTTTTTCTCATCTTTGACTGGCGTTGGTTCGAATTCAATGATGTAGGTGTTATAAATAACCCTTTGAAAAGACCACAGTAAAAACCCCTTTGAAATGTTTTTTTTTTTGTACATTCTAGCAAAACCAACGGTGATACGGGCTCGTACAGAAAGAGTTAGACAAACACAACGGTAAAGAATAACTAGGAATTCGAAATACGGCATTGTTTGGACATTCTTTGTGTTTCCATTTCCGTAACTCGACTCGACGATCTTTTTTTTTGAAAATTTTATACCTAAAAAGGGGTATTGTGTACGATTACGAGATTTATTACTATGTCGTGTAGGTATCCGAAGACGATGCTGGGATCACGTCGACCAGCATTTTTTAAATTCTACTACGTCCAACCGAACGCTATCTGGAGCCTGAGATGGAAACCAACTCGACGGGTAAATTTCGCAGAACACATTTTACCAGTGTCTGACTTGCTTTTAATTTTTTTTTTGCTAAAAAGGGGAATTCGAAGATCTAAGTTTAATTTTATTCTAAAAAGGAGGCATCCAAAGTGGAATTGAAATTTTGAGCCAAAATCAAAATAAATCGAAAGTAAGTATACTGTAGAAGAGCTCCATATCCAAAATTTCAGAGGCTAAAGTTCACTTCTCGAATATTAGCGAACATTTGAAATTCCAAAATTATCCCATCACCTTGCAAAATATAAAAATTTAATCTAATCAACGAAAAAAGCTGAAATTTGGTATATACCCTATTTTCGACCGCCTGAATCGATTGGAAGTGGTTTTGAATCGTTTCAAAGCCATAAGAAAATTTTGGAATTTTCCAGCATTAGAGAATAGTACATAAAAATGGTTTATTTTAATTTTAGCACTTATAATTGACGATTACCAATATTGGGGACCTATTTGATCAATTAAAACACCATTTTTCAAAATTCGTCATTTTCAATTTAAATCCACATTTTTTGGAAGAAAATTTTTCTGGAAAAATTTAAAAATACGTCGCGTCGACAGCAATTGCAACGAGGTATAAAATGCGGAAAGCTGGTATTAAATGAATTTTTTTTCATCTCTCGAATCGATTGGAAACGGGTTTGAAACGTTTCGGAGCCTCCAGAGAATTTTGGAATAATTATTCCAGCTTTAGAAAAAAGTCCATAAAAATGGTTCATATGAATTTCAACACCTTTTATCGCAGATTACTCAATTTGGTGACCTAGGTTGAAAATAGAGTATCAATCAATTTTCAACTTTTTACCCCAATTCGTATGCTGTCGGCGTATTTTTAAATTTTTTCCAGAAAAATTTTCGGTCAGAAATATGAATTTGAGCTGGAAGTTAAGAATTTCTGGAAATTGAGCCTTAATCGATCAAATAGGTCACAAATATGGGTAATTCGCGATTATAGGTGCTGTAAAGTTCAAATGGACCATTTTTATGGGCTTTTCTACAGTGTTGAAAAATTCTAAAATTTTCTGGCAGCTTCGATACGTCTCAAAACCACCTCCAATTGATTCGTGAGGTCAAAAATAGAGTATATACCAAATTTCAACTTTTTTCATTGATTACATCAAATTTTCATACTTTGCAAGGCGATGAGTAGGTACTCTCTCAATTATAAATCAGTGAAAATTATCGAAAATCACTAAAAAAAAAAAAACAGCCAGAATTGCAGCACAGGAGAAAAACAGTGAATTTTTTTACTAAAAACAAATCAGTGAGGAAAATCATTGGAAAATCAGTGAAAAATCACTGGAAATCAGTGAAAAAATACTGAAAAACCAGTAAAAATTCACTGAAAAGTCGGTAAAATTTATGAAATTGACTGAAAAATCAGTGAATTGTGCTGATTTTTCCTGTGCTGCAATTCTAACTATTTATCAGTGACTTTTCACTGATTCAGAATGAGAGAGTACTTTTAAAATTTAAAAAATTCGCCAAAATTCGAGAAATGAACTTCAGCACCTGAAATTTTGGGTATGGGGCTCTTTTATGACGGACTTTCGATTTATTTTTGTTTCGACCCAAAATTTTATTTCCAGTTGAAATATCTCCCTTGCAAGTTCAAATATTTTCAAATCTGAATTTTTTTCAATTCCTTTAATTAAGTATATTTTTTTCAAAATTGTTTTCAATTTAAAAAATTTTCCAACCGTAAAATTTGTTTAAATTGGAATTTTCTCAAAATTTTAATTTTTTCAACTTTAAATTTTTTTATTTTTTCCAATTTCATCCTATTAAACATCAAAATAAAACTGTACTCAGTTCTACATAATGTTGGATTCCATCACACACTCAAATTGAAGGAAATGAACTAGTTGACTCCACACCTAAACAAGCTCACCAACAAAACACCTCATCATTACAAATATTTCCATTCCACTTTCTGATCTTAAACTCCATGACAACAATTTAATGCTTAATGAATTTCAAAATTTTCAGTTTCATACCACAAAATACCTTCAATTCTTGGAAAACTTCAGAACAATACCCATCAACATTTTTTTTAAACATAATCTCTTCCTCACTCCTTTTAGATTTTCCATTGTACCATACTCTTTCAATTATAAATCAGTGAAAATTATCGAAAATCACTAAAAAAAGTCAGAATTACAGCACAGGAAAAAATCAGTGAATTTTTTTTACTGAAAACAAATCAGTGAGAAAAATCACTAGAAAATCAGTGAAAATTCACCAAAAGTCAGTAAAATTTCTGAAATTTGTTGAAAAATCAGTGAAAATCTTTGAATAATCAGCGGAAATTCGCTGAAAATCAGTGAATTTCGCTGATTTTTCTTGTGCTGCAATTCTGACTATTCATCAGTGACTTTTTACTGATTGAGAATGAGAGAGTAGAGCACGAACCACTCATCCAAAAACTAATATTTTGTTTAAAAAATACCTACTCTCAGACAATCAAACTAATGTTGAAAATCTACAATTTTTAAAGGAAACGAAACTGCTTAATTTGATTTGATTATAAACAAAGCTGATCTACATTTAACCATTAACTTTATGCAAAATTTCCTGTACAAATTTTTTTGTGGTTCCAGGTTTTAAGCTCCAGGTATACCGACGGCACGTAAATAAAATAAATAAATAAATAAAAATTTCTTCCAATTATTGAGTAAGATTGAAAGAAATTGTAAAAACATGAACTGATTTTTTTTTGAAAAGTTTAATGTTGGAAAAAGTTTTTAGAAAATTTTAATCGGAAAAATTTCAAATTTGAAAAAAAATCGAGGAAAACTGTCCGAGTGAGAAATTTTTTTAAAAATATGAAATGAAAAAAATTAAAATTTCATGGAAAAATTTGAACTTAAAAGGAAATCCGACTTGAACTGTCAAAATCCAATTTCTGGCAAAAAAAATTAGGAACCAGTCAGCGTCCGGTGCCAATTCTTAAAATCGACTCGGATTAAAAATACCGGACCGATTAAATTGACCCCGATGCTCGACGACAAAAAAGTTATTTCTTCGAAATTCGCCGCGTTAATGTATACGTGAACGTGTTAGCGTGACTAATGGCATTATACCGCATAACGTCGGACACCGCTAGAAAGATTTATTTCTTACGTAATTCAACCTTTATTTTTGTGACTTTTAGTAATAAAGAAAAAAACGAACCCGCATTGAAAAATCTATCTCGGGTCTGGCCTCTCGGCTAAGTCTACGTAGGCGTTCGTCGTGTACTTTAAATACGAGCACAATATTCTACCCATACGAACCATAAGGGGGTGCCATATTAGCATGTTTACAAGCCTTATATGGCTTTATTATATTTATATACTTCGTGTAGAATATTATACCATATTGCGTTTAATTTTATACTAATTTGTCGTGTAACAAGGCCGAGCGTAAATTAATCTACGCTTTTGATCGAATCAAAATTAAAATTACGTGTACTGCCGAAAAATTTTCATCTATGGGTGAACTAAGACAGGTAGGTAGGTCCTAAAATAGCCAGTGATTAATTAATGTTTCACGGTGGTAAGCCTACAGGTGTAATTTCGGACATATCTAATTACGAAAAGGGTTCGCTTCAACTACTGGTCAATCCGAGTACGAAAAATTATTCAATTGCACCTGTTCGACTCGTAAATTTATAGTGATTACGTATCGATGGTGAAAACTACCGCATAGATCATTGGTCAGTATCGATGGCTCGATTTAGCTTCCGATTCGTGACTGCAATCGCGTGAAAATTATGGCCTCATTAACACATGCGTGTATGTATTATTCCAACCCTACGTTGTTATTACCTTTAGATTAACGATCGTCCGGGTTTATATTGCCAAAAACCTGCAGAAGGTAATCTCGCCCCGTAAGCAGGTCCTCTGCGGATAATAATCTGCTGTAAGGTTGGGTAGGTCTATGGTGATGCAAACATCACCTAATAAAACAAATCTCTATGTGTACTCGAAGAGGTTTAATTAAAAGCCGCGTCGAGATGGTCGCTGAGGTGTTAACGGATTATATGCCGATGTAGGTACCTATAATATGTTGTTTTAAAATGGCCAACGGCTCGATTTGTTTATTATAAAATGGACTTTTGTGAATTCTTTGGGCATGTATTCGTACGTATTTAATGTTATAGTAAGGTCGCTTCTCGTGTTTTAACCAGAATACATGATATGGCCTTAGGTCAGGGTGCCAGCATAGTGTATCGGTAGACTTTGAAAATTGCTTTTGAAAATTGCTCGAGATATCACGACTTGAACCTGTATCCCGATCGATATCGGAGTTGATGAAATTGAAAATGCGTCAAAAGGTAGCATTAATAATTCAGGGGTCTTTAATCTCTCATTTATAAATCAGTGAAAATTATCGAAAATCACTTAGAAATAGCCAGATTTGCAGCACAGGAGAAAATCAGTGAAAAAATGTTCAATGAAAACAAATCAGTGCGAAAAATCCTCGTAAAATCAGTGAAAATTCATTAAAAAGTCAGTAAAATTTATGAAATTAGCAGAAAAATCAGTGAACATTTTTGAAAAACTTCGAAAAATCAGCGAAAATTTGCTGAAAATCAGTGAATTTCTCTGATTTTTTCCTGTGCTGCAATTCTGGCTGTTTATCAGTGACTTTTCACTGATTCAGAATGAGTGAGTACTCTCTCATTTATAAATCAGTGAATCCAGAATCACTGAAAAACAGTCAGAATTGCAGCAGAAAAATAAATCAGTGAAAAAATTTCACTGAAAGCAAACCGTGAAAAAAATGTTGAAAAATCAGTAAAAACTCACTGGAAAGTCAGTAAAACTTTTTAAAATTCGCCCAAAAATCAGTGAAATTCGTTGAAAATTCAGCAAAACTTCGCTAAAAATTGAAGAATTTTCTTGATTTTTCCGGTATCTACTGCAATTCCGGCCATTTTCATCAGTGACTTGTCATTGATTCAAAATGAGACAGTGCTGGATCTGAAAAAAAAAATGGAAATCCTAGCTAATTTCCGGGGTTTCCTCCATTTTTATACCATTTTTCTTGCTTAAAATTTATCCAAAAAAGATCCCCTCCCCCTGAAGTTTATTAACTCGTTTTAAAGAGAATTTCAAGCACTTTTATGAAGGGTTCATTTTGATGAGATATTGCTGGGCTACTTATTAGGTAAAAAATAATACGAATTGACGAGCAAAATAAAAATATTCAAGTTACATAAGAAATTCTCCAAATCAACAGACAGGACATTATCAGGACCTTTTAACCGAATACTGCATACTTCCACTGAACTTTGAAAAAACATGATTTGAACACACATTCCCCTCCCTATTCTCCAATATTTTATCAAGTGAAAAATATCAATTTTTCTATGAATTTGGTCAAAAAAAATGGAGACAAAAATTTTAGTAAATAAAAAATTTTTAACGCTAAAAAATACTAATAAAACGAATTTCATGAATTTTTTACCAATATTTAGTGAAAAAAAGTTGAAATAAGTGTAAAAGTCATTAAACTTTTTCAACTGAAGTGAAGCGAGGGTTAAAATTTCAAAGAATAGAAATTTTAAGCACATAAAACATTTTGAATTAATTTTGTGACATTTCAACTTTTATGGGAGGGGGGGGGGGGGAATCTTCAGTCAACTAAGAGTACTCTTACCAGCTCACCATGACCAATGGCATCGGAAAGTAGGATACAAGAGGTACATTGACCCCCCCCCCCATTACATCAGATAGGGATTTTCAAAGTATTAAAACGTCTTTTTATGACGTTAAAAATTCAATGTTTTCAACACTTCGCTTGAAAATGAACAAAATCAAAATTATATGAACTATTTGAAGCAACAGTGCGAAAGAAGGGTCCCTACCCCAAAAATCTTTCTGAAATTCGAAGTCTCCATAGCCACTTTGTACCTCCCAAAAAATTTTTCGACGTCACTGACCAGTGGCCATGATGACTGAAATGTTTTCTCATGTTTTTCTGGTTGGAGGAGACTCCATTAAGATGTTGGAATAATAATAATATGGAAATTTGGTGATTTTACATTTTTTTAAATCATTCGATGTTCGATGAACGATAATGAACCTAGACTCGAATGAAGGCTGAGGGAAGGTGTAAGTAATAATTATGTTACAAAAAATGTTATTTTCCGTTTTATTTGCTTCGGTACTTAATTCGGGAGGAGGGGGGGTTCAAATAAATGTAAAAATGGACTAATTTTTTTTGGAAGTTTAGAACTTTGTTAGCATATTTATATTGCTTCTCCTCCCTCCTCAGTCACCATGTCATCAAAATAAAGTATACCTACACTTCTTCAAATTAAATTTTACGAAATAAACAAAGGAAAAATATAAGGTCAAAATGGTCAGATAGAATAATACAAAATTTATTCTTTCCATGGAAGAAATTAGCATAGTAGTTATGCAACGTATGTATTTCATCTTCAATTAAGAAGACGACAGCTGCTGATGTTACTTATTATCTAATGAGAGCAACAAAACTCAATTCTTATCATTGAAGGGACTAAAAATTGAAAATTTTCATTTTTACTCTACTCATTTTTATTTCAAAATCCAAATTGCTCACGTCATTAGAAGTCAGCATAAAATTAAAATTTCATTATTCTTGAACTTATTTTAATTTTCAAACTGGGCTATCTCAACCCATGAACCATTTTATTTAGTTTTGTTTCAAATTCTTCATCCTGTATTTGTACCCTCACCCCTCCTTTCCCACTATTTTCTGATTTCACTTTAAATCTCTGGACTTTTGATTTCGTCTACAATGGATTTTAGATCTTCAGATGCCTAAATATCTCTAAAATATTCAAGCAGGATTTTTGGTGGCATTCTGTGCTACATAAAAAAACCCTCCAATTGCAAAAGTTCATCTTTCAGTTTTACTAGGCATAGAATTAACATTAATTATTGAACATGCGAAAAATTTAAAATCTTGAAAATCCTCTTCCTTCAAAACACGATTCCTTCGTAATATAATAAACTCCGGAAAATCCAGTCGAAAAGTATTTCTTTAAAAGCTTCCAGCTCGTCATAAATTATCTCAAACATTTTTTTCCTATAAACCAATTAAATAAAATATTACGCGAAGAAAATCTCTGAGCAATTAATATTTAAAAAATGCTAATGTTATGGTAATAATTAGACCGTCGTCGCTGGCAATCTTGAAAAGCGACCGCAACCTACTCCTCGTTCAATCCCGCAACCATTAGATATGCAGGAAGTATCAAAAAAAATTAATTCAACCAAATTAGGCGTATAAAATTAGGTATGTAATAAATTTTATACTGCCTCATCGAACATGTCTCAGCAGATTTTTTTTTTGCTTTTATGTATTTAATATCTGGTAAAAATGTAAAGTTTTCATCATCTTATCTTAAAAACATTGAATTTTAAAATTATAAAAATCAGAAAACCAGGGCCGTGCAGAGAATATCGGAAGCCAAGGTAAAAAAATTATAAGCAAAAAAAGTCTCTTAATTATCAACACGTCTCGAATACAGAACACAAGAAAAACTAGAATAATTATAAAACAACGCAAACCAAACAATGCTAGAAATTAAATTAGTATCAAAATTACTACAAAATTATTATATGGGCCCTCCAGGGATGCGGTGATCCATCCACCCCAATTTTTCAAGCAGCACCTCTCACCCAATTTTCACCAATGCCCTCATTTTTTATTTATAAACTTTAGTATGTTTGTAAGGAGAGAAGGTACAAAAAATACGAAACTATACCTACCCTTATTGGTAACTTATTTGATCGATTAAAGCACAATTTTCCGAAATCCGTAACATTGAGTGAAAATCAATATTTTTTTCCAGCAAACATTTTTAATCAAAAAATATGGTTTTTAACTCAAAGTTACGTATTTCGAAAAATTGTGCTTTAATCGATCTAACAGATCACCAATATTGGTAATCCGTGATCAAAAGTCCCGAAAATTCGTATATGGATTATTTTTATGGGCTTTTCCGGCGCTGCGCTGGAAAATTCCAAAATTTTCTGGAGGCTTCGAAACGTCTCGAAACTTCTTCCAATTGATTCGGGAAGTCAAAAATAGGGCATATACCAAATTTCAGCTTTTTTGATTGATTAGATCAAATTTTCATATTTTTCAGGCCAATGAGGTAATTTTAAAATTTCAAAAATTCGCCAAAATTCGAGAAATGCATTTTAGCACATGAAATTTTGGATATTGAGTTCTTTTATGATACACTTTCGATATATTTTCGTTTCGGCTCAAAATATCACTTTGAGTTGGGACACCTCCTTTGTTATTATGAAAAAGTAGTGAAAAATGTGTTTTTTTTTGGTTTTTGATTTTTTTTAGTAGGTACATTGCATTCAATTTTGGAATTTTTTTGAAAATTTCAAGCTGCAAAAATTCCAATTTTTTTCATTCACTCCTTCCAGAGATATTACGTATTAATTTTCCGGTATTGGGGTGCATAATTCCGGAAGAAGAGGGAGTTGGGGGTCAATTTTTTGGATGGTTTTGTACTGAAAGTAACATTTTGAGTCAATTTTGACCGAATTGGGATCAAGGACCATTCCTGACCCCTACCAAGAAAGGTCCTACTTAAAAAATAAATATCTACCACGTTTTTCTTTTCGTTTTCTTCCTTTGAATTATGTACTTACATATTATTACAAAAAATACAAATCATTGGAAACAATGCTCAAATGCGGCATAAAAATCGGAAATTAAAAACCTTTCAACGAATAAGAATTGGGGACAGTCTAACTATGGGGGCGATCTAATGGGGGGGGTGTCAATTATAGGGGGTTAAAAAAGATCCCCCAATTTTTCAACGATGAGTTGCTCATCAAGAATATACCCTTACCGCACCCCTGAGGCCCTCGCAGCAGAGACAGAATTTTTTTAGCAATAGCGGGCCCCCGAGGAAACCCCTCTCTCTGCCCAGTCATGCAGAAAACAGGTCCTCGAGAACCCCCTCCCCCTCCCCGCATAGGCATGCAGAAAACATACATAAAGTGCTCAAAGTCCCACCTCGTTATCTGAAAATTTAAGTATTGAAAAAATTAAAATTACCATACACTCTCTCATTTCAAATCAGTGAAAAATCACTGATAAACAGTCAGAATTGTAGCACAGGGAAAATCAGTGAAATTCACCGATTTTCAGCGGTTTTTCACTGATTATTCAAACAAATTCACAGATTTTTTCAGTAAAGGGTATAGCCGGGTAAGAGGTGAATTTGGCCCTGGGTTCGATTTTCGATCCAACTCCCCAAATGGTACCCCTTGATGTAAAAAAAATCTGGAAAAATTTTTGACCCCCCACCCCCACCCCTTTCGGAGTTATGTCCATTTTATTGCAATATTTTCAAGAATTTTTAATTTCAACGAAAGTGAAGGAAATTTTCTGTTCTTTGGCACACAGTTACATCTCGTAAAGGTGTATTTATGATAATTTTTTCAACAATTTTGGTGCACTCCTTCACGTTTTAAAAATTTGCTAAAAAATTTATAATTTTTTTATGCAGAATTTCCCTGTGTGTTTGACATCGGCCGTTTCTTTGAACTAACAAGGAAAGTGCAACGAGGTGTCACAAGCTCAATTTTTTTCCAGGCTTTTAAATCATCACAAGAAACTTCCACAGCCAAAATTTTAGTCTCTGAAGTTGACTTGTGAAGGGGAGGAAGTTATGAGAACTTGAATTCTGAAAAATCGCCTAATAAAGTATGATTGAAAAAAAATGCAAAAATGTTGATGTTTTAGCGAATTTTTCAAATTTTGAGCGTTTTATACGGGAAAAGTGACCAAAAAAAGAAAACTAACGTCAGATTCGTGTTTAACGGGCCAAAATACCCCGATAAGCACCCATTTCGCGATCGTTTCATTTCAAGTCTCAATATTCATCTTTTTCACTGATTTTTCATGATAAATATTGCGAATTTCGAGGATTCAAGTAAAGTGATCGTGAAAAGGGTGTTTATCGGGATATTTTGACCCGCTTAACATGAATTTGACATTAGTTTTTACATTTGGCCATTCCTCCCATATAGAACGCTCAAAATTTGAAAAATCTGCTAAAATAACAACATTTCTGTACGGTTTTTCGCAATTTTCGGCCCTTGCGGCATCGAAATCGCCAAAACTGAATAAGTGACTTGAATCTACGTTAAAAACGACGTTTTTGGGATATTTTCAAAATGTGGTCGCCCTTCGTTTATATGGTGTTTTTTACGAATGAAAACTTCAAATAACCGAAAAAACGTGAAGGAGTGCACCAAAATTGTTGAAAAAATTATCGTTAATACACCTCTACGGGATGTAACTTTGTGCCAAAGAACAGAAAATTTCCTTCACTTCCGTTAAAATTAAAAATTCTTGAAAATATTGCAATAAAATGGCCATAACTCCAAAAAGGGTGGGTGGGGGGGGGGAGGGGGTCAAATATTTTTTCAGATTTTTTTTTACATCAAGGGGTACCATTTGGGGAAGTTGGATCGAAAATCGAAGCCAGGGCCAAATTCACCTCTTACCCGGCTATACCCTTTCATATCACTGAGTTTTCAGTGAATTTTCACTGATTCCCAGCGATTTTTTTCACTGAGTTGCTTTCAGTGAACAAAATTTCACTGATTCATTACTATGCTGCAATTCTAACTGTTTTCAGTGATTTTTTATAAATTTCACTGATTCAGAAATGAGAGAGCACATTTTAAAACTTGGTAAAATTTGCTCCAAAAGCTTAAAAATGAAAAAAAATTACAAATCGATTCAATTCGAGTTTTCCTTCAGTATTTTAAATCGTTGTTTATTTGTTTTCGCTCAATTTATTTCCGAAACTTAATACGGTACGTGGTCAATTACCCGGGTCATCTTAACCAGTATTTTGCTGATGAAAATAGCCAATAAAGTGAGCATTTCCATCGACATGCCAACAATTACACTAATTGAAAGGCAATTTTAAATCAAGCACGTTCATGAATCACCCCAGCACAAGCCTGCCACTTCGCATTGCCAATAACCAGTAAAAATAATACCGCAGTATATTATTTTTATCAATAAAAGTCACATAGTTACAGGATAGGTTAAAAATTGGCATCAAAGCACAGGAACGTGTACAGTGATGAGATTCGTTAAGACGATGAAAAAATTCATAGGTTCGTATATGTTTCAAGATGGTACTTATACGATACGAAGTTGCATAGTTATTCGGTAATTCCACGAATTTATTCGGGTTTACTTTTTTTTTTGTCTATATAAGCTCATTATTTATAAATTCCATTCTGCGAAGGAAAGGAGAGAAAAAAATTATGTCTTTATTTAAGTTTTTTTTTTCCTCCAAACAAAGACGTAGGTACTCTTGGAAAATGTATAAGGGGAGAAAAAAAATGTAAAAACGAAAAAATATAAAACTAGTGGTATAGAATTTACGATAACTGCGGTACGAACCGAGTATATGGTAAGATATGGCGTGCATCTAGTGTAACATCATCGTATCGTACGAGTATATATCTACGAGCTGGAAAAAAAAACAGTCAGCAAAGGAGTAAAAAAGAAGAAAAATAACAACAAGGGACACCTCTTTCGTCTAATTGTTGGAAATGCACGTTGTACGAGCGGTCAACTATACTGGCGGAGATTAAGAATCGGATAAGGCAGCGGTGCGGTCGCTACATAAATCAGATTAAGTTTTACCATAATTTTAAATCCGTGAATCTCATTTGTTGTAATACTGAAGTCGTCGCAGTGGGTACGAAACCGCGGGTCTCGAAGAAATGGCGCGAGTTTATAAACGACCGCGAGTTTCTTATTCTTTCCTACGAGCACCATTCACACCAGATAAAAAAAAACCAAGAAGGAACGTATAAATTTCATAAAGTTCTTATATTTTTTATTTTATTCGTAGTATACCATAAGATTCTGCTCGGAAAGATTTAAATTCTCTATGGAGTTTCTTACTGTTTTAGATTTATGTAAACCGAAGATATATTGGGTTGGGATTGTTGTTGTTGTTTCCAGACTCTCGGATACGAATTGCTTCTGCCAATACCGCCTCTGCTCAGTGCATAGTTCTCGTATATCTGTACGCAGGTCTTGGCGGAGAGGAAACTAGTTTGTTGGCTTGTGGAACTAGTATAAGACTAGATGATCACTCTGCCCCTCGAACCATCGAGCTAATAAAGTCCGATTTAAGTATTGTAAATGGTGCTCGGATTTTTTTCTTTATCGAGGTGGGAAGATGGTTTCAGACACAATAAAACATATTTTGTTTTGAAGGTTATGCGATAATAAAATGTCCTCTTTGAGTGTCGCGCCGATTGCGATTTTTTTCAATCTTTCTCCGAAGTCGACTTGGATCGGGATTTCAGTGATGCTGGGGTATAGCGATGGAGGGGTAGGAGGGACCACTGTAATGTCCGGTTGCCGGTAAATCAAGAGCTATAAAATTTTTTATTATTAATAAATTATTTTTTTAACGCGGTGTCGCTGTTTTTGCTTAATTGACGCGTTTGTTATATTATTCGAGTATAATGAACAAGTTCATTTTTACGAGGTTTTTATAGGTGTTTTTTTTCCCCCGTAAATTGAATCGATAGGTGGAATTTTTAGAGATTTTTATAGTTTCAGGATGAAAGCATGGGGACAGGTTGAAAGGTGCGGGATGGAAAGTGGAGGGTATTGTGCGAAGAAAGTATTACGTGATTTGGTAAGTTATGCAGGGCAGAAGCGTTGTTTTGAGGGTAAAATTTTGACGAATTGATCTCTGTGGGTCTGGCATGGGCTCAAAATTCATCAAATATTTAAAGGGCTGCAGGTGAGTTGATTCTCAACGAAATTTTCATGCACTGAGAAAAATGGAGAATGAAACATGAATAGAAAGTGTTGCAAAAAATAATAAATTTTATTCAAAAAAATAAATTTTATTCAAAAAAATAAATTTTATTCAAAAAAATAAATTTTATTCAAAAAAATAAATTTTATTCAAAAAAATAAATTTTATTCAAAAAAAATAAATTTTATCCAAAAACAAATAAATTTTATCCAAAAATAATAAATTTTATCAAAAAAATAAAGTTTATCCAAAAAAAATAATAACAGGGCACCATTCGCAAAATTAGCGATTTTTATCAAAAAAAATAATAAAATTTATCACGAAATTTGGTAAAGTTTATTGAATAGAAAATAAAGTTTGTCAATTTTGCGATAAATATTATTATTTTTTGAATAAATTTTACTAGTTTTGTGAATGGTGCCTTTTTATTATTACGTTTAATAAAATTTATTTTTTATTTTTTTGAGTGTGTGAAAAAGTAGGCGAATTGATTCCCAATTTTTTCGAGGTATGTACGAGTTGATTCCTGTTTTTTTTTTTAGGGGGGAGGGAGAGATGTACGAGGTGGTTCCCACTTTAGGCGCGAAATTCGAGGAAAAGTTACCTAGACCTTGGGACGTTTGAAAAAAAAATTCATCGAAATTGTCTTTTTTTTGGGGGGGGGGGGAGAAAAAAAGTCGGTATTGATGACTATTGAAGTAGAAATTTTGTGCTAATGAAAATGTTTTTCGAGCAGAAAAAAAAATGATTGAAATTATTGTAATAGAGGGACCTGAAAATTGAAACTTTTCGACTCAGGTTAGATTTTATCTTATTTTACAAGCTCAATTTGAAAAATCCTCATTTTTCAACTTATTTTTTATTAAAAATGCCTTTCTCTCAATTATAGGGCTTATAAAAGACCCATTTGTACGATTTTTTCAGTCATAAATGTCATAACAAAAAAAACTCCAAAGCCAACCTCCTCGTGGTATGTACCTATCTTTTGGGTAACGCTAATAGGCTGAAAGAGGTTCAGAATCAACTCGTGCATACCCCGAAAAAAAATGGGAATCAATTCGTACACATACTTACCCCGAAAGTCCGACTAGTGTAGGCGTCTGAAATGGAACTCGTACTTACCAATGTAATAAATTATAATAAATCAATAAATGAGGGAATAGGTAAATCGTATGAAACCGCGAAGCAAGAAAAAATCAAAAATCAAATTGACTTACTTATTGGGTTGATAGTGGAGGCAAATTGTAAAAAAACACATTTTTGTCTGACAAAGCTTTTATTTTGGAAAATTGTCGAGAGTGGTCCCCTGAATAACTCCAAACAGTTACCACTCCACAGATCTCAGGCTAACTTTTTTAGGAGGGTTTACACCCCCCCCCCCCACCAAAAAACTATTTTTTACATTATCTCCTCAGGGTTCAATTTTAGGATAGAAACAGCTCAGTACTTTTCTGTTCTACACTCAATTTCCTACATTTTTTGTAAGATCGATAGCAGAGGAGATAGAGAGTCCTGAAGGAAGGGAGTTTGGGGAAATGCACTATAATTTAAAAACAAGATAATAGACATACAGTTTGGTACAATTTTATGTCTATTATTTTGTTTTCAAAATAAAAGTGTATTTCCTCAAACCCTCTTCCTTCTCGTACAAAAAAAAATCATACAAAAAATGTTGAAATTTGAGTGTAGATCATAAAAGAACTATAAGTTCGTATTTTTAACCTAAAATCAACCCCTGAGGAGAAAGTGTAAAAAACATGTTTGGGGGGGGGGGTGAACCCCCTAAAAAAGTTAGCCGGAAGTCTGTGAAGTGGTAATTTTTTGGAGTTATTCAGAGGACCACTCTTGACAATTTTCTGAAATAAAAACTTTGCTAGGCAAAAATATTTTTCCCCCAAATGATGCTAATTTGTCTTTATCATGAGGAGGATGACCAAAAAACTGAAATTTACAATTAAAATAGTACTTTTTTCAGATTTTTTCAGCTCAGAAGAACAATTTTCCCAACTAGAAATAAGAAATTTTTCTAAAAAAATTATCAATTTTGAAAATTTTCTACTGTTTTTTCCGAATAAAAATTCAGTTTTATGTCATTGAGAGGGAGGACAGGTTATGCCTGCCCTGTGCTCATTTGGCCCAACTATGAAGACATGTGACATGTTAAATACGTCCCGATGACTACGAATACTCCGGCAACCCCTCTGCTCTTCCCAATTACCTACCGAGGGAAAAATTTCGTTTAGAAAAAACAGTTGTATGGTAAGTTAAGTACTTACATGCTGCAATAGTGGTCTCTCATTTCTGAATTAGTGAAATTTTTCAAAAATCACTGAAAAACAGTCAGAATTGCAGCACAGTAATAAATCAGTGAAGGTTTTTTCACTGAAAGGAAAACAGTGAAAGAAAACCACTGGAAATTAGTGAAAATTCACTGAAAGTTCAGCGATATTTATGAAATTTACAGAAAAATCTGTGAAATTTTTTGAATAATCAGTGAAAAATTGCTGAAAATCAGTGACATTTTTCTGTGCTGTAATTATGACTGTTTATCAGTGATTTTTCACTGATTCGGAATGAGAGAGTATATTTTCAAGGGTGTTGAATAGAGTGCAGCGATTTTCAACTTTTTTCCAATTTTGAAGAGGCTGTTTCAAAAATAGCTGTGAAATGACCTCAAATGGACGAGATAAAAATTGAAATTTTTGGTCCAAGTTCAACCTCCCCCCCCCCCCCTCACAGAAACTCAAAGTTTCGAATTGCAATTGTTAGTTTAAAAAAATTCGAATTTTTTGGTCATTTTTGTGAATAGCTGATCGTACACAGGTACACATGACTATAGAAGAGTAAAAAGAAATTACTGATGTTCTCGATTTTTTTTTAGATGTTCATATGATTTTTGTATGAGGACAAAAACACTGTTTTCGAAGATATGTATTTTGAAAGTGAAAGCAAAACATATTTACATAAGTAAGCTTTGATCAATTTTGGTGAGGTTGATTTTTATTCTAGATTATTCTAGATGAACGTAAGACGACTTTCGATTCTATTTTCTTTGTTGGAAAGTTCTCAAATTATTGTGTGAATGACGTTAATGCAAGAAACTTTGAGGCTACCTAAAAACAGGGAAATGAAGTCGGGAGTCGTTCTACATCCACCTAGAGTGACAATCAACCTCACAAAATCGACCTAAGACTGTGTAATTATTATTTTTTATTCACTTCCAAAAGATGTATCTCTGGAAACAACATTCTTAGCCATACACAAAAATCATTTATGAACACGTTAAAAAAAAACTAAAGAAAATCAGAATTTTTTTACTCTTCAATGATCATAATACGACCAACCACCCAAAAAGGCACAAAAAATTCCAATTAAATTTTGAAACTTGATTCTCACTATTTTTGGTCTAGGCTCTTGAAAATTCTAAAAAATTTGAAAATTGCTGCATCCTGGTGCTGAACAGTGAACACATGTTTGACCAATGACCACATTGTCTTAATTATGTACAAAGCAATGCAAAGCTTTCCCGATTTGCTGAATAATATCACTATTTTACAGATTTTTCGATTCGAACGTTAATTTGTTTATCTAAAAATGTAATTTTATCATTATCAGGGACAGTTTGACCCTCTCTGCTCATTTCAGCTCAAATATAATTTAACGATTTTTCAAGTTGAGAGATATAAAGAAGTAATGATTGTTTCTTTTTGAAATTTAAAAAAAAGTAAGCATTAGTACATGTTCAGTCCCTCCCAACAATTTTTTCATGGTGCTTCTTTTCGAACTGTTGATATTGGAGATATTTGAAAAAATCCACAACATCGAACGTCTGAAAGCGGCTGGAAAGTGCAAATTTTAATAAAACTATACTATCACGAAACTCTCGCAATCGTTGAAAATTCGCCCTAGTTTCGTCGCCATCAACGTTAGAAAGACATTACAAACAAATAAAATTCCAAGACCAATTCAACCCAATGATTATGAAATTATTATGTATCAGACAACCTTGCATTTAGGGTACGAAGCTTCATACCTTGATTTCTCCCCAGACAACGTGAAATTTTTTCAAACAAAGGCTACTCGCTTAGAATCGCATACGAATTTTTATTATTTTTCTGCAACTGGTGGACAATCGGACACAGATACTTATCATAAAACGAATCCTCGTATCATACGAATTTGATGGGTTTTTAAAAAGCAATCCTCGCGTTGAACGTCTCAAGGGCAAGAAAATTTCCACCGGGCGAATTTTTTTACCCAATTTGACTCCATACGAGCTCACCTGAACTATAGGCCATAGAAT
This sequence comes from Pseudococcus viburni, assembly GCA_033439095.1. Lineage (NCBI taxonomy): Eukaryota > Metazoa > Arthropoda > Insecta > Hemiptera > Pseudococcidae > Pseudococcus > Pseudococcus viburni. The sequence continues at coordinate 579,398 of JAVBJF010000019.1, read as the reverse complement.
AGGTTATAAAAAAAAAACGAAAAAAAATACGAAAAACGAATTTAAATCGGAATACAAGATCAGGCGTGTTTTTTTCGCCGGCTCGGCTGCTGCGAGTTTATTTAAATTTAAATGAAGAGGAAAGTTGGACTAAAACGCATTACAGACGCGCAATTTTTATGCAATATTTATTCTAACCGTGTAATAAAAAAGAAGTACAACAAACGGGGCCGTACATGGAGGAATATAAGGCCGGTCGGGGGCAGGGGTCCGGGGGCGGAGGTTAGAAAACGGAAAAAGAAGAAAAAGAAAGAAAATGACAAAAGAAAAGCCATAAAAGTTAATGCCCTGATAGGAATTAAGATTACTCCTTCCCAAGTTGGGTGGAAAAGAGCGCAAGTGTACGTAGCCGAGGCAGCGAGATGAAGAGAAACGAGCCAACTAAAGCGCTATATAAAAGCGGGTCAATTTAAACTTTCATATAATATAAGGTACACACCGAAGAATCTTAAAGTAAGAAAGTTATAAGATAATATGAAGTTATCTTCAAGTTTTCTGGTATTAAAGTTAGGTAAACTTTGAGTTTCGCCTTAGGAAAGGAAGATATATGCTTATCTGTCCCTACTAAGTTGTATATCAAGGCAGCCGCTTTCCAAACTTTAAGCTGCTAGGGTAATTCAAAATATTTATAATGCTACATTGCGAAATTGCTTTCTAGCGAGATTCCGTTCTCTCTCTCCCTTCTCGACCGGCTTTTCCTCCAGTACACGTTTTTCGCCTTCGCATTCGCCTCTCTCTCGTCGTCGACTTAAACGAAAACTATCTTTCTTTAAGCCCCCCGGATCTGCGTTTCGCTATCTTATTTCCTTCAGTTTCTATCTTTACGGTTGTTGGATATTGCGTTCCGACGCGTTGTGTACGTATTTCTTACGATATACTGGCGTTTTTTTTCCTCTTTTGGCTGATAACGTAGCTCTATAGCGAGAGTGTTTTTCCTATTCCGCCCAAAGACTGGAAAAAAATGAGAGGCGTTTTTCCCCCTCTCTACGAGTAAGAAATGTAAATTTCCGAAAAATTTTCTTCTTTATCGGCCTAGGCGAAAATTAATCATATTTTGGGCCGAGGCGAAGGCGAAAACGTAAAAACCAAGATCCATAAATCGAGGTCTCCCACAAAAGGGTGTTTTTCACTTCATATTAGAAAGTGCTAAATGACCATACGTAGTTGAGTTCGTTTCTAAAAGGTCTGCATCGTTCGCTTGTGCGACCATTTTGCTATTTTATTGACAATATAAGGGGTTGTTTTGTGCTCGAATTGAGCTTCCGATGGGGGACTACACGTGCTGGAATTAAACCACTGGGTCAAGTATGGCTTGGAATATGATTAACGACGTGTCCGAAATTCTAAAATATGATAAATTTAGCGTACGTCGAACTATTCCGGTGGAAAAATTTAAATAATCGCTCGAACGAGCTTCACGATGGTTATATTAGTCCAGGCACAAAAGAGAAAAAATGTACCAAACCCCCAAAAATTAAAGCCTGATTTTTTTTTCTCGTTTTACGTTCGTAATGGTCCGCTACACAACATACTAAAATGGACACCCCCACAACCCTCCGCTACCCTCAGGGGAGGGGTAAACGTCCGCTGAAAACCGGGTTTTCGTGAATATCTCCTCAAATAAGCCTCAAAATTGAAAAGTAGTTATGAACAATCTTGTTCTACGCGTAATTTCCTGTCGGAAGGGGTTTTTTCTTTTTCAAAAACACTCACTTCCTTAACCAAAAATTAAGTGTACAAAACACATATTTTTCAACAATTTACAGCATTTTTGGAAAAAATCTAAACTTTTGGGAATATCTCCTCAAAAAAGGCTCAAAATGGAAAAATGATTATGAACAATCATGTTCTACGTGTAATTTCCTATCAGACATGTTCGTTTTTTTTCGAAAACACCCGCTTCTTTGCCCAAAAATTAAGGGTGAAAAACACCAATTTTTCCAATATTCACAGTATTTTTGGAAATTATGGAAATACGAAGCTAAAAGTACCCAAAATGAGTATTTTTTTATACATGCTGGTAGGGTATTTCAAAAAACGTCACCGAAAAAATTTCAACCCCTACCGTTAATTATAAAGGAGGTTATTGAAATTGAATACTGCATTTAAAAAATCGAAGTTGTGGAAAGAAAAAGTACTATAAACGCGATGTTATGCTGATTATTGGTGATACGAACATTTCTTTGTGTCGTAAGGATTCAAAAACGATATTTTCAGCTTCGTATTTCCATAATTTCCAAAAATACTGTGAATAATGAAAAAATAGGCGTTTTCCACCCTTAATTTTTGGGCAAAGAAGCGGGTGTTTTCGAAAAAAAAACCAACCTGTCTCATAGGAAATTACACGTAGAACATGATTGTTCATAACCATTTTTCCATTTTGAGGCTTTTTTGAGGAGTTATTCTCAAAAGTTTAGATTTTTTCCAAAAATGCTGTAAATTGTTGAAAAATAGGTGTTTTTTACCCTTAATTTTTGGTTATGGAAGTGAGTGTTTTTAAAAAAGAAAAAAAACCTTCTGATAGGAAATTACGCGTAGAACAAGATTGTTCATAACTACTTTTCAATTTTGAGGCTTATTTGAGGAGATATTCACGAAAAACCGGTTTTCAGCGGACGTTTACCCCTCCCCTGAGGGTAGTGGAGGGTTGTGGGGGTGTCTATTTTAGTATTTTGTGTAATGGACCATTACGAACGTAAAACGCGAAAAAAAATCCAGGATTTAATTTTTGGGGGTCAGCTCCTAAAATGCCTGGACTACATATATTACCATATTCGTGAAGTTTGAAAGCCGCATTGAGCACCAATGTGTTTTTTTTCGAACACCGGTGCGCGATGGTGAAATTTACGAGTAAAAATTGATTTTTCATTTAGAACTGTTTTCTTCCCATAATTGTCATCCAGCTGGGTTTATTTTCTCGAATATAAGCGTACAATGTACGTACACGAGTATTTTTTCGGTCGCTTGTATTGTATTCGTAACAGGCTGGTTATTACTTCATTAAACGTTACACGCGGAGATAAATTAAACGAGAAATAAAAAACTAATAAATAAAAAAGTTTAATAATTAGGCTATAAATATAACGGTAGCGGGTGCCGGGCGCAGTAGGGTTTGTTTATTTTTACGAGAATGGAGCAATTGACAGTTGTAAATATGAATATAACGCCGGCTATGGCATCTGTTTAAATGCGTCGAGAGAAAAAGTCGACCGACGTAAATTGTGAGCCTGGTTTATTGTGTTTATTATTGCGTTGATATTTTGGAGCTGGCGAATATTTTTCGTCGGAGTGGAATTTGCTGGTGAGAAATAAGACCGAGCTTTGGTACGTATTTGGCAAGGTTTTCTGGTGTTGGGCTTATGGTGAAGATTTAATGGATTATTTCGTGTATGGTGGGCTTGTATCGATGTCGTGTTGAATTTCTGGAGGTTGGGATGAGTAAAAGGAGGAACTCAGGAAGTTGAATTGGAGTGTGATCTATTTCAATCTTTCTTTTTCTTTGAAAATTTTACTACTTTTTTCAGTTTTTCAACTGGAGTATTCCTTCCAATTTTGACCATTTTTTGCCTTCGCAGAGACGAAACTTGAGGGAGGAACCACCTCCTCCATGTCAGCAAAGTTGGAAAATTTTGAAAAAGTCGAGAAATTTTGAAATTTTGAAAAAATTGAGCAAATTTTGAAAATTTTGGAAAAATTGAGCAAATTTTGAAAATTTTTGGCCTTGTTAAATTTTTTTTAATCATCCAATTCCGAAATCTGAATTCGGTGTTCAGTTCATTATTCGTTGCAATTCAGAAAACGAGCTCACGAGCATTATGCTTAGTATACATGAAGGGGATTGTTATGATTTCATCAGAATAATCTAGAAAACGATGACCAAAATGGGCCAAATTCCAACAAAATTTGGCGAATTTCAACAAAATTGGCTAATTTTGAGAAAATTTGCAGATTTACAACAAATTTTTACAACTTTTTATGACATTTTCTCATGAAGTCGACAAATTTGGATGCAAACATGTACGAAAATTTGTACCATGTAGCAAAAAAAAAAAAACATGAAAAAAACACGAAATTTTTATTTCAAAGTGCCTAACAGAATTCTTTCAGACAACAAACCATTACAAAACGAACTATTTTCTGTCTAAAAGTCATCATTTTTTCAGATCTTGGCCCTCTCTTCACTCGAGTATACAAAGCCTAAAATTATTTACCTAAGAGATAGGGGTTGAAGATTTCTCCTCTCTTAAAATACTAAAATATTGATTAAAAAAATGAAGAAATTTCAGTTTTGAATGTCTTTTTCTTTAAAAATTTTCGCCCTTGCTTCGCTGGAGCTCACTAGTCAGTGAATTTACACAATTCATTTTCAAAATAATGGTATATGAACCTTCTACCCTTCCAGCCCGAACAATTGAATATTTTCAAGTGAAAAAAATATGTCATTCTTCATTTATCAGAGGACTTGGTGACAATCTCGAATAGAATTTTCAAAAATTTCTCAATTTTTTTTTGAAAGGAGACAAACTTATTGAAAATTGTTTTTTTTTTGAAAGTACAAAAAGATCACGAATTTTTCTTTTTCCGTTATGAATACGACTATAGTTGGCAAACCCCCTTTTTTTTAAAAATATGAGTCGGTAAATTTTTCATTTCTACCCCGAAATTTTTGTTCAATTTTTGAGAAAAACTTTGAGTCGACAAATTTGTGGATTCCACCCCTCCACCAAAAGTGATGTTCAGGGGAGTAGTTAAGGGAGGTTTTGGGGTCTCGACCCCCCCCCCCCCTTGGCGCCAGGAATTTATGTAAAAAAGTGCCTTTTTGGAGCATTAAAAATCAAATTTTCTCAAAGTTTCGCCCTCGCTTCGTTCGGGCATGAAAGAAATCACAATTGTATAAACTATTTGAATCAACTATATAAAAAATAGTTTCCTTTTGATATTCCAAGTCTCCATACCCACTTTGCACCCTCCCAAAAAAAGCTTCGGACGCCAATTCTTGGATTTGTTGGTATTTTTATTGATTTTTAAGGCCAAAATAATTAGTACCAATGTAAGTTGTTTGTTCCAAAATTACATTTGCACCAGTTTTTTTCCTTAAACGTGCTATGCAAATCGCATGAAAACTTTATAAAGTTTGAATTTTGTGTTTTTATAACAAAAAGAAATTTGATGGGGGGAGGAGGGGTGAACTTAAAATTCCTCAAAAAAATTATGAAATTTCGGACCCCCCCCCCTTTGAGAAATTTCTGGCTACGCCACTGGTGATGTTGTTTTGTCTCTAGTGCCCTGAATCCTTTGATTACGCTCAAAAAGTACGATGGCGATGTGGGTCATTAAATGGAATGGATCAAAATAATTCGCCTTCGAAATGGCATCTCCAGGAATAAATCATTGTTGACAATACTGAAGAGAAAAAAAAATCAAAATTTCCACTGAAAACGAATTTTTTCGAATTTTTTCAGCTTAATGTACAAATTTTTCTCGACTCGAGTGTGAATTTTCGGATTCAAATCTAATTTCCCTAACCAAAAAAAGGAACCTTGTCATCATTGAGGTAAGGGTACAATTCATCCTTCATCTAGAAATCTTCAAATTTGGGAGAAGTTCGTCACAGGTAGGTAACCTTTTACAATTTAGTCAATCATTGAAATTTTGGACTTTCTATCAAATTTTCCTGCAATTCAGCCAATTTTTTTTAGAGAAAATTCATCCTTCATCTAAAACTCTTGAAATTTTGGGGAAGATTATCACAGATGAGCAACTTATTGCAATTCAATCTACCACTGAAATTTTGGACAACTGTCGTATTTTTTTCTGACACCTTTCCATCAAATTTTTCTGCAATTCACTCACTTAAACTTTTTTGGAAGAAATTCATCTTTCACCTGAAAATATTCAAATTTCGGGGAAGATCATCACAGGTAGGTAACCTTTTGCAATTCAACCACTGAAATTTTGGACAACTGTACTATTTTTTTCTGGCACCTTTTCATCAAATTTTTGTATAATTCAGCCAAATTTTTTAGAAAAAAATTCATTCTTCATGTAGAACTCTTCAAATTTTGGGAAAGATTATCACAGATAGACAATCTTTTGCAAGTCATTCAACCACTCTTCAAATTTTGGGGAAGATCAATACAGATAGGCAACCTTTTGCAATTCAATCAACCACTGAAATTTTGGACAACTGTCCTATTTTTTTCTGACATCTTTCCATCAAATTTTCCTGCAAACTTTTTTGGAAGAAATTCATATTTTACCTGAAAATCCAAATTTCGGCAAGTTCGCCATAGGTAGATAATACTTATAAAAATTTCAAAGTTGTGGCACCTATGTAGCTTGAAAAAAAAATGTAAATGGTACATGCTGTCACCGCCCTTCAAGACAGCTCCAGATATTTAGTTATTTCGAATAATTTCTCAAAAAAATTATACTTGAGGCAGAAAAATGAAAATTTCTTCGACCCAAAATTCAATGGATTTCTCAATAAGTAAGGAAATTTTCGACTCGTACAATTTTTCCAATTTATTTAGCGAAGTGATTGAGTTTTTATTATTTCAGAAAAGTTTGAAAAAGTACGAATTTATAATTTTAAACTTATGATCCCTGATTTTGGAAAATTTTTCCAAAAATACGTCGTTCATTTTTATCGCAGAAAATTTATTTTTTTCATTTTCTGACACCTGAATTGTTACTATATCTGCATGTTTTACCTCTCTTTAAGACCACCCCTCCACCCCCCCCCCCCACCTAAAAAATGTCCTTGATTCATTTTTTGAAAACAGAGCCATATCTGCAGCTTTCTTTATTTTTCATTTCGGGAAGAAAATTTTTCACTTCCATTTTCCTTCACGGAAGACTACATGGACATGGTAAAAATGCACAAACTAAATTTTCAAATTTTTCAAATTTTTTGGTGAATGAACCGAGGAGAAAGGAGTGGCTGAAACTTTATAGGAGATCACTTTCGAACAAAAACAAACCCCTGTGTAGGGAAGGGAAGGAAATCACAAAAAATCCATTATCAAGATGGGTCACTCTATTCATACCCTCTTCTTTTACGTCTTTCTAAATCCAAGCCTATTACATCATCTAATGTTTGGCTACAAGTAGTTAAGCACTATCAAGTATATAATCAAATCATATAAAAATACCTACAAAAACTATTGATTCGTAGTCTAATTAATGAGTGTTCATCTCATTAGAACGCATTTACAGTTCAACGAACCTTAAACTAAACGCACATACGAGTAATTTATAACATCACAGGTAAGGTAAGGTATAGCTATAGGAACTCCATACAAAGCACCATGTCGTTGCATTAGATTTAGGTATATTTAGTTAATATTATAAAACGCGATACCTATACCTGCAGAACATAAAAACTCGAGCAGCACGCGCGTGCTTACGAATACACGCAGACATACGACCTATTAAGTGCATGTAAGTGTAAGTACCTACGTATACGTAACACAATCATATCATAATACCGACCCAAATCCTGTCCAAAGTGCTTCTTAAATTTTAAATTTATTCGTATTCGAGGCACATTCCTATGTAATAAAATTTTCATAAATTTATGATTCATTATGGCATTATAAACTTCAGCCATTGATGGTCAGATTACTAGCATACTAAGTACAATGTATCGTAAACGATAATTATACATTTGTAGAGAGTGCGTACTCCGTACAGCGTAATTATTAGTCTAAAGAGACGCGATAATTGTCGAGCAGATTAATTAACAATGTCTACATAATGTTATCGTGTCGAGATATCGCAAAAGATTACTATACAATGTACTTACTTAGATAAAATAATGTACTTATATGTACCTACTCAGAAAGGTTTATACCTAATACCTCCTGTAGGTATTTTTATACCTTGGTATTTCATGGAATAAAGTCTGGTTTTGAGAAGTTTGAATGATTCGTTTCGCATCGTAGCATTTTATTTTATCAACTTTTTCGAAGAATCAACTCGAGGTATAAAAAAAGTCATGACAGGCGAGAATTTATCGGTTGGAGCTTCCGTTGTGAAATTCATTAAGATTATTAAAAAAAATTCACGTTTTGGGACCTCGAAAAGAATGAGCATGAACTGAGAAGCTGAAATTCGACATGTTGGAGACAATATCAATATTAATCAGAGGTAAAAATTTCAGAAATTTTTTCCACCTCGAGTTTCAAGATCAGGGCCTAAAGACACCTCAATGACCCTTACCAATTATATATCCAAAATTTCAAGACCCTGGGTCATTTTGTTTAGGCTGTAGAAAGGACAACGAACAGCAGGATGGAATGCAAATTTAGATGATCAAAAATCAAAATTTCGTAATTATGATTCCAAATGTACTGTACATGGGATATTTAGAAGCTCTGAAACCGTTTTTGATATTAATTTGATACGTGTTTTATCGATTTTACCTTTATCTGAAAACTAGGTCCTAAGGGGGGAGGGAACAAGGGGACAAATTTTTGAAATTTTTGTGTGTGGTATCGTTTGATACATAATTTTGGCTTCTAAATTTATATCTAAAGTCAATTTTACTCCTACTCCTACTTAAAATTGGATGCAGGGGGATGCAAGGGGGGAACTTTTTTGAAAAATTCCAACACCGTATACAACTTTACCAAAATATGGAAGAAGGAGGTGGGGGGGGATTGATTGAGAAGATAATGGATATGTACGGAGAAAATTTTGTATATTTTAGTTATGAATTCTGAAGCTGAAAATACGTGATAAACGATTTCTCACAACCTTACCAGAAAATTTCAAAAAATCCCCCTCTGCAGCCCCCCTCGAGGGTCTAATTTTTGAGTCGGATATGAATTCAGAAGCTCAAAATACGTATCAAACGACACCGAACTAAAATTTTCTAAAAAATTTACAAAAATCTTCCCCTTTGCACCCCTCTTGATTCTTGAGGTTCTAATCTTTGAGTCCGATATGAATTCAGAAGCTCAAAATACGTATCAAACGACACCGTACTCTAATTTTCCAAAAATCTGCTCCTCTGCATCCATCCTCGGGAAGCCCAATTTTCAATTTAGGGTCAAATTAATATCGAAAGCGATTTCCGCGCTTCAAAACACTTCATATGCACAAATATTCGCTACTTCTTCAAAATCAACTGTTTTACAGCTTCGAAGACCTACAGAAATGCGAATCTTAAAAATAAAATTGGTGAAGGGGGCTAGGGAGGGGGAAGTTATCAGGATCTCATGAAACTTCCATATCCCAAGATCAGGCATCGGACCGAAATTTCGAAAAAAAATAGTAACTTTAGTAACTTTTTTTCTGAAAAAAGTAACCAATTTTTTGTGAAAAAGTAACCAATTTTTCGTGAAAAAGTAGACAATTTTTCAATTTTTCGCCTTTAAAAAATTATTAATACCCCCTCCTCCCCATTTTTTTTCAAACTTGTTTTTTTCTCTGTAATTTTACTACCGAAGAGAGAGAAAAAAATTTCATCTAAGAATGAGTTTTATCAGTGGCGTAGCCAGGAATTTCTCATGGGGTGAGTCAGAACTTTCATGGAACTTTCATAAATTTTTGGAAAGTTCTAAGTTTACTTCCATGCCAATTATTTTGGCCTCAAAACTCCAAAATAATAAGAAATCTAAGCAGTAGGCGTCAAAATCTGTCTTTGGAGACTACAAAATTGCCATGTATAATTTATTTAATTGTGATTTTGTTCATGCCCGAGCGAAACGAGGGCGAAATTTCGAAAAAAATTGGATTTTCAATGCCTAAAACAGGCAATGGAAACCATTTTGTTCGTATAATTGCCTCAAATAATTCATTAAACTGCGATTTTGTTCATGCCCGAGCGAAGCGAGGGCGAAGATTTGAAAAATTTAATTTTGTACGTCCAAAAAAGACATTTTGCATGTAAATTTTATGATTTCGTTTTGCCATTTTTTTTTTGCGAGTTGAGCGAAAAAAGTAACATTGGAGCTGAAAAAGTAACTAAAGTAACTTTTTAGCCAAAAAAGTAAAAAAAAGTAACCGAGCTTGAAAAAAGTAACCGAGCTTGAAAAAAGTAACCAAGTTACTTTAAAGTAACCGCCGTCCGACGCGACGCCTGCAAGATACCAAACGTCTATTCGATTTTTTTCATATGTTTCGGCATGGATTAGTTGAAGTCCATAATATTTGAGGGTTTTGAAGACTCTAATGTTCAAATTGTGGATTTTTGGGCATTGCCTCCAATGGGATTCCAAATCGAAGGTTCTTGGACATTATGTCGGAATTTGAGATTTTTAGGATACTACCTAGCTTTTCTGACAATTCCATAAAATTCGTTGTTGAATAAAAAACTAAAAATGAACACACCATTAAAAATAGAGGAAGAAAAAAAGCTTTAAAATGGGCTATGGTCGAACTGAAGAGTATAGCCGGTTAAGTAGATAGAGTGATTTGGCCTTGGAAACCAATTTCGACCGTTCCTACTCCAAAAGGGTCGTCTATTATGGCAAATAAGTAATTTTGACAACAATTTTGGACCTTCAGCTCGAGTATGTTTTTTTTTGGGGGGGGGCAAAGCATGTATTTTCTTTCATAATTTTCTCATTTTTCATATAATGCAGATAAAAATTTCGCGTTTTTTTAAGATAGCTTCTAGAGCGTAAGGGGACCCCTGGAATTTTTTTTCAATTTTTGGGACAATTTTTTGCTGAGTCGCGCTATTTTGAAAATTCTGAACCCCTTCCCCCTTTTGTAATGAAGGGTCAAAAGTGCAATGGAATTTTCCCCCTCAAATTAAATACCATTAATCTATAAGTACACTACAAAATTTTTGAAAATTTTTAAATAGTGGAAGTTTGTCAAAAAAATTAAATTGGCGCCTCGAGCAATAAAAAATGTGTATTTATACCTGTTGCTTGCGGTTCAATACAACAAAAAAAAAGTTAATCACTAAAAGTAAGATTACGATGATATTTGAAACTAAAATCGATATAAAGTCATAATCGAGGGACCCGAACTCTCGGGACTCCATTTTAGGCACCTCACCCCTTCCAATTCTGAGTCGTTTCTATTAGGAACCTTCAGTTTTTAGATTTTTGACTATCTAGAATCGCATTCACCCCCCCCCCCCGGGTGATAATGCAACGTCTTGAAAATATCGAGAAAATCCAACACTGAAAAACATGAGAAACGAAGAATAAATAAAAATTGTGTTAAAAAACTGATAAATTTTATCTAAAAAATGATAAATTTTATTTAAAAAATGATAAATTTTATCTAAAAAATGATAAATTTTATCTAAAAAGAGATAAACTTTATCCAAAAAAGTAGGTAAATTTACCAAAAAAAAAAAATAATAACGGAACACCATTCATAAAATTGACAAAATTTATTCTAAACAAATAATAATATTTATCGCAAAATTTGGTAAAATTTATTGCATAGAAATAAATTTTAAGTACCAAATTTCGCGATAAATACTTATTATTATTTTTTTAGAATAAATTTTGCCAATTTTGTGAATGCTGTTCCGTTAGATATTATTTGGATAAAATTGAATCATTTGTTTTTTCAGTGACGTTTTTGGGCCTAAAAAGAAATGAAGAGAAGCAGGAAAGCTGTTTGAAAATGTTAGCAACAATAAAGGTACCTACACATCACTGGTATAAATTTCAGATTTTTTCACCTTGGACCAGTTCTAAGGCTTCTAGAAAAAAGAGACGAATCAAAATTTTTAATTTGGACCTTCAAAATTTTTGTGGTAGAATTTCGCCAGCACAAGGGTCCTGTTTACAAAATTTGAGCTCATTTGACTTCCAAAACTTGGCATTAAAGAGCTAAAACTATATCAGAACGCAAAAGCCATGTTCTTTTTTTTAATTCGGCTAGAAAAACAAAGGGTTGAGATAATAGCCAATAGGACTTCGAAATAGGCACCTAATTTATATCAGCATCGAATTTCCATACAACGAAGGAACATTTCAGCAAATCTGAGCGAATTAATCTCGCGATAAGGAAGACTAATGTCGAATATCGTATCGTAGATTTAATGTACAATTTGTACATATGCAATGGCACAGGTATGGTGTATTTTTATACGTGTATAAGTACATATTTTCGTATGTGTATGTGTGAATGCAGAACGAGTCTAGTTTTACCTGTAGGGTGTAGCCGTGACCCTGGCATCGAGTACAATAAACTACTACAGCACAGAACCAGCTCTTTGCACGTGTACCAATTCATCTTTGAAAATTTCCTTTCTGTCAATAAGCTAAGCAACGTATACGGAGAATCTGGTTTAAATTGTATGGACCACCTATGATACCTAGCTATACCCTCGCCCTCACGGCCATATTGGATTTTTTGGTTCGTCGCACGTAGTTTATCTTCAAAGATAGAAAAATCTAACGATGCGCACGCTCTAGACTATACCTCCGCGATAAAATTCGCAGGTTTTGTTTTTTTTTTCAAAATTAATTCGAAACACATTTATCTATAGTTCTATAGGTATTATTATGATAATGTATGCATCATCTGTATTAATAAACGAGTTCGATCATTTGTGAAAAAAAAAATGAAAAATTAATATTAACCAAGGTAGATAGGTAAATTGAAAGCCATTAAAATGTAATTGCCGAGTTCGCCGATTTTTCGCCGCAGGTTGAATTAAAAAGTAATTTAAGCGTATCGCGAGGTTTCCATATACTAATTAACCATTCTATGTAATAGAGCCGGGCTAATTCGTTCTTACTAATTACCGGTTAGCACGAATAAGTGTAATAAGCAACTTGTTGAAACGAGAAACTACATACGATGGTGGCTTAGGCTTACGAGGGACCCTCACCAACTGTCCGACACCGATCGACCTGAGGGATTGCCTATGTACAGGTTTTCAAGGGGCAACGTACAAACTGTGCTTGAAATATCTGAAACGGAGCTGGTTTGTAAGATACAGGGTTGCCAACATTGAAAAATTATTAAAATTGAAAATTGAAAATTTTTGTATTCAATAATAATTGAAAACTAATATATGCATAAGGTAGGGGGTGGTGTGGAGAGTAAAATTTGTGGTATCCCTATTTTGCCTAACTCGACATTTGAAGGGGCAGAATTGAAAAAAGTTGAACAAAAATTATTTACCAAAAGAATTGTTTTCGAAAGTCGATTGCCCCTTCAAATTTCGAGTTAGGCAAAATATGCATACCACAAATTTTACTCTCCACGCCACCCCCCACCCTATGCATATATTAGTTTTCAATTATAATTGAATACAAAAATTTTCAATTTTCAATTTTAATAATTTTTCAATGTTGGCAACACTGTATCTTACAAACCAGCTCCGTTTCAGATATTTCAAGCACAGTTTGTACGTTGCCCCTTGAAAACCTGTACATAGGCAATCCCTCGGGTCGATCGGTGTCGGACAGTTGGTGAGGGTCCCTCGTTAGACGTATATGCCTGTGTGCGAACAGATGCATAATTTTCTTTATTTCGATTCGACTTCGTGGCGAGATATTTACATTTTTACATAAAAATCATAGGCTTAGAGATGGGTAGATGTTAAAATGTCATATTACGTATTCTAATGTATTCGATGATATGTGTTTTAATTACCGATTCTAACTTAATATAGCAATCCACATCTAGTTTTAATGATGGTTATCATTTCAATGAAGTAGACGTGTTTTTAAACCAATCTCGAAGTGTAATTTTAATTCCTGGATGGATTTTTTGTTTTTTGGAACCAGTTCGAATGGCGGTTTTTGAGCTTTTTTCAAAAGCATCTTTGGGTTATCTTTATCGAATATCTGACGCCATTTTTTACTTTTGTTTATTCGGAGAAAGCTGCTGACAGGGAATGATTGCTACACGCCTATGATCTAAACGATAACTCGATTCGTTGAATAGTTTGCTATGAATTTGGTGAAAATCTCGTCGTCTTTGTCGCTATTATGATAATGAGAAAATTTTTTCGTGGTTTTCTATTACGAGTATTCTGTATGTAGCAAAATTTATTTATGGCGATGAAAATGTCAGTAATTGGCAATTTCGGGTAATCTAGATCAACCTTGCTTAAATTGTCATACGTGTGCTCATAATTCCTTGGTGATCGATATCTTCATATCGAATTCTTTGAATTTTTTATTTCTAAACTTGGTTGAAAAAAAACTTTGTAGGAAGTGATTAATTTTGATATTTCTGACTTGATTTTCCAGTCATATGAATAATATGGTAAAAACTGATATGAAAATATTGCCTTGCGAATGTGTAGGTATTTACCTAACTATTAAATAAAACATTTTTTAGATTCAAAAATTACACATGAAAATTACTTTTAAAAGTTACCAAAAGATTTAATAAAATATCCCATCAGAAATGATATTGATGGCAAAAAAATTGATAGAGTATGTAAGAAACTCTTTTTTGTGTTTATTTTGACCACTTTTCACCATGTTTTGAATGATATTTTTTTCAACGATTTTTAATCCTAATTTGAAGCAAAACATTAAATTTTTGTACGAGAAAATTTTATTGAGGGGGGGGGGGTTGCTAAAAAGTTTAAAGGTCTTAACATTTCGTTACAAGAATTTTGTTAGGCACATTAAAAGTAGGTAATGAAAAAATCGTAAAATTAGCTTTAAATTTATTTCAAAAAATCAAAATACCCCAAAAATGTTTAAAAACACGAGAAGACTCTCAAGTTGTAGTGAAAAATTCTTAAAAATGATAGGTATAAAAATTGAGAAAATAATATGTAGGTATGTACTTATGTACTGAAGTTATGTGAAAAATTTTCTGTAAAAATGAATGAAAAACTGTTGAATTCAACATGAAAATTAACAAAATATCAATAAAATTGTGCAAAATAAATTAGAAATTTAATTTATAATAAAAAAAGTTGGACAGCAGTTTGGCATCCTTTGGTGATCTTTTTATCACTTGATCTTATGTTTGCAACTTTTTTTAAATATAAATTCATAACTTCTGAACGTCAAAAAAGCAAACAAAAATTCATTTCAAATTTTCCTCCTGTTTCATGGAACATCTCAGTAATTATTCTTTGCGAAAATCATTAGATAAGTAAATACATACGTTTTCCCTTTTTTTTTTACTCTTTTTATCATGAAAAATTCTGAGAGCGACTATCCCTCAGAAGAAAGACTCAAAAATCCGATTTTTGAAATGTTTCAGGTAAGTAGAAGAAAGTTCATACCCCCCCCCCCCCCTCTAATAAAAATACAGAAAACTTATAACTCGGAAAGATACTTGAAGATGTTTAAAAATCGTTTTAAAAGGTATAGGTATTTTTGCATCAAAAACCAACAGAAATGTTCAGAAATCAGCAAAGACGCAGCCAAGAGCAGTGGAGGTGGCAACTTGGAGCTTCCGAACCTTCCACCAAATTGGGAAAATTAAGTATGTTCGGTGAATCAGAAAGAAATGGAGAAAAATTTATTTCTGTAAGAAATTTTCTATTTTTATCCCTTCTTCACTCCCTTTATCCGTAAACGCCATTTAGGTTCATTACTGAAAATATATGAAATCCTATACATATTAAGGGACAAGGAACATTGAGGAATGTTTGAATGTCTAAAATGGCGGAATTGCAGACTTTTGCAGATAGGTTTTTTTCCCCAAGAATATATCAAAGAAAACCAAAAATTGTTTTCAGACTTCAAATCAAAAGGACAGAGGAGATATTTTGACCCTCCCCCGCACCCCCTGCCGTCAATCACACTCGCGCTAATTGATTTCTACGAACATTTCACTCACAGAAAACAGAATGACAAAATTGTAACCAAAAATACTAATGAATCATTTTTCCTCTCTACATTACGACACAAAAAATTCTATTCTAAAAAAACAAAAAAAAAATCTAATTTTGAATAAAATACTTACTGCAAAATCATTCGAAAATGTTATGAAAAAGTTTAAAATTTCTTGATTAGTATTTCATGAAATTTTTTTAGATACAATGTAAGAAAAAAGTTACTGCGATTTCTAGAAAAATAATTGCTGAAATTCACTCTAAAAGAGTAAAATCAAATACTTTAAATAATTATTTGGGTACCGTGAATTTTTCTAAAATTCGATGAAAATTATTGTTCAAAATTTCAAATTAGCAAAAAAGAGTAAATTTTTTTCAAATTTTGAAAAAGTGATAACTTCTTGTAAAAATTAACAAAATTTCTTCAAAAAAGTCAAAAATTGCACTCTTTTGGAAAATGGAACATGAAGTCCATGTTTTTTAGAAAAAGAATATGATGTCCAATTTCAATTCTCCATGTTTTTTAAAAAAGGGACATGTTGAACTTTTTTTTTTGAAAAATAGACACCATGTTCATTGATCTGAATACAGAAAAATTAGATCAATTCAATTTGAGGTCTAGTTCAGAAACGAACCAAAGTTTGGATTATAGGAAGGGTAGAAATTAAAAATTCCCTTTTTCCATTTTAAATTGGAATTTTCTCTTTTTTTTACTCAAAATGGAAATTTTTCAGATTTTTCACCTTTAAATTGAAAATTTCCTCATTTTTTACACTCAAAATGGAAATTTTTGCTAAAAAGAGTATCTAACGTTTTTGTAAATTTTTCAATTGAAACTCTATATGTTATTTTTTTATTATTTAAAAGGAAAAGCTACCCTCCACCTCTTTGATTCGCTCCAGGACCGTGCAGAGAAAATTGAGGCTCAGGAAAAAATAGTACGAGAGCAAAAAAAAAGTTCTATATATCTTGAATTTGAAAACCACAAGAAAAACTACATCAATACCTAAATTACCACAAAATTATTAGTCCTAGCGACTCCCCCTTTTTCCCCTCCCAAAAAAAACCTCAAGCTAAGGAGTAACCTGTATTCCCCCTCCAAATAAGCCTGATTTGGTTCCACTTCGACTTTCGCTCTATTCACCTCATCCATTATTCGAAACAAAAAACATCGACAACACCCTATTGTGGCTATTGCAATATGCAGAAAGATTTATTTTTAGGCCCTCTCATTCTCTCTCGTGCAATAATGACAATCTTGGTGCTAAGATTATATATTTTTTGGATACAAAAATGATAAAATCTTTTACAGATTTGAAAAAAAAATCATTTTTGAATTTTTTTCGACCCATAACAACTCTTTTAATTTTTTTGGAAATAGGGAAACATTTCAAACTTGTCTTTAAAAAAATTATGCTGAAACCACTTTTCGAAATTCCAATTCCCAAAATTTCCGAACCACTGCTCCTTTATTTTTCGGATATCGAAATTTAGAAAAAATTGGAAAAAGCATCCCTTTTACCAAATCAACTGAACTTACAAATTAGCTGGAAAAATTGTGAATAAAAATTTCACCAAACACACAAACAAGAATAATAATTACCTAAGAAGAACAATGATCAGGGGTTAGGTAGGCAATTCCACATACAAATCGAAAAAATCACTGAGTTGAAAATCAAACCACCAAGCGATATTATGCAACTGCTCAGCACACACTTCAAAATTCCAATCCGTTTCCCTGACCCCATCACCAATTCACCATAAAAGGCACATCATGATCTGAATTCACCACTTCAATCCTCTCAGTCCTCAGCTCCTTACACATCGATAAACCACCACCATCGAATTAATTTCACTCGCATGGGAATAAAATTCTCTTCTAGCTCGACTGCTGATGGCCATCGAATTAAATCGTTCGTAAACACGCTAAATCCGCTCAACAAAAAGGGTCTACCTCTGCATCGATTCGGAACAGAAAAAAAAAACCAATTAATGGTTTCAAATTGCTATCACGATGCTGCTGATACATTACGCACTGCATATAGTACCTACGTCGATAATTTGTAGCATAAATAGGTAATAGTACGTGGTGCACTGCACATAAACCACTTCACCCACAAGCCATTAACGCTCAATATACATAGGTCGTAATGCACACCTCGTACCCACGCATTTAGTGCTTAAGTAGCCGGCCATAAAACGCCCTGTTTTCTTTCCAAGGTATTTATCACGAAAATACGTATGTATAAGAATAAGCGATAGTGTACCAGCCATAGTTGCACTCGTAAAATAAAAACTAAAATGAAAAAGAAGGAAAAAAAAACAAGAGAAAAAGTGTATATGGCCGCATGGCCATCCACTCGGCAGGCTCGTTATAAATTTATTAGATTCGACGAGATTTCCTTTATCACGGAATATTAAAGAGTATTAAACAGGCTTCGCCAGATTAAGCATCCGAATGGCTAATAAGTCATATAACTGGCAACGTTCCATGGGCGTTAACCACGCTTTAGAGAGACCATCTCGATCGTATAGGTTTAGGTATTCGAGTTATAAGGTGAAATATTATAATAAACTCGGTGTGCGGTTCTTTCTGATATCTCTGCGTGAATTAAGTTATAACTATTAAACGTTCGCTTTAATGGGCCAATATTTAAAAATTATTACCATCGGGTTAATCGATAACGAGACTGCGTTTTTTTTTCTGCTGCTGTGGCTGTGCCTCTCTTTGTAAGGTTCAGGTACCACCGCATCCTTTTGAGAAATTTATTTACGTCGACGACGAGTTCATTTACGTCAAATTTAACGACCCTATTTTCGTATAATAAAAATATAATACAAGAAATTTTCATAGGTGAAAATTATAGGCTCGTGGATCGACTTCGAATCTCATCTGATAAACAATAATCGTCGAAATGTCCAAAAAAATTAATCAGCGATGGGAAACTGAAATGACATCAGTTTCAGTTTTAGTTTTCAGTTTTCAAAATATAAGTTTCAGTTTCAGTTTTCAATTTAGTTTCAGTTTTCAGTTTTTTCATATATTTTTTCTTTTGCATTTGCATAAAGTTTATTATTTATTTGTGACTTTTTTTTTTTAGAAAAAATGACCACCTGGTCACAAAAATATTTACTAAATTCTGAATCTATATGAAATTATTTTCAAATGAGCTATTAGTGACCTTTTTTGGGTTTTTTCATGCAAAATTGACCGATTTATTGCGTTGGAAAGAACTTTTGGAATGAAAATTTTCATTTTCAATAAAAAATTTACTCAAAAAATTTTTGAAAACTATGCCTTTGAGAAAAATCTAATCACTTTCACCAGATAGGGAATTTTATTATCTTCAACTTTGGTTCTGGTCATTTTTGTCGTAGGACGCTTAGTTTGCTCAGAAATGTCACTTTTTGGTAGGCAAGGCACAAAAAAAATGAGATTTTTTCACAGAATTCAGACAAGTTTAAGCTGCTGTAACTCATGATTTGAGATTCGTGATTCCTTCGAAACATTCATGTGATTCGTGATTTAAAATTTTTGTACTTTTCTAATCATTTTACGAATCATTTTTTTAAAATATTTTTTCTTTCTGATAATCTATTCTTAATTTTTTTTTGTATCTTAATATTTTTTTTCGAAATTTTTAACAAATCTTGAATTTTTGTTGACAATGTTCAACTCTGAAAATTTTTTCTTCTAATTTTTTTCAACTTCGAATTATTTTCTCAAACCTTTTCTTACTTTGCATTTTTTCTGACAAGGGAGGTATCCCAACTCGAAGTAAAATTTTGAGCCCAAACAAAAAAAAATCGAAAATACATCATAACAGGGCCTCGCACCCAAAATTTAAGGTCCTGAAGTTTATTTCTCGATTTTCGGCGAATTTTTGAAATTTAAAAATTACTTCATCGTCCTAAAAAATATGAAAATTTGATCTAATCAACAAAAAAAGCTGAAATTTGGTATACACCGTATTTTCGACCTTCCGAATCGATTGGAAGCGGTTTCAAGACGTTTCGGAGCCGCCAGAAAATTTTGGAATTTTCCAGCACATAGAAAAAGAAATAGCCATATCATGAATATTTTCATCTGCAATTATTTTAAGGGTGTGAAGTTTAGTAATGTGGTTGAATAGAAGTTTGTGTTTCGGGAGGTCGAAAACAGGGTATCTACCAAGTTTCAATTTTTCACATCGATGTATGCGGAGTAGGTAAAGTTTTCAATTTTTTCCAGAAAAATTTCTTATCCAAAAATTCAAATTTGAACTCAAAGTTACGAATTTTGG
This sequence comes from Pseudococcus viburni, assembly GCA_033439095.1. NCBI lineage: Eukaryota > Metazoa > Arthropoda > Insecta > Hemiptera > Pseudococcidae > Pseudococcus > Pseudococcus viburni. Next base: position 559,337 of record JAVBJF010000019.1, on the reverse strand, counting down.
AAAATTGAGTTTTCATCGATCAAATAGGTCACCAAAATGGATAATCCGTAATTATAGGTACTGAAGTGCATATGGGCCATTTTTATGGGGTTTTCTCCAGCGCTGGAAAATTCTAAAATTTTCTGGTGGCTCCGAAACGTCTCGAAACCGCTTCCAATCGATTCGGAAGGTCGATAATAGGGTATATACCAAATTTCAGTTTTTTTCGTTGATTAGATCAAATTTTCATATTTTTTAGGACGATGAGGTAATTTTAAAATTTCAAAAATTCACCAAAAATCGAGAAATGAACTTCAGCACCTAAAATTTTGGGTACGAGGTCCTGTTATGATGTACTTTCGATTTTTTTTTGTTTGGGTTCAAAATTTCACTTTGAGTTGGGATACCTCCCTTGTGAGAAGTTTAATTTTTTATCACTTGAATTCAAAATTATTTTTCCAACTTGAGACTTTTCTCAATTTTTTTGCAACTTTGAATTAATTTTTCTCATTAATTCTGAATTTTTTTCCCACTCTCCCACCCAAAAGAAATCGATTTTAATTCATTCATTCATTCTTATTGAAAATTTCTTTTGGGTGGGAGAGTGGAAAACGAAATTCAGAATTTATGAGAAAACTTAATTCAAAGTTGAAAAAAATTGAGAAAAGTTTTGAGTTGGAAAAATAATTTTGAATTCAAGTGAAAATAATGAAAATTCGTACGAAGTAGGAGAAGGTTTGAGAAAATAATTTAAAGTTGGAAAAAATTATGAGAAAAAATTTTAAAATTGAAAAAGTGAACAAAAAATCAAGATTTGGTAAAAATTTTGAGAAAAATATTAGGATACGAAAAAAAATAAGAATAAATTTCACGATTAATAATTGTCAATGAAAAAAATTTCTAGGTGGAAAAATTTTGAAGAAAATTTTGAAGTAATGCGAAGTAAAATTTTTCGGTAAAATCGTGTCGACCTGTGTAATAAAATAGAAAATTGAAAAAAAACTGAAACTTAACTGAAATTCATTTCAGTTTCAGTTTTTAATTTTCAGTTTTCAGCAGTTTCATCATTTCAGTTTCAGTTTCAGTTCCAGTTCCAGTTCCAGTTCCAGTTTCAGTTTTTCAATTTCAGTTTCAGTTTTTTCAGTTTCAGTTTTTTTCAGTTCCAGTTTTTTTCAGTTTCAGTTTCAGTTTCAGTTTCCCATCACTGAAATTAATTCAGCTACCGTGCATTTAGTATCCGAGTAATTTTTCCCATTTCGAATAAAATTTTACGAACTGCTTCGTATTCTTGGCATTTCGGCAAACACGAAACATTCTTCGGAGGAATTTGGAAAAAAATTTAACGTCTCGTGAAATTCTCTCTTTTTTTGGAAAATGTTCCATTCTTTGTACCATACACAGTATTTGTCTCACGACTCCGAAGTATATCGGAGGCGAAGGCGAGGGGGAGAGAGGGGGAGTGAAAAAAGGCAAGCAGCAACAGCACCAGAAAGAGCAAACGACCAACGTAGCAAGGGAGAAACCCCATTAAAGGAGTTAATTAAACTCGACTGCTGGCATCTGTTTTGTATCTTTAACTGTACCAACCGAAGCAACCAGATAGGTGAAACAACATTAAGCCATTAAGGTGAAATTGGAAATTTAATGGAGCGTAAATACACGGTAAAAGAAAAACATTCATCAGACCCATCCGCCATTTTGTTTTACGGAGCGAGGGGGTAGGGGGAGACGGGGAGCAGGACCAGGAAAAACACGTTTTTCCGACCCGTTTTCCATTTGCAGTAGCTTGAGCCATTGCCGCTGCTTCATGAACCGTGAATTATCTTCTGCAACATTTTCCTTTTCACTTTGAAATAGGTATTTTAGTTTATGTTCGGGCTTCCGTTCGGCGGAAGGCCCCCGGGAGGTTGGGTTATTGCGACTTTTCGGTATCGCGAAACGTTATCGAAATAAATAAATAAAAAAAAAGCGCACATACACGAACGCAGAAAAAACAAACTTTTACACGACGACTGTGTACTCAAGTCGCGTAGTTTTATTTTCAAATTATTCCCTCGTTTCCGATGTTTAAAATTGCGTCGGGGTTTTTCTTCTATTTTTTCGTAGCTTTTTTCGATGTTTGCGGAGGATCGAGATGGCGGATCTGTGCTGTGGGATCTGAGTGTATCGATTGGGTGAATTTTAACGACGGAGGTGGCTGGATGAGAGAATTTTTTGATAGTGGAGTATTTTTTTGATTGGTTTTGAGATAGGGTGAGTTGGTATGACCATGGAGGTTCGTAAGGACCGGATTTGTGTTACTGATCCGGGATAGGTAACCAATAGGTACTTGGAATCGCAAATTACCGGTTTTTTAGTAAATGGCGTTAGCGATGAGATGGGCATAATTTCTTAAGAATTATTAATTGAAAAAATGAAGCATTTTTTAAGCTACAATAATACAATGTCGAAATATCACGCACTAAATTTTTCAAAAATATTTCCTTTACTTACAGATTAAACTTGGTAAAAATATAAAAAAAATAGCGAAGAGAAAATAAATTGAAAAATCAGACTAACATTTGATGGAGATTTGTTAAATTGGCCAAAATTTTATATCCATTTCCCTTTCAATATAAAATCGAAAAAGTTATGAAAATCACGAGTCGATGCAAATGAATATAAACAGCAGTGTTTTTACCATTTTACCCCCCTTCCTCACTCTCTCAAATAGGTACAAATTCTTTATTTTAAATTCACGTTTTCAAGTAAAAAATTTTTAAATGATAAAAAAAATACATGGAATTTTGTAATTTTACAAATCAAAGAGAATTAGTCCTAAAAGTATTGTGAAAATTGTTCAAAATCTTACAAAATTTGTAAAAAGATGAATAAAAACTATAAAAAATATAATAGGTAAAAAATTCTTGTATAATTTTCATAAACATAGTCAAGTGGTCAAGATGGCTACAAATCGTGAAAATTGTTGAAATTTTAAAAATAATCATTAAAAATGTCATAAAAATGGTCAAAAAGTTACGAAAATTGTGAGAAAATTTTATTTAAAAAAAAGAGCAATACGTAAGCTTTTTGAGTTAAAGTTGAAGAGTCAAACGAACACTAAATTTTAGTGACTATAGCGATTCCAAAATAATCGAAAAACACATTTTTTTTAACAGAAATTTTTAGAAACAATCATCAAAAACGATCATTTTCTCAAAAAAAAAAGCGATTGAAAATGAACAACGATCAGCTTAAGTTGAAGCACATACGAAAACGAATCGAACAATACGAGTAAAAAGTTTTGAATTTTGGACTAGGCATGCGTTTGAAAAGTACTAATTTCCATGTGATGCTGACGCTGCAAATAAGATAAATCAATAATAGAAAAGGATGAAAACCCTGAAACAAAATTAGACAAGCTTTTTAAAAGTGGAACAAGAATCCGAAAATCGGAAAATTACTTGTGAATTGGACAAGTTCCTAAAATTGGTCAATTTTTCAGAAATCAGTCAATTTTGCAAACAAATTGGAGAAATTTACTAGAATTAGCTGGAAAATAAAACTTAGAGACAAGTTTTCAAAATTTGTGAAATATTTTCTAAAAATTGAACCATTTTTTAAAAACTGAACAATTTTCTTCAAAGTAAAAATTTTTTCCAAAAAATAACAATTTCTCCCAAAATTGAACAATTTTCTCCAAAATGAACAATTTTTCCAAAAATTGAACAAATATCCCAAAACTGAACAATTTTTTAATAAAAATTGAACAATCTCCCCCCCTCCCATTTAAACAATTATTCAAAAAATTGAAACATTTTTCTCAAAACTGAAATACTTTCCTCAAAATTGAACCATTTTCCAAAAAAAATTGAAACATTTCCCCTAAAATAGAACAATTTTTCCCAAAATTGAATAATCTTCCCCAAAATAGAACAAGTTTTCCCAAAATGAACAATTTCGCCAAAAAATAAACAAATATCCCAAAACTGAACAATTTTCCAAAAAAAATTGAACAATTCCCCCTCAAATTGAACAATTTGCCTCAAAATTGAACACTCTCTCAAAATTGAATAATTTTTCCTAAAATTGAACAATTTTCAAAAAAATTGAAACATTTCTCCCAAAATTGAATAATCTTCCCCAAAATAGAACAAGTTTTCCCAAAATGAACAATTTTCCAAAAAAAATTGAACAATTCCCCCTCAAATTGAACAATTTGCCTAAAAATTGAACACTCTCTCAAAATTGAATAATTTTTCCTAAAATTGAACAATTTTCAAAAAAATTGAAACATTTCTTCCAAAATTGAATAATCTTCCCCAAAATTTAACAATTCTTCCCAAACTGAACAATATTGCCAAAAATTGACAAATATCCCAAAACTGAACAATTTTCTAAAACAATTGAACAATATCCCCTCAAATTGAACAATTTGCCTCAAAATTGAACAATTTTCCTCAAAATTGAACAATTTTCCTCAAAATTGAACATTCTTAAAATTGAAAAATTTCTCCCAAAATTGAACAATTTCCCCAAAAATTGAATAATCTTCCACAAAATTGAACAATTTTCCTCAAAGTGCACAAATTGTCCAAAAAAAGAACAATTTCTCAAAAAATTGAAAAAATATCTCAAAACTGAACAATGTTCCTCAAAATTCAACACTCTCTCAAAATTGAACAATTTTCTCCAAAATCGAAACATTTTCCTCAAAATTGAACAAGCTTTAAAAATAAATTAAACGCTTCCCCCAAAATACAAACATTTTTCGCAAAATTGAACAATTTTCCAATATTTTTATCGAAATGAAAATTTTCACGTCAAAAAAATTCCGTAAAATTAGGAAAACATTAAAAATTAATTCTAGGTACATCCCCCTTGTTCATCTCCATCTCACATCCCTTATCCTCGAATCTGTTCTGATGATATTTTAAATGATAATTCTACCAACGTGATTTAAATCCTCCATTAAAAATGTTTTCCACCATAATAAACCACCCATGCAGTTACCAGAAGCTGATCTCTTCACAATGCAAACCGTTACACTTTCTAATAGGTACCTCATGGCACAATCAATACAGACATCAGAAAATAGAAGTAAAAAAATTACCTAACCGAATCCCTTTATCCTGTGGTTGAGTAATGGATACATTTTCCAAGACCTAAAATAAAAATAATACAATTCCTCGAATTTCTAAACATCATACAAATACCTCGAACCCATTTTGAACATAACCAAAACTCGCGTAAGCTAACTACCACAATCACATCCGAATCACGTGGATATCTAGGTACACACAGCATACTCCACCGTCATAAATATTCGAGCCAAAAACGACGAAATAATTCCGTCGTAAATAGCGCATTACATCGCCATAACACTTCATCATCGTGCTGCAAAAGTCTCGCAGTCGTCGCCTCATGCAATTCCCTGGTACAAACCTTACAATCACCTCGTATCAGTTTACAAATTAAGCGCGACAAAATAGGTATCCAAATACCCATCTATAACACATTATTGTATAATCCTCAGCTATCGGTATTTCTACCCATGCCATAAATAAATCTAATTCGAACGAGTCGAGAGACAAAATTAATGCGAATTTGATACGTCATTCCAGGTGTTAAAAGATCCTATCAGCTTCTTCGATAATATACCCATCAGGCGTGCGAATCGATCCGAGAGGAAAATTTACTCATATTTTAAGCAAAATAGTCCATTTTGATAATGAGTCCAACGATGCCGACGACGAAGCGGAAAAATTCACAAACGTATTTGAAAAACTGGACTCGTAAGTCGTAAGCGCCGCCTGTCGAGTATCCCTGTAAAAGGGATCCCGAATGGAATTAATGTTGCGAAAATATAACGCGCATCCGAGCGAAGTTCGAATTCAATGATACGGAAATGGTCGCTAGGATACGCCGTTCGTCATATTTCTTCTTACGCCGCAGCACAAACGACCCTGGCCACCGTCAGACAATAATTTAAATAATGGACCCGAACGATGGCCGGAGACTGCCAAAGACAAAAAAAAATCCCCGAAAATTTCAATAAACACTCCGCAACGAAACAATGGCTTTAAATTTCATATTTTTCGGCAAAAAAAAATCCACAACCCTCGATTTGATATTCACACGCGACCGAGACACCCCCTCTCGGCTCCAATCAAATGGATACTCATTTTATCGTGACCAATGACGAAAGCTGCTGTGCCGATCTGCGGTCACCATACGTTCTTTTCAATTCTCATCCAAACATCAGCACCATTCTCTTCTCTCTGGCTCGAACAAACAATCGAATAATAATTAAAAGCTGCGGAAAAAATCACCCTTCGTGGGAAAACCGATGGGAGGGCCCCCTCGTGGTCAAAATTTCTCGCGTTTATGACACGCGTACTCGAAAAACTCGCGCCGAAAAACGAAAATTAAATTATCGACGATACCCCTCTTTTCATATTTCATCAAAATAGTAATTATTTTAGTGAATTTTTCAATTCTATATTTCAAAGTAGGCCTGTACAAAATTTCTATCACGCTGAGTAAATAAAACGTTCTATTATCGATACAAATTTTCAATACGTAATAACACGTTATTTAATGGTTCCATCGTTCATCGATCATTATGGTTGGAGCCAGTGAAAAAAAAAAAGGGATGGAAGAGAAAGGGACATGGAGAACGACCGTTCGGCATATTGACATATAATAACAGCAATAATGGCGAATCTATGTTTACGATTTAGCGTAGATATTGTATACCACTGCAGCACGAACGAGCAGCTCACGAGTGGTTTATATTTTTTGACGTTTTTACGAGCAGTGAATTTCATCTACTTAGAAGATGAGGAAGACTTGACCTATATATGTTTTGTTTGCAGCAAACACAGTTCATATTACGTCACGTGGTAATCGATAAATTTTATACGAGCAGGATACACTTAGTTATACCATTCGAGGAAAAAAAAAATTCCGTCGAGAATTTTCTTTGGTGGAAAGCGCGAGCGAAAAGTACGAAAAAAAACGACGTATTATACGCTAATTACACGCTCGTTATACAGCTCGTAAAAATTTAACTACCAAATAAACGATTAACCGTTCCGTTTTATGACGCATAAACATCAAAATAAAGAGCAAAAAGAGTGATTTTTATTGCGCCCCTAGTTTAAGTGCGCGCCTTTTTATTCGGCATTTTATAGGAGAAATCACCGCAGTCGATGGATGATCGTCGGTCGTACGAGCAGGTTGTTAAAGTGGAGATTAGGTTTAGATTAATTGTTCGTAGATAGGTATGAATGGAAAATGAAAGGTGGAAGGACTCACCGTGGTGGGAAATGCTCTGGTTTTTGATTGTGAGTCGAGTTTCAGGGAAGCTGCGTCATCTGATGTAATTTCCAGGGCTCTGAAATGAATAAAATTGAATTATTTACATGTTTAAAATAATAGGGGCTTATTTGAATTATGATGTGAAAATGGAATTAGCTTAGATAATAACTAGTTACACTTGAAGACCTGTTGAAAACCTATTTTTTCACAGCACCTTACATGAATTTGGACAAAAATCTATTGAGAAGTTGAATTATAAAAGGAAAAGTTGTAAATTGTAAGGACCGTGATGAGAGGGAGGAGAGGTAAGAGGGTAGAAAATGAAAAAGTTTAGCAAGTTTTTCATTTCGAAATTATACCTAAATATCCATTTTCGTATAATCACAATTGAATTTTGGTCCATGTTTCAAAAAGTTAGAGTAGGCCAATGATTTTCCACAACAGGCCTACGTTTTTGAAAATCGCCCATAACTCGGCCAAAAATTGTCCAAATTGCAAAAACCAGGTCATTTTTGGAATCCTTGCGTCGAGACAGATCGACCCATATAATCACAATTGAATTTTGAGCAATTTCTAAGATGATGAGATTTTGCCCAAAGGCTTTTGATAATTAGTTCATTAGGTACCATGAAAATCAAAATCGACAAAAATTGTCCAAAATGCAAACACTATGTCATTTTTGGAATCCTAATGTCGAGACGAATATTTTCGTAAAATTACAATTGAATTTTGGTAAACATTTCAAAAAATTAGAGTACCTAGGTCAATGTTTTTCCAGAACAGGCTACTAAGAAAACATTTCAATACCTACCTACTTGAAACAAAATGAAACAAAATTTTGTGTGATTTTTTATTATAAGTATTTTGGAGCATATTTTCGAGAGTATTGATCTTGAAACACAGTTTTTAAAAAGTTGAGCTTTCAAAATTGATTTAGGGTATGCTCTGATTGCTCTACCTTGTTATCAGTGAAAAATTTAGGATCAGGATATGGTATCTTAACCATTATTGAATAAAATGGTTTGAAAATTTAATATGTGCTTCGGAACAACATTATCTCTCGAGGACTTTTGAGATATTTTCAAAATTTCTCTTCCATTTTTGAACAAAAAATAAATGTTTGGAAAAATTGGACAAACAACAACAGTATTTTTTATCTAAAGTATTTTTGATTTTTTTTTTAAATAGAGGAAAAATTTTGAAAATATGTCAATAAGATATCTCGATCCTAAATTTTTCCACTGATAACAAGCTAGAGCAGACGCTTAAAATTTATATTAGGTAAATAAGGGCATTTTTGTAACTTTTCAATGTTTTATCAGATTTAAAAAAATCACCTGAACAAGTGAACAGTGAACACTTTTAGGAAATTGTCTCTCAAAAACAGTCAAAAAAATGAAGAATTTGTGTTCTGAAAATATGAAAAAATTGGAAATTTGAGATGAAAAGAGCGATGTGACATGGGAGCAATTTTTTTTCAATATGATACATGAACACAGCTGCAAAGAATTATACGATGAAATTGAAAATAAATATTTACCTCCTATTGAAACAAAAGTAAAATTTTACGATAGATACCTTTTTTATGCATTAAATGAGTAGGTATAGGTATCTATTATTCTACATTATTAATTATTATACTCTACTTTTAAACCAGTTCCTTTTAAAAAATACAATAAGTATCTAATAATAATTTTTTATGTTCGACCAATTTTGAAAATTTTTTCTCACAAATTCTGCAAATGTAGCCAATTTTCGGAAATTTTACATCGAATTTTGAAACAATTATTTTTAGTTGTTTTTTTTTCAAAGTTTAGGAACATGAATTCAAAATTTTAAATCATAAATTATCTATTTACAATCCTAGCCACTGATGCGATTTTTATGCATCTCATTTTCCTTCCAATTAAAATTCGAAAAAGCTAAAACTCGATTCAGTCCTTGCTCAAAGATTCGATTCTCATTAAACCGAATGGGGGAAGAGGGGTGAGGGAGCAACTTGTACCCTCTTCAAAATTTCAAGCTATTTTAGGTAGTTGGAAAAATTTGCGAAGTAATGCCTTTTTTTGTTAGAATATATGAGAGAATTTGTTCTTTAACCATATTCAATGAATCAAAAAAATTGAAAAAAAATTCATTTTACTCACAAAAACTTGAAAAAATTCCACAAGAATCGAAAAATTGTAAGATTTTTTCAAATTCACATTCAGCAATTGATGCTAGAGAAGTTTTATCAAAATAAGGATTGAATACCTGTGCTGGAAAAGAATAATCAGAATTTTTTAGATTTTTTGAACATTTCCAGATATGGCTTTTCTCATGATTAAGTATTGGTCCATTGGTCAAATAATTTCCTTTTCAGTGTTTTCGTAGGTAGGTACGTATTTTTAAAAAAAAGTTATGATGCTTTCAAAAAAAATTGCAAACACTGATGAAAATGAGAGAAGAGGGCGATGTGAAATCTTTTGAAAAGGTTAGGTTAGGTTGATTCAAAAATGCTTTGTAATGTAATGATATGTTATTCCATTTCATTACTCTCTCATTACGAATCAGAGAAAAGCCACTGATAAGCAGTCAGAATTACAGCATAGGAAAAATCAGTGAAAATCACTGATTTTTAATGATTTTTCACTGATTTTCGGTGATTTTTCATGATTATTCAAAGAATTTCACAGATTTTTCAGTAAATTTCATGAATATTACTGAGTTTTCAGTGAATTTTCACTGATTTCCAGTAATTTCCTTTCACTGACTTGCTTTCAGTGAAAATTTTTTCACCGATTTATCACTGTGCTAAAATTCTGACTTTTAATTTCACTGATTCAAAAATGAGAGAATACCATATTTTTAAAATATCTTCCTAGTAATCGTTTGCATCTTAAACGTGATTTCAAAAAACACTCTTCTCGTGTGTTTTTTGGAAAAATTCTTTCAATTTTGTCCCATGCTTGAAAAAATAAAATAAAATTACAGCACAAATTTCATATCCCCTGAAATTTTCGTCTGAACTCGACTCTGAAGATAGATTGATTGGAATGTTACGTATTTTTTGATGGAAAATCAAACCAAAATATTCCAAGATCAAAAATCACCCTTCAATCCTTTGATATCTAATAAGTCGAGGGGGAGGGGAATTGAATTGGGAGAGGGGTTGCTACATTGAAATAATTTTAAATTTGCTTTGATAATATTTTTTGTGGCTTGAAAAAACACAATTTTTGTTTCAATGGTGTCTACTGTCTAGTAAGGCCTTAAGTATAATGAAAGGGGGCCAGAAAGTTATTTTCAAACTCAAATGTTGTTCTTACAATAGAGTTTTCAATGAAATAAAAAAAATTTGAAAATATTTCAAACCATATGAACCAATATCTCAAACAACATCTTTGTATTTTTATTCAAAAAGTAAATTCTGAAAATGATTTTTCATCTGTCAATTTGGCAAAGAAGTGAACCCTTCATTAGGTACCTATTAAAAAATTTTCAATTTTAAATCAAATTGTTGTGATTTACAATTTTTTACATCACCGAGACAATTTTTTCATCAGATTCTACTAAAAAAAATCCTCTAAAAAGAATGAATTTACTGTAGACTTCACTCAAGGAAAGTAACAAATGCGAAATTATGGGAAAAAATTCAAGAAAGCTACTATCTAAGGTTACTCGTAATATTTTCCATTGAAAAATTCAAACGATTCAGTCCACCCTTTTCTTGATCTCTTTGCTGAGAAAATAAATCCTAGAAATTTCAATAATCTCACAAAATTTGTCACAACAAAATTTTTTTTCATTCTCAAAATTAAATGCTACAATTTTTTCAATTTTTTCCCTTCTGATTCACGAACCCAAAAATTACGAGGTAAAATTTAAAAATAAAATGAAAAAAAATCGAATCAGAAAAAAATCACTCAAACCCTACATCCAAAGGTACCTATTTAATAAGCCATCAACTAACAATACCTATGGACAAAAAAAAACCAAACAACCATTAAACAACCCAACACATCGTAAAATTTTTCACGAGCCGTCATTAAAAGCCAATTAAACCTCTTTTATTATCTCCAATTACAACCTCATCTTCATTCCCCTTCTCCACCCCTTCCCTCCTCAAATTACACCAATTCCTACAATAATTTGTCAATTTCCCACTCCGGTGAAAAAATTTACCAAAAACACACACATTTTTAGTCACACCATGAAAAAAAATTCAATCAAGTGCGAATTAAATGCCGATATAAATTTACAGCGACGTTCGGCTTTTAAAGGAATGAGCTGTAAAAGGCGTTTAAGTAAAGGTAAAAACCCAAGGGCGAGGTTAGGATACTAAACTGTTTAAGATAGATAAAATAAACATCAGTAATAAACATTCAGTTATAGCGAGTAAACGTTTGCTTTGATTACCACTCAAACGATCATAAAAACTATTCAGAGGGTTAAAACAGCGTTGTACAGAACCTCTTCAAGTGAATTTTCCCTTCGTCGTTGTATTCGCTATAAACCAAAGAACCTCTATACCTATATAGTTAAAGGTTACCGCAAAGATGTTCTGCTTTTTTTCTCTGCTATTTTGTTTAGGCCCAACATAGTTACTCGGATGGCTGAGACGCGGCGGCAATTTTATATAAATATTTAATACGTCGGATCGAGAGACTAATTTTACGAGCTTAGATTGATGGAAACGAGGTGTATAAATTTTGCAAACACAACGCCGCCGTCGTTCCTCGATGCAGCGGCGTATTGCTTTTATTAAAATGGGGAGAGAATGTCGCGGAATGGCGGCTGGAATGCTGTAACTACCTTTAACAGTACGAAAGGAGAGAAAAAAATATTCAAAGTATTCGAGTCGAGGGATAATTCTCGTTATTTTAATTTTTTTAAAACATTCTCCAGCTGGATGAGGAAGAAAAACACAGCACTGAAAATAGGTACGAAGGGAACCTCCCGATCGAAAAAAAATTTCAGTTGGTCGCTTCGGTCGTATCTTTCGATGCAAATGTTTAAAATTACCATTATCGATTTCCATTCGTGCGGGTCGAGTATAAAAAAAATTAAATCCACCCTCTCGTTTTATATAATTAATCGGTAAAGTAAAGTAAAAAAAAAGTAAAAGGACGAGGAAAAGGTGGGTGGAGCAAGAGTAAAAAAATGCGGTTCCGGTGTAATTGTTTATTACATCTTAGGCTTTAAGAAAAGTACCAATTCGAAATTGCTTTTATGATTACGCTCATAAGTCTCGCAAAGGCAGTTATACAAACTGAAAGTAGAAGTTGTAGGGACCCTTTGGGAATCGCGCGAACCGAAACATTCTGCACATCGCAACGTTTCTACGAAGGGCTTTACCCGGCAACGGTCCGGATTAAAAGTACGAATGAGAGAAGGCGTCGGGTCGCAGAGGCGGAGGCGACGGAGCGCGAGGGAATGGGTTACATTGCATCGTCTTGAAAACAGCCTTAAGATGCCCCTGGAGCCGCATAAACTTGAACAGAAGCGAGCACTGTTTGAAAAGGATAAAATATTCAAAAGCAGCCAAGTTTGGAACTATGCCAAAGTTTATTGTAACGACTTCTTCACCCCGTCAACGAGAGAAGTAATACGCCATTGTGGAATCGAGTATACGGGTATCAAATCCATTTCGTACTCATCTTGCGCAGTTTATCTTCGTTTCTTTGCATTTGTTATGAGATAACGCGGGAGCGTATTTTAGAACCGTTTTTTTTTTTCGGGAATGTTTTGTGAGAGAATATTCGTTCAAGGTTTTAGGTTTTTGAAATAAAAGGCTGGTTGGTATTTTGTGCTGCTTTGAAAACGACGATCTGATTTAGTTGAAAAATAGAAATAAATTTACATCAAATTGCAGATTTTTCAGAAATAAGTATTAGAATGAAAAATGGCTCAAAAGATTTTTAAAAGGCCGATCCTAAGAGAGTAAAGGCCAATTCTAAGAAAGTAGAGAGTAAGCAACCATCAAAATTAATCAGATTTTTTTGGTGAGAGGGGGGAACAGAAGAATCAAAAAGGGTTAGGAGCTAGAAAATTCTCAAAATATCGTTGACATGGAAAACAGCATCGAATTTTATCGTTTTTTTTCATTTTTTTTGGATAGATCTACTTCATATGTACCTTCTAAGAAAATGAAAAAAAAGTCGACATTTTTTTCACAGGTAGTACTGCATTTTGATTTTATTTCAAAATCGAATCTATAAATAAGTTCAGGAAGTTTTTTTAATGGTAATTTTTTTTTACAAAGATATACAATTTATTCAAATAAAAAATGATGAACACCCGATTTGAATAATATTTCCCATTTCAGAAGAGTACCAATGAGAAATCATCATTTTTTTTCAAATTTTGAAATAAAACTGGAAGGCAGATGAAATGGGAGGGGACGAGCTCAAAATATGTACTTCACATTGAAATTTTTTTAACATAGATTGAAAACTTCATCCGAACTCGAAGAACGAAAAACAAAACTGTCAATTTTCATACATCCCTTTAAATGTCTCCAAATCAATGCAGATATTTTTCAGTTTACACAATTTTTACTATTTCTTTACCCCCCTCTTCAAATAAATTCAGAAGTTTTTCCCGATTTCAGATGAAAATGAAAAAGTAAATTCGAAAACACCCTGAAGTATGAGTATTTTTCATTTCATCTCCCTTCCTCTCTATTTCAACCCCCCCCTCCATTATAATTTTTAAAATTTTTTTGAATGAAAAAATCTAAAAATTTTGTTTGAAAAAATTTCAACCAATAAAAAAATTTTAAAATTAATTTTTTTCTGAAATTATGTTTATGTAAGCATACTTAACTCGACAACGGGTGTTTGAAGAAATACAAAAAGAAAGTCACGTGTAAAGGACTGAAGTCTAGATACTTTTTTGAGACACCATGTGCAGCATTTAATTTTAATTTTCTAGTTTTTCTATTTTTTTCAAAAATGAATAAAAATTATGAGAAACAATCCCCCCTCCCCCCTAAATGAAAATACAAATCTTAAAATTTTCTTCCAAAAGGCATAAAAATAAATGGTTTCAAAAATTACAACAATTTTTGTGTCATTGTGAAGAAATTTTAGAAATTTTGTAACGTTTTAACAATTTTTTGAAGGTTTTCAGTCAGTATTCTAAAAAAATTTGAAATCATTTTTAATATTTTAAACAACTTTTATCATATTTCAACTTCTTTTTTTAATACTTTATAAAATCTTTTTTTTTTAGATATTTTGAACATTTTTTAATGATATTTTGACAATGTTGAAATGATTTTACTGAATTTTGCGACAATTTATGTCATATCTTAATCATTTTTTATAATTCTTGTGAACTTTTTAAAACATTTTACGCCATTTTAAATATTTTTTCTGAGTTCAGAAACATTTTCAATGATTTTTAGGAAATTTTGAGAAACACAAAAATGTTAACCTCATTCCAAAATAAATTACCTAGGTACCTAATATAGGCGAACACGGGGGGGGGGGGGGGCTCGAGCCCTCTGAGCCCCCCGCCAGTTTAAGATTTTTAATCGTAAAAGTGTCGAAAAGAAGTGCATTTTTTGCTTTTCAAACATTATTTTTCAAAAAAATTGGAATATCTTCACAATGCCAAAAAGACATTTATCTTTAATCTACTAAACTCCAAACAATCATTTTTGAACCAAATTTTCAAAAATTGCAGTTCCATGTGCTCCAAATGAAAAAGAATTAATTCGAACAGAACTGTGAAGAAAACATTCTTTTTCTCTTCCTCCCCTCCCTCCAACGAGTAAGGAAAATCACTTTTTTGGAAAAATGATTTCGAATTCTTTACAGATAAAAAAGGAAAAAAAATTGAATTTTGAATCGGAATACTAAAGTTTAGAATATGGAACTTCGACTTTTTCACCCTTTCCTCTATTTTTTCTACTTCCCTTCTACTTGTGATCTGAGGCGTCGTCAAGGAGGAGCCCGGGGGGCATCCCCCCTGGAAAAAGTCTGGCCTCTCGTTGGCCTCCCAAAACTGATGTTATGTTTATAGGTTTACATTAGGTACATTTACATCAGATAGGGATTTTCAAAGGATTAAAACATGAAAAAATCTCTTTTTAGGACATTAAAAATCCAATTTTTTCAAAGCTTCGCTCGGGCATGAACAAAATTACGATTCTATGATCTATCTGAGACGAAATTGTGAAAGAAGACTCATTTTTACCCGCTCCCCTTTGAAATTTTTCTGGTATTTTTAGTCATCATAACGTCTTTGTGCAAAAAAGTCAGACCCCATATTCTACTTCGAAATGGCAAAAAAAATTTCCAACACACTGCCCTTTTTGTACCCTCCTCCCCCTAATTTTCGATTCTAACGACGCCACTGCTTGTGATAAAAAAAAATTCCTTTGCGCTGAGAATGTTCGTCATTAATTTTTAAAAGTCTTTAGTTACACTCTTAATTATTTTTAAAATCAAATTATCAAAAATCTTTACTCCAGATCAGTGAAACAAAATGAAATCGAATCTAATTCAAGCAGAGGTATGGAAAAAAATCTCCCCCCCCCCCAAAAAAAAACCAATCTCATAATTTTCGCTAAATTATTTTTCTAAAAAAAAAACAATGTAAGTGAAAAAATTATTTTTGAATTGGAAAATTCGAATTTGGATTTTTTCAGTATTTTTCATGGTAGTGGGTTCAGAATTCTTAAATTTTGAAAAACCATCAATTCTACAGCATTCATCGAGTATGGTACTTCTTTTTCAAAATTTCAAAAATCATTGCTCTAAATCCAACATAAGATTGAATCGAATTCGAACGTAAATAAATGTAAAGAGAACAACTCGAAAAGAGGAGGCAAAATCAGCTTCATTTTTTTGGGAGGGGGGATTTTACACTTATGTATTTAAAAAAGTTACAGAACCTTGTTTTTTCTTTACGAAAAAAAAGTATTTTGTATTGAAAATTTGACCCCTCTCTTTCATATTTCCTCTGATTCGGCTTCACTTTTAATCAAAAAAATGTTCTTGGAAATGAATTGAAACTTTAAAAGCTTCGATTTAATTTCCATTATTTTTAGTACAAATAAAAATTATTTTAACCCCTCAGCATTAAATAGACGAGAAAAAATTACAATAAAACGCCCATAACCATTTCAATAATAAACCAAGCGCCATCGCCATTCCGAACCCCACCGAAACCTACTTCAAAAACTCATTCAGGCACCGCAAATACGCAACCCGCCTTGCATGTTTTCATTTCCATCGCGAAGAATTCGTACAGTATACTCGCTCTATACGGCGAATAAAAGTATACGTAGATAAAAACGCGGGCGTAATACTTTATTTAAAACGATCATGAACGTTAAATAAAGTGATTTTTATTGCTTTAAGATTACGACGTAACAATAAACGAAGTATTACGGAATTATCAAAAGCTTAAAAGAAATAGTTGGGGTTATTAACACAGCATTCCAGACAACTACACGCGTTTCCTTATTATTACGATTATTACACCCCTCTTATATATCTATATCCTCAACCTAACCCTATAGATAGACGTTCGCGACAAATTTTCGTTTCGTATTCGGACATCGAGGCGAATAAAACTACATACTAACCACATTTTCATTCCGAAGATTGCCATATCGACTCGTACATCTTCAGTTTTCACCATATGCACGTAGATACATCACACATACCACCACCGAATCTAATTCTCAACTAAACCTTAACTCTTTATAATCCGTCGCACCTACACACCAACGATGGATAATTACCTGCGAAAAAATTTCCGCAAACAACCCCAAACCTTCGGGGAAAAAGGGTTTAAAGAATAACCCGCAGGAAAAAAAAAGATACCGTTTCGAATGCCCACACCGACGTTTATTTTGCCAACAGTATAATACCTTTAGAGCTATTGTAACAAAAAATCAATCCTTTAAGACCATCCGATGAGTCGAGCATTATGTCACGACCTTGAACGTCGAAAAAATCAAACCAACAAAAAAAACACTGGCACCGTCTTCAGGTAGATTTTTAACCCGATCGTTGGTTTATTTAGTTGTATTACAATTCCTCCAAAGGATTTTTTTTCTTTAAATGAGAGAAAAAAAACATTGGGTCAGTACGATTTATAATTACATCACCGTGGTACTCTATTGTTCCCATACGAACGTGCGGTAAGAAAACCGTTTTAGAAAAAAAAACAGGTAGATGGTCCAGCTACGAGGTCATTCTTTTCTGTACGCTCGATAAAATGTCTATTGTACGTGATTCATTAACCATAGGTAACCCTTTGTTGGAATAATGTAATTTTTGTCATCGTATAACGGAATCGAGCTCGAGGGATGACCAGATCGTTATACGTATGTTTTGTACAAGCTGAAACACCTCTTATCTAGTTAACTGATGCGTAAAAAAGTAGAAAAAATACACGACTGTATGATTCTTCTCATCTTCTACAACACCCACAATAATATGGATAAAAGTTTCGTGTACCATCTGCGAGAATTCTCAAACCTTTGGATTAACATCGCAGCGGGATACATTGATAGTTGTTCGAATGGGAGCGAAAAAAATGGCCAAGGGACATTCATCATAGCGTAGGTGAGAATCGCCATTATAAAATATTAATACATAAATCAAAGAATGCACCATTTTTATACCTCACCCATGCTTCTTATTCGATAGAATAGGTATATTTACAAGGGAGGTAGCAAATGGCAATAAATTTTGGACCGAAACAAAAATATAATGAAAATACATCATAAAAGATCCTCGTTTTTAAAATTTTAGGGGCTGAAGTTCATTTTTCGAATTTTGGTGAATTTTTGAGATTTCTAAATTACCCGATGGCACAGAAAAATGAAAAAAAAATTGATCTAATCAACGAAAATAGTAGAAATTTGGTTTATACCATATTCTCGACTTTCCAAATCGATTGGAATTGGTGTCGAGACGTTTAGAAACCTCCAGAAAATTTTGGAATTTTCCAGCATTGGAGAAAAAGTATAAAAATCGTCCATATGAACTATAGCACCTAAAAACATGAAATGTTAATACTGATGACATATTTGATCGATTAAAGCACAATTTTTCAAAATTCATATTTACCTAATCAAATTCATATTTTTCGGTGGGAAGTTTTTTTTTTTGACGAAAATCGATAAATTTGCCTCATATAGGCATCGACGTAAAAGGATGAAAATTGAAAGATATAATTATTATCCGTAGCGAATCTAGCCAATTTTTTTGAAAGGGCACAGAAAAGGTGAGTATGGGGTAAGGGGTGAAAATTTGGAGTTTTTTTTTGAAAAATTACAAATGAAAACCAAAAAAAAAAACATTTTTTATGAGAGTGAGGCCTCTAAATCTTTCTCTAGAACTGGCACTGTTTTGGTTGAACCTTTTTCAACATGAAATAAATTTGTACAGGGTGACCGAAAAGTAGTTCCCAAAAAAAAAATGCTTAGCAAAAATTCCCTAATTAACTTATCCAAAAAA
Source organism: Pseudococcus viburni (assembly GCA_033439095.1). Classification (NCBI taxonomy): domain Eukaryota; kingdom Metazoa; phylum Arthropoda; class Insecta; order Hemiptera; family Pseudococcidae; genus Pseudococcus; species Pseudococcus viburni. The sequence goes on along the minus strand of JAVBJF010000019.1, from coordinate 540,591 downwards.
TTTCAACTCTGGCAGCATCCTTGGTCCATTACTATTCGAGCACAGGCCTCTTCAAAAACTCTCAATCATTTTTGAATTTTTTGTGAAGAATAATTTGATTTTCGCTTACAATGCTATAGCTAAACCTAGTCGAACGAAATTTAAAAATTGCGTGGAATAAAATCTAGGAATTTCTGTGGATAGGTGACGAGTTCCTCAAAATCTTGAATTGAACCCTGTTAATCTGAAAACAGTGCGTTCAATTTTGAAATAAGGAGGATTTCATTTCAGCGCTTCACAAATTGGAGTCAGGTGATTCAATTCAGCATTATTGAATTAATGCTCTAGTTTAAGGGGAAAATTGCGCAATATTGAATTTTTTCGGGTTATAAATTATACAGAGATTAGAAGACGATCTATATTAGTAGAATATGACCAAAAAAAAATTACCCTATCAATAATAATTTTTTACCGAAATTTTAAATTTTTTGGGGGAAGTAATTTTCAGTCACCCTGTATTACATACTCATCGGTCATCGAATTTTTCAAGTAAATACTCTCTCATTTATAAATCAGTGAAAATTATCGAAAGATAATTGTAGCACAGGAAAAAATCAGTGAAAAAATTTTCAATAAAAACACATCAATGAGAAAAATCACTTTTGAAAAATCAGCGAAAATTCGCTGAAAATCAGTGAATTTCGTCGATTTTTTCCTGTGCTGCAATTCTGACTGTTTATCAGTGATTTTTCACTGATTCAGAATGAAAGAGAATGATTTTTATTCAGGAAAATGTATTTTTGTGCTATACGTAGGTAAATAAGTAAAACTGTGCTCTGGACAAAGGCATCGCCTCGGGGGGGGGGGGGCTCATAAAAAATTGGCCCTCACCTGCCCCCCTCCAATTGTTGTATTTATAAATTTACATTACACTTTGGAGCCCACTGCAACTATTGAACGAAATCAAACTTAGTTTAGTACGCAAACCCCATTGCTTCGCATATTTTCCCCTTCAAGTTTAATTTTTTTTTCAACTTTAATATTTCATCAATTTTTGGCTCAATAATGACTCCATAGGCGTCATATGGTCTGCGGGACAAAAAAAAAACACCTCAACATATGCATGGATTCATTCCACAAACATTAAGCCAAAGTATATGGAAAACGGTCAGCACAATAGGCCGTAACGAATTTTTAAAGTTGAGAAAATGCATCATTTTCGCCCTCTTTTGTCAAAACTGAATTACCGAAAAAATTTCGAAAACATGGGGTTGCGACCTATCAAGATGGGTTAAAATTCAACGAGCAGTACAAATATATTAGTGAAAAATGTAATTTGAGCATTTTTGAGCAAATTTGAGTTAATTTTCAAGTATTTTTAAAAAACTGAGTATATGACCTATGAAATTGTGGTAGAATTTCACCAAAAACTTGGAAATGTTGACCAAAATTTTTTTGAGAATATTTTGGAAATTTTGAGCACTGGCCAATTTTTGAGTACCTAAGTTTAGTATTTTTAAATAACTGAACAACCTATCAAAATCGGGTTAAATTTTACGAGCAGCAGAACGGTATTGGCTAAAATGATGTATTTGTAATTTAAACATTTTTGAGCCCAAAATCACGTCTATTTTATTTTTGAAAATTTTGAGCAAAAGCCAATTTTTGAGTATTCCCAAATAATTGACACCACGCTGATTTCGATTTCTAGAGCACTTTTTGCCGGTTGGACTGTAGAAACACTGAAAATTTAGAAAAAAGCTGACCGGGCCAAACATTTTTCTGAAAAGGCTTGTCTCACCCAGGCCCACCTTTGTCACCCCCAGTCCCCCACTGATTATTCTCGACCTCCCAAATCGATTGAAAACAGTTTCGAGACGTTTTGGGAGTCTCAATTCTCCAAGAGTATTTTTCCATTTTTGCTTACAAATTTTTCGGCCAAAAAGTATGAAACAGGAACGAATTTTTAAAAATTGTGCTTAAATCGATCATGTGAGTGACAAATTTTGGAAATCCGCCTTTTAAGTGCTAAAGTTGATATATATGAGTCATTTTATAAGATCTTTTTCAGTGCTAGAAAATTTCAAAATTTTCTGCAGGCTTCGAAACGTTTCAAAACCACTTCCAAACAATTCGGAAAGTCAGAAATAGGGTAGGTAAATACCAGATTTCAGTTTTTTTTCCTTGATTAGATTAAATTTTCATATTTTTCAGGACAATTGTGTCATTTTTAATTTTCAAAAATTCGCCAAAATTCGAGAAATGAACTTCAGCATCTGAAATTTAGAATAATATGGAGTTTTTTCAAGATATTCATTCAATATAATTTTTATCGCAGTCCAAAATTTTAATGCCAGTTGAGATGCCTTTCTTGTAAGAGCATCTGAATTTTAGAAGTCTCATTCCCTTGGATAGTTCATTTTCCTATAAAAATTAGATTCCCAAAATTTGAGCCTCTTGCATTAATTAGGTGCCATGGGCTGAGCCTTGCTTTTTCTTACGGGATTTAAGATGAAACATGCTAAAAACGAAAAAAAAAATCCTGGAAAAAATAGTGCGAAATTTCCAAGCAATTCTCAAAAATCCGAATATATTTCTCAATTTTAATTCTTAAAGATGAACTTTGCACTGGAAGAATCACCCTAAGGGTAGTTCTAGAGAGCCTCAAACATTTTTTTCACCCAATTTGAGGGCCCTGGACTGCCTCCTCCAGGATGGTTCCTCGAGTCCAAGTTCGTATCTAAAAATCAAGTTGTGAGTCCTATTTTCAGATTTTAAAGGAATATTTGGAAATTTTGTATCATTTTCCCAAACATTTTTTTTTCTTTTTAGCATGATATCTTACTCAAGTTACAGAGGACCCAGAGTATGACCTCTAATTTTAATAGAGAACTAAAATTTTGAAAATCTTATTAGAAAAAACTAAACCACCCCAGGGTTAGACCTCCAAAATTCGAACATTCGATTCAAGACACACCCTTCGGTACCTCTCGCGTCTCACCTTCCCAAATAACTCGAAACTTTACCATACCCACAATTTTCTCAAATCTGTGGCCATTTATAGTACGAATTAATACCTAAAACGAGCAGGACCATCTTTCGGCTGGTAGCATGTTTCTTACAATACATAGCACGTAGTACACCTAAGGAAAATGAAAACGTTAATATTTGGCGAAATATGTTGGGTAACATGTGTTACACAGCACAAAACGTATCCTAACATACTCGTATGTATCTTGATAAAAACTATTAAACCGCCTTAGTCGTCTCATATAGGAATATAAGACTGAGAGAGAAAGGTAGACACGGCACGCGACATTAACGTTTCTTATATACGCGGAGGCCATTACGTATCTTCTTAAATAACATCATATTCCCTGGGTAACGTTTTAGCGGGGGCTCTAAATGTGCCAGATTGCCGGTGCCATGCCGAAGTCGATGTACATCCGAGGGAGACAGATGAGAGGAAAGCTTAGCAGCGGCAATTTCTCATAAGACCGAAGACCGAAAACTCGGCGTTAATTTACTTAAACAGCTAATAAGAAGGCGACCTTAAGTGAATGCTGGAATATTAAATATCCAATTTGGAAGTATTTTTGATGAAAATTTCGTCTCGTTTTATCCATAAGACAATTCAGAGAGGTGTATGACGATGGCGATGGCATACTCTCCGGAGATCGCACGTTTTCCACAGCCTTTATGTTTTAATTAATTTAACACTGTATGGAGCTTATAGTGGAAAATTTTGCGTTTTAGATGTCTTTCCGGGTCTTCTCCGGTGTCTGGTGAACCCCCCTGGAAGGCTGACACCTTTATTATTAAATTTCTCCTTTCAACAACGCAATATACCCGTCTTTAGTTATTTTATTACCGTTGTAAAATCTGCTAAAGCGAATTAAACGAACAGGTGACGTGAGTTCGTGTGCTGGTGCAGTGGTGCTATTGCCTTCTTCGACTCGACACAATGCATACCTACTTCTAGCAAGATTTACATTCAATGAAGTTTTATATAGATTCCCTTTCCCTTCAGTGTCTTAGTGGAAATCATCTAATAATTTGAGCAAATCAGAGAAAAGATTTCGATTTTGTTGAAAATTTTAAAAATAATTTCTTTGTAATTTTTTAAATCGATTTTCTTGAAAAATTTTCAGCCAGTTCAAATTTAATTTTACCGCCGGATCAAGCATCAGAAAAGGAGTTCATAGAGAATACCTGACAATTTGTTGGATTTGAAAAAACTTGGAAAAATGTTGACATTACATATCTGTCACTTTTTGATATTTTGTCAGAAATTTGAAAATTTGGGGAAATTTTGATCAATGGATATAATAATGAATTTTTTTTGGTCTTTTATAAAAATAAATTTGGAAAATTATTTTTTAAAAAGGTTCAAATGCTTCAACAACTGATATTTTGACAAAAATTCATCATTTGAAAAAAATTTAATTCCTATCTGCTGAAATTTTAATAAAAAGTCATCTTTAAATTGTTGGAATTTCTGGATAAAGTTTCATCTGACAAAATGTTAAAATGCTATACAGAAAAAATGTCAAATTTGATTACAATTTTTCAATTTATTGAAATTGTTGAGCAATTTTGAAAATTGAAAAGAAAAGGCTGAAATAACTAATATTTCAATAATAAGACTTCGGAACCGAAAAATTTTGAAATCTGAGATTTTGGTGATAAAATCATCATTGAAAAATACTTATCTACGATTCAATAGTTTTGCAAAACACATTAAATTTTTTATTCATCTTATTATCCAATTTCATAATCACATAATTCTCCAAATTTGTAGCAGTCCCTCGATACATAATTTTAGATTGGCAGGAACAAAAAAATTAGGTAGTGGGAGAGGAACAGTGGGAAGAATGAACCACCCAACATCAAAAAGTTATTATAACATAGCAAATTTTTGAAAAATTTATGGAATTTCATCGCAAAATGATCAAACTTTGTCGAAAAAGATCGCCAAATTTTGCAGAAAATTGACCAAAGTTGCAGCAAAATTTCATCATTTAAATAGGTGTACCTATCAAATTAAAAAAATTTCAATTCGATTGTAAAACACGCCGAAATAAAAAACATTTAAAATTATCCATTTACGGAATTACTACATAAATTTAGCAAAATTTTGTCAGTAAACGAAAAAACCTACTTCGAATACTGAAAAATTGGCCAAAATTAAGACAAATTACTTCAGCATTGCAAAGAATTTGAAAAGTCGACTTTTTGTGACGATTTTATAATTTGTCATCTCCCAGAAGAAATTGTTTTAATTGAAAAAAAAAAAAAAAAAAAATAGAATAAAAATGATCAAAAATCAAGAAAATTGTCTGAAAAATCAGTATAATTTTTTTAAATTTCAGAAAAATCATCAATAGTGTCCTACGGGGACATGGTATCCGACGGAGGCATGGTGTCTTGCGGGGACATGGTGTCCTGCGGGGACATGGTGTCCTACAGGGACATGGTGTCCTACGGGGACATACTGTCCGATGACGACATTCTGTCTTGGTGGGACATAATGTCCTATGAGGAAATATTGTACTGGTGGGACATAGTGTCCTACGGGGACATGGTGTCCTGCGAGGAGATGATGTCCTACAGGGACATGGTGTCCTACGGGGACATACTGTCCGATGACGACATTCTGTCTTGGTGGGACATGATGTCCTATGAGAAAATATTGTTCTGGTGGGACATAGTGTCCTACGGGGACATGATGTCCTGCGGGGACATGGTGTCCTGCGGGGACATGGTGTCCTGCGGGGACATGGTGTCCTACGGGGACATACTGTCCGATGACGACATTCTGTCTTGGTGGGACATGATGTCCTATGAGGAAATATTGTCCTGGTGGGACATAGTGTCCTACAGGGACATACTGTCAGATGACGACATTCTGTCTTGGTGAGACATGATGTCCTATGAGGAAATATTATTCTGGTGGGACATGGTGTCCTGCAAGGACGTGGTGTCCTGCGGGGATGTGGTGTCCTGCGGGGACATACTGTCCGATGACGACATTCTGTCTTGGTGGGACATAGTGTCCTACGAGGACATGGTGTCCTACGGGGACATGGTGTCCTACGGGAACATACTGTCCGATGACGACATTCTGTCTTGGTGGGACATAATGTCCTATGAGGAAATATTATACTGGTGGGACATAGTGTCCTACGGGGACATGGTGTCCTGCAAGGAGATGATATCCTGCGGAGACATGGTGTCCTGCGGAGACATGGTGTCCTACGGAGACATACTGTCCGATGACAACATTCTGTCTTGGTGGGACATGATGTCCTATGAGGAAATATTGTCCTGGTGGGACATAGTGTCCTACAGGGACATACTGTCAGATGACGACATTCTGTCTTGGTGAGACATGATGTCCTATGAGGAAATATTATTCTGGTGGGACATGGTGTCCTGCGAGGACGTGGTGTCCTGCGAGGACGTGGTGTCCTGCGAGGACGTGGTGTCCTGCGAGGACGTGGTGTCCTGAGAGGACGTGGTGTCCTGCAGGGACGTGGTGTCCTGCGGGGACATACTGTCCGATGACGACATTCTGTCTTGGTGGGACATAGTGTCCTACGAGGACATGGTGTCCTACGGGGGACATGGTGTCCTACGGGGACATACTGTCTGATGACGACATTCTGTCTTGTTGGGACATAATGTCCTATGAGAAAATATTGTACTGGTGGGACATAGTGTCCTACTGGGACGGTGTCCTGCGAGGACATGGCATTCTGTCTTGGTGGGACATGATGTCCTATGAGGAAATATTATACTGGTGGAACATGATGTCCTGCGAGGACATGGTGTCCTATGGGGACATACTGTCCGATGACGACATTCTGTCTTGGTGGGACACGATGTCCTATGAGAAAATATTGTCCTGCGAGGACATGGTGTTCTACGGGGACATACTGTCCGATGATGACATTCTGTCTTGGTGGGACATGATGTCCTATGAAGAAATATTATACTGGTGGGACATGGTGTCCTACGGGCACATGGTGTCCTGCGAGGACATGGTGTCCTACTGGGACATGGTGTCCTACAGGGATATGGTGTCCTACAGGGATATGGTGTCCTACGGAGACATACTGTCCGATGACGACATTCTGTCTTGGTGGGACATGATGTCCTATGAGGAAATATTGTCCTGGTGGGACATAGTGTCCTGCGGGGACATACTGTCCGATGGCGACATTCTGTTTTGGTGGGACATAATGTCCTATGAGGAAATATTAAACTGGTGGGACATAGTGTCCTACAGGGACATGGTGTCCTCCAGGGACATGGTGTCCTGCGAGGACATGGTGTCCAACAGCGACATGGTGTCCTACGGGGACATGGTGTCCGATGACGAGATTCTGTCTTGGTGGGACCATGATGTCCTATGAGAAAATATTGTACTGGTGGGACATGGTGTCCTGCGGGGACATACTGTCCGATGACGACATTCTGTCTTGGTGGGACATGATATCCTATGTGTCCTACGGGGACATGGTGTCCTGCGGGGACATGATGTCCTGCGTGGACGTGGTGTCCTGCGTGGACGTGGTGTCCTGCGTGGACGTGGTGTCCGATGACGACATTTTGTCCTGGTGGGACATAATGTCCTATGAGAAAATATTGGCCTGGTTGTACATAGTGTCCAATGGGGACATACTGTCCTATGATGCAATATTGTCCTGGTGGGATATACAGGGTCTATAAATGAACCGGGCAACGTCTGCGCGAAAATCCCTGCCTGAAAAAATGAAATTTCAGATTTTTGTTTTTTCGTGTCAATTACCCCTGAAAGAAAGTTTATCGAGTGTCAAAAATCGTAATTTTGATGAATTAAATTTTTAATGATGAATTCATCACTTATTTGTCAATAATTGTAATTAATAAAAAAATTTAATTTCAAAGAATTTATAATTTTACGTTCGAGATTACGGCATTTTGATGTTGAAAAAAAGATTCATGTAATGTTATCGTGTGGGCATTTCAACTCTTTGAAGCGTGTTTCACACCTTTACCTGCATATTTTATAAGATGACTCATCCCTTACATTAAACTTCGTCACTTTTTTATTAAATCTTGCTTTCGTTTCGTTGCATAGGTACTACAACAATAATATCAGTGATGCAACTCAACGAAACTGGAAAAAAGGAAAGAAAAGAATGGGAATTTTTACGCAGACGTTGCCCGGTTCATTTATAGACCCTGTATCATCCAACGGGGACATATTGTCCTGGTGGGACATATTGTTCTGGTGGGACATGGTGTCCTATGGATTTATTTTTGGGGCTAATGATTAATGGGCAATATTAGTATCGTTTTCATATGAATCGCACCTCCTGATCATGATCATGAAGTCAAATTTTTTCAATTTTTTGCAATCTTTGAGATATTTTGAAAATATTTTAAATTCTTATGGGATATTTCGTAATATTTTAGAATTTTTTGGGTTCTTTCAGGGTTTTTTCTGAAATTATTCTGAATGATTTTTTGATATTTTCACCACTTTAACATTTTACGTAATTTTTATAGATTTAAAAAAAAATAACGATGATTTGTCTACTTTTACAATATTTTAAACATTTATTGATGGAATTAAAAAAACCATAACGATGTTTTAAAAGTTTTCTATGACGCCTGACCAATTTTCCAACCTTTTTATTGCTAATGTATTTTTGTATTTCTTTTAATCTTCTTAATAAGTCGACAACTTTACCTCTTTTTGCTGCAATATTCCGTGACAAATTTTCCTTTTTCTTTTTTTTTTGTCAAAAGTTTCGTCTGTGCAAACAGGTACCCATCTATGTACATGCTTACTCGATTATTCAGTTATTAAAGTAGATATTCAACCAAACAAGCGTCGTCCCTATGCCCAGTAAACGGGACTTTTGGTCTAAAATTTCCATTTCATTTTACTTTTTTTTTTTCAGAGGCCGGATGCAGGTCTGCCCACTATTCAAATTCAAAAATGGCATTTCCTGCAAAAAAAGACGAGGATCAATTGACGAAGAATGACACATAACTTGGAACATTTTAAAATGAAGGCCTTCGATTCAGCGAAACCACAAATAAACTGAAATTTTATTCGTTGATGACATAACATCCATAATACGCAAAACTGACCACCAAACACCTCCGGCGAAAATTTCCTCATTTCGACCTTTTCTCCTTCGAAACCCGAAAACGCCATAATCTATTTAATACCCTCGTATATGCAAATGGCGTATAACGTTAATCCTCATCAACGTTCGCAACGTCCCTTCTGGTGCGGAGCTCAACTTATGATATGCTTTTTGATTATTAACCCGGCGGAGCGCGCCAGAAGGCTCAACAAGATAAGAATAAAAGCTATCCTTTGTGTTTTTCCAAGAATTAACTATATACGCTCTTCCTCAGCTCCATCGGGATTTAAAAGTAGTTAAGGGATAAAAGTTGAGACAGATTTATGAGCAAGTTTTTTTCCTCTTCTAACCCGGCTTCTTTTACTTTTAATGCTTCTACAACGCAGCCAGTCTAATTACAATTCGTGTGTCTTCATTTTGCAAATGATGCTGCGCAGACCCCTTTAATGCCTTTTGTTTTTATTATTTTTTTAATAACGATGGAGTGCCGGCCTTGGCTTGTGGAAAGGGTTCTGTCTGGGTTGTGGCGAGTTATTATTATTATCGTCGAAATAATATTTCAGGTAATTACATTCATAGTTTGATATCTCATTCGGTGATGTTCCGAAGTAGGGCTGGTGGAAGAATGTCGATGAAGTTCTGCTCCGTTCAGGAAAAAATCATTTTTAAAATGAATGAATCGTTTTGGCGTTTTGTTCAAGCGAAAATGTATTTTTTTGTTCTGTTATGGTTTCGATGAAATCGATTTGTTATGTTTCAGATTTCAGTTTTCAGGTTTCAGATTTTAATTCCAGTTTCTTCAGTTCAGTTCAATTCAGGGCTCCAGCCCCCCCACTCCCCCTAAAGCTCGGCAAGGAGATTTTTTATCATAAAAATGTCAAAGAAGAGTATGATTTTTTTAAAAAAAATCGCCCATAGTAAGTAAGTAACTATTTCCTAAATAAACATACTTACCACTCTTTAAATTTGAATCAGTTGAATTTGAATAAGTTCTGTCTTTTTTGGTCAGTAAAATAATTTTTTCATTGAAAATTAGTGATTCTTCGGTCAAAATTACTACTTTCTCAGTCAATGTCCCATTTATCAGAAAAAAATCAGTAATTTTGACCAAAAAAAATCAATAAATCTCGTCATTTTTCGATTTTTTTTCGCTCAAATCTGTAGGTATAAATATTATTTGCCTACTGAAAATACCCCAATTACTCCAGCCCCCCTGAAATAACAGGTTACTTCTTACTTCATTTTTTTCATTAACATTTGCCCCCCCGCCATTTTTTCCTCAAAATATGAGCCCCTTTCTTACACAATTTCTAGGTGCTCCTATGGTTCAGTTCAGTTCAAAAAAAAATCAAGAAAATTGATGATTAAATGGGAAAATTTGATGCATCCATCTTTTATCCCACGAACTAGGTGGACTTCAGATATTTTTTATTTAAGCATCCAATTTCACAAAATTGTTTTCTCAATGAAAAATGTTCATTTTTTCAAAACGATCAGTTCCAAAAATTTCAGGACATTTTAATACCAGCATATACCATCATAAAGCATGAAAACGAGAAATTGTGACATAACAATGCTGGAGGGAAAAAAATTCTGTTCAGATACTGTTCTGTTCCACCAACCCTGTTCCGAAGACGTTTTGATGGGGGGGGGGGGAGAGGGTCCTATGAAAATCCCAAACAAAATTTTCAATTTTACCAACTAAGTATATTATATCTACATCAATGTGATTTTTTTGCCCCTTTGCCCCCTTCCTCCCTCTCACAATGCTTTTTTCTGCTACGTACCTACCCTGAACTTCAATTCAACCAAATTTTAAGTTGGAGGAAGCTGTGGCAAACATGAATGAAAATTCTGAAAATAAATTAATTTAGCCACAAAAAAACTAATTTTTTCGGAGGGAGGGGAAGCATACATTTTCTGACAGAAATAAATTTTAAATGGGTTGAATCTCCTCCCCCTTCACTCCATGCTTATGTCATTTCTTTCAAACCTATTATTAATTTCATCGTAGCTGAAAAAAACCTACAAGATTGTCTATTTGTCTAGAACGAAGCAAGGGCGAAAAATTTCAAGAAAAATTATAATTTTATAATTAAAATGCTGTAGTTTTAATGTAAATATGAGAGGGATAAATTTGGCCTGAGTAAAGTGAACGCGAAAATTTTAGAAAATCTCAAAATCAAGGTGCAATTAAACAATTGCATTGGATTAATAAAACTGAATAAAAAATCAGACTTCTCTACTTCAAAAATATCAAAAGAGAAATACGATAAATATGATAGCAGCGAGATTTCTAATACTTATCGAAAATAAGTTTTAAAGAGAACAAAATATAATAAACTTGTTTGACATAATTTTGAAAAAAAAAAACACGACAAAGATCACTTTTGCAGCATCTGGATCATTTAAAAACTATGGAAGGAGAAATAGGAAATACAATAAGACCGAGTGCTCCAAGACCAAAAGTTTTTGAAAAATTCAATTGCTTTTTTCATTTAAAAAAAAATGAAGTGCAAAACTATTCAATTTTCTCAACTTGATAAAATATGGATACAAATGATAAATTTTCCCATAAGCGCACCTAGGAAGGGAAAGGGCTCAGTAAGCTCGAGTCCCCCCCCAAGCTCCGCAAGGAGATTTTCTATTACAGAAATGTGAAAAATAAATGCATTCTTTGGCCTTTCAGACATGATTTTTCAAAACATTTAACTCTCCAAATCTGAATCGGCCAAATTTGACGAAATTCTGCTCTTTTGAATCAGTGAATTAATTTTCATTAAAATTAATTACTTTTTCATTAATATTTTAGTCAAAAATCACTGATTTCTCAGTTAATTCCAAATTTGTCAGAAAAATCCAGTAATTTTTACTAAAAGATCAGTGAAAAATCACTGATTTTCAGTTAAATTCATTTCACTGATCTAAAAAGACTAAATTTTACTAATTCATATTTAGAGAGTATAAATCAGTGAAAATTTTCGAAAATTACTGAGAAACAGCCAGAATTGCAGCACAGGAGAAAATCAGTGAAATTCTTTTTACGGAAAACAAATCAGTGAGAAAAATCACTGGAAAATCAGTGAATATTCACTAAAAAGTCAGTAATATTTATGAAATTTGCTAAAAAAATCAGTGAAAATCCTTGAAAAATCAGTGAAAATCCACTGAAAATCAGTGAATTTTGCTGATTTTTCCTGTGCTGCAATTCTGACTATTTATCAGTGAATTTTCACTTATTCAGAATCAGAGAGTATACTAATCTAAAAATTCCACAATTTTTCAATTTTTTTTTGCTCAAATCTGTATGTAATCAGTATTTATTATTCGCCTACTGAAAATGCCCTGAAAACGCCAGCGCCACTGAGATGACAGATTTTTCAATTTTTCAATGAATTTGGACCCTCATTTATTTTTTCTCGAATTTTCAGCTTCTACCTTGCATAATTTCTGGGTGTGCTTATGCCCTAGAAAATTATAATTTAGTTCTGCTTTCTCATAAAAAAAATAATGAAAAAACGAAAAGTACAAATGTTCGACTTCTCAAATTCGGAAAAATATGTGTACGAATGGTAAATTCTTCCAAGTTGGGAAAATATGAAAATTTTTCCAATTTGGGAGCAAGAAAATGTGTACAAATGGCAAATTTCCTCAAATTAAAAATATATAATTTTTTTCAAATTTAGAATAACATAAAAATTTTCCAACTTGGGAAAGTGTGAATATCTTCCCATTGAAAATTATTATTGTTTTCTGTTTTTTCACTCGCAAAAAAAAAATACAACAAGCTTTTCAATTTTTCCAAATTGGGAAAATATAAATACAGTTGATGAACTTTCTCAGCTCGTGGGTAAAAATGGGGAATTTTCCTAACTAAATTCAGTTGGGATGAGTTACCCCTCTCCGCCGTCCTATCGACACGTCCCTGATCTCATCATTGATAAAACTCACCAAATATCGCAGGATTTTTCATATTGACTGGAACTTCCATAGCAGGTGTGCTCAGCCCGTTGAATCGACTCCAAATCCATTTCTGAAACAAAAAATGAAACATTTCGCCATCAGTCGTCTTTTTCTCAAATTTTTCCACCTTAACATCAATAATCCCAACAAATAGAGCATTACATCAGAAAAATATACCCACCCGAATCCAATATACTCGGCGACCGTAAAAACGCTCTCATTCATTTTCTCAAGACCAGGTACCAGCATCTCGATTAAAAATACCAACCCTTTCTTTCCACTTACCCTCGCAATTTCGAAACGTGCACCGTGGCACACCAATTAAAAAGCCTTTACGTTAACCCCCCATAACGGTGCAAATAAATCTACTCTCCGGTTCGGCCGCAGCTTCGGGGGGCCATATCGTACACTAGCAGGGCTCGAGCACTCGTGAAATTTGTGGAACGGGGAATTAAATACCATTGCGAAAGAATAAGGTTGCGCAAAGTACGAGAATATCGCGCGCGAATAGGGTTGGCCAGTAATGTGCGAAATGGACCCTAGGGTTACAACGTCGGAGACTTTATATTAGCCAGGCGTTAGGTAGGTATATCTTGCTCATATATCTGCGATAATTGCTTCGTTCGCTTCTAAAGCTTGTTAATACGAGTTTTAGTTCATTATATAGCCGTTATCAGAGCCATTACACCGGTATTAAAACAGTTCCCTGTACGGCCGCAGTTTTCGGTTTGTATTTTATAAAAGCATCGATCGAATGCGGCTGCACGAGCCCCAGCACCATCCCATATCGGTATCGACTCGCAATACAATAAATTCGCCTACGTACGTCGATAATTGCAAAATTATTACGACCCTTGAGCTTGCAAAAACGGTTTGAATTTTTTTCCACCGAATAGAATCGTTGGGATAAGGCAGGAGGTAAAAAAGGTGCGTAAATTTATCGCCATCGTGTCCTCCACGGTTGAGTATTGTTTTTGCGATGGAATTTTCGTCGATTATGGCCTATACGATATGCGCAAGGAGATAGAAAGGATCTTATATAAAGGAACAGCAAAGAGTATAAGGTCGAAAAAAAGCACACAAAAAAGGAAAAAATATAAAAGCACGAATATATATAAGAAGATATTGTTACCATTCGGTGAGTTATAAGATAGTGGGAAAAACTTGGCACATTTGAATTTCAGCGCGCAATTCCTCCTCGGGGAAACATATATATCGCCTTTATATTGGTATTCTGAGCAAGATCCCGTACCAAAAGTAACGAAGCGCTACCGAGTAGAGAAAAGTTTTTTTTTCTTTTTTTTTTATCTTTGAATACATTATAATATAATATAAGCGGCGATGCCTCTGTGTTTCATTCTTTCGCCTTATATACGCGCGTTATTTGTGTGATAAACGGCCCAAACGTGGAATAACCTTAAATGTTCTTTATGGCGTTTCTTTATACGTTGTTGTAAATCTCGAAAAAAAATAACGAACGATGCGAACATGTTTTATGGATACTTATAAGCGAATAGTTAATCGAGTTGGACGAATTAAGCATAACACGAGTCCAGAAAAATTGCAAAAAATATGCCAATGAACGAAAAATTTTAGTATTGGAAAACAGGGGCGCCCACCGACGTGTGGCGGTGTGGCGGCCGCCACACCTCTCCCAATTTTTACTTTGGAATACGTAAAAATATGAACAAAATTTCCATTCAAAATAATATATGCCTAAGTACATACATATGTATAGCAGAGACGGATCTAATAATAAGCAGAATATGCAGTCGAATTGAGAAGACACCGAATATGTTCCCTCTCACAACCAAAAATTCCATTTTCTTTCTGAAAATCATTAATTTTTCAAATCTTAGCCCTCACATTGCTCGGTTGAATAAAGTTTACAAAATATATATCACGGATAGGAGTTGAGGATTTCGCATCTTTTTCAATGCTAAAATATTGATAAAAAAAATGAAAAAATTTCAACTTTTAGATGCATTTTTCTTGAAAAATTTTCGCCCTCGCTTCGCTCGGGCTCAGTAAATTTACGCAATTCATCTTCAAGATTATGGTATGAACCTTCTTCCCTTGCAGTCCAGACAATTGAATATTTTTAAGTGAAAAAAATTTATATGTACTTTTTATTTATCATGGCACTTGGTGGATAATCTCAAATCGAATTTTCAAAATTTTTTAAATTTTTTTGAAAGGAGAGGAGCGCAATAATGAAATCGTGTTTATTGGAAATGAAAACAATAACACGAAAAAAAACACGAATTATGAATTAAAAAATGTTAATTTCTGGATTCTTTTTTCTTCAAAAATTTTCGCTCTCGCTTCGCTCGGGCTCGATAAATTTACACAATTTATTTTCTAATCTAGGGTTTTCGTGGCAATATTCAAAAGAATTTTCAAAAATTTGTCGATTTTTAAACATTTTATTTTTTAAAAAACTAGGATTCGACAAATTTATTTTTTTTAAATAATATTGGCCGGCAAATTCTCAATTTTTATCCCCCCGCAGGATTTTTGCCCAAATTTGGTCCCTGGTAGGTACTTTATCGTTTCTAGTTTTTCTCAAAATTGATTTTCAAATATATTTTAATTTGATTTTTTTTATTTTGTTCAGTGAAATCATCGTTAAAAATCAAAATATTGCAAATATTCAACTCCCGCAAAAAATCAAGGATTTTGATACCCATATTGCATCATATCAAACTGTTGTTTTTTGAATAAAAATTGAAATTGAAATTCCTGATGACAAATTTATAAAAAGCCAGACCCGGTTGAAAAAAACAAGTCCATAAAAATTGAGGGGGGGGGGGCTTTGACGAAAATTTGGGGCCCTTAATAAGTGTTGCCACACCACTTTTCAAACTCCTGGGCGCGCCTGTTGGAAAAGCTTTCTTGAAGCGATTTCATTTCGAGTTCTTTTGTGTGGAAATTTTATACTCGTGAATCGATTTGTGGTGGTGTGAAGCTGACCCCCCTCTCCCTCCCCTATTTCGTCAGCTAAAGACGCGATCTATCGGGGAAATTTTTTACATTACTTTTCCACAGAAAAATCGAATTAGACCAAAATCACAAACCAGAAGCCAAAACTTGTGAAATTATTGTCCAAAATTATTTTGAAGAAGTCAAAATAAAACATTTCAATACTTTCAACATGCACTGAAAAAATGAGAAATGAAAAATAAATAAAAAATGATAAATTTTATTCAAAATAAATAAATTTTACCCCCCCCCCCACACACGAAAAAAATATCCAAAACAATAACGGAGCACCATTCATAAAATTAGGAAAATTTATCTTAAAAAAATAATAATATTTATCGCGAAATTGCGAAATAAATTTTACCAAATTTCGCGATAAATATTATTTTTTCAGAATAAATTTTCCCAATTTTGTGAATGGGACCCCCTTATCATTTTTTTGGATAAAATTTATTTATTTGTTTTTTCAGTGTGTGCTTTGCAGAAAATTGACACTTTTCATTTCAAAAGTGAACAATTATAATCCAAGAAAAAAATTTCAAAGAATTTATGCCGATAATTAGTTTAACGTAAATTGTAGAAAAGCACAAAAAATTTTTACCAAGTTCTTTTATGAGTTGCCTAATATCGACCACCTGTACATTTAATAGAAAATCTCATGATTTTTCTCATTTTCGTTTTTTGTGAATAGGATTCGTTTTTATTACAAAAAATAAATGTGAAAACAACATGATAAATGAATTTCAAACATTACGGGGCATACTTCTTGGAGTGCAATGGAGTGGCCAGAAATTTCTCATGGAGGGGGTCTGAAATTTCATAATTTTTGAGAAATTTCAAGTGAAATCCCCCCCTTCCCGTCCCAACATTAAATTTCCTTTTACTATAAAAACACTGAATTCAAACTTTATAAAGTTCTCATATGCAATTTGCATAGCATAAGTATTTGAAGAAAAAAACAGATAAAAATTTAATTTTGGAACAAGCAACTTACATACTAATTATTCTAACCTCAAAAACCAAAAAAAAACAACTCACAAATCCAAGAAATGGCGTGAGAAGTTTTTTTTGGGAGGGTGCAACGTGGGTAGGGTAAGGAGACTTGGAATATCATAAGGGAGCCATTTTTTATATACCTAGTTGATTCAAATACATAGTTCATATAATTGTGATTTCGTTCATGCGAGAGCGAAGCTTAGAGAAAATTTTATTTTTAATACTCCAAGAAGGCATTTTTCACGCAAGTTCCACGTCAAGCCCCCCCCCCGTGACTACGCCCCTGTTGGAGTAGTCGGAATTGGAGACCCAAAATTTGAGATTCAAATGTTGAGTTCTTAAACTAAAAAATTCATTAAAAATATAAAAATTATTTTTTGGTCCCAACAGTTTGAGCACTTGAACTACAAAACCCAATGCATTTTTTAGCCCATTTTGAAAGTTCTAACTCAAACGGTTCGGATTTGATGACGGGTTTTAAAAATGAAGTCGATATTGGAACATCAACCCCTCACAGAAAAAACAAATAAATAAATTTTATCCAAAAAAGTAATGACGGGCACCATTTACAAAATTGGCAATACTTATTCCGAAAAAATATTATTTATCAATTTTGTGAATGGAGCCCTGTTATTACATATTTTTTTGGATAAAATTTAGGTTTTTTTGGATAAAATTTCGGGTTTTTTGGATAAAATTTCGGTTTTTTTGGATAAAATCTATCATTTTTTAAACACTTTTTAGTTATTTTTCATTTCTCGTTTTTTTCAGGGTGTGATTTTTTCATAATGCAAAAAATTATATTCAGAAAATTTTCAGTTGGCAACCCTGCTACGAAAATCGTCGAAATATTAATTTTTCATTTTATTGATAAAAAAACTGTTTGGATTACTTTTCAAGTCCCTGGATAAACAGCATATCAAATTTTATGAAAGTCGTGTAAAAATCGAAATGCAATTAGAAACAATACTATGGATTTTTTTCTGAAAAATTTCATCAAAAATTATATTTTAACTCAATTGAGAGGAGTCTGAGTGACCGATTTGAATTTGGTGAAAATTAAAAATGTCTCAAATTCTCGATCTGTAATTTTTCAATTCCCTGGTAAAAAGCAAAAATTAATAGGTATCTAATTTTAAGATCAATAGTTCAGGGAGGTATAGAAACTCAAATTGCAACTTTTTAAGGGGTAACTGAGGTTTTCATCAGGCGAAACTGATCAAAACTAGCGAAAAGCCGCATTTTTTCGAAAATTACCCCACTTTGAGACTTCCTAGCTCAGATTTCATTCAGATTGGGGTTAAAAAAATTTCTTGAGAAGTCTCTTACTCAAAATAAACTATCTCGCCAATTTTTGTCAAAATTCAAGTTTTGTTTTGCTCCACCTTACTGTATACTTTTGAGATGAAACTTGACGGTACAAAATTTTAGTACCCCTCCTCCCAGCTTCGGAGAGGGGAGCTGAAAGCCGACAAAGCCCTGGATCAATTTTAGAAACATGCAGTTTTTGGTACGTAACCTCTTCATTCACCGAAAATTGGACAAAAATCAAGCATTCAAGATTCTAATAATTTTTTTCGTGTCCCCTGCAGGGCAAATTTTTGTAATTCAAAGTTCTCCCGTACCACTATTCAAGGCAGAATTTCGGTTATTTGAAAGTTTTCCTTATCTAGGCATGTCATGTAATTTCGACAGAATTTTGGTCATTTTAAAATTCTTCTAGAACCCTCTCCAGGGCGAATTTAGATCAGAATTTTGGTAATTTCAAAATTTTTTGAACCCTTCACTGCGGAAAATTTTTCTCGTACCCTCTTCAGTGCAGGATTTTGGTAATTAAAATTTCTCTCGTATTCCTCTCCAGGGCAGAACATAGAGAAGTTAAAAAAATTTCTCGTGCCCCCCCTCCCGTGTAAATTTTGGGGATTCAAATTTCCCCTATACTCCCTCCGGGGCAAATTTTGAATATTTGTCTCCGTACTTCCCTCCTAGACAGAATTTTATTCATTTCAACATTTTTCTCATGCCCCTTTTCAGAGTGATTTTTTAAATTTCCCCTGTATCTCCTTTGGAACGAATTTCAGATAGAAAATTCAAATTTCTCCCGATTTCCTTTCAGAGCAGAATTTTGGTCATTTCAAAAAATTTTCGTATCTCCTATACTGAGGGAGAATCTTGGTAATTCAAATTTCTCTGATACCACACTCAAAAAAAGAATTTTGATAAGTTGAAAATGTTTCTCGTTACCCCCTCCAGGACGAATTCTGAGTAATTTATCTTTCGTATTTCTTCTAGGGTAGAATTTTTTCAATTTCAACATTTTTCTTGTATCTCCGACCCTTCCCCCCATGGACGAATTTCATTTTTCGTCTTTCTTTCCATCAGATCAGCAATTTTTTATTTCAACATTTTCTTCATCCTACCCCTCTCCTCCCTCCAGGAAGAATTTTGATGATTAAAATATCTCTCGTACTCCTCTGGTAATTCAAATATCTTCTGTATCCCATTTCAGGGGAGGATTCAAATGAAAGTTTATTGACCCGAGATTCTGAAGAACTCATTCGATAATAAAATTATCGATTTCGAATCCTTTCACTCTTGAAATTTTTACAGCATTCTGTGGGCATTACCTATATCGCCTTACAACATCAATTTTGCCATCAAACATTGAAAATTTCACAGAGCAGAAAACACCAAACCTAAATTTCATACATAACTTACCATAACATTAAACATTTTAGCGGGAAATAAAAACGTGACTCAGTATAGAAATTTGATCACTACAGAATAAAATTTCTCATTCCACATAGCTTAGCTGCGCGTTAACAAACGTGAGCCAAAAAAGAAAAAGAAAAGGTAGCACAACAGAAGATCAAAAGAGAAGAAAAAAGAACTCGGAAAAAATAAATTTCTAATGCTCTACAAAATTGCAAAATTTTTTCTCAACCCATCTCGCTCGCGTTTAAATGAAAATAGAAGAGTTTACAGCGCCATTTCCAACGCTTTTTACGACTACAATTTTGCGAGTATAAACAATAATGAAAAGAAGCGTATACCGAAGAAGATTCCAAAAAGGATGAGACGAAGCAACGCAAAAGAAGAGAGAAAAAAAGAGGCGAATCTAATAAAATTTCGCGAATCTAATCCATTTTCCGATTTTCGCTCGTACCGTATACGCGCCTTGCACTATACAAAGAAAGAGAGCGTAAAGGAACGAAGGAGAAAAAAAAAGACCGAGGAAACATTAAAAAGGAAATACTGCTGGAACGCAAAAATTTCGAAATTGCTTTGCCTTTTTAGAAGCCGGATTTAAGCAAAGTCTTAAATTTATTTCTGTTGAAATAGTACAAATATAAATCTAAGGGTGTGTTAACATTCAAACTGTACCACAATAGGCGTTCAGGACGAAGCGAGGAGAGCGGAGGCGAGAGTACGCAACGCAGGGCGTGCAGAGAGTTAGAAAATACCGTAGGAATGTAAGCTCTTAAGAGAGATATAGGACGGAGAAAGCACCCTGGAAGCTTAACGAAGGGGCATTAGTAACGTAAAATATCATTCCGCCTCGAACGCCGTACCCTTTTTGTTGAAACTCATGAATTTAGCGAGATTAAACCGAAAATATATACCTCGGAGTAATTGTTACGCTACCGCTGGGCTGAGACCGTGGCGTGGTCCGCGTCCGTGTATGCGGCCAGCTTCCATTCGTCGCTCTACATTTTCTCGCGTTCTACATATATGTTAATTTTACAAATCTATATATAGATGTAGCACTTTGAGGATTTGCATTTTTCAAAGAGGATTTTCTCATTCGCATAGGTGATTTTTTCTTTTTAGCTCGTTTGCAAAAGGATTTTTTGTGTAATTTAAAAGATTTTCGAATTTGGCCGGTTTTGTGTGGGATTCTTGATGTTTTGATGGCGCAGGTTCAAGATTGGGGGTGATAAAGTTTGGGATTTTTTTGTAGATTGGACGAATTAGTGTTGTAGGCTTTTTGGAACGTACGTAAACACAGATGATCGGCGATTATTGCTAAACGAAGAAACGATAGGGAAATTCATTTTCGAGCTTAAAAATGAAGTCTTTTATGTATGGATGGACAGCGAAGAATAGGAGGGGAGGGGAAATACATTAAAATTTGAAATTCTGAAGATAACATGGGTATATGGTATCAGAAAAAAACTTTATACCTAGTTAAATTTCACTTCCTCCTTACTCATTTCACGACTGTACCTGCTTGGAATTTGAAAATTTTCCAAAAAATTATCTATTCTTAAGAATTCCAATTTTAAAAAAAAATATTCAAAAACTAGGCATACCATGTTGAAAATTTTTTTACTGAACATCATCAATACTTTTAATTCATTTTTAGTCTTCAAGTGCCTTGTGCCTGGAATTTTATTTCAATTTATTAAAAAAAATGAACCAACCTAAAACTTGTATCAATCAAAATTTATACACCCTATGATAATGTTTTGAAATATGAAGGTACCTAACAATTACAATTTTGGATAAAAATCACAATTATTTTTTGGTAAAAATTTTCAATTTTTGGGTTGGTTTGATACCACGGACAAAATGACCATTTTTCAAAACTACAAAAATTCGAGAAAAGCTTCAATCTGCTTTTAATCGTTTTGTTCAACGTAGGCAAACCTTGAACGACTTTGACTTTCACGAATTTTTCGATCATGATCATACCTAAAAATGAGTATTTTGAGAGAAATTGCGGTACCTTCTTGGCAGAAACTGCCATTTTTGGTGAAAATTGTCATCTTCTGAGAAAATTACAATTTATAGTAAAAATTGTCATCTTCTGAGAAAATTACAATTTATAGTAAAAATTGTCATTTTTAGTAATAAATTAACATTTTTCTCACAAAAAATTTGCAATTTTTAGCGAGAAAATGATAATTTCTACTTAGTAAAAATTATCATTTTATTAGAAAAAGTTGCAATTTATAGTGAAAATTACCGTTTTTAGTGAGAATTGTCATTTTTTGTGAAAATTACCATTTTTAGTGAAAAATAGAAATACCATTCTTAGTAAAAATTATCATTTATATTTACTAACAATTTCCATTTAAATTTCCATTTTTAGTTAAAATTACCATTTTTGGTAAAAAATTGCCTACTATTTCAGTGAAGATTGCTAATTTTCAGTACAAATTACCGTTTGTAGTAAAAATTACCGTTTGTAGTAAAAATTTTATATTTTGTTAAGTGATAATTACCATTTTAGTGAAAATAGCAATTTTAATGAAAAGTACCATTCTTAGTAAAAATTATCATTTATACTAAAAATGACCATTTTCAGTTAAAATTACTACCAATTTTAGCACAAATTACCGTTTTTAGTGAAACTTACCGTTTCTAGTAAAAATTATCCATCTTTCAAAGTAAAAATTACCATTTTTAGCAAAAATTGCCATTTCAGTGAAAATTGCCATTTTAGTGAAAATTGCCATTTTAGTGAAAATTGCCATTTTAGTGAAAATTGCCATTTTAGTGAAAATTGCCATTTTAGTGAAAATTGCCATTTTAGTGAAAATTGCCATTTTAGTGAAAATTGCCATTTTAGTGAAAATTACCATTTTAGTGAAAATTACCATTTTAGTGAAAATTACCATTTTAGTGAAAATTACCATTTTAGTGAAAATTACCATTTTAGTGAAAAGTACTGTATTAGTGAGAATTATAATTTTGGCAAAGATTACGATTTTAGTAAAAATTGACATTTCCATTGAAAATTATCATTTCCAGTGAAAAAACCATTCAAGTGAAAATCACCTTTTTTAGTGAAAATGTCATTTTTTAGTGGAATGTCATTTTTAGTGAAAATCATCATTTTTAGTGAAGATCACCATTTTCAGTGAAGATCACCATTTTCAGCTAAAATCACAATTTCAGTGAAAATCACCATTCTTAGTAAAAATTGCCACTTTTGTGAAAATTTTCAGAAGTGAAAATTACTATTTCCATTGAAAATTATAATTTCCAGTGAAAATTACCTTTTTTAGTGGAAATGTCATTTTTAGTGAAAAAGGGCAACAATTTCTAGTGACAATAGGTAACCATTTTTAGTGAAAATAGGTAACAATTTTTAGTGAAAATAGGTGACAATTTTTAGTGAAAATAAGTAACAGTTTTTAGTGAAAATATGTAACCGTTTTTAGTGAAAATCGGTAACAGTTTTTAGTGAAAATATGTAACCGTTTTTAGTGAAAATCGGTAACAGTTTTTAGTGAAAATAAATAATAATTTTTAGTGAAAATAGGTAACAATTCTCAACGCCTTCGAATCAGTAGAAATCGATACGTTTCATCATTTTTTTTCAATTGTGGGCAAAATTGTGGACCCCTGTATCCCCCCCCCCCCGGGGGTGAAGGGATCCCATCAAAGATTGTGATTTTAATAATAAATGATTAGTTACGAAGTTATAAAATCTTATTTTCTGTTTTTTTGGGTAATGATGCATTTTCATCTCAATAATGAGTTTTCCAAAACGCATTAAGTTAAGTAACAATGTCTGAAACTTCGCAATGTCACCTAGTGTATCGAGGGTCGTCCCAACTACTATGTTAAAAAGGTTTCAAACCGAATGCGCATGATTTGTTGAATGGAAAAGTTTTTTTTGTTTATCTCGAAAACACTTTTTTCTCGTTAATGCGTTTTGGAAAACGACTCTTCAATTTTTAGTGAAAATTACCATCTTCATAATTCATTGCAAATCACCATTTCCAGTGAAAATACCATATTAGTAAAAATTACAATTTTCAGTGAAAATTACCATTTCCATTGAAAATTACCATTTCCATTGAAAATTACGATTTCCATTGAAAATTACCATTTTCAGTAAATATTATCATTTTAGTAAAAATTACAATACCCATTGAAAATCACCATTTCCGGTGAAAATACCATTTCAGTGAAAATTACCTTTTTTAGTGCAAATGTAATTTTTAGTGAAAATGGCCATTTCTAGTGAAAATCACCATTTCCAGTAAAAATATCATATTAGTAAAAATTACCTTTTTTTTTTTTAGTGAAAATGTCATTTTTTGTAAAAATTATAATTTATAGTGAAAATAGGTAACAATTTTTAGTGATAATACAGTTTTTAGGTAAAAATTGCTGGTTTTAGGTAAAAAATTACCATTTTTGGTGAGTTACTTTTGATCTTTCATCATCACATCATCAGCTTTTCACTATCTTTTTAGTTTTCAGGGAAATTTAATAGGTACTTACTTTCTCAAAATTTAAAGAATAGATAATTACGTTTTAAGACATTTTTAGACAATTTTGAATACCTACTGCGAGTGACTTTTTTATTTTATCCACTTTCACTTAATTCTGATAAAGTTTGCAAAAAACTCAAACGATCTTCTTGCATTTGGATAATTTCCACATTCATCCGATAAATTATCTATTAACGATATTGTAAGAAATTTCATCAATTTTCATTCATTTTTCACAACTTTCAATGGAAATTTCTCTCTTTTTTCACAATTTTTGAGAAATTAATCAGATATTTCCATCAATAATCATTTTGAACAAAATTTCCACGCAACCCCACATCTTCGTATATAAGCACAGAACCCCGTAAGAAAACGTACCATCGAGGCAAAAAGCAACGAAAAAAAGTACGAAGAAAAAAGACTAGAAAGCACGCACCGGGCCGGAGAACCCATCGACGACACCGTACAGTGGAAAATTTTACGCAGTCGAATCACGTGACATTTTCATAAAACGTGGAAATCCTCGCTTCGGTTTTAATACAAACGGAAAGAATAACATCTCGGAGAGATCCGAACAGACGGAGCTGATCTACTCGACGAGAATTTTAAATTGTCTTTTATTACACGCCAAGTATGGGAATATCATATACGAAAGCTGCAGCCAGCGAACTTTCGCTGGTGTATGTATACTATATACGAAAACTAGCTCCTTTTTTTTCGTCGCTAGCCCCGAACTTTTATATTGCTTTCTTATTCATGTCGGTATCGTTATGGGCTTATTTTAGCATTTTTCGCAGTTCGTACGTATATAAGGAGACTATTTTACAAATAAAAATAAGTTTTAAATTTCATTCGCGCCCCCGAAAACTTATAAATGTACACGTATTATAAATACGTATATATAACAGAAAATAAAAAAAAAGGTTTAGCCGGTGCTTGGGCTTTGCATTGGGGCTATATTTCGAGCGCTTATGGCAGTCTATTACGTTACCGAGCAAGAAGAAAAATTCGTCAAGCTCACAGCCGGTTTAATTTTTTAACGCGATTAAATATTGCTCATATAAGTAGGCACCCAGCAACCAAGCGCCACGTCTCGTCGATATTAAATTCGCCCCGAAGAATATAAGTTTCACGTACGTTTTCACTTATTCGCATCTGTGCCATAGTTAAAGTTACAAGCTAGGTTATAAGTTAGTAATTTCGTTAAGATACAGCTGCGCGAGCTCCGAATAAGGCGAAGAGGGTTGCCGCGCCTCAAACGGCCTTTTTTTTCCACTTATCTCGCGCAGCGCCGAGCTCGCGACGAAAATTCTTAAAAGAAAGCAACCTTCGAGGATGAGAGTAAGAAAAAAAATAACAGCGTGTTTTTCAATAAGGGATGCACAGGTCGTTAGTAACATCGGGTGACCTTTGTTTCCGAATTAAATATCTTCAAGAAAAAAAAAAAGGGTGCTTGTAATGGCGCGTAAGAAACATTACAGACCCGTACCCCCGACGTACATTAATGACTTGGTGAAATGGTTGTATGAGAGTCGATCTGTGTACACGATACACTTTCTAATACCAGCTCGGTGCCGGCAATGGCTGAGAAGATTTCCAAATACCATATCGAGGCGAGAAATTGAAAAAAAAGCTACAAAAGATGCCTTTTAATGAAAAACCATCGCTGCGGAGGAAGGCCTAAGGGTGTTTTTATTCTTTTTACCGCCTCTTGTTGGCGAAATTATAATTTTTTTATCGTTCGTGTACCCGACGGCGGGTAGTTTTAGTATAAATATCTATTTGTATAATGTTTCAGCCAAAGACGAACGAAAAAAAATTACATACAAATCACGAGACTTTTATCGTCGCTGAATTGCAGCTCGTAAACGGTGTTTGTTTTAACGATCGTGTTGGCGAGGTTTTTAACCATAGAGATATCCAGGTACCTATTTGTATGATTTTTGATGACGTTGAACCAGACGTAGCACGCGAAAAGATGAATAAAAAAACGTAATTATTTTTAATACGTAAATATTTATATTCGTATAATACCAACCGAACGGTCGAATTAGTTGACAAGTGGTTTTATTGCAAGTATACACGTCGAGTCGTCGATACGACATATAAATGGTAATGTTAATGGAGTAATATCGTTGATGATTATGTTGGGAAGTTCATTCAAAATGGCTCAATTGAACCTCAACTATGACAACTATTGGCTTTAAAAGTTATTTACATGCTGCTTGAAATTCGTCTCTCTGCTTGCGCCGCCACGCCATCTCGTCTAAGCTGGGCTACCTAACGTATCTGAGCCATCTAATCGAGATGCTGCGATACCCCTTCTTCTGTATTTTTTTCATGGCTACCGAGTGTAAGATTGCGTTTTATAATTTTGTTCTATCTTTCTCTTAGTATGGTGATTCGGAGATGAGATAATTTTTATAATGGGCTTGTTTGTTTTTTTTTTATTTTTTTCATTCAAAGAAAGATGTAAATTATGATTTTATTTTTGATGGGCTTTTTTTTTTTGGTAGATTTATTTACTAAGTATCGTCAAAATGGTCTAATTGTTTGAAATTTTTGAATCTGTGACAAAAAAATTCTGAAGAAGGATTACCTGTGAAATGTTGACTTATTTATGAGACCACCCTGCTTTTGGTTTGAGATTTCAGACCATCATGTGGGCAATTTGTACGATACACGATTTCGATTATAAAAAGTATCTACTTGCTAAAAAAATTTAAAAAAAATGAAAATTCACAGCATAATAATTTGGATATTATTTTATAATAATAATAATAATAAGTGCCCATTGTGACCCTCTTCCCCCTCTTCCAATCTAGAAATACCATTAATTTTTGAAATTTTTGGTGATCTTAAAAAAAAGAGAATCGGACAATGCCATTTTTCTTTTTCATACTTTCGACCAAAAATTCCTCAAGAATTGATTGGAAAAGGCCTCAAATCTTGAATCTAAAATTCAGAAAATTATCGAATTTTAAATATGGTGAGGTGAATTGTTAAAATTTCAAAAAACCAAAAATTAGTTAATTGTGATGTGATCAACGAAAGAACGATCCAAAATTGGCACCATGGAGGGGGGAGGGAGAGGGGCCAAAATTTGAAAATTTTCGACTGATGTGAAATATTCTCCGTTGTATCGACTTGAATCTCAATATTGCCAATTAATCCAATTCAAACTGAAAATTTTCTAGAAAAAAGATCATTACCTTCTTAAATTTTCCTACCCCAAGATAATTCTTCAGCCTAAAAATATAATCTCGACATTATAGAGGGACTAAAACGTGTAAATCTACTGTCTTCAGATCATCAGGTCTCTCATGATCTAAATTTCAGGCATCATAGTGAAATTTTTGAAGAAAAAAGTAAATTCAATTTTTTCAGGGGGGGCAATTTTTTATAGTTTTCTGGGGGGGGGCAATTTTTTGTAGTTTTCTGCAAACATTTCAAAGATAAATCAACTGAAAAGACGTGAATAATTTCATTCATTAAATTCCTTCGTCAAAACAACAAACAAAGTAGCAAAAATCAATTTTATTTTTTTCTTGAAGAATTTTGAAAAATGGAAATTTCTACCTGAAAATTTGAATTTTTACCTGGAAGTGCGAAGAAAAAGTGACTTTTGAGGAGAAAAATAACCAAAGCGACCTTTTAGACGTAAAAAGTAACCAAAAGTGATTCAAGTCGAAAAAAGTGACCCCCCCCCGCAATGATTCCTGAAATTTAGTAATTTTTCTCATCTCTAATTTGAATGTTGAAAAGAAAAAAATAAATTTAAACATTGAACATTTTTTCTCAAAATTTAACTTTCAGTCATTTACCAACTTATCGCTATTTTTATTATAAGTCATCCATCAGCAGATTCACACGACGATTTTAGGGGGAGAAGACGTGAAATTTTTTATAGTGATTTTTTTTTATTTTCTAAAAAGAGAGGTCAAAGTACCTATATCAAAAAATATTTAAAAAATCTAAAAATTATACGGTTTTTAAAAATGAATTTTCCAAAACATGAAATATTTTATGAAAATGAAGATGCAAGGGTAGATAACTAGATAGGTAACTTTATTTTGATTAATCATGTTTGAGAAGCAAAAAGTGGCCATTTTTAAACCATTTCATAAACCATTTTTGTTCGGGGGGGGGGGGCAACTTTCCTCTAAGCCGACGAGAACAAATAATGGTTCGGGACAGAAGAAATTTGTGAACACCCCCCCCCCCAAATGTTTAAAGTCAATTTTTTAGATCTCTTTCGTAATTTTTTTGTTTTTGTCGTTTTTTCTGACTATTTTTCAAAAGAAAAATGTTGAAAAATTGCAATTTTGGTGAATGATAATTAATTTTTTGTTCTTCTAAACCGTATTTTTTTCGGAATTAAACGTAAAATTGTGATTTCGAGCCTTCTTGCCAGTTTTTAAAAAACTGTGGGTCTCATGTTAATGCCCCCCCCCCCCAAAAAACCTCTCGCCAGGCCCGACTGGCCCTGCTATCCCTTCTTCTCCGTAGATCCGCGCCTGAGACCATTACCACACTAAAGCATTGGAGATGAAAATTTGTTGAGGAGGAAGAAAAGAAAGAGGGGGAGTTGAACCTGAATTTGAATAGTTTATTAATTCACAAAAAAAAACTTGAAATTTTTTCAATTTTTCAAATTTTTCGATTCGAACCAAAACTGTGCAAGTTTTCAAATATTTTCAGCAAAATTTCCGGTAAAAATCGACCTTCTTGAACATTTTTTTTAAAATATGAACTCAATTCAAAGTAGAAAAACTCTCAAAGAATTTTTCAAGTACGATTTTCATTCGATAATTTTTCTTGTACCTATTGGGAAAATTTTTTCAAAGCAAAAATTTTAAAAGTTGACTTTATCTACTTCCCCCTCACAAAGTTTCTTCATACCAAATTTTCTCGATTTCTTCGAAATTTTCAAGATTTCAACACATCAATACGTTTCTGAATTCTGAGCACGTATTAATCCCTTCCCTTACATTGAGTAAACATCCCCTTACCTATCATCATTTTCTCTTGCATAAGCCTGGTTTGAAGTTTGAAAATTCAAAATCTGTTGTTTTCAAAATTTTCATATTTTAATTCGAAGTTCAGATTTGAATTCTTGGGGAAATCGAGAGTGAAGGATGCTTCTGCCAACAAGGTGAGAATTTCTCTACTTTC
Organism: Pseudococcus viburni; assembly: GCA_033439095.1. Lineage (NCBI taxonomy): Eukaryota > Metazoa > Arthropoda > Insecta > Hemiptera > Pseudococcidae > Pseudococcus > Pseudococcus viburni. The sequence continues at coordinate 511,118 of JAVBJF010000019.1, read as the reverse complement.
TCATTTATAAATTAATGAAAATTATTAAAAATCACTGGAAAACAGCCAGAATTGCAGCACAGTAATAATTCAGTGAAAAAAATTCACTGAAAGCAAACAATGAAAAAAATTGTTAGAAAATCAGTGAAAATTCACTAAAAAGTCAGTATAATTTGTGAAATTTGCTGAAAAATCAGTGAAAATTCGCTGAAAGTAAAAAGATTTCACTGATTTTCCTGTGCTGCAATTCTGGCTATTTATCAGTGACATTCCACTGATTCAATATCGAGTGAAAAACACTAAACGAAAAATCATATGAGATGACGACGAAAAATGAGAGAAATTTTAATATTCTTGTCAAATTCTTGAGTTGTGTATTTTTCAGTGAGTTTTCAAGATTCTTCTTCTTCTTCCTCCATCATCATATTTTCATGATTTCGTAATCAAGAATTTTAATTTCGATATAAATTAGAAAAAATTCGATGAAATTTCAACTCCCGTCGAATTTTTTACACGATGAGTCATTCAACATTTCCTCGACTTTTTTTCAGAAAAACATAGGAAGGGTGTGGCACATAAAAAAATTATGCACTACGTACGTGAGAAAAATTCAATACTAACGTTAGTTTATTCGTTATTATTTTTCGTTTTTATTTAATCATATATTTGTAGAAGTTCGACCATATTATGTAATATTTTCAGGGACATTGTATGCAGGTTATATCCAATTTGGCCTGAAGCGTAATACATTGGAGGCTCGTTTTGCAAACAAATAATTAAGTAGATAAGTATAAAATTTTTCTGCACAACGAATAACAAAATTGAGTACCTATTGGAATTTGCAAAAAAAAAGTGAAAAAAATAGATAGGTAAGTATATTGAATCGAAAAAAACGTATAAATTTGAGCATAGATCGCATGAGGCTGTATACAGGAGAATAAAATTGACGATAAAAATACCGTAGTTAATTAAAAAATAAACCCATCCGAAAACATTTGCGTATCTATACGAAAATTACTATACAAATAAACGCGGCACGCACATCGTCGAAATAATACGCCGATTATTATTCGCTTACACATCTCGCCGGTCGCCGGGCTTGCCGGAGCATCAGCGTTGAAAAAGGAGCCAGCCAATTCAAACGAAATTAAACAAATACCAGAAGTTTCAACGCGTTTTAATAACTGCCTTAATTAAACTTAATGAAAGTCGTTGCAAAGGTGTACTATCGCATGTCGGGTCGCTGGCAGATTTTAAAACTGTTTTCGAGTAATTTTAAACTATACTCGGTTTAGTTTACGCGCTATGAAAATACGCTTTAATAGAGTTTCGCGCTGGCGCTGGCGTGTTTCAATATTTACACGTGTTTTAAGCTGAATTAATGGTGATTGGGTTGCATATACGGAGTCTAGGAATGGAGAAGTTGCGGGGGTAGGAAGGGGAGAGGAAGAGGGAGACTGAAAAATATCACGAATTGTTGATTGTTTTTTGGAGGAATTTTTAGCAAATACAAGTGCATACTATTTTTTTCTCGAAAAAAAATATGGTAACGAAATACGTTAAAAAGGCACTTTAGTATAAATGTAATTTTTGGATCATTTTGGTCAAGGCAGATGAATGATCAATGAAAAATTCAAAAAACTGACAAATGGGGAAACTTACTTGAAGATAAACTCTGTGGGTCTGTGCTCCTTCTATTTCCGTGTACACTTCTATATTAACAAGTTTCACATTTATTCATTTTGTCAGGAATTTTTTTAGCAAATTCGAAAATGAAAAAGTCCCAAAATATCAGTTATTTTGACAAAAAGTCTCATTAACAGAAAAAATTTGAATAAATATCTAATATTCTAAATGAAAGTCATTTTTAAAATATATCCATGATTTAAAAGAATTTGCTCTAAATCCCAAAATTGTATGTATTTCCTATAATGCTTTCTTTCGATTGAAAATGACTCTGAAATACTTCCTCAAAATATTTACTCAGCAAGAAAAACAAGAGAAATCAAAAATTAGGATGAAATTTTCCTTAGTAACAAGAAATCCAGAAAATACAGTAACAAGAATTTTAATAATTTTACTGAGAAAAAGTAAGATTTTTCATTTTGTTCTTTTTTAGGTAAATTTAAAGCAAGAAAAATGAAACAAAAATAGCAATAAAAAAAAAGGCCATAAAAAAGAATTTTCAGATTCAGAGAACTCCTTGTGCCTTTCTTCCATCAAAACAATAGGATACCTACATATGAGAAATAGACGAAAAATTTCTAATTTTGTTGAAATTTTTTTAGTCATTTTCTGCGGAAAGAGACGAAATAGAAGAAGAAATCATTATAGAAACGATTAAAATGTTTCAAAAATTGATGACTTTTTTCAATTCTTATATGAATATTTTTTTGTAGAGGGAAGGGGGATAATTTGAGGCGAAAAAATAATTTTCTGATAGTAATATGTATATTAAATTATTTTATAGACAATTTTGTAGAAAATGGTTAAAATATCATAAAAATTGTATGAAAATCATTTTACAGTGATAAAAATTTTGGAAAATGTAAAAAATGAGTAAAATTTTATACAGATTATTTTAAAAGTTTGTGAAAAGAGTTGAAACATTCCAGAAACTTTTCAAATCATTGTCACGTTTAAATAGAAAATCATGAAATAGGTAAGTATTTAAAAGTTACAAAAAAGAATGAAAAGTTATCGAAAATCTCTTAGAATATCGTTGAAACTGTTCAAATTTTATAAAACCTATTGAGGAGGCTTAAAAATTCTTTCAAAAGTCGTGAAAATTGATCAAAGTGTCGTAAAAATGGTCAAATTATTACAAAATATGTTCATAATTTCGTAACAATAGGTTTAAAATTTTGAAATATACTTTTGAAGAGAAGAAAATTACATTATAAAATTTGTATTTTACTACGACTTTTGTCACATTTTGAAGAAATAATTGTTCAACGCTTTTAATGAGAGTTTTTGATGTTACAAAATTTTGAACAATTTTTTAAAACTTTTTATAACATTTACAAAGCCTTGAATATTTTTTTTCATGTTTTCATCGCTTTTACAATATTTTAAAGATTTTAATTGAATTTTTAATAAAAAATTTTATGTTTTGACCACTTTTACCGAAATTTTAATAGTTTTTGTGGATATTGAGCAATTTTTTCGATTTTTGAAATAATTTTTGTAGTACCTACTCTAACACCTTTACATTGCTTTTGATAATTTTTATGAAATTTTAAAAGTTTTTTAAATTATTGTGAACGTTTTTCTGATATTTTATCCATCTTTACAAAATTTTTAATGAAACTTAGATTTTCTAAATTTTTGCCAGCTTTTTCTTGGTACAAATTTATCAACTTCGAATGTTTTGAAATAAAAATAAGAAATGTGGAATTTTTAATACAATGAAAAAATAAATCATGAAAACATATCTACCTTAAGAGTTGAAAGAGGTATGTAGTAGAGGAATTTTTGGAAATATGGTTTGATTGAAAAAAATTTCTGGGGGATTTTCCGTAATGTTTTCGGGAATATTAAATTCTATTGTCATTATTTTTCATTTACCTATTAAAATCGTTTGGCAATTTTGAAACTAGAAAAAAAAAGAGAAAAAAAACTAAAATATCTAAAAGTAAGTAATTTCAATACCTGGCGAAGATTTCTGTAACTTTTTGATATTCCGTCGTTATCATTTTTCATTTATTAAAATTACTTAGCAATTTTGAAAAAAATAAAAAATTTAAAAAAATAATTTTAAAAAGTGTAAGTACTTAACGAAAAATCGTAGCGATTCGTAAATTTTTTCCATGTTTTAAAAAATCAACAAAAAGTTATTATTTAATTTTACCAAAGTTATTTCAAGTTTTTTCAAGTTCGGCAAAATGTCATCAGGTCTTTAAAATTCGACCTTGAAAATCTATTCGTCCATTTCATAGATTTACTTCCAGCACTATAACATATCCATGTTAAAATTTAGCTAAAAAAGTTTGAAAAATTTTCAAACTTTGAAATCAAAGTTTGAAGATAATTGACCAAGCAAAAGGAAAATGGTATTTCAACGAATTTTTGGAACTCAGGTAATAAAAATTGAAGCTTTCTGGATTCTCATTTGGGGGTCAGGAAGGGAAGAAGAATTAGACAACTTTCACAGAGCTAGGCACTTTGAAACGATTGAAATTTTGAAAATGTTCAAACGCATAGGGAAAATTTGACAATATTTAATGTAATTTTTGGAATTTGAAGGTCAACTTGACTGACGATAATAGTTGAAGAAATTGAATGAAAATTATTTTCTCACGAAATAAGGGGTAAGTACCCCGGTTAAGATAGGTGAATTGGCCTAAACGCTAATTTTTGAAACTAACCATCAGCCATTATTAAGGACTCCAAAAAATAATTTTAGGGTGCATTTTCCACCTCCCACCTCACTCCACTTCACCGCCACCCTAAAAATATTGATTTTTCTTCAAAAAATCACATTTTGGAACCTAATGAACCAAAAATTTTGAAATTTATGAGGTATACTCGGGAAGTGGTAACCAACTTTTGAGAATTTTTTCAGATTTTTTTTGCACCGCCTTCTAGCCAAAACTCCACTTAGAAACCTTAAAATCGCTCTAATTTCAAAACTAAAAGACATACATTTTTTCTTTTTGGTACAAATATGGTCCTATCTTGGTACAACATAATGCAAATTTTTTCAGATTTTTTGGTTTGAGAGAACAGGCGAAAAAATGCGATTTTCTATTCAAACATACCCATTTCGTCATTCATGCAACCAAAAATTTTTAATTAAATGGTATGAACGGAGAGAGGTAACAAACTTCTGAGAATTTTTCCCAAATTTTTTTGCAATGCATTCTAGCCAAAAATCCACCCTCAATCTTTCATAATTTTTTCGTTTTTCGCCAAATACATGCAAAAATGTCGCATTTTTTTAGGAAATGTTTAGGGAAACTCTAGGAAACTTGATACAACGATAATCTTTTCTTTTTCCCAAATGAATCTTTCCTCTTTCCCAAATGAATTCATCAACCACCCACCGGAAACGTACACCAAAAATACTAAAAATGAACCCACCCAGAATCCATTTCTATTTCATTCAACACCAAGCAAGACTTTTTTTCAACTCTTCTTTTTTAAAAAAACTCCTGCAGACCCAGACATTACATACCTACATTTCCATCATACGTATCGAAATTTCCACTTAATTAGGAATACTTTTAAACATCTTGTCGAGTTGAAAAAAGCACCCACGTTGAAGCAGACGGAAGACTCCAAAATCAACCTCGTTCTACGTGCTTGAGGTCGTAAAACCTCGCATCCACTTCTAAAATTACACGCGTAAATGTTAACAGTGGCATTATTTACAACTCTAGCCAGGAACATCTTGGTAATTACCATAGGACACGACTTTACGTCAAAAATATTCGCGAAGTCGTAAATAACGCGACATTGTGGGTATAATACAAGACACTCTCGCTCGTTCACTTCACTTATATGCTAAAGAGCTTCCATGCACCATGCCACACAATTCACACTCATCCTTATAATCCATCTGCTCACCTATACCTACATTTAAACGAGCCATAAAGATGGGTTTTCCTCTCAAGCCACATATCGAAGACAAATTACCAACGAGATACGTTTATCGGGCCATACGATTGGAAAAACATTGGAATAGTTTCGTGTACTCGAACTTTGTACTCTCACGAGTATCCGTTATACCTGCGCGGATAATAAATAAACCATCGAACGCGGTTCTCGCAGGACGTATCTTCGCTGCAGCAACAATAGAATGGAAAAAACTACTCTTACCGTTAACCATTTACACCAATAAACAAATAAAAATATTGTCTAGTTCGACGAAGGGTAATTATCATAAATAACACGTCGTGTCTCATATATCGCTCTATCGGAATATAATGACGATTTGGCGAACAAGCCGAAGAAGAAGACTGCCAAAAGGGCGGCACCACAGCCTGCTAAAAGGTGCCGGTTGTTTGTAATTCCGAAGAATTAACCAAATATATGTCGAGTAAATCGATACTCGCGAAATACATTGAGCGTTAAATTTAATGGTTTCGAGGTGGTATTTTTTCTCTGTACGAGCCGATCTCTCGTACCAAGGTACAATAAGGTGTCGTCCCTAACCGCAAATATCACTTTTCGACGACGATGGCTTTTCTTTTTCCATATAATGGCGCAATCGATGAAAAGAATAACGTGTTTCTCGAGTCTAGGGGATTTTTTTTTCTTTATTTTTTTACTTCATCGAGTGAAGTGGATGTTTATACCATAGATTAAGAGTAGTATTCTTAATCTATGGTTTATACCACAATTGCTGTCAAATAGATATCGAAGTATGGGTACCAGATGCACATTCCGTACGACTCCAGTTCTGTAGGGGTATTCATGTTGGTTTACTCGGTGCAACATTATGCTAGCAATTTTTTATGGAGATGGGAGTCGCGCGGCTGCATAATTATAGAAGCAACATGGACAGCACGATTTGAATACGGCAGCCAGAGCGGCCAGAAGATTCGATGATATGGTTATTAACCGGTTATTTAATGAATTTTTTAACTGGATTTATTTTTATATCTAAATTACTAATCCGACGAGTGCGCGGAGAAATATGCACGAGGATTTGTGGTAATCGCGATAAAATATTCGTAATTGTGAATCAAATCAATCGAGTGTTGTGCTCGATGAAAATGTCAACAATTTTATGGGTTTATGGTGAAATTCTTCAGCGAGAAATTAAACGTCATGCGTCATAGTAGATGTTGCAGAATTTGAATATGAAAACGTTCCATAGACACTATTTTTCCTGTTCCAAATTTATTCAAATTCCAGGCATTTTTTTTGTAAAAAATTTTACTGATTGACGAGTAAAATAAAAACATTCAATGTGTCTAAAAAATTTTAGAGATCAACAGGCAGGATTTTAGCAGGATCTTTCAAACAAAATTTTGCAAAACTTTTCTCACTCTACATGTATTTTTGAAGTGATAAATTTGAATCGTTTTAAATTGCCTCTTCTTCCTTCTCCTCCTCTTCAAAATGTACCTACTTCAATTTGTCTATGAATTTGGCTCCAGTGAAACCAGACCATATTTTATTACCAAAAATAATCTGATAAGGTTTTAGGTAAACATAAAATTCATCAATTTTTTATAAAGTTGAACAGTTGTAGTATGTATTTACAAGTGAAGTCTATTGGCAAGGGAGTGGTCAGAATTTTCTAAAAAAGGGAGTCCAACATGAAAGTAAGTAAGTAACAACAGTGGTAATAATTCCAGATAGAAAAATTAAAATTGTGAGATTTTAACTAGAAAAGTCGAATAATGATATTTCAATGAAAAAGATGATGAATGTCCTACAAGACCACTGCTAGATCCGATCCACTAATTCTCTGATCTATTGTCTGATTCAGTGATTCTTACTTCTATTGTCGGATAGTTAGATCTTTCTGATCGTTCAGATGTGAATCTCTAATTATTTTTACTTCGGTTGTCAGATAGATAGATTTGACAGATGAACCGTGTTAAATCAAAAGTGACCAAGCGACATCAAAAATTTCAACCAAAAACAAACTTGAAATTACGATAACTTCTGAAAAAGTCGACAAAGGGATAATAAGTATGAGAAATATGAACTCTGGTAACATTAATCTATCAGTAATTTACGTGTTCGGAAGCGTATTTTGTGTTCCCAGTGAGAAATACGTTAAAATCTCAGCACTTTCAAATTTGTCACTTGGTCGCTTTTAACTTAACACAATTCAGATGATCAAATGTGATTCTCTAATTTTTACTTCTGTTGTTAAATAGATAGATCACAGCTCCAAACCAATTCTTACATCACCTTAATACATACTTTGATACCTCAATACCTTGATACTTCAATACCTCGATACCTCAAGATCTGTTATTGGATAGTTGGATTAAATTCTCTAATAGGTATGTACTAACTTCTGTTTTCATTGAACCAAATCTAATTCTCTAATTCTTACTTCTACAAGGTCTATCCGGAAAGTATCCCAACTATGGCTATAAAACTAAGGTAATCCTTCTTTTGGACTTCCATTAGTGTGCTGCTTTTGAAGTAGTCCCTATTGACTTTAGTGAGCTGCACCCAGCTTTTACCCCCATTATTGGTACCACTTCTGAAGCTCTATTTATGGGATAGAACTGAGTGCCCTCATCACATTTTGTTGAATCATCTATTTATGAGACGTTCCGTATAACAAGGGACAATTTATTCGGATTTTTGAAAATCGAGTTATTCACACTACGTTATAGTCCATAAAATTCTGAACAAAATAAGACCAGAACGAAGAAATTTCATTGAAAATTCGCGGAGTTATGAATTTTTGAAATTGAAAGTTGAAAAAAGTTGATTTCGAGAAAAACGAGCTTAAAGTTTTTTAAATTCCCCCCCCATTTTTTTCATTTTTTTAGCGTTTGAAACGAAATTGTGAGAAAAAGAAGCAGCTTAGTGAGAATGTGACTGGAAGAAAATTGTAGAGCGCGAAATTTCCTTTCAGATTACGGCATTTATTTTTGTCAAAAATGCTTAGTTGGCATCTTATTGTTCAAAAATGAAAAATCGACAAATTTTCAACTTTTCTCATTTTTTAACATAAAACTAGATTTTGCAAGGAAAGGAAGCGTTTTCATGAAAAAATTATTATTACCAAAATTGTAGAGAATTGAATTTGCTCTCTGCTATGAGCGATTAGTTTTTCTCCACAAAGCCATGTTTCAAAGATATTTAACTTTCAAATGTTCTTCATGAATGAAAAATCTACAAATTTTCAACTTTTCTCATTTTTTGACATAAAACTAGATTTTGCAAGGAAAGGAAGCGTTTTCATGAAAAAATTATTATTACCAAAATTGTAGAGAATCAAATTTGCTTTCTGCTATGAGCGGTTAGTTTTTCTCCACAAAGCCATGTTTCAAAGATATTTAACTTTCAAATGTTCTTCATGTAATTTTTTTTTAAAAATGCAAAAAAAATTGATAAAAAATGAAACACGTTTTTCGGCTACTTGCGAACTCTGTTGGAACTTTTCAAACATACCAGGTGAAAGAGGATGAAATTCTCTATGCGAATCGACCAAAACCCGAAAATCGACAGTTTCAACCCAAACACCTTATTTCGCGTTTATCTCGAAAACAACTTTTAACATAAGTTGTCCCTTTTTAAACGGAACGTCTCATATCATAAATTTTTCATGTTTTAATAGTAATTTAATACTTGGGAAAAGCTAAAACTTACAAGGGACCTACCTGGACTGTATGGGTACTGGCAAAGCTGTTCAATACCATGTTTTGTCAAAAAAAAAAAAAAAAACTGTATCAGATGCAACAAATGCTCCAGAACATAATTATTTTGAAGCAACCAATCTCTGCTCTCTTAGAGATGCGGCCAACGCCACAATCGTTTTCACTGTACCAATGTCAATTTCTACATCACAAACAGTTGAAGGGACATCTTGGTTAATCACTTATTGCACATGATTAACATTTTCTGCAGTTTTTGCAGTTACTGGTAGACCAGAAAGGGAGTCACTAGCAGTGCTTGGGCAAACATCTTTGAAGCTCATATATGACTCCTTAATGTGGGTATTACTCACACTATTGTCTCCAAAACCTTTCTTTGTTATTTTTCCAGGGGTGGTGACCCAAATCCATATGTTTTGGGTTCAGGGTTTGAGGTTCTGGGATCATAATAATCGGGTTTGAGTTCAGCGTTCAGGGTTCAGGTTCAGGTTCAGATTAGGGTTGGGAATCGGGATTTTCTGGGTTTGGTTATTTGATTTGGTTCAGTTTGGTTTGGGTTAGGGTTTGGGTTCATTTTTTAATAATTTGAAATGAAAAAAAAATAGATTTTTGAACCAACTTTTTTGATTTTTACCCCCCCCCCCCAATTATTACTTTATTCTCTTTTTTTCATTTTTTCATTTTTTTACAAGTTTTAAGGTTTTGAATTTTCAAATTCAAATTAAATTTAAAAAGATAGGAATTTCATTCTCTTTTTTGTTTATGTTTTCCAGTTTTTTTGGGTTTGGTTCTGGTTTTATCAAAAGTATCGGGTTTCTTTTGGGTTCAGGCTTCTGCGCTTGATTTGGGGCACCACCCCTGTTAATGATTTGGGTTTGGGTTTTGGGTTAGGGTTCAGAGGTTCAGATTCAGGGTTCAGGTTCGGTTTGGGTTATACCAAAAGTATCAGGTTCTTTCGGGTTCTGGCTTCTGATTTTGATTCTGGTCACCACTCTTGCATTTGTTATTTTTCAATAACTTTCTTTTGAAACTTTTCATTTTTACCCCAAATTTAATGCAATATCATTTTTTAATTTCTTCCATCATTTTGCAACAACCCCCCCCCCAGCCCTTCAGAAATGAATTTTTTATTCGAAAGTATTTGTGATCTTAAAACCATATTTTTTCGATAGCAATAACGTATATTCTACAAAAAAAATTTGCCCTCGCTTCGCTCGGGCTGAGTTTGCTACTTTCCTAACTTCATTAAAAATCAAAATCACCTCAATTTATCTACTTTTGAAACATTTTCTCATATCAATTTTTTGAATTCAACGTGAGAAAACTTTTCATGTCAGTTTTTCACGACCCTCTCCCTTTTGCTTTTCTTTGTTATGTAATAAAAACTGATAATTGAACGTTGAAAAATGTACCTGTGGCGTCGGAAAATGGAGTTAAAGGAGTACGTTGTACTCCCGAAATCTTGATCAGGGTACAAAATATCAAATGTACCTCCTCCTCCCAAATTACATCAGGTAGGGATTTTCAAAGCATTAAAACTCGAATAAATGTCTTTTTTTGGGCATTAAAAACCATATTTTTTCAAAGCTTGGCCCTCGCTTCGCTCGGGCATGATCAGAATCACAATTATATCATCTATTTGATACGACAATGCAAAAAATGGTTCTTTTTTACCCCCCCCCCCTCCTTCTGGTATTCCGAATCTCCTTACCCAATTTTTACCCTCCCAAAAAAAGCTCTCGACGACACTGTATCTCAGACCCCCCCCCCCCCACCCAGAAGGGATGTCCAGTTACGCTACTGCTGTAAAGTATGTAAACCAGGGCTGGATGTAAACTAAATTGTTGATGTAGTTTACACAATTTACAGGGTAAACTATGTGAAGTAAACTATTTTTAGTTTACTGTAAACATGTAGATTACGTAAACTATTCGTTTTTGTTTTTTTTTTCAATTACTTTTTCTCAATTTTGGAAAATTAACTGAAAATTATCGAAAATAGTCTACATTTGCATCCATAGTCTACACAAATAGTTGACAATAGTTGACAAATTAGTTTACATTACATTGTAAACTAAGTATGTAGAGAAAGCATAGTTTACCGTAAAGGCACATCCCTGCTTTACACACTTTACAGAGTAAACTATGTAATGTTGACTATTTTTAGTTTACTGTAAATATGTAGACTATGTAAACGATTGGTTTTTTGGGCTTTTTCAGCTACTTTTTTTTAATTTTGGAAAATCGTACTGAAAATTACCAAAAAAATAGTCTAGATCTGCTTCCATAGTCTACACAAATAGTTGACAATAGTTGACAAATTAGTTTGCATTACATTGTAAACTATGTAGAGAAAATATAGTTTACAGTAAAGGGCAGGGCTGTGCCATAAACTTCAAGCTTACCCAGTTACGTATAGTTTACATGTAAACTATGTAAAGTAAACTATGAAAAAATAATTTACACAATAGTTTACATGTAAACTACGTAAACTCGAAAAAATTTTCTATAATTTGTATAGTTTACATATAGTTTACGTATAGTTTACGTAGTTTACACCAAGTTTACATAGTTGACAAATGTAAACTATCATAGTTGACATGTAAATTTCCATCCCTGTGTAAACTATGTAAAATAAGCTATAAAAATAGTTTACATATAGATTACATGTAAACTATTTAAGTAAAGGCACATCCCTGCAGATGATCAGATTCAAATCTGCGATCCTCATATCTGTAATTTATTTTTCTGTAGTTATCGCGGAAAAATGCCATGGCTTTGGTGCAAAAATTCCAAAACTTCATGACTTCCACATTGATGAAATTCTCCAACTTTTTCAGGTTTACCAGAAAATATACATAGTGGATAAATGAAGATTTTAGATGCTCCAGACTTCCAGAGACAGGGATTGAAGTGAAAAAAAACTAAACAGAAAATTATATGATTTTAAAAAGAATTTTCGAAAAAGATGAAGCATTACCCACCTAATGCAATAATTAAGTACTTACCCATTAAAATAATTATTTACCAGTAATCATAAAAAATTACTCACTCATTCATGTGTACTTCTTTCTTACCTACTCTAACAAAGAAAAATGATAACTCACCTGAAACAAAAGAAGCAAAATAAATGTTCATTAGTCGAGTAAATTTTTTTTTGTCAACCTATGGTGAAAATTTCACCAAAAATCATATTGAAGACACATCTAAAATCTGTATTTTTTGAACGTTTCGCTAGACATGTTGTGGAGAGGGGATCAACCTTCGCCTCCAGCATAAACCACCGTCAGATGAAGTTTTAAGTCATCAATTGACATGAATGATTTCTCTATGATAAAACTGTGCACAGGTGGTTTGTTGTTCGATCAATCATAACTTGCTTACAAATGATCCAAAGAATTACCAAAAGTTAACATCATTACTAGTGGGGAAAGGAAGCTAAAAATGCTAAAATTCAAAAGATATTACATATCTCATTTACGAGAATTTTTTCAACTGGAACCCAATTTTCTAGCTCCGTCACGCCAGCCCCCCCCATTTGTGGGAGGGGGGTGAAAATGGTGTCAATCGTTTGTGCTTCGTTTGTGCACGTTTGTGCACGCAATTTTTTCGTTTGTGCTCCCCCCCTTCATACCGTAATAAAAAATGGGTTTGGGGGGGCTGGCGTGACGCAGCCCCCCCCCCAGTAGAGCAAATGAGCCCAAAATGGTGTCAATCGTTTGTGCTTCGTTTGTGCACGTTTGTGCACGCAATTTTTTCGTTTGTGCTCACCTCCTTCTGGGGGTCAAAATGGAGGGGGCTGGCGTGACGCAGCCCCCCCCAGTTGAGCAAATGAGCTCAAAATGGTGTCAATCGTTTGTGCTTCGTTTGTGCACGTTTGTGCACGCAATTTTTTCGTTTGTGCTCACCCCCTTCTGGGGGTCAAAATGGTGGGGGCTGGCGTGACGCACCCCCTCCACTTTGAGCAAATGAGCTGAAAATGGTGTCAATCGTTTGTGCTTCGTTTGTGCACGTTTGTGCACGAAAATTTTTCGTTTCTGCTCCCCTCCTTCTTGAGGTGAAAAGGGGTGGGGCTGAAGAGATGATACAGCAGGCGGCCAAATCGAAAGAGTTGGAAAATTGAAATGCATGTCATTCGTTTGTGCTTTTCATGGTGAGGTTTGTGCTCGTAAAAAACTAACCACATTCCCCCATCCCTTATTTTCTACCCGATTTATTGATCCCCCCTCCATTTTATCCTGTTTGAAAAAGTCCTCATTTTGAAAAGACAGTGCTCATTTCTTTTGGATCGCAGAAGTCAATTTTTTTAAGGCTTTCTCAACTTACCAATATAACATTCAAATAAATTAATTGAGTTTGAATGAATTCCGAGAGAATTTTTTTATTCTCGCCTGTTTTATGCGTATTGCTACGTAGCTAGGTTACTTACATAAAAATATGTACATACGTCCGTGAATACCGTACTTTCCACCAGTGCGCCGTGGAAAATATAACGCTTGGGTGCGGTGATACTTGGTGGAAAAAAAATGTTGGGATTTTTTCGAGGACCCCCCCCCCCCTCTCCTAGTATGGTGTCACTACATGAGAAAATGACGTACAAAAAATTTCAGCCCAATCGATGCATGTTAACCCGTCCCTCAAAGCCCATTTTGAAAAATTAATGGTGCGCGCCCCAGCTGATACTATTCCACTACGGCCACAGAATGTTTTAGTTTTCGGCATTCGATTCCTTATTAAGTTTGGAATCGGAAAAGCTATTTTTCAAATTTTTTTCGCCCCCAGGGGGAAAAGCGCAAGGGTTTTACAAAGTGCGACTAAAAAGAAAAAGAATCAAATTATTTGATAAAAAAATTTCAAACATTTTTCGAGGGAAAAGAAGGAAAATTAAATTCTAGGGCTATTCAGAGCATCCAAATCCAGTTTTGGGGTAATTTTGACTTTGAACTACAACCAGCATCCAAAATGGGATGAGGGGGACGGGGAATTGAAAAAAAATTTGAAAAAATCGCGTGTGGTATCACAATCCTCATTTTTTACCCGCGAAATCTGCTTCCGATGGTACTCTATCAAAAACCCCAAAATGGGCCCATTGGGGAGGTGTCAGGGAAGTTCTAAATTGAAAAATTTTCATAAAAAGCGAGTGTGGTATCAAAATTTACGTGTTTTCCCTCAGAGAGTCCGTTTCCGATTTTCCTTTTCAAAACTCCCAAAATGGGCTTATTGGGGAGGTGTCAAAGAATAGTCACATCGAAAACTTTTCATACGAATCGAGTGTGATATTAAAATTCACATTTTTTTTTACCCAGAGAGTACGTTTTCGATATTTTTTTATAAAACCCCCGAAAATAGGAGAGGTGTTGCTAGTTTCCATCACAAAACAAATTGTAATATAATAATTAAAAAATACACGATAAATAAACTGTTTCAGAAAACGTTGAATACACAAATGACAGGGGAGAATATTCTTACATTGAAAAAGAGATAAGATAATGTAGTGGCGGCAACTAGTAAAAAAACAATAAGAAGACAAAAGCAAACTGATTTCAGTTAAGAGTTAAAATGAGCTAAAAATGGAATCAAGAGGTCGAAAAACATGAATTTCGACACCCTACTTAATATTTATGTTAAAGTTTCAATTTGGCTCCTCCTCAACACCTCCCCAATGGGCTCATTTTGAGGGTTTTGGTAAAGAAATATCGGAAACGAACTCTCTGAGGAAAAAAAACGTGAATTTTGATACCACACTCGAATTTTATGAAAAATTTTCAAATTAGAACTTCCCTGACACCTCCCCAATGGGCCCATTTTGGGGTTTTTGATAGAGTACCATCGGAAGCAGATTTCGCGGGTAAAAAATGAGGATTGTGATACCACACGCGATTTTTTCAAATTTTTTTTCAATTCCCCGTCCCCCTCATCCCATTTTGGATGCTGGTTGTAGTTCAAAGTCAAAATTACCCCAAAACTGGATTTGGATGCTCTGAATAGCCCTAGAATTTAATTTTCCTTCTTTTCCCTCGAAAAATGTTTGAAATTTTTTTATCAAATAATTTGATTCTTTTTCTTTTTAGTCGCACTTTGTAAAACCCTTGCGCTTTTCCCCCTGGGGGCGAAAAAAATTTGAAAAATAGCTTTTCCGATTCCAAACTTAATAAGGAATCGAATGCCGAAAACTAAAACATTCTATCTTTATTTCCATGCCTTTGGCGTAAATTTTAAGTCGCCGGGTCACTAGGGGTATTTTTAGCGTTTCGTTGCCGCGTGGCCGTAGTGGAATAGTATCAGCTCGGGCGCGCACCATTAATTTTTCAAAATGGGCTTTGAGGGACGGGTTAACATGCATCGATTGGGCTGAAATTTTTTGTACGTCATTTTCTCATGTAGTGACACCATACTAGGAGAGGGGGGGGGGTCGTCGAAAAAATCCCAACATTTTTTTTCCACCAAGTATCACCGCACCCAAGCGTTATATTTTCCACGGCGCACTGGTGGAAAGTACGGTATTCACGGACGTATGTACATATTTTTATGTAAGTAACCTAGCTACGTAGCAATACGCATAAAACAGGCGAGAATAAAAAAATTCTCTCGGAATTCATTCAAACTCAATTAATTTATTTGAATGTTATATTGGTAAGTTGAGAAAGCCTTAAAAAAATTGACTTCTGCGATCCAAAAGAAATGAGCACTGTCTTTTCAAAATGAGGACTTTTTCAAACAGGATAAAATGGAGGGGGGATCAATAAATCGGGTAGAAAATAAGGGATGGGGGAATGTGGTTAGTTTTTTACGAGCACAAACCTCACCATGAAAAGCACAAACGAATGACATGCATTTCAATTTTCCAACTCTTTCGATTTGGCCGCCTGCTGTATCATCTCTTCAGCCCCACCCCTTTTCACCTCAAGAAGGAGGGGAGCAGAAACGAAAAAATTTTCGTGCACAAACGTGCACAAACGAAGCACAAACGATTGACACCATTTTCAGCTCATTTGCTCAAAGTGGAGGGGGTGCGTCACGCCAGCCCCCACCATTTTGACCCCCAGAAGGGGGTGAGCACAAACGAAAAAATTGCGTGCACAAACGTGCACAAACGAAGCACAAACGATTGACACCATTTTGAGCTCATTTGCTCAACTGGGGGGGGCTGCGTCACGCCAGCCCCCTCCATTTTGACCCCCAGAAGGAGGTGAGCACAAACGAAAAAATTGCGTGCACAAACGTGCACAAACGAAGCACAAACGATTGACACCATTTTGGGCTCATTTGCTCTACTGGGGGGGGCTGCGTCACGCCAGCCCCCCCAAACCCATTTTTTATTACGGTATGAAGGGGGGGAGCACAAACGAAAAAATTGCGTGCACAAACGTGCACAAACGAAGCACAAACGATTGACACCATTTTCACCCCCCTCCCCCAAATGGGGGGGGGCTGGCGTGACGGAGCCCAATTTTCTTCAGTTTCTCTGACCCAAAATGCAAAGTTTTCTCAATTTTTCAATAAAAAGGTAAAAAAATTCATTAATTTTGCAAAATTTTCTGGTTCAAAGTAATTTTTTCAACCAAAAATCTTCACTTTTGCCATTTTTATTGTCCTTTAGTTTCTTCCAGTCTGTAGAATGACCCAAAAATATCTGAATCAGGCTCATCAGACCAAATCATCATGTTTTATCTAATTGGTCACATTAATTTACCAGTTTTGAACTGAATGGTTGGTGAACCGCTTGACTGAGATGAAATTGCTCATAAATTATTGATTCAGTTCATCTAAGGAGTCATTTGCAAACGACTAATTCGCTATAAATTAAATTTTTTGATAACAAGTTGGTAAACGTATCCATTTTTTTCAAACACGTCAATTTTCTTCGAAAAACACTTATGGAAATTGAAACACTTCCTGAGCATATTCGAGGAAAAGATACACGTACGTCGTACGTAGATAAGACGAAGAAATTTTTTCCCAGAATTTGTCGATCGTTGGAAATAAATCGAAAAATTGCGCCATTTTCCCTCCCCTTTTCCGTTTTCTTCCGCATAAATTATTCATTTCATCGCATCAGACGAAGCAAGCTGATGAAAAAAACAACGCAAAAAATTTCAACGCCATCTCATCGTTTCCACTATGCAGCCCGGCGAACGCTTACGCTAAAACAAAACTCCGTCGTATTAAGCTTAATTACAATTTACATCTCCGCTTATAATCCGTTTAACAAGATTAAATCCAAAATAAACCGATTACCAGGTGCGTTAAATAAGGCGGATGCTCGTTATTCGTCGCGGCGAGAGCTGAAAACGGAATACATTCTCGTTAAAATTTCGCTCCCTCAGCGTATTTAAAGCTGCGAAAGGCTTAACGGTATCCTTATCAGAATTTATTCAGGACCCTTCCTCCTCCGCATATATAAGGCAGCGGAGCATTATAATCTAGCAAAATTATAACCAGCATAGCGCTGAGTTATTAATTTGCCTATCGCCTTTACCCTTTTTAAGCTATGCATAGAGCAGGCTACGTCAATGTCGTAGCTTCACAGAGGAAAAATTCATTCCGGCGGAATAAATTGTGAAAAAGGTTTTTCGATATCGATTTAATTACGTAAAAATCCCGAACCTATTAACTGGTAACGGTGTTTTCACGAAATAGCACGTAAAGAAACGTAGCTGCGGCGAGAAAGAGAGAAAGGAGGAAAAAAAACGTTAAAACGTCCGAAAAAGGTCGTTAAATTGATTGAAAATAAGACCGGCGCGGCGGCGATACGATAAAAAAAAGGCGGGGAACCCTTTGCGCGTTCGCTATTTCGTGAACTATGTCAATCCATATCACACATCATTGACCCTTCGGGGTTGAAACCTTTGCGAAAGAATAGCGCGTTCATTTCCGCTATCTTAATGGCTTTTCGAAGCGACCCGAGTGGTTTTTGCGCGCAAGAAAAGAAGAAAAGCTCGGCAAAAGCATAAACCTCGAGCTTCCTACGAAATACGACGCAGTTAACGGTACATTAAGCTACACGGTATCCTAATTGCGGCGCACTTTCCATTTTACTCGTATATCGGAAAGATAGCGAGAAAGGTGCCTTTTCGTCGTTAAATTTCTTCAGCATTTTTGCCTCCTTTTTCTCTCTTCCACAAAAGTTGGTATTTTTTTCTACCCTTTAATGAACCTCGAATTGTGGTATTTTTCATTTTTTTGAGGCAAATGAAGGCTCGTGAAGTATAAACAATGCGAAGATGGAATTGGGTAAAAATCTGGGGGGGGGGGGATTTTCTGACTAATGTTATTTAAAAAAAAAATCTACCGACTCATGCTTTTTTTAAAAAAAAGATAAGTTTGTCCACAAGGTCGTACTAAAATCAAAAAACAAAAATTCGTATATACTTTTTTCGTGGTACCTTTTTGACCAACAAAAAAACCACAATTAGGCATGTTCTTTGATGGCCTCCTTTTTGTGAAAAAAATCGAAATTTTTTTTAAATTCCATTGAAGATTGCCACCAAGTCTCCTGATGAATGGGAAGGGCAATTTTTTTCCACTTCAAAATATTCAATTGTCTGAGATGGAAGAGAAAAGAAGAGAAGAGGGTTCATATCATCGTTTTGAGAATGAATTGTGCAAATTGGGTCTATCTATCTTCGCACGGAATGAACAACAAAATGTAAATCGTTCGTTCGAACCGCAACTTCGCAACCTGTCCAAGATAGCAGGGATGAAGAGCTAGCTAAATATGCTAAAAGTTTAAAACGAAAAGCTGAAAGTTGATCAAATTTAGGTAACAAACCGAAAGTCGAAAGTTCAAAAGTTTTAAAAATTGCAGGCTAAAAGCTAGTTGAAAGCTTTTTCTAGCAGATTTATTTTTTAGCTTTTGACTTGAAAATTTGAAACCGAAATCAACAATTTTTCAACCAAAAAATATTTTTGATTCTCAGAATAGTTTTAATTCTTAATTTCCTTTTCTCCAGATATTTTTCAACTCGAAAATTTTTTCATCTAGAATATAATTTTTACCAACTCCGAAATCTTTTCCTCCAATTTTTTTCAGGTATGAAAATTTTTCAACTCTAGAATTTTTTCCAAAAATACGCAGTTTTTATTTTTCAATTCTAGATTTTTTTTCAAAATTAAATCTTTCCTCAAATTTTTTTGCTCTTGAAATCTTTTCTTAAAAGTTCAATTTTTACAGCTTTTGATTTTTTTTCTCAAAATTCAATTTTTTTAGCTCAAATTATTTTTCAGCTCTAAAATTTTTAGAATAACTTTTTTTTTAATTTGGGTTGAAAAACATTTTAAGAAAATTAATGTAAGAAAAATTCGAGAGAACGTCAAGTTTTTAAAAATTTTAAGATCAAAGAATACTATTTTACAGTTGATAATTTAGATAAATATTAGTAAATGAGAAAATTTTAGCAAGAATGAAAATCGAAGAAATTGAAAAAAATCTTAGATCTAAAAAAATTTGAAATTTGAGAAAGAAAGTTACGTGGGGGAAAAAATTTATTGGAGTTGAAAAAAATAGATAATTATGAGAAAAAATTTGGAAAGCGGAAAAAATTAAAATTTTGAGAAAAAGGTACAGTTAATAGCTGAGATGATCAATGCAGTGGTGAAGGTAATAAAAGAATGACGAAAAAAAATGAACGAGATCGCACATGGTTCGGTCATATTATTGTTCATTCCGTGTGAGAATAGACAGACCCGTGTAAATTCATCAAGCCCGAGCGAAACGAGAGCCAAATTTTTTGAAGAAAAAGGCATCAAAAAGCAAAAATGCCCTCATTTCCTCATAAATATTTCTGTATTGAAAAGAGGGAGAAATTTTTACCTCATTATCCATTATTTGGTAGGTATGTACGTACTTAATATTTTTAATTACGTCTTAATTGAACAAAACAAGGCTTCTGCACGAGATTCCGATTAAAACTGATTTTATGGTTGATTCTTGTTCTAGACACAAAATAAATGAATTTCGGTTCTAGGACTTTTCTCGTTTTCCCAGGGCCCACCCCAATATTTCAAACGGGTGTACCGCCTAATCTATGGGTCGTGATGAAAAAATTTTCAAACAAAAGTTGTTCCTCAACACCTAATATACATTTTCTTTCTTCATCAAAATCCATTTTAAAGCAACTCCTGTCCCCCAAATTTGGAAAATATGTTTTTGAGAAAACTTTAAAATCACGTTTTCTTCATTTTCAACAAAAAATTTCGGAGATACAGCAAAATTCGTAACCACAAAAAGTATTCAGAATTAAATTTCCTTTCCAATGATCTATTTCATAACTATTTCACCCAAGTTTCTCCGACAGGGTTGACCCCTCCCCACCCCTTCCCCCTCCCTCTTATCTTGAAAGTTGGACCCACGAAAAAAAATGGAGATTTTTATTCTTCGATTTCTAATGTATGGTACATACAATTTCATTTATGACCGAGATTCATTTTGGAGCTACCGCGACCCTTGTCTCTCAATTTTGAATCACTCTCCTAAAAAAAATTTGACTGGTTTTTCTGCATTTGCAAATTGCTGCATAAGTACATAGGTACTTAGGTAGGTATGTATCAAGTAAAATCGAGAGATGAGAATTTTCACCCACAACAAATCAGATCGTTGGTAAACGATTTCGTCGAATTGAATCAAATTGGTCGAGAACAATTCACTTGAATCATCAAATGAATCGTGAGCAACTAATTCAAATTAAAAAGAATCATTCGCAAACGATTCTTTCAACTGTGAGTAGGTGATCAAATCGGTTGTAAATTATTCACTCAATTTAAGCAAATTACCTATTCATTTTATTTTATTCATATCTGGTGGAATCGTCCAAAAACCAGGAGATCTTCCCCCCTCCCTCCTGACGAAAAATTAGAAATTGAATTTCAAAGAACGAGTAGGTAATTTTAAAACAACTGGAAATTATGAAAAAAAATATTTTGGACTCAAAAATTCTGAAAAATTGTATGATTTTGGATACAAACTGCAAAAATTTTCAATTCTCTACAAACATAAATTTTTTAGAAAATTTGACTTTTGAGCCTAATTTGTTTTCTTTACGCCCGAGCAAAGAGAAGACTAAAATTTGAAAAATTTGTGATTTTCAGAAGTCAAAAAATCGAAGTCGAAAAAAACTCACCAAATAATCCAAAAAACAAAAATTTTCAACTTTCTAGAAAGATTATCCAAAAATATTTGAAAATATTCCTGTAATTTGAAAGATTCATCAATAAATTACCTCAATTTTTGATTTTATACTTCGTTTTTAAATAGTCTGTTGTTTGAAAAAATTCCATTACTTTGGAGTAAAAGTTTCGTATACTTTCGAAGTTTTTTTTTTTTTACGAAATTTGCTTTTTCGTGCCAGTTTGCAACATATATTAGTCGATTTTTTGAGAAATTACGAGCGGGGCGGACCCTCTTTCTGCTCCCTCTTCATTGTTTTGTCTCTGTAAAAACCAATGCATTTTACTCGAGTGCATCAAAGATCTTACTCTTAGTTTATTTATTCGAACCAAATCATCGAGTAAACAGAGTACACATTAACATCTACCATTTGATTAAACCTTCAATCGACTCACTGTTTACATTGGTCTGTTCTGCTGTCGACCCCCCGAATAATTTATCATCTCGCTGTAGGGATCAGTTTCGTGCACACGGATGCATCGAAAAATCATGCATCATTATCGAGCCTACGCCTTCGATTCTCAGATGACCCGAGGTTCTACTATAGTACCAAGTACCAACTACCAACGTCTTAAAATATTCACAATTGCTTCGGCAATACTTTGCCGTGTAGCAGTTTTTAAGAACGTGTTTCTTCGGATTTTTTTGTAGATTTTTTCTTTACGTGTTTCTTATATTCTTTCATCGCACAGCGTCAATTATATTTGTTATTGGCGTATAGTCTATTATTACGCGTCCCATGCCTCGGCCAGTTTAACGCCGCGTATATCAATCTGTTATTAAAGTTCGATTTTTTCAGCCTGCCTGCACTTTTGATGAATGACGGACGCGTGTTTAGGCGAATTTACCGAAGAAAAATTCAAACTATTGCGGTGTCTCAAGTTCTGACAGACATTGGAAGGAAACTGAAAAATTGGACATTTTCATTCAAATCCATTTTTAGGACAATTTTAAAAAAAAAGCACAAAAAGATTCTCGAAGTCGAAAGAGAAAAGGTGGAACGTGGGATACTAGATTCAAAATTTTTCTAAATCTTTTAGGTGATGTACCTATGTAGGTATCAAAGTAGTTACCTACCCATCAGAATTTGTTGGAAAATTTTTCAGAATTTTGAGTTTAGCTCCAGGTCCTTGAGACGATTTTGAGTATTTGATGAAATAACATTAAAACTGGTTTCGGGGAGTGAAAAAAATACTTTGCTCAGTAGTAAAAAAAAGTCCAACTTTAGTTACCCCCCCTCACTTCAGTGAGTAACCTTTTGAGTACAGGAAATGGATTCAGTGGTTTCAAAACTCCTTTTCTTAGGTAGTTTTTTTGATTATTCTTTTCCAAATTAAATTGATTTATGAATTTTTAAAACTATTTTCGAGGTGTCATTTTGTACTTAATACTCATCTATGTACTAATCTACAATTAGATATGGCTCACCTTCACTGAGGCTAAAAAAATTCAAAACATACTGAATACCTATTGATTTTGCCTCCAAAATTCCACGAAATAAAATGGCACAAACCATGTAAATTTTCACTCAACTGTTTTTGATTTTTTCAACTTTTTTTCGATTTTATATTTTTGTTGCTTTTTAAAATGTCTTCCAAATTATTAAATTGGAAGAAATGTGGAAAAACATGAAATTAAATTTTTAAAAAAAATTCAAAGTGGGGAAACATTTTTTTTATTTTTAATTTAAAAATATTATTATTGAAAAAATTTCAAAATTTTTGGAAACAATTTTTAAAAATTTCAAGATATGAAGCTGAAAAAATTTAAAAAAATCAAAGCTGGAAAAATTTTTAATGATAATTTTTCCAACTTTCCAGCTGCAGTTTTTATTAAATTTAAATTTTCTCAAAATTTTTCCAACTTTGTTTTTTTAAGCTCTTTAAAATTCTTTTCAACTTGAAATTTTTTTCGAATTGTGTTAGAAGTTTTTTTCAAATTTTTTTCAATTATGAAATCAAAAAAAAAGTTCAACTTCATATTTTTCAAAATTTCTTTCATCTCAATAACTGAAAACTTTTTTTTTTAATATGAAGTTGAAAAACTTTAAAAAATCAAAACTAAAAATATTTTGAGAAAAAATGAATTTTTGAAAAAAATTCTATTACCTGGACAAATTTTAAAATTGGAAACAAAATTTAAAAAAAATGTATGTACCTAGAATTACAGAGAAAAATTGAAAAGATTTAGAGTTGCAAAAATTTGAATTTAGAAATGAGAATAAATTTGAACTTCGAAAATTCGAAATCCCATTTGCGACAAAAATAATTGAATTTTTTTTCATGCTTCAAACGTTACTAATTTTTCTAAAATGTCAGAATTGCCCCAAGGCTCTACAAAATATGTGAAGTACAAAAATTTGAGCTGATCACGGATCAAGGATGAAGCTAAAGAACTGAAAAGGGGTATACACTCCATTTTTTACCTCATAAATTTATTGGAAGAGCTTTCGAAGATCAAAAGCCTCCAGAAAATTTACCAATTTTTTTATAGGAGGGGGGGTCATACCTACGAATAATCTCTTTTTTAGTGGGTTAAATCTTAAAAGTTGGGGCAACACCCTGAAAAATAAAAATTTTAAGCAAGTAATTTAATCCACAGCTTTTAAATATGCCCACAAATCATTGAATTTTCGATACATAGAAGCCAATGCCAATATCTCTGGAAGAGGAGAAGGCAATCGAAAATTTGAGTGGTGAATTTTTACATTCAGGATACAGCATTTTAGGACCTTGAAATTGACCCAAAAAATTGTTAATGCCTAAACCTAAATTTTGATTAAATTTTTCTACAAAAACCAAAAAAATTATGACACCACTGTGCTCCTAGCATTATCAATCGACGACTTCGAATATTAAATTCAAGAACAAATAAATATTAGACATGTCACATATGTCACTTGACATTATCACTCGGCAATAAAACCAGCAGCAATAAAAGCTCGACCTCGTAAAAATTTTAACCGACAACTTCATTCGGTGCAAAAAATCGACCATAAACGACCAGCAATTCCCTATTAATGATTTCTTCATTGATATGCTATAAAATTACCCCGCAATCATAAACGAATAAAACCAAACTTTTTTTTCACCAGGTCAAAATTTCATACAAGTGCACAACTTCGCACATCGTTCAATTATTCATCTCGCAAGTACGATATTTAATCACATTTACGACCCAAGTTTTTTCCTTTTTTCAATTTAGCCAAAATTCGAATAAAAAATTCCATTAGCGGCGATTTTTTCAGCGAAATCTGAAAAATAAATATAACTCGCGATAAAACGATATCGCCTCGTACAAAACGAAGGCGGGTTTTCCAATAAAAGTAAAGCAGAGTTGTTTTCCTTATCTCCGGGCGTTAAATTTACAGCCACCTAATACCCGCGCAAATGAACGATTTTCACGAAGTCCGAAAAAATTGAACTGCCTCCGTTAAAGAATTAAATCTGTTACGTGATCGGAATTCGCCAACACGACCGTCTAATATTTTAAGCGGCGCGTTCTTCCCGCAACATTATGGTTATTTATTTCGCCTCTGTGCGCGAAAAAAAAATTCCGCTGAGAAATGGTCGCCGTGGGATTTAGCCATCTTCTGTAATTTTTCTTCTCGCGTACCCCCGAAAACTTATTCGCGTCCGTGTTACACCCCCTCCCCCTTAGTTTTTCAGACGTGTAATCACGAAATCACGCAGCCGAGCGGTAATTTTCTGGACTGTGGCCAAAGGTCATCTTTCGAAACGAAAGGAAATTTAAATTTATACTCGAGTAATGGAATTATAAATAGAAAAATGGTAGTTGGTTGCGGTTTAATCATCGAGATTTACCTGGACGCGATGCGCGACTGCCAGCGAGGTACCATGTATTTTTATAATTATAGGGCTCCGGTACGTACCGCTGCGGTTCTCAAATTTTACTCCTTATCGTGATCTAACTGGTTTACATCTACTCGAAGATGCTTATACGTGGTCAACTTGTTACGCGTTTGTATGCAGAGTATCCATACTATAATGTACGCCTATGGAGTAGGTTTGGTTTTCTCACATTAGCCGCAGTTCTTCGCGCGTCATTGTATCATTTTTTGTTTCCAGGTTTTTAGGTGTATTTCGGCTTCGAGACTTGGTGTTTGGCCGGCCAGCACGATCGAAATGCGAAATTCAAACTTGTACTGCTAATCACTGTAATTATGCGAGGGGAACTCACATGTGTACTGCGTCTTAGCTCAATTCTTCGTTTAGCACGTAGGGAGGAAAGTAGAAATTTTGCTCGAAAGGAGAAATAAGGTACTTACATATGGAAAATTCTATCAAAAATTATAGGGAAGGCATTGATAAATTTCAAGACTCAATACAGATGAATTTGAAGCTTCATTTGTCACGATACATGGCAAAGATCAAGATGTGCACTTTTACTGGATCACCTCAATTTTTCAGATTTTTAGGAATCAATTTTCATATCGAAAAAACTGAGGGATTATTTGCAAAAATTATGAAGTATTTTGTCATTTTAAATGACTTTTTAGTTTTTTTTGTCATTTTAAGTGACTTTTGTTATTTTTAATGACCTTTTAGTTTTTGTCATGTTGAGTGACTTTTTGTCATTTTAAATTACCTTTTTGTCATTCTAAACGGTCTTTTAGGTTTTTTGTCATTTCAAGTGACTTTTCTATTATTTTAAATAACTGTTTCGTCATTTTAAATGTTTTTTTTTCATTTTTAATGACCTTTTATTTTTGTCATTTTAAATGACTTTTTTTAGGTTTTGTCATTTTATGTGACTTTTTGTCATTTTTACTTGACTTTTTCATTTTTTGTCATTTTAAATGACTTTTTGGGGTTTTGTCATTTTTAATGACCTTTATTCGTTTTTTGTCATTCTAAATGACCTTTTAGGGGGTTTGTGATTTCGAGTGACTTTTTTGTCATTTTAAATGACTGTTTCGTTATTTTAAATGTCTTTTTTGTCATTTGTAATTACGTTTTAGTTTTCGTCTTTTAAATGACCCTTTAGGTTTTTGTCATTTTAAATGACTTTTTTGTTATTTTGTCATTTTAAATTACTTCTTTTTTGTCATTTTAAATGACTTTTTTCGGTTTTTGTCATTTTGAATGACTTTTTTAAGTTTTTGTCATTTTAAGTGACTTATTGTCATTTTAAATGATTTTTTCGTTTTTTGTCATTCTAAATGACCTTTTAGGTTTTTTGTCATCTCAAGTGACTTTGTCATTTTTAATGACTTTTTAGTTTTTCGTTATTTTAAATGACTTTGGTTTTTTGTTATTTTAAATGACTTTTTTGTCATATTCGAGGATCAAGTAGATACGAGTGATGTTAGGATTTCAGGTAAGACGTCTCAGAGCAGAATTGAAATTAGGAAAAAACCTATTTCAAAATTGAGAAATTACACTTTAATTTTAAAGAATTATTCAATTCAATTTTTTTTTTTGAAATTTTCAATTTTTTCCTTCAACAAAATAATCTAAATAACAGATTTTATCAACGGTGGCATCTTAGTTTTTTTTTTCAGAGTGCTGTCAGCATTTTTCAGGTTTGATCCGGCTACAAAAAATCATTTGCGCGCTTGACGACCCCCCCCCCCCCCCCTCATGGAAAAAGTGATCGATTTTAACTATTTTATTTAAGTCAAGAGACATTATCAAATTATACTTCAACAGTAAATCATGCAGTTGTAACAACCTCTTTAAAACAAATTCCATCAATTCCAGTCTCAATATGAATTTTACTGGTTCAACGGTTTGAGTGGCACTATTTTGTCAAGCGAACAGGCAATGCTAATTAATAATTAGTACCTTTATTTTTAAAAAAAATGGAAACTTTTTCTGGTTGGTGTCAAGCTTTTCTCAAAGCGTTGCTACTGGAACCATGTGCTATCCTATATATGAAGGTTGCTACCTCTAGATTTCACAACTTCGAGAGCTCAAATCACAAAAGTAAAATTATATAGGTTTCAATTTCAATTTATCAAAACGAATTGAATTTTGATCTCTTGGAATAAAAAAAATTGAATGTTCTATCGATGATTTCTAAAATTCCAAGACCCACGTGAATTCTTCATATATTTTTTTTAATATAACACAAGTACATAATTAGTAGCGAATAAGAGAAAAAATAGAAAAGAAATTGAATATCAGCAAAAATTGAAAAATTTCAGCAGAAATCCTATATGTACTCGATTCTTTCCTTTTTTACTATAGAAGAAAAATAGATCAATTTTCAACAAGATTTTTGAGTTTTTTCTTTTCCACAGCTATATTTAGATACAAATAGTGTTTTTTCAATCCCCTCTTCTATTTAAATGACAATAAATCCCCTCCAAGATCTTCATACTTCATGCTATGCGAATACGATGACCTTAATCAAGCCATTTTTCCAACTGAATAGGTACCTACTTTCTCCTTTTTTTTATTTTTTCATTATGTAAATTTGACATGGACTTCCTAAAGTAAATTGCCAAAATAATTATAATTGGCACCCCCCCCCCCTCGTTCCACAAGATCGTTCGTAATATTTGCAGGCATTCACACTCGCAAGACAGGTGTTGAAAATTGAACAATTGAAGGAAACAATTGACAATGCGAATTCAAAGAACCCTCTACTTCTTATACCAAGTTGTGCACTTGAAAACTAAAATATATTTAGGAAGGGAACTAGGTGTGGAACCCATTTGACGACTGAAATGTTGAAAAAAATCATGAAAGGTAAGAACTTGGGTTTTCAAAAAATGTTTGCCCTGCTTCGATCGGGTTTAGCTAAAATTGTTCATTTTAACAAAATAATGGTTAGATATGGGGTTAAAAATTTCGCATAAAAAATTTTTCCTAAAGGAAAAAAACCTGTTCTTGAATTCTTATACCATTGCCAAAACTCTTTTTTTCAGCGATTATAATTCTCAACTTAATAGAGGGTCTATGGAAAATAGAGGGAGCAGTCTCCCCCCCCCCCCACCGACCACCATAGTATGGTTCAGTTCTATTTTTAGTGAGATAACTTCGTTTGAGAAGAAAATGTTTTAAAAATGTAGTCATTTTTTTGAAAATTTTCGTTTGGAGTAGAAAAAAATGAGAAAAAATGCACTGTAAATTGAAAAACTTGGAAAAAACTCAATTTCAACCCAAAATTTTGAATTTTCTGTTTCTTGAATAAACCAACTTCGAATGGTCCCTCAGGAAAGCATCTCTGCTCATTTTCATCATGTTCAAAAACGCTAAAGGAGGGCGAGAGGGGTACCTGTCCACGTAGCCCTATCGGCTATCACAACGTGGCAAAATCGATTTCTAAATCGAAAAATTTGGGAAAATATTGAAAAAAGTCCAAAAATGATTATCTTTTCAAAAAAAAAACTTACAGTAAAAATTGTACGTCGAGTAAACAAAACGAAAAGAATGCTAAAAAAATTTGAGAAAAATTACATTTTCAGTTGAGAAATTCAGAATACAATAGGATTTTGATACTTTTACTTTCCAGCCTTTTAAATTCGTACCTTTGAATCCCCTACAGATATTTCTGAAACCTATTTTTACCCTCATTGCTCTGCAAAATATAAAAATTTGATCTATTCAACGAAAAAAGCTGAAATTTGGTATATACCCTATTTTCGACTTCCCGAATCGATTGAAAGCGGTTTAGAGATATTTCGGAACCACTAAAAAATTAGGAATTCTCCAGCGCTGGAGAAGAGCCCATAAAAATGGTCCATATGCATCTATAATCGCGGTTACCCATACTGGTGACCTATTTGATCGATCAAAGTACAATTTTCCAAAATTCGTAATTTTGAGTTCAAATCCACACAGTTGGGGAGCAGAGGCGTCGTCAAGGGGGGCCCGGGTGGGCCAGCCCCCCCCAAAAAAAATCCTGGCCCCCGCTTGGCCCCCTTTAAAACTTATGTTGTATTTATAAATTTACATTACACTTACATCAGATAGGATTTTCAAAGCATTAAAACATGAAAAAATGTCTATTTAGGGCATTAAAAATCCAATTTTTTCAAAGTTTCGCCCTCGCTTCGCTCGGGCATGAATAAAATTACAATTCTATGATCTAAAACGAAAGAGCAGAAGAAGGCTCCCTTTTTATCCCCTCCCCTCCCCTTTTTTAGCAGGTGAAAAAAGTCAGTCCCCCCTCCCCTCCATCTTTTCCATTTCGAAAAAGCAAAAAAAGTTGTCCAACACACGGCCCCTTTTGTGCCCCCCCCCCAATTTTCGATTCTGACGACGCCACTGTTGGGGAGCAAATTTTTCTGGGAAAAATTTAAAAATACGTCGAGAGTATACACCCCGAGGTAAAAATCTAAAAG
Source organism: Pseudococcus viburni (assembly GCA_033439095.1). Lineage (NCBI taxonomy): Eukaryota > Metazoa > Arthropoda > Insecta > Hemiptera > Pseudococcidae > Pseudococcus > Pseudococcus viburni. Next base: position 481,364 of record JAVBJF010000019.1, on the reverse strand, counting down.
TTGGTAGATACCTTATTTTCGACTTCCTATCACGAGTAATCACCGATTATCGGTGGTCAAGTTCATTTGGACCATTTTTATGAGCTCTTCTCCAGCGCTGGAAACATCCAAAATTTTCTGGTGGCTCCGAAACGCCTCTAAACCGCTTTCAATCGATTTGGGAGATCAAAAATAGGATATATACCAAAAATTTCAGCTTTTTTCGTTGATTAGATCAAATTTTTATACTCTGCAGGGCGATGAGGTGATTTTGAAATTTCAAAAATTCGCCAAAATTCGAGAAATGAACCTCAGCACCTGAAATTTTGGATATGGGGTCCTATTATGATGTACTTTTGATTTTTTTTGTTTGAGCTCAAAATTTTACTTTGAGTTGGGATACTTCCCTTATTAATGAAATCGTAGCAATAAATTCAATAGACAAAGGCAATTCTAAACCTACAATCCAAAAAGAAATAAAAACAATAACTCGAAAAATCGATCAAACCACCCAGAAACCAATATCACATTACACAATTGGCGGCAGTATGGACACAGTGGACACATCAATCAACTCACTCATCACCTGAGGCCAACACCCATTACTCGATTACCTCTTCAAAGTCTCTACACCTTTCGATCGTCTTCTAATACCTTATAATTAAAACCTCGAATATAGATCGCAGCAGGATCCACACTATACCCAAGAACCCAACCCAAGTAACCCATACCGTACAATACTAATCTTCTAATGGAATTCACCACCCCGACCACTCCGCCGAAAAGGGAAGAAGACGCGACGCACATCAAAAAGGTATAATATCGTCGCGGCATCCTTAAAAAATTTCTTTTTTTTCGGCGTGAAATTAAATGAAGCCATCAAGAAAATATACGAGGTCGTTATAGTATACATAAGCATCGAGAGCGAGAAAGAGGAAAACAATACTCGATAGCGATATGGAGCAAGAGAGAGGAAAAATTTGTTGACACAAGTATAAATGAAGCGTTATCATGCGACTCGACGTGATTGATGACACAGTCTTAGGAGCTGCAGGGCGTTTCGGAACCATTTTTGAACCCTCTCTTATTGGCGGTTGCTATAGAAACCCGGATTCCAGCCGCGTGGAATAACATCTATCCACAGTGCCGGGTATATACAACAACTAGAACGACGACTATAGAAGCATTGTAAATCCTATAGACGCGGATAGGGATTACATATATAGATATTCGTTATACGTACTACAACGAGCTATATAGAGCTTCTTGTCGTGCTCGTGATGCTCGTTTCTATGTACACGAGCTTGCGATATTTACTTTTTCCACTGTTATTTTTTTTTCCACCAGAAGAGAAAAGGAAAAGCACGATTTCCCTTTTGGAAATTTTCTCCTCGCCGACTTCCGTGTACATTGTTTAGGTGTGGTTTTATTGACTTGTATAAATCTACTCGGGTGCCGGACCGACCGGAATACGCACAAAGGGTAGCCACGAACGTTTTCTATAGTAATTTACCCCCCTTCTGCTACCATTCTGTCCAGACATACTATATATACAATTACTTTCCTATATATATAACTACGTGGAGCTAATGAAAATCAAAATCCCGCCAAAATTACGTCCATTGAACTCTACGATTCGGAGTACGACGCGACGTTCGACATCGACGCAGCCATTAGTATGCGTTCGGCGTAAAAACAACTCGAAAAAGTGAAACCCCTCTGTATACACGCCAGCTCGTAAATTTAGCACCACCGTGTGTACTGCGTATAGAGAGTTAAAGATACCAGAACCCATTAAATCTATATTTATGACGCGATACGTATCCATAGAATGTGAGGCTGTGCTGCATGCTGGCGTCATCGATTCTCCCTGTTTTCTGCCGCAGTTACCGAACAGCACGCATACGTAGCATTGGAATGATATAAGATTAGGTATAAGTAGGTAGGTAATAGGTATTCAGGCCCATAGTCAGAATGTTTTGGAGGGGAGGGGCAAATGGTATCTCAGGTGGGGAAATAGAAAATGAGTCAAAATAATTTACCCCCCCCCCCCCATAATTTCATCTCTCAACCTACAAAAATTTTGTTTTATCAAATTCAACTCACTCAAACTCTTAGAAATCAAAGCAGCATTTTCTTGATCATTTGAAAAAAATTTTGATGAAAATTTTCAAAAAAATTTAGATGGAAATTCTACTACAAATTTTTTTTTTAAATAATTTAAATTTATTTTAGAGATGAAAAATTTTGTGATTCAGTTTTTAAGCCACTGACTGAACAATGTTTTTTCTTTAATGACAAAACGTTCGAGCTCTTCTGACTCCTACTTTCGTTCTTCTCCGAGCAAGTAGGAGAGAGAGCTCGAAAAATTTTTGGAATGTCTCGTTACTCAAAGTGAACTATTTCATCAATTTTCGTCAAAATTCATGATTTTTTCTTAAAATCAACCCTAATTCAATTTTTTGCTTTGAAGAACCGACCGAATAGCACTTTCTGAACAATTTTCCAACTTTTGACTCTCGAGAGTTATTAAAGTGCCAAAAGTTCAGAATAATTTATGAAAATTAATGATTCCTTGTCAATATTTCCAAAAACGCTGACGTTTAAAATGAGATTTTAACAAACTTTGTATTTTAAAGAGAAAATTTATCAGAATTAAAGAATCTAAAGTAGAATTTTCAAAATTTCTGACTTCTTGAATGGAAATTGATTGTGATTGAAATTCAGAGCGTATGGAATCAGATGGCCAAATAGAAGGATGCTACAGAGGCAGCATTTCCATATTTTGGCTTTTCACAAAACACCGGCATTAAAACGGGGATTTTGAGAAATTTCTTCGGGGGGGGGGCAAATGACGGCTACGGACCTGTGATATTTCTTGTTTGAAACTTAGTACACTAACGAGAGAGGTATCTCAACTCAAAGTGAAATTTTGAGTCGAAATAAAAATAAATCGAAAGTGCATCATAAAAGAATGTCATATCCGGAATTTCAAAAGCTGAAGTTCATTTTTCGAATTTTGGTGAATTTTTGAAATTTCACATTTACCAAAAATTCGATCTGTGGTAATCAACAAAGAAAGCTGAAATTTGATATATGCCCTATTTTCAACCTCCCAAATCGACTGGAGGTGGTTTCGAGACGGTTTGGAGCCTCCAAAATTTTTTGGAATTTTTCAGCACTGGAGAAAAGCTCATAAAAATGGGCCATATGACCTTCAGCACCTACAACTGCGGATTATCCATATTGGTGAACTATTTAATCAATTAAAGCGTATAAATTTTCAAAATTCATAACTTCGTGGTTCAAATACAAAATTTTTTGGATGCTCCGAAACGTCTCGAAATCACTTCGAATTGATTATGGGCGTCGAGATTATGGCATCTGCCAATTTTTTAGCTTTTTATTTCAATGCCTACGCTACCAGCGTATTTTCAAATTTTTTTCTAGGGAAATTTTCTGCCAAAAAATTTGGGTTTGCACTGGAAGTTACGAATTTTGAAAAATTGCGCTTTAATCGATCAAATATCGATCAAATAGGTCACCAATATGAATATCTGATTTGCGATTACAGGTGTAGAAGTTTATATGGACCATTTTTATGAGCTTTTCTCCAGTGGTGGGAAATTCCAAAATTTTCTAGAGGTTCCGAAATATCTTGAAATCACTTCTAATTGATTTGGGAGATCAAAAATTAGGGTATATACCAAATTTCAGCTTTTTTCGTTGATTAAATCAAATTCTTATGTTTTGCAGGGCGATAATGGTACCTATAATTTTGATACCATAATTAAAAAATTCTCCAGAATTAAAAAAATGAACTTTCAGCCCCTGAAATTCTGGATGTGGGGTTCTCTTATGATGTACTTTCGATTTATTATCGTTTCGGCTCAAAATTTTACTTCTAGTTGGGATACCTCCCTTGTAAAGTGGAGCCTGGAGTGAGAAAAAAAAAATATTAAATTTTGATGGAAATTGGTGAGGAATGACTTGATTCAAGTGGGGACTTCTTAGAGAAATTTTGAGCATTTAGCACGAAGGAGGCGAATCTAAGGAGGCCTCAAAATAAAGGTTGTTTTTGAAATAAAAAATGTTTTTTTACCACTTTTGGGTAGTGCCACTTACTGGAAACTTCGGTTATCCATTAAAAGATTGTTATTTGTTCCTACACCTCTCTGAACTACTGACCTCAAAACTGGATACCACTTTTATCCCTCTCTCAGGGAGTTGAAAAGTTGCAGATCATGAATTTAAGGAAATTTTGATTTTTATAATATCAAATTCAAATCGTTCATTCAAACATCTCAAAATCAAATTAAAAAATTTTTTGGTTACCTGAAATAATTTTTGGTGAAATTTTTCAAAAAAATTTCATTTCAGTACAGTCAACTCTATTTTTTGATTCAAATATGCAATTTTGAAAAAATTTCAGTTGGCAGCACTACTACTTAAATTTTCAAAAAATCTATTAAAATCTATTTTAACGATCAAAAAATTAAAAATTGATTGGCTCACTTTTCAAATCACCGAATGAACAACTCGAATTTTATGATCGATCGTAAATCAAAATGCAGTCGGCGACACTGCGATGAAAATTTTTTGAAAAATTTCATCAAAAATTGATGACTATAATTTCGAAAGGAAAAGAGTGAAGGGTCAAAAATGTTTGCAGAATTTTTTTACATCTAAGAAGGGGGGGGGAATAAAAATCGGAGTTGGGGCCAATTTCACCTCTTATCCAGACACACTTTGGTGAAATTCTGTCTTTTTGAGGTGATTTCTCATACTGATCGTTCAGTAAAAAATTACCGATTTCTCAGCCCATCGATTCAAAAAGATTTGAATTTTTTAATAAAAATAAAAATTTAAGGTGTCTAATGGATCTGAAAAATGAAAATTTATGCTATTTTATGGATTTTTCTCGCCATTTTCATACAATTTTTTTGCTTCAAATTTGCCTAAAAAAGGAGCCCTCTTTTATCATTTAATTTAAAAATTCAAAAATTCAAAAAAGAGCAAAATGTTGAAAATTCTTACTTTTTTACAGCAAAATTATCAAAATTTTCGCTAATTTCTGGTTTTTCTTGTTTTTCTCGCTAGTAGACGCAGTATGAAAATTCTTAAAATTCACGATCTGCAGAAAAAGTGGTAGATATCCAATTTCAAGGTCAATGGTTGGGTTAAGTGCAGAAACTCGAATCGCAGATTTTTAGGGGAAGACCGAGGTTCCCAGTGGGTAATACTAGCCAAAAGTGGTAAAAAAACTGCGCATTTTCCAAAAATGATCTTACTTTCAGCCCTCCCCCTAGCTCCATCCTCCTTTAGGCTGAGGGACTCAAGATTTTTTTGAGGAAATCCCTCATTTAAAGTGAACTACTTCACCAATTCTTTTCAAAATCCAAGATTTTTTTGCTTCATCCTATTGTACCTATAGGTACCTACACTTGAGAGCTTTATTTACGTACCATTGATCAAAAGCTATACACACGAACGTGTAAAATGTAAATCAACCAGCCGAATTAAGAAAAAGGTTTTAATTATTCCAATTATCACGCCCTTTTACAGCATTAGCTGGTCCTTTCATCATACCAATCCCAATTCTAATGGTAATCCTGTTTACTTATCACACGACAACCCAATCCTCTCCGCCTTATTTGGTAAACCTACTGCAGGAATCAGATTATGCAGCTGGTCATACATTTAGGTAGATGGAATACCTTGGACCCAGCACTCTCCTTTTGCATCCATAAATTTGTCGCGTAGTATTTTTTTTTTATAAGACCAAGAATACATCTTTCGTTCGATTCACTCTCGATAATTTATTCGTCTGCTTTTTCTGAACAAAGCTGGCCAGCAAGTTTAAGTGGACTTTCGTGTTAGTTCTTATCGTCCGAAAAAAAATACCAGATTAGTACTCCCACTCCAAATACATCACTTGAGTATAATTGAGGGGCTTAGTTCCAAAACTCACTTTTGCCAAAAAAAATCGATGTCGTTTTTTTTGCAGATTTCGATTCAGTAAGAAAAACTGAACCAGAATCCGCAAAAAAAACGACATCGATTTTTTTTGGCAAAAGTGAGTTTTGGAACTAAGCCCCTCAATTTATGATCGTCTGGAAACCTTTATCCATTTGAAACCAACATAGCAAAATAAAAAACGAATTAAATTCCAAAATAAAGGTGGCATTTTGAATTTCCTTTCCAAATGTGTAACACGTGGCGAATGTGATAACATATGAAGAGGGAGAAGTGGGAAATCAATGTAAAGATAATTCGATGAGTGTATTATACGTAAACATACATTATTTATACAAAATTCGGCCTCGTAAATTGATAAAGCCAGCAAATTATTGTATATGAATGGGTGACATATGTTTTTACCCCGAAAAAAGAACACATGTGTATACCTATCGTTTTTTTTTTTACTGGGGAATAGGCCTGGGTACTTCCGTTTTAGATGAGTCGTGTATTTTTTTTTTGTTTCAGTAATATCACGTACCTATTTATAATATTACCAAATATGACTCCTTGGTGTCTTTTTCCGGCCATGCACCAGTTTCCCTTACCCTCGTCAATACTTACTCATCATAGTGAGTCATTGTACCGTCAACAGCAAATAAATATTAGATACGAATATCTTTTGATAATAATTGATTCATAAGCTCGTGACACCCATTTCCATTTGTCAACATTTTTTATAATATGTGATCTCCATAAATGAGACGTTTTCTTTCGGCGAAGTCATGAAAAATGACATATTAATAGGTTATGAGAGAGACTGGACTAAGGGGAGGATTAAAAAACCATACACAGATATCTACTCATAAAAATTAGAATTACAAATTTAAAAAAAAAACGAAGTGAAGTTTTGAAAAATCTGATAATAAGCTTGTATAATTTCTTGAAAATTTAGAAAAAATTCATGATATCCATATCAATATCTATTTTTTAATTTTCGTAGAATAAGCCATTAGTAATAAAAATGTCATAAAATACATTTTGAAGTTTTTTTTTTTTAAATCACAAAATGTGTAGTTCACATAATAACAAAAAAGCTTACTTTTCTGTAGGAGACATGAACATAAATTTGAATACTTACCAAATGTTAGTACTGTTTTTCTGAAATTTATTTGTTGGTTAAATTTTGTCAAGATTTCGTACATTTCGCAATTTTTTCAGAAATTTGGACTTTTTTAGTTCTTTTGTATGTACTACCAAGTACCCACTTCAGAATTGCAACATAGGAGAAAATCAATGAAATTTTTTTACTCGAAACAAATCAGTGAGAAAAATTACTGGAAAATCAGTAAAAATTCACTGAAAAATCAGTGAAATTTATGAAATTTGCTGAAAAATCTGTGAATTTTGATGATTTTTCTTGTGCGGCAATTCTGACTATTTATCAGTGAATTTTCACTGATTCAGAATGAGAGAGTACGAACTCTGAAATCAATTGGAGAGGCAGAGAGGTAGGTTGATATGAATTGCAGAAATGCATTTTTATTCAGAAAAATAACCCATGTTCAACTCAAAAAAGTAGCAAAAGTTTTGACCTCTTTCAAATTTGAAAAATTTAGTCTATAGAGTCGAAAAAATTGGGAAAATTATGTATTTCCATTTAAGTATTAAAAAGGCAATTTCGTATGCACCATGGAAGGGTCTATACTGAATTCAGGAGATGAGAAATCATTCAAAAATTTTTGAAGGAAAAATCTTGAATATTCATGCCATGCTTACACTACACCATGTCACAAAACATTATTTCAAAAATACATTTATAGAGAAAATTTGAAAAATGTGAAAAACAATCTTTTTGTAAATAAAACGCCATAAAATTAAAAGGACGTTTCTCGATTTTTCCCTCCCTCTCCCCACCCATTGATCCCAACTTCAGTTCTTCTCTAATTTTTATGATAAAATTTATTTAATCAAAGAATTTCAGTAAAAAAATCAGGTCAATCTTTTCAATTCTTTCAAAATAGAAAATTCAAACATAAAATTCGTATTTTTCATATTTTTAAAGTACTTATAAAACGAGAGGGGATGCACGGGAAATATAAACCCCCTCCAATCTAAAATGGGTTTTTAAAAAGTAAGTACGACATTTCAAAATTTTTTAAAGCCCTCATTTACCAAAAATATTTTGTATTCTCCCTGAATAATAATAAAAACAAAATGATATACTTAGATAAGATATTTCATCTTCCCCCACGTGATTCACTGTATTTTTATGAAGCAAATTTTCACAAAAGTGATAGTAAAACTCAAATCTGAATTTTATCAATGATTCTGATTCAACGCTCGTTTTAATCATGAAATTTATAATTTTTTTATCTTTCTGGCATTTCAACAAAAATGTTACTCAGTAATTTCATTGATTTTGAAATCATTTCCAAGTCGCAGTAGTATGACTTTTTCGTAAGATAAAAATTTGAAAACCAAAACGGATATTTTTTGAATCGAGAACATAAAAAATTAAAATTTTTGAAATTTTATCGATTTACAATGCAATTTTTTTCCAATTTTTAGACTCAAAATTGAAATGTTTGCGAATTTTTGATTTAAAAAGACTTTTGCATTTACAAATTTTTCAGATTGGAACTAGTTATTTTGGCTAAAAATATGATTTTTAAAGTAACAAAGTCGCTGACCCAACCCAAAGGAAAAGAGATATAATGGATTTTTGAATTTATCGAACATTTCAGCAATTTTGTTTGCTGGCTCTAGGCTAAGCTCTTAAAGAAGTTGAATAAACATAATAATTTTTTTCGAAAATAGGAGTTTTGGATTTACCCCCCACCTCACCCCTCCACATCTTAAAACCGTAGGTAACCATATTAGGATCCAAAATTGGAATTAAAATTTCTGAAAATCTCAATATTTACGAGGCTCAAAAGAATTTCTTCCTTTCATATGAGTACTCTCTCAATTATAAATCCGTGAAAATGATCGAAAATCACTATGAAACAGTCAGAATTGCAGCACAAATAAGTGAGAAAAATCATTGGAAAATCAGTGAATATTCACTGAAAGATCAGTGAAATTTATGAAATTAGCTGAAAAATCAGAGAAAATCTTTGAAAAATCAGTGAAAATTGTTGAAAAATCAGTGAGAATTGTTGAAAAATTAGTGAAAATTTTTGAAAAATCAGTGAAATTTTTTGAAAAATCAGTGAAATTTTTTGAAAAATCAGCGAAAATTCTCTGAAAATCAGTGAATTTTGCTGATTTTTCCTGTGCTGCAATTGTGACTATTTATCAGTGACTTTTCACTGATTCAGAATGAGAGAGAATGATAACAACTGTAGATCTATGTATTTACAGTGCACACACCCAATTACAATACTTTTACTCAAGGTTTAGTTTCCCCATCATTTACGATTGAAAATTTGAATATTCAAACTATACCTAAGCCCTTTTTTTTCAAATAGAATAGAAAATTGAGGGATAAAGAAGTCACCAACCCATAATCTCGGTGAAAAAAAAAAATCAAAAACTAACGATCCTAAAAAACCAAACAATTTCCACCACGTACGACCTCAGCAGGTAAACCGTATCAATTCACTGCCCAGCCATAACCATTTTCAAAAGATGGTTAAGAAAATAAAGGGCCACCCCTATAATCTCCTTATAGGTGGCAGGAAGCTCGTTAATCTCGGATGTGTGACCAAACAAACGTAACATAATAACTCTCTAGTCCGACCAAACATACAGCAAAACCAGTCCAACGTGACGGGGTTGCGTTCGTACTTATTTGTATACAGATAAGAGCAGGTATGTAAAGAAAAAAATGGGTAAAAAAAAGTACATCGGAGGGGAGAATTTACATAGGAAAATTTCATACATAATTCAAAATAGAGTAAAAAATATTATTCCAACCTCCGCGTTCATGAGAAATAGCAACACCGTAATAAAGATGTCTCCGAATAACGAACGAGGTTGACAGAATTTTAATTAAAAAGTAACACAGCTACGCGAGACGGGAGGGACGGAGGTATTTTTATGGTTCTCGTCGTGACAGTTATTTTCGAGAGGGTTCGCCCTTGTATTATTTGTATAAAAAGCCCCGGCCGCGGAATGCCGAACGGGGGATCCAATTAAAAATGACTTTTAAGGTAGTGAAACGGCCGTAAAAAAGATTTAATGTTGTTCAAAAACGAATTTATTTAAAAGATTTTCATGTGTGATTTTCAAAGGTTTAACTATCTTGTTAAGCAGCCTGTTAGCAGTTGTATGACAACGGTCTACGCGTTCGTTATTTATTTACACTTACGCATTTCCAACCTGCCCCCTACTCGGTTCCCGAGCCTGATCTATACCTGATGCTTGGTTCAAAGATGCTCGTCGGCGAAAACAAACGTGTCAATTAAATCTGATATAATTCCGAATCGATCCGCAATTTTTATTTCGTAGATATACCGAAACTAAACTTGGTGTTTTTTGAGATGCCAGAAGATATTTTTTTTGTTTTTCCTCAATAATGTCTCATCGAAACTACTTCTGCAATCTTATAAGGGAAAAAATGTGATTTCAAATCCCCACTTTGCACATTTTTGGGAATAAACTGTCAAATTTCTATATGATACCATAAGAATCTACTTATTATCGTCTTATCCTAGTTAAAGAATTTTGAAAACTTGACTGCATTTTACCATTTTTCTCAACTAAATATTTTTTTAAAGGAAATCCGTTTCTGGAAGAAACTTCACCAGCATTCTTCAAAGAAAATATAATCATCAAGAATTTCTCATCGTAAACAAATATCTGATATTATCACATAATTTTTCACCCGCTAGATCTGAAATGCAACAAAATCCATTTTTAATACGTTTTACATCAAAATATTCGGAGACAGCTGTTCATTTCAAATCCAAAAGTTTCTCACGTTACAAAATTATGTTGTCATCGTCATAATTATAACGACATAATTATCAGAAAATTAAGGATTGGATTAAAGATTACTGAAAAAAAAACGAAGTGGGGGGAGGCTTTGTATACATTTCTAAACGTAATGTAAGATTTAGAAGTGTTGAACATCAAATTATGACTAAAACTGAAGGAAATTAGGTACCAAGTTGTCCACCAGGTAAGTATGAAAAATGAAAATTCTTGCTGTTTTCTGGATTTTTCTGGATACTTTTATACCTTACCATTTTTCTTGCTTCAAATTTTTCCAAAAATAACTCTCCTTTAGATCCTTCGATTTGAAAATTTAAAGAGCAAATTTTGAAAATTCTTGCTTTTTACAGTAAAATTGTTAAAATTCTGGCTTTTTTCTGGGTTTCTTGCTACCAAGGCAAAATTCTGGCTGATTTTTGATTTTTCATGTTTTTCTTGCTAGTAAACACCTTAGATTTACCTAAGGATTTGTGAAGTTTCGAACCATTAGAACCTTGGAAATTGGTAGCAAAAAAGTTATGACCCCCTTCCTTTCTCCTTCCAAGTTATTCATACAGATCACTCATGAACTTAAAAGTGTGAGACCCTCAAAAGTTAAATTCATCAAAACTTTCACTAGTTAACATTTCAAATTTAGTATTTTTGAAGTTATTTGACCATTTTGAATTGAGACACCATAAATCACAATTTTTACAGTCGAGGGTCATAAATAATGAAAATCTTGGATTCTCACAATTTTCAAAATATTTAAATGAACTTCATTAGATTTTTTGAGCTAAATAAAGACTTTTCTCAACAAGCTGCAATATTGGTTATCTTTTTCGAAATCTACCCTCTTCCCTCTCGCCAGTAAAAATGTTTCATTGGGTCAAAAAACACTTTTGGAAAGGAAAAAACAAAGATGGCATTTTTGAGAAGCCCTTTGAGGATGGAAAATTGTCCGAATCAAAGACTTTTTTCCGGCTTAAATGCAATTTTCCTCCATCATACTCTCTGCTCATTCTGAATCAGTGAAAAGTCACTGATAAATAGTCAGAATTGCAGCACAGGAAAAATCAGCAAAATTCACTGATTTTCAATGACTTTTCGCTGATTTTACAAAAAAATTTCACTGATTTTTCAGCAAATTTCATAAATTTCACTGACTTTTCACGGATTTTCCAGTGATTTTTCTCACTGATTTGTTTTCAGTAAAAAAAAATCACTGATTTATAATTGAGAGAGTAGGTACTCAAGAGTCCAAAATTTTTCAGATTTTCGAGGAAAAAATAATCATTTTTGCAAAATTTTCAACTGGGACTTGAAACATTTCCCATGAAAAATGTAATTTTGCCATGGAATTAGTTGCTCCCCTTGCCCCCTCGCTCAGTTCTTCAACGCCGAAGAAAAACATCATTTATTCAAATTTTCTTTTAATAAATGGCCAAAAAATATGTACACATTTTCCTCTAACTTTCGTTTTCCAATCCCATTTTTCCATCTAAAAATATCATTTTGACATTTGAAGAAAATGGAGGAAACAAATTGTACCCTTTTCCCTGCTCCGTTCAATACAGCTTGATCGATAAAATTTTCCAAATTCTTTAAATCCAACAAAATTGAGTTTTCCAGCATTTTTTGAGTTAAATCATATTTTTACTTACTTACAAGAAAAACATTGATGTTTATTTAATTTTTTCCCAGATTTTTTATTTCTTCCTGAAATTTTAGCTAAATAAAGTCACAGAAATCGATCGCTAATCCACCTAATAAGAATTATTATTTATTGCTAAAAGTAATTTCTATAATGATTTTGGAGCATAGACTATCGCATTAAAATTTATCGGTTTTCCTGTGAAATTTATTAATGGCTCAGCCTCTTGATGTCGTATAGGGCTTTAACCTACTTTTGGAACGATTTAGACTCTAAAATAACCCCTTGCCTGAATTTGGGCGAAATCGCAACAAATTTTTTTTCACCTCCCCATAAAAATAACGATGGGGACGCCTCTCCACGGGGAGCCACCACCGGTTGAGGCGATGTATTTTCATCAAATTTTCTAGACATCGTACAGAGCATTTCATAGGTACAAAAATTAGACTTTTTTCGAGCACTTTTTTCATTCTATTTTTCCGAAAAAATTCGGAACCTCCATTTTTCAAAACGCCACTACTCCATACGTATGTACCTACCTATTCAAGTCACAGAAATGGTTGACAGCTCGTTTTGCAGGGAATTTTATGTAGGATAAAATATCTGCAAAGTATTTTTTCATAAAACTGCAAGTGTAATTTTGAATTTTTGAAATAGGTTTTTTCCAAATTTCAATTCTGCTCTGAGACTTCTTACCTGAAATCCCAACATCGCATCGTATCCACTTCATCCTCAAATACGACAAAAAGTCATTAAAATTGGCAAAAAAAATTAAAAAGGTCACTTGAAATGACAAAAAGTTCACTTGAAATGACAAAAAGGTCACTTGAAATGACAAAAAGGTCACTTGGAATGACAAAAAGGTCACTTAAAATGACAAAAAGGTCACTTGAAATGACAAAAAGGTCACTTGAAATGACAAAAAGGTCGTTTGAAATGATAAAAAGTAGGTAAAATGACAAAAAAAGACATTCAAAATGACAAAAAGGACATTTAAAATGTCAAAAAGGTCATTTAAAATGACTAAAAACCTAAAAGTTATTGAAAATGACTAAAAAATCTAAAACGTCATTTAAAATGAGAAAAAGATCACTTGAAATGACAATAAGGTCATTTGAAATGACAACAAAAACGACATTCAAAATGACAAAAAGTCCATTCAAAATGACAAAAAGGACATAAAATGACTAAAAGTCATCTAAAATGACTAAAAACTAAAAAGTCATTTAAAATGACAAAAAGGTCACTTTAAATGACAAAAAAGACATTCAAAATATCAAAAAGGACATTCAAAATGACAAAAAGGGCATTCAAAATGACAAAAGGGGCATTCAAAATGACAAAAAAGACATTTAAAATGTCAAAAAAGTCATTTAAAATGACTAAAAACCTAAAAAGTCATTCAAAATGACTTAAAATCTAAAAAGTCATTTAAAATGACAAAAAGGTCACTTGAAATTATGATAAAGTCATTTGAAATGACAACAAGGTCAATTAAAATGACAAAAAAGACATTCAAAATAACAAAAAGGACATTCAAAATGACAAAAACGTCATTTAAAATGACAAAAACGCCATTTAAAATGACTAAAAACCTAAAAAAGTCATCAAAATGACTAAAAATCTAAAAAATCATTTAAAATAACAAAAAGAGCGAATTTTATTAACTGGTTTCAGCAATTTTCCTCACTCGTTTTCTCATTGCGCTACGACTACTTTTGACTATGTACAATTGGATTTATCTGCGACTTTCACTGATTTTAAAATAAGAGAGCTCCTTATTCATTCTTTTTTTTAAAAAAATCGCAATAAAACTATTTTGTATAAACACCTTTTACAAATGTTCAAACTTCAAAGCACAAAGACCAATATATTTTTTTATGGGACAATAATAGCACATCAACACGACTCCTGACCCCCTCCTCTCTCAAGAAATCAAGATACGTTATAAAAAAAAGATTATCGAACAATTCAGCTTGTAACGTCGCTAATATCTCAAATCATGCTCTTACAATAGCCCAACCGCTAAAAAATTATTGCAAGGGGTGTCCATAATAATTACCCAGTTTACCCTTTCGGAGCACATACCTACGAAATGACATATCAAAATCCACCATCTTCCATACCGACTCGCAGATCTCACCGAAGACATTTTTCGATATCTGAACCCAACATAGCGCCATTATTTACCATAATGTCTGATGGTAAAATCAAGCAATAAATCAGAAATCGCACGTCAAAGAGTCCATTTTAGGACGTGTTAAACTGGCCCTAAATCTAGCAAGAACAATCGCTGTCGCGTACGAATGGTTACACAAGTTATCCTTTACGAACTCGGAGGCCGTAACGAGTAAATAAAGACGTATAGCGGCAGAATCCCCGGCTACATGCTTTCATAATCGAAAATTACGAGCGCAACTTTACAACCGCACCGTCGTTCTGTTTCCAGGTAACTTCTTTTTAAATTATCGTTTTAGAATCTCGCTTCTTGCACCCGGACCCGGGCGTAGGTAGGTATTTTTTTTCTCCTTCGGTATATTTATGCGTAAAAAATTCTTATACCTCGGTCACGGACCACTACAGCCTTTGTTCGTCCATGACGCAAGATAATGGCGGCGAAAATGTTATCCGAGATTTATGGCAACTCGCCCCATGTCACCGGTTCGGATTAAGTTCTCACTTTTGTACGGATGGAAAAAATTTACCAGGAATAAATTACACTGTGGTGGTATACGAATCGTCATGTGTGAAGGATATTATAAACAAGGTTCGTACGTACGAGAAAGAGCACGATACGTCGTCTTATAAATATACATAAAGAAAATCCGATACGGTATTATGAATCGTACATTAAAAAACTATAAAATCCGGCGTTAAGAAACCATTGAGAAACCCCATCATCGGCGATATAAAGAGAGCAGGGTTCGGGGCCTTTGTGTGCAAACGAAGGCATTTTTGTATTGAAAATTTTCAATATTCGCACATTAGCTCGAGTCGGATGATGGCTCATGTACGTTGAAAAGATTAGGTTCACGAGGCTCTGCGTGTCGTCCGTAATATGTACATATAATATACCAACTACAGTGTAAATAGAAATAAAAATACAATTAAAGAAAGCCATAAAATTCGAAATAGCTGCTCGCTACCGTATCGATACGTAAGACGATTTCTCAACGATTTGTTTACTTTACCTACAACGAATGAATGATGGGTCATAAAAATGATGTTATTCGCGAACGCCTTCTCCTTCCTGTAACTCGAAAGCCATAAATTTTCTTTTTTTACACACATCGTCGTGTAAAAAGCTTTATTTAATATTAAAAAGTATTTAATATTCAAGTTCAGATTTTTTTTTTGGAGCTTGATAAACTGAGACTCAAGTTTTTCAGTAAAAAGGTAAGAAACTTGGTAATTTTTCTTTTTAAAAGTTTGCAGTTGGAGTTGGGTACTCTTAATGAGGTAAAAATCGATGCGACATAATTCTCCCAAGGAGCAGTCGCCGTATACGAATACACCAAGTACACAAAGCTGGAGAGTTGTTTAAGTTGCAGCGTTGTAATTCCGCAGGCGAAAAGTAAGTTGGAGGAAATACGGAGTTTTCAAATGTCGCTGCCGGTCGTAGAGCCATAGAACTTTAAATTTCAGCCGGCTCGCTGCTAAAGGCCGAATTAATATTTTACAAAGAAAACGACGTAATTTTATCAAATATTTACGTACGTTGTAATGAGATGCTGGCCGGAGTTGCGTATGGTTCGGGCATCTGGAACAGATAAAAAAATTCCATTAGGTCGAGTGTTTTTATTGTGCGAATGGAAGTCGAGATGTAAAAATGATAAAATTAGGTCGAATAGGTAGAGGTTTTTTTAAGAAGGGGAAGGATTTTTGAGACAGTTGTGAGAGGAAAAAGAAAAAAAGAGGATCAAGAGTTGCACCAATGGTTGAATGGTTGAAGGTAAAAAATATTAGGCAAATGAAAATAATTGAAGTTTTGACAAAAATGTATTTTATATTCAGCTCCAAAACTTGAAAATTAATTGTTTCTCGTTTCATTTTCTTCCTTTTGTAAAAATTTTGAGAAAATTTCCAATGAGATTTTGAAAAGAATCAATGTTGCCAACCTCGTTTGAATTTGAATCACAAACTAAGAATAATTTATGAAATATCGATAATTAAAATTTTTTTGTTAATTGATGACAAACATGATGTTTACTGGGTTTGAAAATGAAAATTGAAAACTTGCTGTTTTCTGGATTTTTTTACCATTTTGAAGCAATTTTTCTTACTTCAAATTTCCCCCAAAAAAAACCTTTAGTTGTACTTCTACAGAAAAAATTCAATAAAAAAAAGAAAATGTTGAAAATTCTTGGTTTTGCAGTAAAATAATTAAAACTCTTGCAATTTTCTGTTGTTTTTTTTTTGCTATTAAGATAAAATTATTGATATTTTCTGTTTTTTTGGAAGGGGAAGAGGGAAGTTTCTTGTTTTATTTGCCAGTAGACGCCATGAAAAAATAATAGGAGGTAAGATTTTCTGAAAATAAAAAAAAGTTTGCGATTCCCTACGATTATCTCAAAAATTCGATTATTTTTTGACCAAATGTAGTGGAAATTAACCTTTATGTATGATAAAAAATTTTGTGTGGAGTTGAGCTAATGAACCTCGCAATCCGAAACAATCAAAAAAAATCTGTAGGAATCAATTTTCTTGCTGAATGATTTATTTTTTGTCCACAATTTAAAAAATCTCAAAATTTTCCAAAAATTCTATTATTTTTGAACAAATAATAGATCATAACAATTTTCTCAAATCGCTGAAAAAAGTTCTTATCGCGTATTCTGTGACTTCTTTTTCTTCATATTTCCAAATATTGAACAATTCGAACATTTTTCAATTTTTTTATAAAAATGTAGCGGCTTAAGTACTAAATAAAATTCATAAAAATTATTTCAAAGTTATGTTGGCAAATCTAAAAAAAGAAAAAAAAATGAAATTACATATTTTTCAAGCAATTTGAAATGAAGAAAGTTTAAATTTTTAGGGGTGGCTTAAGTTCTTTCATTTCTGAAAATTTAATCAAAATTTCGAACAGTCTAAAATTTTTGTACAAAAATATACCTAATTAGGAACCTAAGTAAGTAATAAGAATTCATCACGATTAGAAATAGAAACCCCATCGATCTAAAAAACTCAAAATTTCTAGCTCAAGGATTTCAAACTTTTTTTTCTTTGTTTAATTTTTTTGAAAAGGTTGTTGGCAACACTCAAAAAATATGTAAGGGATTTAAAAATTTTTGCCAATTTGAAATAGAAAAAAAATGTAGAAAATCAAAATCAAGTAGCAATTTACACCAATTATTATGTAAAAATTTTTTCACTATCATTCCTTTATTGTTCACATAAAATTGGTGAAAATCTTGAACATTTTTTAACCTTCAGATCAATTTAACAAAAATTTTCTTTCTAAGGAAATCGTGATTTTTTTTCAATTGAAAGGGTCAGTTTGCAACACTTGGTGTAAACGATTGAAAAATTACGATAGATATTTAATTGGGGATTGTGAACTAAACGAATCAATCAGAAATCGAAATATAATTGATCAACTTTTCTATAGAATTGTACGAAATTTGGCAAAAATTGTTAACGAAACTCTATGAAGAAGTGTTCATATAAACATGGAATATTGGGCGATGAAGGGCTCAAGGAGGGGGAAGGAAAAAATTTCAACCAAAATATTAACATGATATTTTGAATAGGGGGAGAGGGACGTGGGAGGTTCATTCAAGGATAGAAAAAATCAAAAAAATTCAAAAAAAATTATCAAAGTTTTGTCTACTGAGCAAACAATTTCCAAAAAATAATGGGTAAGTAGGTAAATGAGAACAATATTTTTTCGTGTTTGAATTTTTTTCCAAGTAAATGAAAATTAGACAATTTTTTCCAAATCTTTAGACATGTTATGGAAAATATCTCGGGGGAAAATTATTTATTTATGTGGATAATTCAAGAAATTAATTCCGTTCGTAATTAGTTATTTACTGGTTTTTCAACGTTATTGCGAAAATTCAAGAAACTTGAATTATTTGAAAACACGTGCACTGTATGGTATTAAAAGAAAACAACATTTAATTTTATAAAATTCAAAATACTATCTAAATAAATTTCAAGTTTATGGTTCAAAGAGGAGAAGAGAGGTCATTTTTGAATTTCTAAGAACTTGTATAATTAGAATTAAAAATTTTGAATTTTTTCAATAGGTGATTTTCATTAATTTTTTGAAAATCTTTTTTCAAATTTATAAATTATTATTCAACAGGTAATTTTCATGAATTTTAAAGATTTTTTTTTCAAATTTTAACTGGTTTAGTTACAAACGTAGATAATTTTAGCACAAAAATTTTACAATTGATTTGCATAAAAATACTTAAAATTATACAATACCTTCAACACAATTCTTTACTAATAAAAATTGGACAGCCATTTGCATAAGCACACCCAGGAATTATTTAAAGGAGGTGCTCAGAATTCGGGAAAAAATGGAGGGGATGAAATTTCAATGAAAAAATTCAGTAACTTGTTATTTCAATATGGCGCTGGCGAAATCAAGGTATTTTTAGTAGGTTGATAATTCATAAACGGATTTGAGCCGAGTAAAATTAAAAAATTACGGAATTTCAGTTATTTTTCACTGATTTTTCAGCCAAAATGATTGATTTTTTCTAACAAACTGGAAATTGATTGAGAAATAAGTGATTTTTAACCGAAATGTCAGTGAAAAATCATCAATTTTTAAAATAGGAGGGCTATTCAATACTAAAACAGACCAAAAATGAAGTCGGTTCTTCCGATTTCGCTCAATTTTTTTTACGAAATCCCCTTGGTGGTCTATTTGCAAAAACAAGATCATTTCTTTTCTAACCCTCAAGGGGGCGGGGAGGCGGGCCTCGAAATTTTTATGCAATTGCGATTTCTAGCCAAATTACCCAACTTTGAAGCCTCATATCTCGAGATGGGTTGTATTTGGGGAAAAATTGTTTGCGGGATCTGAAAGATAATTAATAGGAGATTCAAAAACGGTAATCTTATTTTGAAAATCTCAAAGTTGAACTTTGGTTTTGAAAGCTCAACTTTCATGATAAGAACAAAAGATCAAAGCTACCATTTAAAAATCTGAAAAAATTAGAGTGAGGAGCCCTTTCTTACCATTATTTAACCAATAAATTTTCAAGATGGGACCTCTAGACCTCTGGGGAGCAGAGGGTCTACAATTTTGATCAAAATTTAAAAAAATCAAAAAAGTAAAGTAACACATCGATTACTACTAATTCGAAGGCGCTGATTTCGAATATGTACTCAGTTTTTTCATTTGATCTCTCTGACCCCCCCCCCCCCCTATTAGCCTCCTTGATAGCGTCAAAATTCAAAAAAATGAAAAATAACGTGTGACCTATCGTTTGTTAGGTTTTTGAGGGCACTGAGTTCGAAAATTTGCTTATTTTTTGGATTTGGCCATTTAGTGCCCCTCTAGCCCCCAATTTTGGGGAAAACTATGTTGACAGACGAAAATATCGTGTGGCATATCGATTCTGACTAATTTGAGGGCGTAGAATTCGAATATCGACTCAATTTTTGATTCTACCCCCTCCCCATGCTCCTACTGACCCCCTCCTCCAGTCATCGGTGATCAATACGGAATTTAATATTTCAAAAAATTACAGGGAGTGGATCGAATAAAAAGTACGTCGATATTTGAATTCTGCGCCTTCAAATCAAATTAGTTAGAATCGATATGCCACACGATATTTTCGTCTGTCAACATAGTTTTCCCCAAAATTGGGGGCTAGAGGGGCACTAAATGGCAAAATCCATAAAATAAGCAAATTTTCGAACTCAGCGCCCTCAAAAACCTAACAAACGACAGGTCACACGTTATTTTTCATCTTTTTGAATTTTGACCCTATCAATTCCCTATTGACATTTTTGCTAGCAAAATGCTAGCATTCCTAACACATCCCTAACAAAGCTAGCAAAACACTCGCATCACTCTAGCATAAATCATGCTAGCAACAGATTTGCTAGCAAAATGCTAGCATTTCGCGAGCACAATTTCCTCACAAAAAATACAGTAGCACAATACTAGCATCGCACTAGCTCAAGTCAGACTAGCATTATGTCTGCTAGCAAAGTGCTAGCTTTTTGCTAGCACAACTTGCTAACAATCAGTTACTGTAGACAAATACTAGCATCACGCTAGCATAAATTGTGCTAGCATCCCATCTGCTAGCAAAATGCTAACATTTCACCACTAGAAAAGTTCTAGCATTTTACCGCTAACAAAATGCTAGCATTTTACTAGCATAAATGATGCTAGCTCGAACTAACTACGCATCTGCTAGCAAAATGCTAGCGTTTTACCACTAGCAGAGTTCTAGCATTTTACCGCTAACAAAATGCTAGCATTTTACTAGCATAAATGATGCTAGCACGAACTAAATTCGTATCTGCTAGCAAAATGCTAGCGTTTTACCACTAGCAGAGTTCTAGCATTTTACCGCTAACAAAATGCTAGCATTTCGCGAGCACAATTTTCTCACAAAAAATACAGTAGCACAATACTAGCATCGCACTAGCTCAAGTCAGACTAGCATTATGTCTGCTAGCAAAGTGCTAGCTTTTTGCTAGCACAACTTGCTAACAATCAGTTACTGTAGACAAATACTAGCATCACGCTAACATAAATTGAGCTAGCATCCCATCTGCTAGCAAAATGCTAACATTTCACCACTAGAAAAGTTCTAGCATTTTACCGCTAACAAAATGCTAGCATTTTACTAGCATAAATGATGCTAGCTCGAACTAACTTCGCATCTGCTAGCAAAATGCTAGCGTTTTACCACTAGCAGAGTTCTAGCATTTTACCGCTAACAAAATGCTAGCATTTTACTAGGCATAAATGATGCTAGCTCGAACTAAACTTCGCATCTGCTAGCAAAATGCTAGCGTTTTACCACTAGCAGAGTTCTAGCATTTTACCGCTAACAAAATGCTAGCATTTCGCGAGCACAATTTTCTCACAAAAAATACAGTAGCACAATACTAGCATCGCACTAGCTCAAGTCAGACTAGCATTATGTCTGCTAGCAAAGTGCTAGCTTTTTGCTAGCACAATTTGCTAACAATCAGTTACTGTAGACAAATACTAGCATCACGCTAGCATAAATTGAGCTAGCATCCCATCTGCTAGCAAAATGCTAACATTGCACCACTAGAAAAGTTCTAGCATTTTACCGCTAACAAAATGCTAGCATTTTACTAGCATAAATGATGCTAGCTCGAACTAACTTCGCATCTGCTAGCAAAATGCTAGCGTTTTACCACTAGCAGAGTTCTAGCATTTTACCGCTAACAAAATGCTAGCATTTTACTAGCACAAATGATGCTAGCTCGAACTAACTTCGCATCTGCTAGCAAAATGCTAGCGTTTCACCACTAGCAAAGTTCTAGCATTTTACCGCTAACAAAATGCTAGCATTTCGCGAGCACAATTTTCTAACAAAAAATACAGTAGCACAATACTAGCATCGCACTAGCTCAAGTCAGACTAGCATTATGTCTGCTAGCAGAGTGCTAGCTTTTTGCTAGCACAATTTGCTAACAATCAGTTACTGTAAACAAATACTAGCATCACGCTAGCATAAATTAAACTAGCATCCCATCTGCTAAAATACTAGCATCACGCTAGCATAAATTAAACTAGCATCCCATCTGCTAGCAAAATGCTAACATTTCACCACTAGCTTTGTTAGGGATGTGTTAGGAATGCTAGTATTTTGCTAGCAAAAATGTCAATAGGGATCTACCTACTTTTCTATGAATAAGATAACAAAACGGTTCAATTGCTACAGTTGCACATTTTTAATATACACTGCTAAAAATTTACTGGTGGCAAAGCAAATACGAAGCTAGTTCAGGCTAGTCTAATTTATGGTATTGAGATGCTAGTATTTGGCAAAAATGTAACTTTATGTTAGAAAAATTGTGCTAGTGAAATGCTAGCGTTTTGTTAGCTGTAAAATGCTAGAAATTTGTTAGTGGTAAAACGCTATCATTTTGCTAGCAGATGCGAAGCTAGTTTATGCTAGGCTTAGTGATGGTAGTGTGATGCTAATATTTCGCAAATGTAACTTTATGTTTAAAAAAACGTGCTAGTGAAATGCTAGCATTGTGTTAGCGCTAAAATGCTAGAACTTTGCTAGTGGTCAAACGCTAGCATTTTGCTAGCAGATGCGAAGTTAGTTCGAGCTAGCATCATTTATAAAGTTCTAGCATTTTTCCGCTAACACAATGCTAGCATTTTACTAGCATAAATGATGCTAGCTCGAACTAACTTCGCATCTGCTAGCGAAATGCTAGCGTTTCACCACTAGCAAAGTTCTAGCATTTTACCGCTAACACAATGCTAGCATTTTACCAGCATAAATGATGCTAGCTCGAATCAACTTCGCATCTGCTAGCAAAATGCTAGCGTTTTACTAGCATAAATGATGCTAGCTCGAACTAACTTCGCATCTGCTAGCGAAATGCTAGCGTTTCACCACTAGCAAAGTTCTAGCATTTTACCACTAACAAAATGCTAGTATTTTTCTAGCATTCCTAACACATTCCTAACATAGCTAACAAAACACTCGCATCACTCTAGCATAAGACAGGCTAGCTACAGATTTGCTAGCAAAATGCTAGCATTTCGCTAGCACAATTTTCTCACAAAAAGTTAAAGTATCCAAATACTAGCATCGCACTAGCTCAAGTTAGACTAGCATTATGTCTGCAAGCATAGTGCTAGCCTTTTGCTAGCGCAATTTACTAACAATTAGTTACAGTAGCCAAATACTTAGCTTCGCATCTGCTAGCAAAATGCTAGCGTTTCACCACCAGCAAACTTCTAGCATTATACTGTCAACAAAATGCTAGCATTTCACTAACATAAATAATACTAGCTCGAACTAGCTTCAAATCTGCTAGCAAAACGCTAACATTTTGCCACTAGCTGATTTTAGGCTAGCAAATCTGTAGAGCCTGACTTATTCTAGAGTGATGCTAGTGTTTGATGGGTTAGAAATGCTAGTATTTTGCTAGCAAAATTTTCAGTAGGGCTAAATCACTAAAGAATGTTGCCAAATATTATACAATTTCCAAGTCTTACGCTTAGAACCCCTCACTAACCAAACAGAAAAATATCGCCAAATTTGTAATCTTCACCCTCTTGAAAACATTCATTTTGATAAAAGTTGAAAAAAATTACGATTATTCCAGATCTCATCCATCACCCTCTACATAAGAAACAAATAACGCTATATTCCACATGGAAATATCGCAATATTATAATTTTTTCAACACTCACCTCCTCAACCCAATGCTTCATTTCTTTGAGACGTTTTGAGGAAAAGTATTGTCAAATTTGTACTCCACATCCTCGAGAACCTAGGTTTTGATACATCACAAAAGAAAGAATAACGAATTGTTTTTCAAGTCTTGTCCCTTCTTCCAACCCCTATCTTTCTTCTCTAAGAAAAAAATATTTCTGGATTCTTATTCTACGTCCTCAAAATTTAGATTTTGATACATCACTCGAAAAAATTGAAAAATTCACATTTTTATAAGTCTTACCCCTCTCCACCCCCACGTGGCGCTTCATCCTTACGAGAAAAATATTTCCAGATTCATATCCTTCACTCACAAAAATATAGATTCCGATATATCACCAGGGAAAATTGTGTAATTCAAATTTTTCCAGGCATCCCCCTCCCCTTCCCTCTCATCACACCCTATACCTTCATCCCTAAGAGAAAAATATATTCGTTTCCTACGCTCTCGAAAACATGGATTTTGATATATAACACAAAAAAACTGCAAATTCAAATTTTTCCTGCCCCCTCCCTCTCTTATCCTTGGCCCGTAAGAGAAAAATCTTGTCAAATTCTTATTCTATGTCCCCGAAAACATAGATTTCGATATATCAATTGAAAAATGAAAATTTTCTCAGTCTCAACCCCTCCCCACTCCTCCACACCCAACTCTTGAATTTTCAACGGAAAAATATCATCAAATTCGAATTCTGCGTCCTCGAAAACCTAGATTTTGATATATCACTTGAAAAATTGATGAAATTTTTCAAGTCTCATCCCCACTCCCTCCCCCGCATTCAACCCTAAATTTTCATCCCGAGAGAAAAATTTTGTCGAATTCGTATTCTACGTCCCCGAAAACATAGATTTCGATATATCACTCGAAAAATTAAAATTTTCCCAGTCTCAACCCCTCCCCACTCCTTCCACACCCAACTCTTGAATTCCTAACAGAAAAATATCATCAAATTCGAATTCTGCGTCCTCAAAAACCTAGATTTTGATATATCACTCGAAAAATTGAAATTTTTCAAGTCTTACCCCACCCCCTCCCCCCGCATCCAGCCCTAAACTTTCATCCTCAAGAGAAAAATATTGTCGAATTTGTATTCTACGCCCTCGAAAATATGGATTTTGATGTACCACACAAAACAATTTCAAAATTCAAATTTTTTCAGTCATTATTACACCCCCCCCCCCCCCAACCCTTCATTTCCAAGAGAAAATTATGGCCGATTACATATTCCTACATCCTCAAAAACATATATTTAATATATCACACACAAATTTTACAAAATTTGAGTTTTATTATATTTTATTTCCATTTTGTTCTTGAATTGTGAATTTTGGGGCTCCAGCCCCCAAGGGGAGAGATAAAAATTTGTTGAATATGTCTTAGAAAATTTGTTTTATTGCAATATTCTAAAAAATCAAAAAAATTTCCAAATTTGGTTAAAATTGAGGAAAAAAAATTTTTTGACTTCCAAGTTTAAATATTACTTTTAATACCTAACATACAACCTGACATGGTGGCGTACTCCTCTAACCCAAGACCCAGAGCAAAGGTAAGTACATAATATTAGAAGTTTAAACAGTGTAACAATTGTTAGTAAAATGTTTACAGAATGCTAGCACAGCATACCAGCAAAACCCTAGAACCATGCTAGCATACGAATACCAGATGAGGGTTAGCAAAATGCTAGCACACCTTACCAAAGAATACTAGCAGAATGCTAACATAAAGTGCTAGCAAGTGCTAGCACACGTAGCACACGTTGCTAGCATTTGCTATCATCATTTTAGACACTTTTGACCAAGTTTTGTTAGCAATTATGCTAGCATTTTATGCGAGCACTTGCTAGCAATATTGCTAGCTTTACGCTAGCTCATAAAATGCTAGCAAAATGCTAGCACGCTTTGCTAGCATATGCTATCATCATTTTGGACACTTTTGAACCAGTTTTGTTAGCAATTATGCTAGCATTTTATGCGAGCACTTGCTAGCAATATTGCTAGCTTTACGCTAGCACATAAAATGCTAGCAAAATGCTAGCACGCTTTGCTAGCATATGCTATCATTATTTTGGACACTTTTGAACCAGTTTTGTTAGCAATTATGCTAGCATTTTATGCGAGCACTTGCTAGCAATATTGCTAGCTTTACGCTAGCACACCTTGCTAGCATATGCTATCATCATTTTGGACACTTTTGAACCCGTTTTGTTAACAATTATGCTAGCATTTTATGCTAGCACTTGCTAGCAATTGTTAGCAAGTGCTAGCATAAAATGCTAGCATAATTGCTAACAAAACGGGTTCAAAAGTGTCCAAAATGATGATAGCACATGCTAGCAAGGTGTGCTAGCATTTTGCTAGCATTTTTCATTTTTTTTTGTCAATAGGGAAGGAGGCTAATAGGGGGGTTCAGAGGGGTCGAATGAAAAAACTAAGTACATATTCGAAATCAGCGCTTTCGAATTAATAGTAATCAATGTGTTACTTTACTTTTTCGATTTTTTAAAATTTTGATCAAAATTGTGGATCCCTCTGCCCCCCAAGGGTCTAAAGATCCCAAAAAATTGTGAAAAGAGCTCCTTACTCTAATTTTTTTAGATTTTTAAATGGTAGCTTTCATCTTTTGTTCTTATCATGATAGTTGAGCTTTTACAACCAAAGTTCAACCTTGAGCTTTTCAAAATGTGATTACCGTTTTTGAATCTCCTATTAATTATCTTTCACACCCCGCAAACAATTTTCCCCAAGTACAACCTATCTCGAGATATGAGCCTTCAAAGTTGGGTAATTTGGCATTTCGAGGCTCGCCTCCCCGATCATTTTTTTCACATTTTTGCAATAAAAAAATCTCCTGTCCGAGCTTAGGAGGGCGGGCTCGAGCCCTCTGAGCGCTCCCCCTCCCTTCGGTGCGCTTATGGCCATTTGAATTCGTTATTCATTTGCTCTGCCACTCTCTCCCAGCAAGAATTATTCAGCATGACAATTTTACAATTTAGTCAGGTCTCAATCGTACAAAAAAAGGCTTCCGCGCGAAATTCCTGTTAAAATTGATTTTATGATTGATTCTTGTTCTGAACACTAAAACAAAGAAATTAAGCTCGTATGCCTTTTTTTCCCCTCTCCCCAGGGTCCACCCCAACATTTCAAACGCGTGTATCGCCTTATGGGTTGTAATGATAAAATTTTCAAACAAAAGTTGTTCCTCAGCACCTAATGTACATTTTCATTTCTTATCAAAATCCATTTTGGAGCAACTCTTGCTCCTCAAATTTGGGAATAAAACATATGTTTTGAAAAATCTTCAAAATCACGTTTTCTTCATTTTAAGCGAAAAGTTTCAGAGATACGGCAAAATCGGTCATCACAAAAAATAGGTATTCAGAATTAAATTTCCTTTCCAATGAGCTCTATCACGACCATTTTCACCAACTTTTCCCAACAGGGTGGATCTCTCCCCCTCCCCCTTATCTCAAAAGTTGGACCCACGAAAAAAAATTTGAACGATTTTTGTTCTTCGATATCTAATGCATAATTTCATTTATTATCGGAATTCATTTTGGAGCAAATTTTGTTCATGGGTCCAACTTTTGTGAAAACGAGGAAGAGTGAGAGGTCCACTCTGTCGGAAAAAGTTGATGAAAATAGTCGTGATAGAGCTCATTGGAAAGGAAATTCAATTCTGAATCCTTTTTGTGATTACAAATTTGGTCGTATCTCCGAAACTATTTGTTTAAAATGAAGGAAACGTGATTTTGAGGTTTTCTCAAAAACATGTTTTGTTTCCAAATTTGGGGAGCAGGAGTTGCTCCAAAATGGATTTTGATAAGAAATGAAAATGTATATTAGGTGCTGAGGAACAACTTTTGTTTGAAAATTTTTTCATTATGACCCATAGATAAGGCGATACACACTTTTGAAATTTTTTTGGGGTGGACCTTGGGGAAAGGGGGAGGGGATGAAAAGGGCATACGGACTTAATTTTTTTGTTTTGGTGTCCAGAACAAGAATCAATCATAAAATCAATTTTAACAGGAATAGCGCGCGGATGTACGATTGAGACTTGACTAATTTCTTTTCCCCCTGCATTTTTTCTTAATGATAAAAATTCCTCTCAAATTGACTTATGGAAGAACTAATCTCGAGAACTGATTTGAAAAATGAACAAATCCTGCAATATTGTGACATCAGGCCATGAACGTAGGGTATCTGTAATTACATTTTATGTGGAATTGCCATCAATATTTCATATCGCTCGATTCCACGATATCTCCGGTTAACCACTGAAATACGACTCAGATCACCAAAAGTATACCTTTGGGACAAACTATTTCTTAAAGATTAATCCTATTTTTATCTTTCCACCATCTGTGCTCCTCTCGAATACACTGTATCATTCGAAAATCACATTTTTCCACCAATAAACCCAACCAAATTATACGATTACAAGAATCGAACGTATCCAGCTCTAATTCCATGTTACACCTTCGATCCATAAGTTACACCGAATTTTTAAACCCCATAAATACGAATAAAAACCAAATCGAGTTAACCCACCACCCATTCAACCAGTTGAAATAGATCACCTTGAGTATCATCCATAAACATAGCATGGCATTCCTACAAACACTGAAAATCCCACACCATCGTTAAATATTCCCAAAAATTTAAATTTCCTTCGACGCGAATCAGACTGACGGGAAAAAACCAAACAATGCCAAACGCGATTCGACATCCGAGAACCACACGCGATAAATTTTACCATCCGAAACGTCGAATTTTTTCAAATATCCATTAAAACGCGAATTTAATTAGTTTCTGGTATTTTGACAAACAAGCTGATCGAATGGTGAAAAATAACCGCATCTACAAAGGCGACGAGAAATACCGGTTTGGGTCTCGGTTCGACTATGAAAGAGAATTTTATACGTTTTTTACGAGCTTTAAATTACCAATACAATAAGAGTATCGATTCGAAGGTGCTCGAGAGAGGGACTCGCACACGCGAAGAATTCCACGATATCGAGATAAATTTCCGTTTAAAACCACCATTCGCCGATGTAATTTTATACTTACGATTGTGTCTTAATCTGTATGAAATATTATCCCCATTTTACCCTCTTTTTCAGCCCGAAAATGAAATTAAATCACGACGAAAAAACCAGCGAAACGACGGTATAGCAACAGTATTTCGCATATAGATCGTCTTGAGGCGTGTACCATAAAAAGGCGTAACGATTTTTCCGCTGGCTGGTTCGGGTTCGGGGCAAAAATAATATCGGCGAAAGCCGAGCAACGTTCTAACACCTCGTAAATTACGGATATTTCGCAATATAGCGAGAAACGTTCGCTGTGTTCGTATAATAAGCGTAGGCGGGTAAACAAAACGATTTTAATAAAGCGAAACCCCCCTGGCGGTGGGCAACCCCATCCAGGCGGATTCGCGCCGCACGTAGAAAGAGATATTTAATAATGGAGGAGGGGTGAGGGGAGGGGGTCCGTGGATACACATAGACGGGGTGATATCAGTCCACACTATATTACGTTATAACGGGTGGCGTACGTGTACATGCGGATTCCTACGGAGCAGACAACAATAATATCGAATACAGTGTTTGTTAAGGTCTGCGGAGGACCGGGGACGGAGGCGAGGAAAAGTTAGATTTTCATGAGCTTTTAGGCGGATACCTCATATACGCGGAGCATACGATTACAAGGCACGGTGGCCGTTGCGGGCGTTCCGTTTATGGTTACTAGCGTCGGTATCGAGCTTATGAGATACATTCCTGAAGCTACCCGGTAAATATGATATATTGTACGAGTACCGAACTTCGCTTAACTACACGAATAAAGAAGAATTCACGCTGACAATAATGGCACGACAATAACCGCAGCAGCGTGTATTCCCGCTGCAGCGTAAATCACGCATTACTCTTGGTTCTCGGCGCGGCCACCGCCGTACTCGCATGCTGTACCGATATACATTCCAATAGTCGTAATTTCATTTAACACCGGCGTTGTAACGCGTGTAATCCGGGGGTTTGAATTGGAATTAGTTTGAAATTTAACCCCTGGTTTTGGATTGAAGGTGGAATTGCGGGGTGGGAAAGGAGATGGGAAGTGGGCAGAATTCGGGAGTATTAGAGGGAATAACGGAGTGGAAAGTTTGGCAATAGAACTGGTTTATGGTGATTGGATGTTTCCCTTTGGTTATTACTTGATTTCAAATTGATTTTTGGGGATAGAATTTGGTTATAATTTTAAAAAACTTTCGTTGATTCATGATTCATAAAAATTTTCAAGGCAATATTCATTTTTCTGGGTATTAGGTCAGCTCCTCGTTATTTTTGCCAAAAATGGTATTTCAACGATCCAAAGCCAAAAATATTCAAAGTTCAAATTTTTTCAATTTCCCTAATTCTAAATTTTTTTAATTTTATAATTTTCTCAAAAATTTTCCAATTTTTTATTAATTTTTTTCTGATTTTACATATCATTGTTCTAAAAATATCTTACAATATTATTGAGTGTGAAAAAATTTCGAAAAATATGAAGTTGAAAACAATAATTTGAAAAAATTCAAGTTGGAAAAATTTTTCGCACAAAATTTTTTTCCAAACGTATATTTTTTAAAGGTCTAGCTGGATGCCTAAGAAGTGAAACTGGCCCCAAGTTCTGATTTTTATTCTAACCCTTTGAAATGGTGTCCCTTGATGTGTAAAAAAAATTGGAAAAATTTTGACCCCTCGCACCCCTCCGAATTTCTTCCTTTCGGCAATTTCACTTCTCTCTCATTTTTGAATCAGTGAAATTTATCAAAGAGCACTGAAAAACAGTCAGAATTGCAGTACAGTAATAAATCAGTGAAACAATTTTCACTAAAAGTACGGTAAGTCATTGAAAGAAAATCACTGGAAATCAGTGAAAATTCACGGAAAACTCAGTAATATTTATGAAATTTACTGAAAAATCTGCGAAATTCCTTTGAATAATCAGTGAAAAATCACTGAAAATCAGCGAATTTCACTAATTTTTCCTGTGCTGCAATTCTGACTGTTTATCAGTGACTTTTCGCTGCTTCGGAATAAGAGAGTTCATATCCAACCAGACCCTTTAAATTTTCTCAAAAGTTTTACAACTTTGATTTTTTCAAATTGTTTTCAGCTTCATATTTTTTCGAATAATTTTTTGTAACTTGAAAATTTTTTAAAATAATTATTAAAGTTCCCCTCAATTTTTTCAACTTCGAATTTAAAAAAATTCAACCTGATGTTTTTTATTTCCTTCTCAATAATTGGAAGAAATTGAAAAAAAATGAAAAAATGAAAACTGGAAAAATTTAGAGAAAATTTAAATTGAAAAAAGTTGAAAATTGTATACAATTTAGAAAAAATTGAAAAAATTTAGATCTGAAAAAATTTGAATTTGTAATAAATTTCGTACTTGACTCGCCGAAATCTTATTTTTAATAAAAATAATTAGTAGCTAGCCATTACATCCAATGATCAATTGGACTATTAATGTTGATCATTTAATTATCTAAGTTCTATACTACTAATTAAAATAGCTATAGGCGCACTCAGAAATTATTTAAGGAGGGCTGAGAATTCGAGGAAAAAAGGGAGGCCAAAATTCAATGAAAAAATTGAGTAACCCGTTATTTCAGTGGAATTGGCGCAACTCCTTAAATCTGAATTGGTAAGATTTATGAGTTTAAATCAGTGAAATGAATTCAACTGAAAATCAGTGATTTTTGTCTGAAGGATCAGCGACAAATCATTAATTTTCAATGAAAATCACTGTAAGGTGCAGTGGGGTAATTGCAAAATCGGGGTATTTGCAAAATCAGCTTCTGGAGGTCAGTTAACATAATTTTTGAGCGTGCCATCTTTTGGTAGGTCAAGGCACATCTATTACCTATATACTCACTCAGTTTGAACGAAATCGGTGCACGCATTTGCTTTTTGGAAATGTTTTTATCAACATGTGTCAAAATCACTCATAAGTAAAGTTGAATCAGTTTTTTTCAAAATGGACAAAAACGTACAAAGTAAAATTTTTTTGAACTGATTTTTGTTGAATAATTATACTAATAGATCTAAGTTAAAGCTAAGACTATCATTTTTGAAAAATTTTCATTACATTAGCGGAAAAATGCGTTTTTGCATTTACCCCGAAAAAGGTCATGCGGGGGCAATTGCAAAATCGAAAATATCTATCATTTTATTTATACTCTCAGAATTTTTTTAACGATTTTTAGATGTAAAATGGGTCGAAAATACAAAAAAAATAATATTAGTCCTTCAAAAGTGTGAAAATTTATATTAAATTTTTGATATTTACTTACAAAATTTTGCCATTTTTTGCGTTTTTGGGAGTTATTATCAAAATATTGTTCAAATTTCATCAAAATTTTGTGTTTTCCAATAAAATACGTCATACTTATCACAAGTGATCATTTGTTTTCAATTTTTAGCTCATTAAAAAAAAATTTTAAAAAAATTAAAAAATGAAATTTTTTCACTTCTTTAAAAAATTCTTTCTTTCGCGGATATCTCCGACAAATTTTGATCAAACGAAGGTAATGAGTATATTAAAAGGTAGTAAATTTTACGTAGATTCCGATTTGACCATCAAAACTGAAAAAAAATGAGCACCTTCAGATATAATTTACGATTTGGCATTTGCCCCATGGCGGGGTAAATGCAAAAACACAATTGAAAAATTTTTAAATTTTATTTTCTCATAAATTTATAAACTAAATGATACGAAATTTTTCCCACCAATAGAGAACCCCTTGAAGTTTGTGTGACAGAAATTTCAGGTTGATTGGTGCCATAGAGCCGGCACAGTGAACCGGCAAAGTGTCACTAATGAAAAAGTGGTTTGCAATTGCCCCACTGCACCTTACGTATTCTCAAAGGCAAAATTTCATCGAAGACTAATTAAGATTTAGAGAATTATATGTTTATTCAAGAAACAGAAGGACTAAAATATTTCCAGAGCGAAGCGAGGGCGAAATTTTTTTGAAAAATTATGTTTGAAGAGCAAAAAAATGCACTTTTTTACATTTTTTGCAATAAAAAATCTCTTTTTCGAGTTTTTTTTGGGGGGGCTCGAGCCCCCTGAGTCCCCCTCTCCCCCTTGAGGGCTGAATATAAAGTTTCCTCTAAATCCTCTTTCCAACTGTGTCACTCAAATTCCTCCATGTATCATCTGCTTTGAGACACGAGATGTCAAATTAGGGAATTTTTATGAAAAACTGCTGAGGCAAAAAAACCAAATTGTTCCTTCCTTCGGAGCTCTAAGGGGAGCTAGAAGCAAAATAACAGTAGTTTTCTTGTTTTGGAGGTGAAAGAACCTTGTAAGAAAAAAATGTAAGAAAAATTTGAAGACTTATTGGTTGAATTGACATGAAATGACGACCAATGAGTCATTTACAACCATCCTTCCCATCAAGGGCAGTTGTTCTACGATCAATTACAACTTCTAATGACCAACAATTACCATTCTGTGGCTAATTACAGCCAATTATGTCAGTGGTTAATCCTTAATGAAATAATTCAAAAAATTTTGAGCTCAAAAAGTTTCAAACAATAAAACCTTGAGTCAAACATGAAAAAAACTTGAAGACTTGTTTGTATTGACATATCATTATGTCAGACTTGGAAAACCTGAATTTTTTGCTCAAAATGAAACCTGATGTCAGACATGAATAACATGAGAAAAAATATTTAAGTAGAATTACTTTACAAAATTTATTACAATTGCTCGAAAATAATTTCGAAAACAAAATTAAGAAGGCTGAAATTGATAACTTTTGAACAGAAAGTCAAATTTGATGTGAGATTGGTAAGTACTTGAGACAATTATTTAATATGTTTTCTAATGTCGAAAAAAATATCGAAAAACCAAATTTGATTGTTACTTACTACGTACTCAGTTTATCAAAATTGATTAGAAGTTTTAAGAATGGGGGAGGGGGGGGGAGTTGAGCATACATATTTTTCCAATCTGACGTCTCAATAAAAAGTCATCTCCATTTTTATGATTCAAGTTATTTGATGTTAGTTTAGATATTTTTAAATTTTTAAAAATCAGCTTAGCAAGGAAACTCCCTAAAACATATCCATGATTTGAAAGCTTTTGTTCTATACCAAAGGTTATGTGCTTTTCTCACCGTTCCATGTAACTTAAATTCAACCGAAGACAAGGGAAAAATTTGAAATAAATAAGATTTCTAGCCACAAAAACACGTTCAATTTTTTTAATTCTTGGATTTTAAAAACTCTTTTTGGATTCTCATGAGAAAAATTTTAAAAACTGATAGTTACTTAATTTTTTCAAGAAACAGGTACCTAGGTACCTACTCTCTCAATTATAAATCAGTGAAAATGATCGAAAATCACTGAGAAACAGTCAAAATTGCAGCACAGGTGAAAAGCAGTGGAATTTTTTTTACTAAAAACAAATCAGTGAGAAAATCACCGGAAAATCAGTGAAAATTCACTGAAAAGTCAGTAAAATTTATGAAATTTGCTAAATCAGTGAAATTAAAAAAAAATCAGCGAAAATTCGTTGAAAATCAGTGAATTTTGCTGATTTTTCCTGTGCTGCAATTCAGACTATTCATCAGTGACTTTTCACTGATTCAGAATGAGAGAGTATTTTTTTTTAGATGTAGAGCTAAAAATTTGATCATATAAAATTTTTAAAAATACCTTTAATTTTGTACGAATAGTAGATGAATTTATTGAAATTAAGGTAAGCGAGGGCAAAAATTTTACCAAAAAAAAAAACAGGTGCTCAAAGCCTAAAATCATACTAAAATTCAATTTTGTATTCTTTTTCAATTTGCCCATAAATTGAGAACTACTATAAAGAAAGTTTTATTCGACAATGAAACAGCAGTTATGACGTTTTAGGAGTCGTCAAAATGCATTCACAAAGATGGTTTTATTTCTACAGTGGAATTTGCCAACCCCTACGTAAGTGGTGGTCGATTTTATCATTGACGTTAATAAAATTGCATAACCAGTTCGCCGTAAATAAAATACATACGTCAATCATCATTTATCAATAATAGGAAACGGATAAATATGAAACCGTATATTTTTCTGTATCAAAGGAAAATCGATATATCCAATGTACTTTTCCGTTTCACATGATTTCGAGGAGAATGAGCCCTATATGTTTTTGCATATTTTGCATATTTTGCTCTTGAAAACATATTTTTACATATTCAAGTTGCTTTTGGCACATATTTCGACATATTTCTTCTAAATTCTCCGAGTTTTCGGCGTTTTAGCCCATATTTCTCAAATTTGAGAAATATGGACTGAAAAACCGAAAAACAAAAGTTGAAAAATTAAAAAATTGAAAAAAATTGAAAAATTCAATTTTTCAATTTTTAATTTTTTTGGCTTTACGAAAGGTGAAAAAAATAATGGCGCCAAATTGTCATACAATTTCATAATAGAAATAGAAATACGTCTGAATAATTCGATTTTACGTTTACCTACCTATGTGAATTTTGTAATTGTTGGTTTAAAAAGTCAAAATTTTTATACAATTTTGAAATAAAAATACGTTTGATTAATTTGATTTTGCATTTAATGACGCAAATCTTCAATCGAATTTCAGAATAGATGTAAAAAATGGACGGAATTTTTCAAGACCTTTCAAACGATACCCATAAGTACATTGCATATTTTCAGCATATTTTGGGAAAACCATATGCGTATTTTTGATTTTCAGCGCATATTATATGTACATATTTTCCAATTTTTGGTGCATATAAATCCGCTCCCTAATCATTAACTTCCACCACATTTTTTTTCAAATTTTTGTGATTCAACCCGCGAATTTTTAAAGAGGTAATCATCAAATTTCTTTTTATTTTGGACTATTAACATAATTTTTCGACAGCAAAAATGCGATTATATGATTATTTAGAGAGCTGTCCCCTCCCTCTCAATTTGGCCCTGCCATATGCGTACCACGACCATCTGAGAAGTTTTTCTC
Source organism: Pseudococcus viburni (assembly GCA_033439095.1). Taxonomy (NCBI): domain Eukaryota; kingdom Metazoa; phylum Arthropoda; class Insecta; order Hemiptera; family Pseudococcidae; genus Pseudococcus; species Pseudococcus viburni. The sequence continues at coordinate 445,415 of JAVBJF010000019.1, read as the reverse complement.
AACATTTTTTTTGCCAATTAACAGAAAATTTTACATTCAAAAAATAAGTGAGGAAATAGGTAGGTATACCTACTCCTAGTACATAAATAAATCGTTGAGAAAAAAAAATTCTGGAGAATAATAGCGAGTTTACAATTTCTATATTTTCCAATTGCATTATCGTAAAATTTAAGGAATTCTTCAAAATCACACCTCATAAAATACTAGGTAACGACAGAAAAAAGCTATAAGTTGAAATATTCAAGGGATAAATTTCATTAAAAAAATCAACATCGTGCAGTAATTGTTGCCTCAACGAAGACGTTTTTTTTTTTTGCTACATAAACTACAATATTTCAACATTAACGTCACAATTACAGTTTAATTTAAACATACCGCTATTAATTCGATCATAAAGTACAAAATGGAGAAAAAAATGTATGTAAATTTCTACGAACATTACGACCAGCTGATTTTCACATTTAATGTCATGCCTCTCGTGGATACGCGCATATGGCAAAATAATTTAATACATTTGTGTAGCTACCGCTCGGATGCGGTCACAATTATCATGCTAATTAACCGATCATGATTGGGTTATTTGAATATATTATCGATTCACCCGAGTCATAGATGTTATGACCTTTTAAGAAGTATCTACGCCAACGCGGTATCGTTTCAGCAACAAATCTCGTATTCGGATACATTTTTACACATAAGGTAAGTAAGCACAATGAGAAAATCATTTTGGATACATCGTTTTTTTTTTTACAACCCTCTTGATCGTTTCGAATTTGATTTATGGCTGGAGATACGACTGTTAATTTTCATTTATCGGCGAAACACTTGTTGTTATGTTGACATATCGTGTAATTATTAAACCTACTTAATTGCCAATCAATTATACAATACCGTGGCGAGTTTAATTTCCATACTATAAATAGTATTACGTCGCCATAGTCGTCGTCATCGTCGTTGAACCATATAACCCATTTCTATAGTCATGTCGATGCTGACTTATTGACTGGTTAAGCTGGCTGTCGAACAATTTTTTTCCAATCGGAATCGGACGAAAGGTCAAAGCGAAACTAGCAATTACGAGGAGTCGTCGCGATGTAAACAATTTATTAATTATTTTCCGCACGGTTGGTGCGTATTTTTAAATGAGCCATATTTGATAGGCCTGTCTATTTTACCCTGCGAGCCTGAGTGTACATAAAGAACAAATTTTTCTGACGGAAGATATACAAGTGACCTCATTATTATGTGGTTAATTAAGTATTATTTATGTACTCAAGTTTGAGAAAAATTTACACCATAAGACAATTCGATTCGAGTTTGATCAACTTTTCAATTAGGATAAGACTTGACGAGAATTATTGAGTATAAATGCAAGAAACAGAATTATTTTTCATAATAACGTTCAATTCGCCTCGTGAAAATATTAAAAATGTTTGTTTGGGTAATTTTATTTCCCAATTGTTATTTTTGCAACGCTTCGAATAGGTACCTACTGTTTGTGCAGGATTTTTGAAGTCATTCTTCGCAGCAATCGTTATTCATGAAGTATGAGTTGCATAACTTTTAGGCAGATTTATTTCCAACAAAATGTAGAAAAATTGGAAATATAAATATAAAATTGAAAAAAATGAAATGATAATTCAAATAGGTAGGTACCTAAAAAAATTGAAATAATTATTTAAAACAATAATTGAAATGATGGATATTGTATAAAAAATTGTGGAACAATGTAAAATAATTTTAAACCATTTTTTTCCCATTTCAAAAAATTACTATAAAACTGAAAAAATGTGATATTCTGGAAAACTGTGCAAAAATAAAATAAAAAATAGTAATAGAAATTTATGAAATTATAAAACGTTAAAATGTTGAAGAACATTATAAAGGTGAAAAAGAAATTATTAAAATGAAAAAATATGAAAATTGTAAAATATTTCTCAATAAAAGTCTTCACAAAATAATACGGTTAGCATGCCTAATTGCCAACACTATGATGTTATGCAATATTTGGAAAATTTCCTTAAAATTTTGCGATGAAATTAAGAGGTGAATATACTTACAGTTTATGAGTTTTTCTAATAATTTAATCAAGGACCAATAAAGGGGGACAAGGGAGCGATCCATTCTTCCAAAAATTATAATATTGTTTTTTTTTTTCAAGTAAGCAAGAAAAATGAGGTTTACCCATATGAAAAAAATTCAGAAAGTTGATCTCTATTTTTTTTTTAGAAAATTTTGAATTGAAAAAATTCCATTTGAGTCGGATGTTTTTAATATTTACCCCCGTCCACTTCCCCAGTAATGTCGTCTTCGATTTATTCTAATAACTTTTTTTTTTCGTATGTAAGTACATATTTTCAACAACTTTTCTCATTTCGAATAAAATATGAAATTTTCGATGTTTTTTCGACTTAAAAAAATATCTGATCATTTTGAATTTGAAAAAAAATCTTGAACTTGAAAAATAGTCAAATTAACGAATATTCTTTGTTAATTTTAGGATAATTGAAAGAACAAATCAAGATTATCATGATAATGACCGGGGGGGGGGGGGGTAAGAATTTGAAAATTATGGACAGGGATGGAATTTTTTTAATTTTTCCGATTCAGTACGAAAATTTTTCTATCTGTATGAATGAACTTTGAATTTCGAAGTAAGATAAATCGAAGGGTAAATAATAATTTTTTAGAAAAAATTGTCTCTTAGTAAAAAAATTGTCATTTCTTAGTAAGTAAAAAAATTTGTCATTTTTTAGTAAAAAGAATTATCATTTCCAAATTTCCATTATCAATAAGAAAATTGCAATTTTTACCAAAAAAAAGTAATTCTTAGTAAAAAAATTGTCATTTTTACTAAAAGAAAAAGTATTTTTTAGTAAAAAAAAATTGACATTTTAGTGACAAATAGTCATTTTTTTTAGTGAAAAACTGTCATTTATAATTAAAAAAACCTTCCATTTTCAATAAAAAATTGTCATTTTTATTGAAAAAAAAATCGAATTTTTAGTAAGAAAATTGTCATTTTTAGTAAAAATAAAAACCTGTCATTTTCACTAAAAAAATTATCATTTTTAGTGAAAAATTGTCATTTTTTGTTAGTGAAAACCCTGACATTTTCAATAAAAAAAAACTGCCATTTTCAATAAAAAAAAAATGCCATTTTACTAAAAAATATTATAATAATTTTTAATAAAAGTCATTTTTAGTAGAAAAAATTGTCATTCTTGTGAGAATTAAAACTCGTTATTTTTAGTTAAAATTGTCATTTTTAGTGAAAAATTGTCATTCTTGTAAAAATTGTAACTCGTTATTTTTAGTATAAGAATTGTCACTCTTCATTTTTAGTAAAAATTGCCATTTTAGTAATAAATGTCATTTTTAGTGAAAAATTGTCATTTTAGTAATAAATGTCATTTTTAGTGAAAAATTGTCATTTTTAGTATAAATTGTCATTTTAGTAGGTATGTATTGTCATTTTAGTAAAAAAATATCATTTTAGTAAAAAATGGTCATGTTTAGTAAAAATTACCATTTTTAGTGAAGAATTGCAATTTTTAGTAAAAAAATTGTCATGCTTGTAAAAATTGTAGGTAACTCGTTATTTTTAGTAAGAATTGTCACTCGTTATTTTTAGTAAAAAATTGTCATTTTACAGATAAAAAATTTTCATTCTATTGTAAAAAATTGTCATTTTATTACTATTTTTAAAAAAAATTCACTTCTTGGATGATATGATCATTTCCTGGATTTTTTGACCACTGCCCACAAAATTAACCACTTTTTACGGTAGTCTGTAACCCATCGAAGCTTCTTCATTTCAATTTTTTAAAAACGTGCCCTCTCAACCCTCAACGACTCTGGCGAATTTCCTAGATCCTTTTACCATCACACAAAAACGGCTATATTTTAAAAGTAGGTAACTAAATCCGGAAAACTATCATTCTGCACGAACTAAAAATTACAATTTTCTGAAAATAACAATCATTTTCAGTGAAAATTTCGATTTAAAGAAAAATCATCATTGATGGCACAAAGTTCACATTTTCTGAATAAAATTATCATTTTGGATAAAAAATTTGATTTTTTCGTATAAGTTTTCATTTTTTGATGTAGATTTTCTTTTTTTAGTAAAAATTTTGATTTGTTGCGAAGAATTTTCATTTTCCAGTAAAATGTTCATTTTTGGAATTTTTTCAACCACTGGCTTCAAAAATGATCATTTTTTAATTGGGGAAAAGCGTCGAAGTGTTTTCCACCAATTTGATCTATGCTAGCCCATCAAAGATTTTTTGGCTCATTTTTCGAAAACGTTTCTTCTCAGACGTTGTATCTCAAGTTTTTTTCACCACGCCCTAAAAATTATCCTTATTCAAAAGCAGGCACCAAAACCTAATAAATTATCGTTTTATAGTGAAAATTACCATTTTCTACGAATAATTTACTAAAACTTAGACCAATAGGTGACACGGTGGCAGAATTTCATTTTTCTAAACTAAAAAATAAAAAAAAAACAGACAGACAAAACGAAGTTGAATAAACCTATTTTTCTCATATCGATACATTTAAAACAGTACTTCAAATCAAAAAATTGATACCTATAAAACCCACATCGCAGCCATACAAAAACATACTCTTTCTAAACCAACATCGATCCAACTACTCAGGCAACGTTTCAGGTGGCAGCACAGGGCGATTCATCAACTCAATGCATTCTTTTCCACATCAATTCAAACTACTCGCACACTCGATGGTTGCCAGCATCGGGTCGTAGATGGCGTTAACGTCATTCCATCTCGAAATCAATTTAAGCCTGCAATAGGAAGACCCGAGCTATTACGGTATCGTTACGAGAATATCAAATCGAGTATTAATGCATTTGGTGATTGAACGGTATAATATTATGGAGTCGAACAAGCACGTGTGTCTAAGTATTTGTATAATACTATAATAGCAACGACGAAGAAAAAAAAGTAATGTAGTCGTAAAACGAATCGAGATGACAAATTTAAAAATATACGTTCTCTCGGTAAAATGATTCTGAGCTATTTCAATTTTTAAAAAAAGCACGAATGGTGTTGGCTCGCAGATGTGTAGACATCTTGAAAGCAGAAAAATGAATAAATATACCAAAGACGATGTTGTTTACCTCCTGAGAAGTGAAATAACCATTTTAGGAATTCGATATGCATTATACGAATGTATATTATAGGTCGATATATTTGTATAAAAATAAAAACGAGTTTGAAAGATGAATTTCGATGTAACAAAATGGATACGGAATAAGGTTTATTTTAACATCAAGGTTTTTTGAGTATGAAACATTCTTCCTTCTCCCAGAAAAAATCATTTTGAAAAAATTTCATATTTTTTCACTATTTCAATTGAATCAAAATGAATATTAATGGAGGGAAAAAAGAGGAGCTTTTGTTCAGGTCAATTTTTTTTAGAATTTGAAAAAAATTCAACTGATTAATATTTTACACACACAGGCATCATAGCGAAATTCCGAAGAAAAAAAGTGACTTTTAGTGACCTTTTTTGAGAAAAAAGTGACCAAAAAGTTACCAAAAAGTGACCAAAAATTCAATTTTTTTTGGGGGGGGGCAATTTTACAGTTTTTGGGGAATTTTTTTAAAGTGACCAAAAGTGACCATCAAAAGTAACCAAAAATTCGACTTTTTCGGTGGAATTTTTTTACAGTTAAAAGATGGCTGAGAATTCAAGAAAAAATGAAGGGAGGGGGTCAAAATTCAATGAAAAAATTAGGTAATCTAAAAACCTAACTTTTTTTAGTGGCACTTTAGGAAGCAGATATACATAATTAATTTAATTAATAATTATACAGATTTGAGCAAAGAAAAATTGAAAAATTACGAGATTTTTGGAACAAACACTTAATATATGACCTATATCTACTCTCTAAATCTAAATCAGTCAATTTTCGTAAAAGTGTGTCTTTTTGAATCAGTGAAATGAATTTATTTGAAAATCTGTGATATTTCAATTGTTTGATCGATTTATTTTAGTCAAAATTATTGATTTATTCTGTCAAATGGGGAATTGATTAAAAAATCAATTACTTTACTGATTTAAAAAAACAGAAATTTTTTCAAATTTAGAAATAGAGTAATTGAAATACTGCCCGAGCGAAGCAAGGACAAATTTTTTTTGAAAAATAATTATCAACTTTCAATTTTTTTTCTTGAAAAAGAGTATAGCCGGTTAAGTATAGGGTTTTGGCCTTGGAAACCGATTCCGACCGTTCCTACCCTAAAATGTTTCCCTAATCTGGCAATTAAGTTTGACACCATTTTTGGACCCCTAGGTCAAGTATTTTGGGGGGGAGGGGCTAAAATGTGTGTTTTTATTCATAATTTTTTCATTTTTCGCCAAATGCAAATAAAAATTTCGCGTTTTTTTAGATAGCTTCTAGAAGGTTAAGACAAGCCAAAAAATTTTTTTTCGAAATTTTTGGGCAATTTCCCCCCAAGTTATGCCCTTTTCAAAATTTTGAACCCCCCTTTTGGGATGAAGGGTCAAAGGGGCAACGGAATTTTTTTCCTCAAAAGAAGTGTTGTTTACCCATAAGTATACCATAAAAATTTTGAAAATTTTGAACATGTGGAACATTGTCAAAAAAAATAAAAACTAACCCCCCGCGTGGTGAAATACTCAAAATTCACGTAAATAAATATGTACCTCCAGCACAAGTAATTGGGAAACTAGTTACCAATGTCGATCATCACGAAAATATTTTATTTTGAGGACCACAGAACATTGTGAAAAAGGGCCCACACCATTCGCCTCCCTTACCCCTCCGCTTCCCCGGCCCCTGTGGTCGTTGTGATAAATAAAGTAATAACCGATATTGGTGTCGTTTTCATATGAATCAGACCTTCTGAAAACGATTTTGAAGTCCAATTCCCATTTGAACCACCACCACAACCCCCCTCCCCTTCATCGTCAAATTGGTATACCCAAGTATACATTACATAAGGGCTATTTGATTATTTTTTGGATTTGACCCCTGAGTGCCCCTCCTGGCCCCCCAATTTTGGGGAAAATTGGGTAAAGATATTACAATGGCGTGTGGCATATCGATTCTCACTAATTTGAGTGCGTAGAATTCGAATATCAACTTACTTTTTGATTTGACCCCATTCCTCGCGCTCTAACGTAATGAAAAAATACGAATTTGAGGGGAAGTAGTCGGTATATTCGAACTCAGCGCCCTCAAAAACCTAACAAATGACTGGTCGCACGTTATTTTTCATTTTTTCAAATTTTGGCCCTATCGAGGGGGCTAATAGGGGGGTTCAGAGGGGTCGGATGAAAAAACTGAGTACATATTCGAACTCAGCGCCTTCGAATTAGCAGTCATCGATGTGTTACTCGACTTTATCGTTTTTTTTTGAATTTCGGTCAAAATTGTGGACCCCTGTACTCCCAGGGGCCTGGAGATCCCATCTTGAAAATTTCTCAGTTGAAAAAAGGGTAAAAAGGGCTACTCACTGTAATTTTTTCAGATTTTTAAATGGTAGCTTTTATATTTTGTGCATATCATGAAAGTTGAGCTTTCGTCACCAAAGTTCAACTTTGAGCTTTCCAAAATGTGATCATCACTTTTGAATCTACTTTCAATTCTCTTTCAGGCCCCGCAAACGGTTTTCCTCAAAGTACAGCCTATTTCAAGATATAAGCCTTCAAAGTTGGGTAGTTTGGCGAAAAATAACAATTGCATGAAAATTACGAAGCCCACCCCCAGCCCCCTTGAGGGTTAGAAAAAAAAATCGTGGTTTCGTGAATAGACCACCAAGGGGAACTCATAAAAAAAATCTGAGCGAAATCGGAAGACCTGACTTCACTTTTGGTCTGTCTTAGCATGGAATAGCCCTTATGTAATGTATACTTGGGTATACCAATTTGACGATGAAGGGGAGGGGGGTTGTGGTGGTGGTTCAAATGGGAATTGGACTTCAAAATCGTTTTCAGAAGGTCTGATTCATATGAAAACGACACCAATATCGGTTATTACTTTATTTATCACAACGACCACAGGGGCCGGGGAAGCGGAGGGGTAAGGGAGGCGAATGGTGTGGGCCCTTTTTCACAATGTTCTGTGGTCCTCAAAATAAAATATTTTCGTGATGATCGACATTGGTAACTAGTTTCCCAATTACTTGTGCTGGAGGTACATATTTATTTACGTGAATTTTGAGTATTTCACCACGCGGGGGGTTAGTTTTTATTTTTTTTGACAATGTTCCACATGTTCAAAATTTTCAAAATTTTTATGGTATACTTATGGGTAAACAACACTTCTTTTGAGGAAAAAAATTCCGTTGCCCCTTTGACCCTTCATCCCAAAAGGGGGGTTCAAAATTTTGAAAAGGGCATAACTTGGGGGGAAATTGCCCAAAAATTTCGAAAAAAAATTTTTTGGCTTGTCTTAACCTTCTAGAAGCTATCTAAAAAAACGCGAAATTTTTATTTGCATTTGGCGAAAAATGAAAAAATTATGAATAAAAACACACATTTTAGCCCCTCCCCCCCAAAATACTTGACCTAGGGGTCCAAAAATGGTGTCAAACTTAATTGCCAGATTAGGGAAACATTTTAGGGTAGGAACGATCAAAATCGGTTTCCAAGGCCAAAACCCTATACTTAACCGGCTATACTCTTTTAAAAAATAGCAATTTTTACGTAAAAATTTGAATTTTTGCTTGAAAATGCGAAAAAAGTGACTTTGGGAGGAAACAAGTGACTTTTAGTGACCTTTGGATGAAAAAAGTGACTTTTAGTGACCAAAGTCGAAAAAAGTGACAAACACCCTAAAAAAAAGTGACCTACATGATGCCTGCACACATAACAAACTCCCATAAAGAAATAAATAAAAAATTTCACATTTTTTTTACCATTTCAATGAAATTAAAATTAATATTACTTAATGGACGGGAAAAACAAAAATTTCAATTTAGGTCAATTTTTTTTTAAATTTGAAAAAAATTCGACTCGTTAATCTTTTACACTCATAACAAACTCCTATAAAGAAAAAATTTTTAAATTTCACATTTTTTACCATTTCAATGAAATTAAAATTAATAATATTCGGTAATGGAGGGGGAAAAAATTTCAATTTAGGTCAAATTTTTACAAAATTTGAAAAAAAAATCAACTCGTTAATCTTTTACACTCATAACAAACTCCCAAAAAGAAAAAAATTTAAAATTTCACAGTTTTTTACCATTTTAATGAAATTAAAATTAAAAATTAATGGAGAGGAAAGAGAAAAAATTTAATTTAGGTCAATTTTTTTCAAAATTTGAAATAAATTCAACTCGTTAATCTTTCACACTCACAACAAACTCACATGAAGAAGAAATTTGAAAAAAAATTCGCACTATAAATTATGCTCTTACACGTTGCTGAAATTATTTCATTCTTATGTTATCACGTCAAATAACGTTTCATACTAAACTAATAATTATTATCATTTATCGCATATACCTCATGCAGGTACAAAGTAATACGCTCACTTTGGGGGGCCAGATGTAAATATAATCGTCGGTATGCAATACGTACAACGCTGTTCAGTACATAGTTTCGAAGCGCCGACAATGTCTCAATTCAGTTACTCGCCTGGTTATGAATATACTTTCCGTCGTAATTTATAACATTTTATGGTCGTTTGTTTATCAAATGAAAAAAATACTACTTTGTGCTGTGAGCGATAGTGGCCTTTTACGCACGATAAATCAATTAACTTTTTGACGGGCCGATCCGTTCGCTGGGAGAATTTGGTCATCGCATAAATAAGCCAAATAAGAAATAAGGGTATGACTTCTGCTACCGAACCTAACTTACTATGTATCTATTCGTATACGATTACAGTACCACATACGTATACGATATTATAAGTATGATATGTACTTCTACGTAGGGCACAAACATATACGTGTTAATGATACGAAAATTTCTTCCATCAACACGACGGAAGTACTGCTGATAAGATGAACAAATGCAATTTCCAAGTTATAATCCCCTATATAATAAATTTATTTTATTACGTAACCGGTTTTAAATCACTCGCTGGTGCAGCGATTTCATAATGGGTAATAATTTTCGTGTAATGGGTGAAATCTGAATTGAAATTTGTGTTTTTTGTATTTTATCAAAGAGGTGAGGTCTCCAGGGAATAAAGTGGATTAGAAATGTGTTTTTTTAGTCTAAAAACGATATCGCCTGGAGGTGTTAAAATCTAAATATTTTAAATCCATATGTCTCATACTGATAACAAAATTTTATTGATAAAAATCGCAACGTCTCCACAAACTCATTCTTCGTGAAAAAAATCAACTTAATTTCATCTAATCGAAAAAATGGAAATGAAGCAATATGACATCATAAGGACAATAATTTACCCTAAATATCTAATTTTATTTATATTAATGATCCACAATTAATTAAAAAGCCATTTGAACGAAACTGTGATTTTTGAAAAGAGCATATTCTGAAATCCCCATAGCCAAAATTTCAGTTCCCCAAGTTGAAATTTCGATTTTTGGCGAATTTTTGAAAAATAATCCTATAAATAGATTTTTTCAGAAAAAATGTGATGTTTTTGAAAAACAACACTTTTTTACCAAACTGGATAAAAAAATTTAGGTCCCTACTAAATATCGATCTTCCGAACCTAAATTGTCAATTTTCAGTCATTGTGGAGTCTCTAGCACAATTTCGATTTTTTCCAATAATTTTGAGTTTTTCCAGAAGGCATCCAAATCAACTTGGGTGACTAAACATTTTCAATCAGATTTTTTTTGGTGGAAAATGGGTCGAACGTAAATTTTCTCATTAGGCTACTGACAAAAAACAGGGGAAACCCTATTTTTAGTTGTCCAAGTTAATTTTGGTGCCTTCAGGAGAAATTCGAACACATTGGAGATGTTCAAAATTTCCAAAGGGGCTTCAGAATGGCTAGAAATGGTCAAATTTGGGATCGTGAGATTGATATTTGGTAAGGAAGGATCTAAGATGGTTAAAACGGTTTGAACACAATTTATTTCGAAAATTTTAACCTTGAGGGGTTCCTACAATGATATAAAAAACAAAACCATGTCTTTGTTTAGTTTTGATTTTTTTTTTTTGAAAATGTTCCAATCACTTTTGAATTCAGAATAAAAAATAGGTGCATTATATTATACCTTATAGTCCCTGCGGTTAGCATGAAAAAAGAGGGGTACGCTTCACTTTTTGAAAACTGGTTGAAATGTGGTTTTTATTCTAGTATGACTCCTAAGAAAATTTTTCAGAAGGGGGCCCATCAAAAATTTCCCTTAGGGGAGGAATGAGGGAGGTTTCTAGGGGAGATTTTACCCTTATTTCTCCACATAAAGAGGTGGGGGTAAATTTGGTGTCATTTTCATATAATTCGACCCTCTTGAACTCGAATCTGCGATTAGTTTTCCGATCAAAATTATAGAACTCGCACAATCGTACAATTTGTAGCAAAAAGTGGCCAATTTTGAAGGAAAATGGGTAAAATTGCGATTTTTTTCAATTTGGAGACCAATAATGTTAATCAATTAGGGGTTGAAACAATTTTTTTTACAGAATTCGAATCTCTTGAATCCGAATTTGTTATTGGTTTCCAGATAGAAAGTGAAGTACCTTCTTGGTCGTCGATTCTCGGTAGCGAATAACAGTCAATTTTCGCTAAAATCAACTCGAATCCGCAATTTCTCATTTTCTGAGCCCCATACCTCGAACCAATCCTGGTATGAAACCATTTTTACACATAATTTGAACCTGCTGAACACGAATTTTCGGTTAGTTTCCCGATTGGAAGTAGAGAATTCTCTCAATCGCAAAATTAGTGCAGGGCAAAATGGCCCATTTTTGCTAAATTTCATAAAATTGCAATTTTTTTCATTCTTATCCTATATTTCGAACCAATACTGGTATGAAACTATTTCTATAGGTAATTTGAACCTTCTGAACACGAATTTTTGGTTAGTTTTCCGATTGGAAGTGGAGAATTAATTTGTGGTAATTTTCGAAAATTGAAAAATGTGAAAAAACAAGGAAATGTGAATTTAAAATTTTGAAAAAATTTCCACGAATGTACCCACATTTTACTAGCAATCAGTGAAAATATGAAATTCCCCCCCCCTCCAGATACAAATTATTAAATTTTCATAATTTGGGAGACGAAATCTCTGAAAGGAGAGGGGGAGAAGATCAAAAATTTGGATGGTGAGTTTTTACATTAGAAGTATAAGCAATATTTAGGACTATTTCGATCAAATTTGAGACAAAAAAACCACTTTGACCATCTTATAAGGAAAAACTTTCATCAAGTCTGGTAAAAAATCAGATAGGTAAGGTATCTACTTTTTTCAAAAATATTTCATTTCTGCTAAAAGTTGATTTTTAAATTTTCAAAAGTTCACCAAAAATCAGGATATCAACTTGGGCGGTTGAAATTTTGGCTATAGGGACATTTTCTTTTCAAAAATTGAAGCCTGGTTTCAATCATAGGCAGAACCCTCAAATTTTCTCCTGCTATTAATATGAAAAAATCTCATTCAAAATTCAATCAGACAAGCTCTCAACCTCACACGACAATAGGTACATACAAAGTGATACAGATATACCTACATTCAAGAACTTTGGTTTCATTCAAATCGTTGGTCAAATTTTCCAATCACTCGTGCAATTTGATAATTTTTAGTTTAGAATCTCGACTCTGTTTTAATCTTTATTCGTATTCGGTGATTATCTTGGTCGTTATTTAGACTTCGACTTGAAGTGATTTCAATTCGTTCTATGTACTGATTTCGCACCATCTCTGCCGCATGTTTCAGCATTTTTATCAAAAATAATTCCAAAAAATTCCTTTTCTATGAAATTCAATGATCCAAATGATTAAATAATTGGGAGTTGATTGCATTTTTTCAGAAATGAAGAGAGAGAATTTCTATTTCAATTTAATTTTGTTGTTTGTCCTCTCGCCTCCTTTCCTCTCAAAAATCAAGCTTAATGTCTCGGTCTAGGGGCCGTATTTTAAAACATACCTTATTTTTAAGTAGTTTTTAAGGTACCTTAAAAAGTACCTTAGACAGAATTGGTATTTTAAAACGTTCCTTAACAAGACTTGAAACACAAATTCTATCAGTGAGACTTGGAATACCTTAAGGTACCTCGCGAGGTACCTTAAGGCAACAAATAGTTTTATCTTACGTATTTACAGTTGTGATGATATTTGAATTATATTATAAACAGATTTGTTCAGTAAAAATATGATGGTAGACCACGATATTATCGATATATGTATACCTAATGGACATTATTGACATATCTACATCTATCCCCAAGGATTATAGTTTTCACTGACGACTATATGAATGAAAATTTACAGAGACGAATTTTAAAAAAAATCATATTTATAAAGTGGCCTATTCTTAAAATTGAAGGGATGTTCTGTGAAAGAAGATCTGAAACTGTCAATGGGGAGGGTACAGGGAAGAGGGAGCTAAAAATTGAGAAAACCTCTCATGCGGAATTTTTCAATTTTCCTCTTGCAATGCAATTTTCCTCAATTTTTCAGACTCGACATGAATAATATTTATCAATTTTTTAGCAGGGTCATTAGTCTTATCATGTTTGTAAATTTTATATTCCTGAATTCAAACGTAATTGCTCCGAATAAAAATGAAAATTTGCTTTGAGGAGCAATATCGTTTGCCTTCTAATCAGACCCACCCCTGATTGATGGCAAAATTTACGAGGTCACTTACAAAAAAAACTTGTACTTACATACTTAAACATTTTTGACTATCTTCTGTCTTGGAAGGGATAAATCTTTTTTTTAAAATTTTTAAATTTGCAATGAACAAAGGAAATTATTTGAGCACACTTGAAGAAAGAGGAGGTAAATTATCAGAATTTCGAATGAAAGTTTCGAAAATTTTTTATGGCAATAAAAAAAATCGATTTCTTAACAACAAAAAATGAACAGATGACTTTGATATTCTTTATTTCTCATCTTTTTTTTTCATTCATTGTGAATGGAACACCGAAATAAAAAAATAGAAACATTAGAAAATTATAGAAACCTTCAAACACTGATGCAATATTGATTACAAAAAGTGTTGATAAATTTGTAAAAATAAGTAAATACAGCCAATTATATCTGAATAATGCGTTTTGATTGGTTGAATCATCTTTCAAGACTTGGCAACATGGTATTCAAAGCAAACGCAAACGAAATTAAGGAAGGTTTTAAAATACGACTTTTAAGGAAGCCCTTACCGAAGTTCTCCTAAGGAAGGTTTTAAAATACCAAACCATTCCTTAAAATAAGGTATCCTTATTTTTTAAGGATACCTTAAGGTATGTTTTAAAATACGGCCCTAGGTTTATTTTGATAACGATTTTACGATTTTTCTTCAAAAATGTAAGAAACGTGAATTTTCTCAGAAAATGGTTCGAACCACAAAGTATTTGCACCTATTGAAGTTTTACCGCCTTTGGTTAATTTTCGATTTTATCAGAGCTCATAACCAATACCATTTCGAAAAAGTATAAGGGCCGTATTTTAAAACATACCTTAAGGTATCCTTAAAAAATAAGGATACCTTATTTTAAGGAATGGTTTGGTATTTTAAAACCTTCCTTAGGAGAACTTTGATAAGGGCTTCCTTAAAAGTCATATTTTAAAACCTTCCTTAATTTCGTACGTGTATTGCTTTAAATACCATGTTGCCAAATCTTAAAAGATGATTCACCCAATCAAAACGCGTTATTCAGATATAATTGGCTGTATTTACTTGTTATTTCAAATTTTATCAATACTTTTTGTAATCAATATTGCATCGGTGTTTGAAGTTTCCATAATTTTCTAATTTTGTTTCTATTTTGTTATTCTGGTGTTCCATTCATAATGAATGAAAAAAAAGAAGAAATAAATAAAATCAGAATCATCTATTCATTTTTTTTTGCTAAGATATCGATTTTATTTTTTTATTGTCATATCAAAAATTTTCAACTTCACGTATAAATTTTTTAAAAGATTTATCGCTTCCAAGACGGAAGATTGACAAAAATGTTTAAGTACGTACAACTTTTTTGTAAATTACCTCGTAAATTTTGCCATCAGCGAGGGGTAGTCTGAATAACAGAAGGCAAAAGGTGCTGCTCCTCAAAGCAAATTTTCATTTTTATTCGGAAAAATTACGTTTGAATTCGGAAATATAAAATTTACATAAATATGGTAAGACTAATGACCCTGTTGAAAAATTGATAAATTTCCCATTTTGAGTCTGAAAAATTGAAGAAAATTAAATTTCAGGAGGAAAATTGAAAAATTCTACACGAGAAATTATCTCAATTTTTAGTTCTCTCTTCCCTGCACCCCTTCCCTTGACAGCTTCAGATCTTCTTTCACAAAACATCCCTTCAATTTTAAAAATAGACCACAATAACTAATCGTATAGGTAAATATGATTTTTTTTTAAAATTCGTCTTTGTAAATTTCTATCCATATATTTATCAGCAAAGACTATAATCTTTGGAATAGGTGTAGGTATTAAGTATGTTAATAATGTCCATTATATTGATAATATCGTGGTCTACCATCATATTTTTACCAAAAAAATCTATTTATAATGTAATTCAAATATCATCACAACTGTAAACTTGTAAGAACAAAACAATTTGTTGCCTTAAGGTACCTCGCGAGGTACCTTAAGGTATTCCATGTCTCGTCGATAGAATTGGTGTTTTAAATCTAGTTAAGGAACGTTTTAAAATACGAATTCTGTTTAAGGTACTTTTTAAGGTACCTTAAAAACTACTTAAAAATAAGGTACGTTTTAAAATACGGCCCTAAATTGACAAACATGTACTTGCTTATTTTTTTGACTGATTTTTAAGAAAATATGTAGCGGAAAAAGCCAAAATAATATCTATACGAGTAAACATAACGAACAGGTAGGTAGCCAGCTAGCCACCGAAATTTTTACACGTTGATGACATATGTATCTAGGTATGTACTACCATTAATTAGCAATTTTACTTCGCACATCAAACATGTTTTTAAAACCCATAAATTCTCTTTATTTATCCTCCATCGGTCATTTACAAACGAATATGTTTCAATTTTCTATCAAGACAAAGTATATATTGCGGATATACTACACAACCGAATTTATGAAACGCGATAATTTTTATTTTTGATGCGTTTTATTTCGGTCGTAAAAATTTAGGAAGTCCCGCATACTTAAACTTAATTTGTGCAATTATGATCCAGTTTTTTTTTTTTACTCGAATACTTTGTAACGTAGGTGAATACCTAAGCAGGTTATTGATACGGACTAATTTCATATGGCGAGGGAAGGAAAACCACCTGTACTCCAATTTCGTTCTCATTCCAAATGAAACAGATAGAACAGAACATTCACTTACGATTTCATAAATTCACCTGAAGATGTGGAGAATATGAACCAGGCTTCTACGCGAATCTTTATCCGAATTGTTTTTGAAATTATTTTCTTTACAAAAGTTTCTTGGCTTTTTCTCTTCCCGTATCTTTTGCAGTGAGTCCATCGTATTGTACTACGATACTATCATTTTGAACTGAAAATGGTTTGAGTGCACAACTGGTAGGTATAGGTAGTTGAAGAAAGTAACTAAAAGGTTCTAGAAATGATCGAATTGGATCACAGTCCATACCAACAAAGGAAATCATATTAAAACAAGGGACGAAATTTGAATTTTTTTGAAATTTTACAAAAATGAAAAATGTTGAAAAATTATATGAATTTTACACTTCAGAAATTTGAAATTCTTTTAAAATTTTATGCATAGAAAAACCAGAGCGAATTTTGAATTTCATACAAGAGAAAAAATTTATTTCATATCTACATGAAGATAAATGTTGAAAAAAAGTCTTTAAAAAATGTGGAATTATAAAATTATTCGAAAGAAAGGAAAACTCACAAAGTTTCCAATCCACCCTTCGACAATGTACCTACTAAATATCTCATAAAAAGAAAATTGAGAGAAAAATTTGTGTGATTGATTTGAATAATCTCAAAATCTACCAAGGTCAAAGATTAGGTCCGTTTTTTAAAAAAATATCAAATAGGTTCAGTCAAGGATGAGCCAAAGTTGGGGGAAGAAGATAAAAAAATCGTAAAATTCTAACTGAAATCATGAAATGGAATTTTTTCGACTAGAAAGTACGATTTTCTCCACTTTTTTCTCCCTTAAAATTTAAATTTCTCTCCCTCTCCCTCCCCTCCCACCTAAAAGTACCATTTCTAAAAATTTTCATACTCTAGACTATAATTTTTCCAACTGAAAATGTTATTTTGCCACTGTTAGGGGAACGGTTTCTTAACTCCTTCCTTCCCATTAGGTTTATAGTCTCGCGGTCTGTTTTGTTCTAAATATTCATAAAATTTTAAAAGTTGTGCTGTTTAGACCAAAGTTTTAGAATTATGAATAGTAAACTCGAGGGAAATTTCGAAATCAGCATCAATATTTAGCTGGAGAGAATATTTAACTTTCAATAATGTTAACTAAATTCTTGATTCTTCCTTCTTTTTCAATCATGTTGATCCTGCCAGAGATATGAAGTCATAAGGTAGAAAAAATTCCTCAACGAAAGTTTTTTGCTGCCTTGTTGGTCATCTTCATAAAGCTCTGATTGAAATTTAGCCCACCTGGTTAAATCACTAGGGCTGGAAAAACATCATATCAAAAATTAGGCGATTAGAATTGAATTTTTTCAAAACAAAGGCTTTATTTTATATCTACCTGCTTGACTTATTTCTCCATTCAGACGTCTTTTTAGCACTTTTTTTATTGACGAAGTACTTCAGTACAAAGGAAAATTACCAAGATTCCTTCCCTCTTTTTCTTCTTCCAAAATATTCAATAACAAACTTGAAATCTCTTCAAAAATATTATTCAATTTTCGTTCGAAAAATTTGTATAGTACATATTTAGTCTAATAATTTCTTTTTTTTATACTTTCACACAGACATGTCCCCCATTTGGATAAAATACTTCTGCAGTGTTCTTGAAAGCTCATTTCTCATTTCTCACGAGAACAATTCTCATTGAAGCAACAATTTAAAATATTTTTAAATGTTTGTGTTCAAACATGCTTCATCTAAGTATAGACAGCTTCGAAGTAAAGACAAAAAAATTATATATTTGATGTCAGAGGAAGTGTTAAAGTTCCAAAAAATTGTGTTTTTCGCACTATTTGCCTTACTTTTGACAACTTCGAGGCAGATATATAATTATAAAGGAGGCTAAGGAAAATTTGAACAATCTCAAAAGAAGCCAGACTTCTGGCCTATCCAACAAATAACCAAATCTGGTATCTTGATAAAATTTCAGATCTTGAATTCAAAATTCCAATCTTGTGCTCACTGGAATCATTAAGAGGAGCCCGAGCCTCCAACGAGAAATTTATTTCAAATCTAAAATCCTCAGCTCTTTCACCATGACCTTTTTTGCACCATTAATTTTTACGTTTGGATGATCACTCATTTCGTGTTCTGTTGCTTTTCAGCTAAAAAATCAATGATAAATTCGGAATATATGTGAGCTAGACATAGAAATAACCTTTAGGTGTCAAAAACTGGTTTTTGAAATGAGGTTTCCCCTATTTTCAACCCTAAGGGTGGTTTCTATATCCAAGCTTACATATGTACAATATTTTCGAGGAAAGTTTCTTAACTTATTTATTAATTTTATAATTTTAAAGATTTTTATGAAGGTTTCAAAAAGACTCTGGGTAATATTTATGACCAGTGGCGTAGCCAGGATTTTGTCAAGGGGGGGGGGGGGCAAGAACGAGTTTTTTTGTCAAATTTTCTGTGGTCGTTTTGAAACATATCGAGTATTTTTTTCGTGGCGTATTTTGTAGTGTACGTATAACTGAGTCTGAAGTAGCGGGTGTGTAATGAAAAGACTGTAACAGTAACACAAAGATTAATAGGATTTTTGGAACAAACACTTTATACTGTCTAAATATGAATTAGCCAATTTTTGTAAAATTCCAACTTTTTGATTCTGTGAAATAAATTTATTTGAAAATCAGTGATTTTTCACTGATTTTTATTTAGCTAAAATTACTGAATTTTTTGACGAATTGGAAATTGATTAAGAAATCAGTAAGTTTTAACTAAAATACCAGTGAAAATAACCAAATTTCGATGAAAATTATTTCACTAATCCGAAGAAGGAAAATCTCACCAAATTTGATTGATTCAAATCGAAAGGATGATACTGTGTACAAAAAATAAAGATAGTGAAATACTGCCCGAGCAAAGCGAGGGCGATTTTTTTTGGAAAAATCATGTTTGAAAAAAAAGGCCATGGGGCCATGGGGGGGCGATCGCCCCAGTCACCCCCCCCCCCCCCGCCTTGGCTACGCCACTGTTTATGACAATTTTTTCATTGGGGTGTTTGATTATTTACAGGATTGGCATTGTGAATTTTCATGACCATTTCATGACACCTTTTTGTTCTTTTTGTGATCCCAATTTTTCAGAAATGGATTACTGACTGGGGCTCCGACCCAAAAATAAACTGACTGAAAATACTTTAAATTTTTCCATTAAAAAATTACAATTTTTCATGATATTACGACTGGTAGATACCTCTTTCACATATTTTGAAATCTCAGAAAAACAAAATCACAACAGAAACTAAGAAAAGCTATCTAATCAGTCGATATAAGGTAAAAATTGCCTCAAATTTTCGAATCTGTCACTCGTTTTAGAAATAAATTTGATGGAAAGGGCAAACCGTTGCATAACTGTGATTGAATTTCGATAGGTGTATTCAATAACCACAGCATGAATAAATAACTTCAGTTTTCAGCATGGAATTAAATCTCGCCAAAATACCAGAAAACAAAGCCTTTGAATTTCGAATGATTAAGGGGTATTGGGGAAGGGCGATCCACTCCCCCACTCATATTTTCTCAAAAAATCAGAAAATTTTGGAGTGAATTGGCAAATTTTCTCAGAAAAACTGTAAATTTTGTTATGAATTGGCAAATTTTGTTGCAAACTGGCACGAAAAATCAGGAAATTTTTACTCCAAAGCAATGAAATTTTTTCAAACAAACTAGGTAGGTATTTAAAAATGAATTATTTTCTTTCTGAAAATCAACAATTTTTTCAAATCTTACCCCTCTTTTCAATCGGGTGTATGAAGCCTAAAGTATATATAAGAGACAGGGGTTGAGGATTCTGCTTCCCTTTCAATAGGTACTAAAATATTGATAGGAAAAATGAAGAAATTTTAGCTTTTGGATGCCTTTTTTTTCTCAAAAATTTTCGTCCTCGTTTCGCTCAGGTTCGTCGAATTTACACAATTTATTCTCAAAATAATGGTATGAACTCTACTTCCTTCCATCCCAGATATCTAAATATTTTGAAGCAAAAAAAATGTCTCTTTTTTCTTTTCTCATGGGATTTAGTGGCGATCTCGGACGGAATTTTAGGAAATTTTTCCATTTTTTTGGAAGGGTATGAGATCATTAAGGAATATAGTTTTTTTTGGAAGTCAGAAAAGTACCACGAAAAAAGCACGAATTTTTTTTGATTTCAGAACGACTGGTCGGAAAACTTCTCTTCTTTTAATAATATGAATATGAGTCCACAAAATTTTCTGTTTCACCCCCCTCCCCGAAATTTTTGCCCAATTTTATCTCCTGACGTCCTGACAAGCTGAAAATAAGCAACCTTGAATACCGATTCGTCTCGATAGAACCCCTATCATATATTTTTAAAAATCATTTATGCATAGAATTCAAAAAAAATCACTCCAAAGGTAAAATCCTAGTCAATAAATTTGATAAATCCAATCTTACTCTTCGAAGAAAAAACCAATCTTGCAAATTGATGCGGTTCCAAATAGAATCAGTTCTGAAAATCGCGCATCCATTACCGGGCATAACCACACCACCGATTAATTTTCCACAAACGTCGATTTCATCAAATTTGCATACCAAATCGTCCACTCATTAGCAATTTCATCAATGAAATACACTGCCTGCATCAAAACAAACAACCATTTAGCAGATAAGAATCTCATAAGCCTCAACACATAATATACGAAAATAATCGAACCAAAAATCAATAAAAATTCACTTCTCCATAATCAATCGTAACTCAAATCAAACCCCCAGATAATCACGAATAAAATTCCATTTACCTTTTTTACAAAATTCACTCATTAAATTCCAAGAATTCTCTACACAGAATCCTTCTAGCCCCTCCCTACACACATCCCTTCCAAAATATTACACTTAAAACCGCCATCAAAATTTCAATTAATGCCAACCCAAACTTTCACACACACATACTCAACTTCTACCTCCATAAAAATATCCTTAAGCTAAGCAAAAGTGTATCATAGAATGCGCTATCGCCGCCATAAACCAATCGCGCATAATGCCCCATGCCAACTGCACATAACATAAGAAAGATTACACACGTCGGGTCGTATACTTATGCTCAGCTCGTATCACCCATATAAGTATAACGACCACGAATGAACGAATAACTAATTTAAAATTGGTCGTTATTTACTCTTCGTCTAATCAACTCGATCCCTAAGGGTGTAAGAATAGACTACGTGCCTCCCTTTTTCCACTTTCATTCAATATCACCACCGCAAATTCAGTTTACCAGCACTCGATAAATCGACAAACTAACGCCAAATTATGTAATTTTTTTCCATAAACAAGCCTAAAACATGAATCTGGAGCCTGAATCTCGAATCATTTCAAATCCACGAACAAAACATACCTTTGAACCCCGAATCCCCTCCCCCTCCGGGTAATTCGGCAACCCCCACGTTGTAACGCCAAATTATGTAATTTTTTCCATAAACAAGCCTAAAACATAAATCTGAAGCCTGAATCTCGAATAATTTCAAATCCACGAACAAAACATACCTTTGAACCCCGAATCCCCTCCCCCTCCGGGTAATTTGGCAACCCCCACGTTGTAACGCCAAATTATGTAATTTTTTCCATAAACAAGCCTAAAACACAAACCTAGGAGCCTGAATCTCGAATCATTTCAAATCCGCGAACAAACCTACCTTTGAACCCCGACTCCCCTCCCCCTCTGCGGGTAATTTGGCAACCCCCACGTTGGCTACTGCGCTCATACCATGCACACCGGCTGTATATTAAAATACGAGTACATCTTGTAAGGCTACATACCTCAACGGAGAGAATCCATGTTTTGGCGGGCCGCAGCACAGCGCAGGTGATACGAAAACAAATGCCGGAGCTCGGGGCTCGACTCGGACCGGGAGACTAACTCGCGAACATGTTGGTTTTGCTTTTTTCGAACATCGTGACTGCGTGGATGTTAAAAGAGTAAATATGCGAGAAAATTAAAACAAACAAAAAAAATAGAGAAAAAAAAGGAGGCAACAAAATAGTATAAAAACAAAAATAGAAAAGAAAAGAAAAACTAATGCGAAGGAAAGTAACCGCTTAGTGGGATACAGGTCTTGCTTGGTAACCATGGCGACAAATGTCCATGTTCCTTATGCTCTTCGAACACAGGTTCTTTGGTAGCGCGCTGAGAAGAGGAGTGGTCACACGTACACACCAACACTGGCACGTATTCTTCGTATACCGAACAAAAAAGCTCATAAATTTAGGCCAAAAACGCGTTTTTTTCTCTCCTTTATGTGTAATCGAAGAGGGATTCTTTTTTAAACGTGGTTATCATTCTACAACTCTTCTATAGGGGGTTTTCTGCTCGGAATAGGTACACCTATGGATATTCCGACTTGTACTGTGTGTATTTTCATATCGTATAGACATATCACATATCTACGTATCATCTCGTGGTATCCGAAGAGGCATAGACACGAAGGTATCTCAGGAATACACGACAGATAGAAAAAAGACAAGTTTCACTTTACCAGTTTCGATTATCTATGGTACGATGAAGCAGAAGAAGGGCCATCGCCGAGACCAAGATCTCTTCAGCGACTTGCCCATAATTATTCCATGTACCTTCGCACCAGCATTCGTTCGTCGACTCGAACAAATTAAAAAACTGGTACAAGGTGTTCGAAAAATCACCCATCGACTGGGATTCAATTGACGGCGTGTTTTTTTGACATTAAACTTTCAAACACGAGTTTTTAACTCCGAGTTACACATTTCGATACGATCTACAGAGCGAAATAAAAAACAATTTTTTCACCCTTTAAGACCTACTAAATGCGGTAATTTTACGACGCCAATTTTTATACCCCGAATAAATTTTACAACGGCAAATTTTCCGTTGGAATTTTTCTTATGGGCCGAGACCCTGCGATAGATGGCCATGTTATTTTATTGATTTACGACCGTATAAGTATATATAGTTGGGCAGTTTTATGGATTTTGGCAGTTTTTCTTCTGTTTGATAATGAATGGGTATTCAAATGTGGTGAGAGAAGTTGACATTGTGGAATTGTACGCTGAGAAAATATGTGGAAAATACTCGGTGGTGAAATTTTTATACGACTTGAGGGAGAATTTTGTTAATATGTATTTGGCAGACAGTATAATGGAAAATGTTATGGAGCTGAATGGCTGCGGTTTGGTGGATTTTGAGAGAAAATTCTCGGCTAATGCATCAAGTTTTTCGGTGAAATGAAATTTATCGAGTTTTTTTCCCAAGAGTTTGGCATAAAAAATAATAAAAATTTTTGAAAATGAAGAAATATTGAAAAATTGAATTTACAGTCCGTTTGAAAAGTATGAAGTAATCTAATGGGTTTACTAATAGAAGATTTTTTCAATTTTCATGGCTCATTGGGTATTAAATTTTTCAAAAATACATAACTCTTTTTCCCTCAAATGTTTCAGAGTGAACCTTGAAAAACGCTGATTGATGTTTTATGCTGGCCATGGTCACAGATTAGATATTCACCTATCTATTGCAGTGAGTCGTTTTTCGTTTGTTCTCAAAAGTTGAAGAAAGAATTGAAAAAAAAAGAATACGAAATGAGCTCAAAAATTAAGTGGTGAAAATTTATCTTCCACTATAAAACTCTCATCAGTCAACATCCAAATGAGGTTCAAATTTTTGAATTTTTTTAATACTTTAATCGGATATTAAAATTGTTCGCTGATAATTATTCGTAACAAGGGTATGAAGAGCACAATTTTTTTTTTTACATTTTAGAATCTTGAAAATACATTTACATATTAATTACTAAGACTACAGCCAGATTTTGGTCGTTGAAAATGAGTTTTTAATTCTCGAGTATTTACTTTCATATGATAAAGCTGATTTTCTTCATTTTGTTTCAAGACAATAATACCCACAAATATCTAATTATTAGATAAGTATCAATAAATAGGTAAATAAACAACCTATTTTTTTTAAATTTTCAAATTTTGAACCACCTTTGTATGGGTGACAATTCAGTGAACTAAAAACTACCTACGACTCTTTTGACATCACTTAATAATTTTTTTTATTCTTATCCATGAAATCTTTCAAAAAAAAAACGATCATTATTTTTGTAGCAGGAAACACTGATACCTACTTCAGGAGAAAATTTTTCATGCTAAAAAATTATGCTTACGCGAAATTCGACTCAAACGACTTTTATACTTAGGTATCTATACCTAAATTTATTTGAACCACATAAAGTGAGCAAATTTCAGTCTAAAATTGACTTTGTGATTGAAAAATTATTCAGACATGACAAAAAAAACAAGCTTTTCCGAAATTTTACCATACAAAATCAACTCATGAAGAGATTTCAGGAATATTCCACTTACAGCTCGAATAAAGATTCAATAGAACGAAATCCAAAGAAAAAATTTGAACGTAGACGTATTTATTTTCTCTCTAAAAACTGAAAAGTTCCGGCTAATAGGCTATTTGTTCATTTCCTTCATTTTAAGTCCCTCTCACCATCATTTCACATCCCGTAGCTCCGTGATTCATATAATCATATCATGCATGAGCAAAACCCATAGGTAAGTAACTGTTGCAAACATCAAAAAAAGAACGTTTAAGTAAGGGTAAAAAATCGATAAATGACGAGCTTTTTGAAAGAAT
Organism: Pseudococcus viburni; assembly: GCA_033439095.1. Taxonomy (NCBI): domain Eukaryota; kingdom Metazoa; phylum Arthropoda; class Insecta; order Hemiptera; family Pseudococcidae; genus Pseudococcus; species Pseudococcus viburni. The sequence continues at coordinate 420,291 of JAVBJF010000019.1, read as the reverse complement.
TTTTCAAAATAATGAAGCATTACTTCATTCGATTATTAGGTACCTATCTAAAGATATATATCTACCTAATATGTCTTGAATAGGTATTGTGAAATGAAAGATGACTTACGAATTTTTACTTCTTATTCTAATATTCCAAGGACGAAAATTCAATTCATAACTCACCTGACTGAAACAGACAAAATAAATTTTTCATTAGTTATTAGATATACCTACGTAGGTATAATTTTATTTTATTATTTCATTGGACTTTGGTATTTTTTTTTTAAAATTATGTAGAAAAATTGAAACATTTTTTCAAACAAACATTTCACAAGTTTTAATTGGAAAGATGAAATAGATACCTATCAGACTACCTTTTCATCTCCGAGCTAGGTCATTATCTTTGAATATTCTTCATTATTTTTTCCCTCTTCTTTTATTAAAATTTCGAATCTCCAAATTTTAAAGCATAAATTGGTAGATATAATTGTTATTTTGTGTGTGTGAATGGGCAGGTGTGCCCCAGTACAGCTGGAGCAATGCAGTATGCGTCCGGGGAAAAACCAGACAAGTATCTTAATTTTTTTTTTTCAAATAGAAAAAATTTTCCTGCAATTTTTTAAAATACCACACTGATCCTGAAATGATTTACAGGTGCTCAAGTAGGTATAATTATATGACATTCTAATTTTGCATTAATTTTGCATTTCTTAAAACAAAACCATGACTTGGTTTGTCAAAATTTTCAAAAATTTGTGAACGAATATCAATCTTCTTTCACTTTCGATGAAGATTTGAAAAATACCACCAAAAAATAGGGAAAAATATTACTATTTTTAAAATTCACCTAAAATTTCTAGGAAATGTCGATTCTTAGAAAATTTTGATTCTAAAATATACCTATGTAGAAAAAATTAACAAAATTGAGTAAATTTATTGTAAGAAGTCAAAACAGGAACCTATTGAAAAATTTCAAGTAGATTTAATTTTATATTTAGGTTATTAATGTTTGTTTTTGGGAATTAGGTACATGCAAGTAGGTCGTAGGTAGTAGGTATTTAAGCGAAAAAATTTCAAAAATGTTGATTTATTCTTTCTCACATCCCTCTTAGAATGAAGGATGAAAAAAATCAATTTTTCTCAACTTTCAACTTTCAGCAGATAATTTTTCATTTCTAGAATATTTTCAGTCGACGAATTTCTTATTTTAAACTTTGATTTGGTCAAGTTTTCGTATACCTACTCAGCATAAAAATTGAAGAAATAAGAAAATTTTTGCACAAAAATGTTCATCAAATTGTTAATGCTTATTGAATAAATTCAATTTTTACCTATGTAGGTATTTCTATTTGCACATGCAATTTCAATTTTTTTTAAAATAAGTATACCCAAATTGTTTTGAAAAATTGATTTATAAATAATGAATCTGACGGATGGTTTTTTGAATTAAACATTATTATGTATGTTTCCCAACATCTGATTATTTTGCCTATAACCGAACCTATCGTCATAAAAAATCATAATATTCCGAACAATTGCTCTTCAGTTACTCCTCTCTTTTCACCTAAATCAGCTGAAAATACATTTTCAATTTTTTCAAATTAATTAAAAAATATATTAATATTTGTTGGAGGGGGCTGGAGGTGAAAAAAAAACTAATTCCATAAAACAAAGAAGAATGAAAACCTCCATGGATTCGTTCATAATAATGTTTGTAGCAAAAAAGAAATTTATATTTACGCTCAAACTTACCCAAGTAGGTATACCTACCTACCTAGGCACATATAAAATTTGTAGGTAAGAAATTAGATTAGGTACCTACTCATTTTAAAAAGAAAGAAAAAATTGAAAGAATAGGTATGCTTAAAATTCTAGGTAAATATTCGCAGTTTCGATTACTCAATATTATAGAATATTCTGTTTATGCATTTAATTGGATAAATAGTTAATTTTTAAAATTATTCATTAGATTCAATCAACTCATCAACCATCGTTAAAAAATTATAATAAAATAAAATTGATCGAATGAGTCAATAGTTATTCATTTTGATCAAAATCGAGGTCATTCTACGTCGCGTCGTTGATCTTTCAAAATTATCACCTGCAGATACTTAATCACTGATTATTTAGAATTAAGAGGTGGACTAAAACATCGAAATAAAATTAAACTTTACTTTGGGAAAAAATAATGGCTCAATTTCTCATCAATTTTTTCCCAAAATTTTCAAAAATTAATTGAGGTTGATTTTTTTTTGGAAGTCCGACAAGTTCGCCTCATTTATTTGGTAAGTTTATAGGTGACTTTGAGGGAAGAAAAAATTACATACACAGAAATGCTCATTTAATTTTCTGCTTCAAATTCAAATTTTCTACGAAAAATGACCATAGCTTAGCAAATACACAATTGTTACACGTTGGAAATTTAAGTTTAAAAAATGAGGTGCGATTTTTTTTTTAAATTTCGGCTTCCTTTGCTGTGCTATAATGTACTTGAAGCAGACAGGAAAAAATAAAAACTTTTCCAAAACGTGCATATAAGACGAGTAATTTACGTAAATTAAATTTGAAAAAATGATCGAACAATTAAAATTCGGCGAAAAACTCCAACGAAAGTGTAAAAAATAACCAAACAAAATACCTATAATCAATTTAAAAATTCAAAAAACATGGTAACAGAGTATAATACACGTGGCAATCGAACGAACGCCAACTGGCTCCTAATTAAGTTTGTCACAAATGGGATTTCGACGATTCAAGTCAAAATTTATTCCAAGTTCGAATTTTTTTTGATTTCTTCAATTCTAAATTTTTTTTAAAACTGTAACCAAGTTTAGAATTTTTCCATCGGTAAGCATTTTTTAAATCAACATTTTCTCAATTTTTCCAATTTTGACTTTTCAATTTTTTTTCAATGTTTAATTTTTTAAATTCCTTTTAATGTTCATTGAGTTGAAAGAAATGTAGAAAATCATGAAGTTGAAATTCGAAAAAAATCATAGCAAAGAACATTTGGGAAAATTTTTAATTACTTACCTAATCTCTCATTCCGAATAAGTGAAAAGTCACTGATAAATAGTCAGAATTGCAGCACAGGAAAAATCAGCAAAATTCACTGATTTTCAGCGAATTTTCGCTGATTTTTCAAAGATTTTCACCAATTTTTCAGCAAAATTCATGAATTTCACTAACTTTTCAGTGAATATTTGCTGATTTTCCAGTGATTTTTCTCACTGATTTGTTTTCAGTAAAAGGATGTTCACTGATTTTATCCTGTGCTGCAATTCAGACTGTTTTTCAGTGATTTTCGGTCATTTTCACTGATTTATAATTGAATGTGTTACAACAAAAAGGGCATAACTCAGCATAACTATGTCCTTTTTGATGTGACAAGCGATTCGTATTCTCTGAAATTTTCTCTGTCCAATGAATCCCCTTCCACCTTCCAATATGTTTTCCTCGAAAGGTTATGGCGTTTTTAAAATGCGAAGTTCGCAATTTCGGTACCTACATTACATCTTTGATTTTCGAGAATTTGGGTAATGTTTAATTTTTTCACTGCGCAGATGATTGTAAAATTGTAAAATTTTAATGAAGTGTTTTTTTAGTTAATTTTTCGTCATAAATTTGAAAAAATAATAAAATTTGTCCAAAATGTATTTTTAGCATTTTTTTGTAACCAAAAAAATTAGAAAAAAATTTGTCATTTTTCAAAGTGCGATATATCCGCTCCCTGAAGAGATAATTTTGAAATTTTTCCACCAAAATGTTCCTTTTTTTATTCTCTTCAACTTTTGTATGAAGATTTCTTTAAAATTTTCACTTCCGGAAAAATTATACGTCATCAAACGTAGAAGGGTCGAAATGAAATTTTGTCACAACAAAAAGGACAAATAACTCAACCTTTTGTTTTCAAATTGGAAAAAAATAGAAAAGATATCAAGTGATGGGCGAGCTGTTTTCTTGTAGCAAAAAGATGAAATTTTAAGGTAAATTTTTTCCGCAGCTCAATTCCTTAATTTAGTACATATTAAAAAAAGTATACTCAAACTTCAATCGCAATTTCCCGAAAACGTCATTTTTTCTATATGGCTGTGACACGTTCAATTGCTGCACAGGAAAAATCAGCAAAATTCACTGATTTTCAACGAATTTTCGCTCATTTTTCAAAAATTTTCACAGATTTTTCAGCAAAATTCATAAATTTCACTGACTTTTCAGTAAATATTCACTGATTTTCCAGTGATTTTTCCCACTGATTTGTTTTCAGTAAAAAAAATTTCACTGATTTTCTCCTGTGCTGTAATTCTGACTTGGTTCTCAGTGATTTTCGATCATTTTCACTGATTTATAATTGAGAGAATAGGTAGTGAAAAAAATTGAGTTTGAAAAAATTTTCAAAAATATGCAGTTGAAAAAAATTTGAAAAAATTAAAGTTGGAAAACTTTCGATAAAATTCAAATTCGAAATAAAAATTTTATAGTTAAAATTTTTTTTCAACTTCGTGATTTGTTAAACTTCATATTTTTTTAAAATTCTTCCAATTTGAAATGTTTACAATAATTTTAAAATTTTTCCTCAATTTTTTCAACTATAAAATTTTTTTAATAAATAATTTCTTAACATTTTTTCCAACTTTGAATTTTTCAGAAAAATTTCGTACTTCACATTTTTCAACTTTTTTTTAAATCTAATAAATAATTGATTGAAAGAAATTTTAAGAAATAAGTAAGTACCTAATAAAAAAATGAAATGAAAAAAAAAACGAAAAATCATACAAAATTGAAAACGCGTTGAAAAAATGTAAATTAAGAAAAAATTACCGATGGAAAAATTTTAAAATAGGATACAGTTCTGGAAAAAATTTACAATTAAAAAAATTGAAAAAAAATTAACTTCGAGTAAATTTGAACTTGGATCGTCGAAATCCCATTTGTGGCAAAATTAATTACGAGCTACCGAACGCTCGTAACAAAAATACCATCGTACGTTTTAGGTAAGTTTTCCTACAATTACCCACCTTACGTGGCATTCTATACAAAAATTAAACCAGCAATTACTCCGAGTGCATTTTCGGTTTCTACACGAGCCAGCCCAAACGCAACCAGGTACTTAAACAGTTTGAAATTCTAACCAACTCATTAGACCAGAAAGAGCGCAATTAACACAAAATGTAGCTAGAATTTCTCCTTGAATATTACAACTGCATTTTGTTCATTATATCCATGTCTTAGTTCACGAATTAAAAGGGGACAACAATAGAGGCAACATTTTGTTCAGTTATTTCCATATATAGAAATATATCATTCGGTCAAGTGACTCATTTACATTGTAGCTAAGGTAGAAAAACACTCGCGATTTTATTACCCATCCTATCCGGCGAATTAAGAAAACCTATTCAATAAGTAACCAGTTAGCAGGTACCTCGTGCACTCACACTTGGGATATTTTTTCCTCGTAAACTCATAGGATAGGTGTAGGTAGGTACATAAGTAACTTCGTTATCGAGGTATATTCAACGATGGAGATAACCAGACCAGTGCAAAAATCAACCACAATAATAAAATTTGTTAACACGCTTTAAGTTTTTAAAATATCGACTTTTAAAAAACGAATAAAAAATATGTTTATTGTCGAACGTACCATACACTGTATGTATTCTCAAAGCATTTACCGTATCTCTAAATGGGTTATTTTTTTACTTATCGCACGTTTTTTTTTTTTTTTTTTTTTCAAAAAACGTACCTACGTATACTTTTTTACCGTCGAACCATAAAATACGAATACATTTCCCAAGACTTTTTTTTTTTTGAAAAACAAAATCCAATGCAAAGTAGGTACGTAGTAAATAAATAGGTAGCTAGGTATCTCTTGCGTATTTATTTACGTAGGTAAATGCATTTTCGAAATACGAGGTTGAAAAAAAATTCTTTTAGAACATGGCTGACGACGATTACTTATTATGGCCGCCACACACCCACAGCGTAAAAATTATACTCGACCGAGTGCGTATAAATCTCAATTAACTCACTTAAGTTCCAATCGTCTCCTGGTAGTTGATCGAATCGATACATTGAAAGAACGGCGTCGAAAAATATACCAATTATAGACAATCTCCGGTTCAATAACGAGATTCTAAACGCGATGCACAAGTCACTCATCACAAACAACTACCGATGTTGGCGAAATTTAAACGTCGATTATTTTCCAATAATTATATAACATTCGAATCGTTCACTATAAACAGTCATATCCTTACCCGCACCGGTATCAGTTAAACATTTGCTTTCTTTTGTCGACTGCATCAGTCATGAGTCAATAGGATAGGCTTGGTATCGTTATCGATAAAACGAAGCCTATTCCGGGCTATTTGTTAACCATCTAATGCTTTCTCTTTTCATTCAAAAGGGTTTGAATATTCTTGCCTATTGTAGTCCAGTTTCGAGATATTTTTTTGTGTTGGTGTGTTTAACTGTTTATCTCTACCCTTTCGAATTGCTGTAGTGTTGTTATTGTTGTCGAAGTGATCGGAGAGACTAGGCTGGATACTATTCGAATGAATCATTTATTCGGTTGAAGAAGTGAAAATCGAATTGGAATAAGAAAGGACGATCGAAGCGAGCTGCTCGTGCTGTTTTGGGTGAATTTCCGGAATAGTCGAAACAGTTTTTAATGCACTCTGAATTTGATCATAAAAATTTAGAGTTATTTTTAAAATTAATCAATTAAAAGAAACTCGGTTTGACATGATGACCTTTTCTAATCCATGATTTTTTTTTAATTTGATGGATGAAAAAATAAATGTTTAAAATTCGGATATTTCGGTTATTTCATTCTGAACCGAGCTTACACCTTATGGGTAGGTACGTCAAAATTTCAAGGATTAATTGAAAATTCAAAAATTCTTCTAACTGATAACTACCTATACCCTACGTAAATATCATCTGAAAATAATTTTAAAAAATTGATGTCAGACGACTTTTTCGTTTTAATAACCCGCTTTCGGAATTAAATTCCCGAAATTTTTGGTTTCTAAATTCATAAGATTGCGATGTAGCTGGCGTAGCAATGCGAAACCAAAACAAAATAAATGTTTACATCGACAAAAATCTGTTTTTGAAGCAGTTTTTATCACATATAAACGCAAATTCACATAATTCGGGCGAATGTAGCACTCACACACGAGACTATAATTTTTTTATCTATTGAAGAGAAAATTCAGTTGTCTATTATTAAATTTACAAATTTAATAGCTAATCAAAAATACGTGGGAAAGAAACAATTTCCAGAGACGAGTTGAGTAGATTTCTTTAGAAGAGAGAGATAAATCGGGTATTAGGGTGAAGCGAAAAAAAACTATCTTGGATTTTGAACAAATTTTGTGGAGTGGTTTACTTTGAGTGGGAGACCTCCCAAAAAAATTGAGCTCCCTAGAGGTCAAGGGAAGGGAGCAGGAGGTGCTCAAAGTGCACCTCCTTTTGAAATAAACACCATCGCCATCCTTCTCCGATCAAAACTCAGACTGCTATACCAGGGGGTTGAAAAGTTGCAGATTATAATATTCCAATAATATAAAATTTTCACTTGACTGGAAATAGTTTTTTTTTCTTCGAGTAATTGAACAAAAAAATTTTTCAACCACTAAAAGTGAATTTTGAAAAAAAAATTGAAAATTTTGTACACCAGTGCAGCCAACAGCAAATTATAAAATTCCAAGATACGAAATTTATATCGACTTTGAATTGATTATTTTTTAGCCTGAAAATATTATGTAGGTATTTTTTTTCAATCACTAGAAAAATGTATTTTGGAATTTTTTTGGAGAATTTTGAACGTCAGTGCAGCCAGTTGCTGATTGTGATATTCTGATATTATGAACTCGAAAGCATTATTTTTTCGTCAAGTGATTGAACCAATTTCATCTCCCAATCAATAGAAATATGTTTTTAATTTGAAAACATCAGAATATCAGAATTAGCAACTGGCTGCAATGACATACGAAATTTTCAAATAAAAATTAATTTTTTATTTTTGATGATTGAAAACAAAATTATTGTGAATTTTTCAAACGATAAAAAAATTAATTTGAGTTCAACGTAAATTCCGGCTGCACCGACATACAAAATTTTCCAAAAAAAATTCCGAAATATACTTCTAGTGAATGAAAAAAAAAATACATAATATTTTCAGGCGAAAAAATAATCAATTCAAAGTCGATATAAACTCTGTATTTTGGAATTTTATGATTTGCTGTTGGCTGCACTGGTGTATAAAATTTTCAATTTTTTTTCAAAATTCACTTTCAGTGGTTGAAAAAAAAATGTTTGTACAATTACTCGATGAAAAAAAAAAATCATTCCAGCTTAGTGAAAATTTCATATTATTGGAATATTGCAATCTGCTACTTTTCAACCTCCTGTTAGCGGCCTAAGTTTTGATCGGAGAAGGATGGCGAGGGCTTAGGGAGATGTAGAAACTCAAATCGCATCTTTTAAGAGCTACGAAGGCTTCTCACACAATTTTGATTAAGTAACTAAAAAAACACAAAAAGCAGCGTTTTATTCAGAAGGAGGTGCACTTTGAGCACTTCCTGCTTCCCTCCCCTGACCCCTAGGGGGCTCAATTTTTTTTGGGAGGCCTCTCACTCAAAGTAAACCATTCCACCAAATTTGGTCAAAATCCAAGATATGTTTTTTTTTTCACTAAATGAAGGTGAACCAAAATGAAAGGTACAAACCTACCATATTTTTTCAATTTGACATGTTGCCTAATAGATTTGAGATTCGGAATTCTCCTAAATATTGCCACAATTTTGGAATTTAGAAATTCACAAAATTTACCTATAGCTTCGGCCAATTCTTTGAATTTTTGCCAATTCTTTGAGATTTTACCAAATTGTTGAACTAAAATTGACTGGGAAGGTTGCCTACTTCCCATACTTACAAATTTGATAAATTTCTTGAAAAATTTGCAACTTTTTAATTAAAAGTAGACAAATTTGATCAAAAAGATATAAATAATATGCTTGAAAATGGACAAATTTTGTATCTAGTGATTTTTTGATCAAATTCTACAAATACTCATGACCTCATGAAATATTCATTTTTGAGCAGCAGCAATACTCTTCAAATTTGAGAAAAATTGTAGATTTTTGTCTCATGATTTCCACGTTTTTTGCATCAAATAAAGCTAAATTAGTTTCAGTTTTGTTTAACCGAAACTGTAGTATAGGATTTTTGATTTTTTTTAGAACGTAGATAGTTATTTTGAAAAATCAAGATTTTTGTTAGATAATTTTTTTGTATTTTTCTCGAATAATTTCAAAATGTTAGAAAATGTGGGATGATTGAGTGTTTTCCTAAAACATGAAAATTTTTCAGAAAAAATTGTTTAAATTGAGCAAAATTTTCCTAAAAAAGGAAATAATTGCAAATGGTGAGTTTTAGAACTGTATTTTACATTTTTTTTCTTTTGAAGAAATGTTCTAAAAATACGATTTACGCAAAACTTCAAGATTTAAGGAAATATAATTCATCAATTGATCATAAATAGCAAAAAATCCAAAGCAATGATCCGAGAAATTGTCAATTTTTTTCAAAATGTCGATAGCGATTCTTGAATTTTTTCTACAATTTCAGGTTGCAAGTATGTCCAAATTGATAAGTTTTTTCAAACCACGATGTTGGGACTGTCTTTTTTTGGGAGGGAGGGGGGGGAGAATTACCAAATAAAATTAAGTGGGTATGCCCAAATTTTCAAATTGGATTTTTTTTGACACTATGTTCAAATTGGAAAGATTTTGGGACACTATGTCCAAATTGGAATTTTGAGATATTAAATTCAAATTGCTAGATTTCTTTTCAGGACACAATGTCCATTTTTTTAAAAAATTAGATAGGTAGAAAGACAGTTTTTTAGCCACTATGTCTAAATTGTTGTTTTTAGAACATTTTTGAATTATTTGTACGTAGGTCCAAATTATCAAATTGGATTTTTTTGGGACACCATGTCCAAAATGAGGGAGGCTTAGAACCAAACCAGAAAACAGAGCAAAAAGACCATTAATCATCCCCTTCCTCGTTCTTTAGTCAAAAAATTAAGTTGGAAATGGGAATATTTGTCAGAAAGATAACTCGTTGTAAAAAAAAAAATTAGAGCAAATTTCACTGTAGTCGAAACTTTTAATTGTTACTCTCTCATTACGAATCAGTGAAAAATCACTGATAAACAGTCAGAATTGCAGCACAGGAAAAATCAGTGAAATTCACTGATTTTCAGTGATTTTTCACTGATTATTCAAAGAATTTCACAGATGTTTCAGTAAATTTCATAAATATCACTGAGTTTTCAGTGAATTTTCACTGATTTCCAGTAATTTTCTTTCACTGGTTTGTTTTCAGTGAAAAAATTTTCACTGATTTTTTCCTGTGCTGCAATTCTGACTGTTTCTCAGTGATTTTCGGTAATTTTCACTGATTTATACTTGAGAGAGTACTTCCTCTTCTCCTACCGACGTTTTTAGCTTATCCTTACATAAACTTCTATAATTCTGCGAAAAATCTCAAATTTTTTGATTCTCAAAATCCAGTGAGACAGATTCCAAAAGTAATTCAAAGTTTAAAAAGCCATATCCAATTGTCCTAAGGTGAACTTTTTGGAAATATGAAGGATTAATCCATGTTTTGAAAAAAAAAATTTATTCAAATAGAAGTCGAGAAATTGGCTTACACTCGTGGGTAAAAAATTAATCCCCCCCCCCTTTCAAAGCAAATCCAGAAAACTCGCTAATTTTTCATATCTATGAAATCTCAATTTCTAACTGCTAAGTTCATTTGATAATTTGACGGGCAGGGGAAGGGATTACATGCGAAATGGAAAATATTTTCAAAATCAAAATTCACGAACAAGTAATTACTGCCTATTTTGATTATCTGCTTGAGAAAAGAGATGGCTACAGTAAAATGGTTTATAAATTTTTGGAGTTATGCTCGCTCTCTTCCTCCCCTCCATTCGCTCCTATTAAAATCTCATCGATACGCTGAAATGAAAATGACCACATTTTTCGTTAAAAATCTACAAACAAGTCTATTCGAATAAAAATAATTACCATAGAACGAGACTTAAAGGTATCCAGGTTGGAATAGGAATGTTCACCGTAGGATACAATGCTTTATGAATTCCCTGTAGTGTATTACACGAGCTCAACTGCAAGCACCAGGGGGAAGCGCGGTGCGTGAAATTTATATTTCTGACATTTTGTTCCCCGCATTCACCCTGTCAACCGTTTAATCAGGTATTTTTTTTATTCGTTCGAGAAGGACTAGTGAAAAAATGCTATACGCGCAGTCCATATCCACGTCCAAACAAGAAAAAAAATAGTGGTCGGTGGGTGAGACGAGCCAGAATATTAATGATACGTTCGCCTCCGCTTCTCGAATAATAAATATACCAAATACCTTTGTCTGAAGTCAGATGGCGTGTTTTTTTACTCTCTATCCTCCCGCCCCCTAATCTTTCCACGTCTTATGGGAGATAAATGGTGGAAAATAGAACATGGACATGTTTTCGAATATGTAGATACATATAAAATTTACCGAGGTATTTTTTTTCTCCTTTCGAAATACCGTGACCCGGCCATATGTGGATTTTTACCAATCACGAGTGTTTTTTTCCTATTTCGAGAAGATTTGGCGTGAAACGGAAATTTCATTTGGATGAAATGATCATTACAGGTACCAAATATTTACACGTGATTACCTGCGATGAGACTTACGAGGGCCGCCAAAATATACGAAAATGAACGTTCTTTTGAACCGACCAACCATCTATAATCCATAAATTTATTCTTCGTTGACATTTGGTTTGCTATAGTAGATTATCTTGAGAGAAGCAGACATGGTACATGGTGGTCTGCCCTTCGACACAATCACCTCGAATATTTCGTCGGCGAGATCAAAACCTAGTCTGATGTTATTTTTTCCTAAATCAATTTATGTGTGTACTCGTACGATCGCCATTGTTGGTGAAAGGTAAAAATCTGCTAATATCCGTTTCGTCATTCTTTATACCGAGAAGTGGATGGGATGAGAAAATCAAAAATCTATAAGCCAGCGATGTTTTTACTCGTCGACTAAATGCAAACTTCATAAAATCATGAAGAATTGGCTACATTTATGTGAAATTTATACAATCATGCATCATAGATTTATTAACTTCATCGAAGTAATGTTGCTGTGAATTGGAAAAGCAAATTTTAAGGTATTTTAAGAATTAAGTTTAAGATTGTATTGAATAAAAACGAAAATAATTTGTCTCTAGAACTGAATTAAATCTCATGTAGAACATGAAAATTTTTTTAAATCTGGAGAAGATTGATGTCTGTTGAATTATTCAATTTTAATTGAAGTAGAAAAATTCAGAAATAAATAAAAAAATGAAGTTTTTTAGAACAGTTCAAATGACACAATTTTGGTGAACAGAAATCGATAAAAAAACATTTTGAAGAATCAGTAGTCATCAAGAAATGCAATCCAAAATTGGTAAAATTCATCAAAAAATCAATAAAATTTACAGAAAACTCGAAGATGTTCTCAAGAAATATAAAAGAAAATTTGATTCAAAAATTAGAAAAATTTATTAAATATTTTGTTGCATTCACTCATTTTCTTCTCTTTGTAGGTACCCCAATATCTTCAGAAAATGTTTTTGTATCAGAAATAAAGGATGGAAAAAGAACATGTGAAATCATTCCTTTTTTTCAAATTTTACCATTTTGACCATAAAATTATTTTTTGGATCGAAGTTGTTCAGAAAATTGATTTTTCTCAGCTGAATTCTCTGAATTGGATTTATTCTAACAAGAGAGGTATCTCAACTGGTGGTAAAATATTGGGCTGAAACAAAAATAAATCGAAAGTACATCAAAAAAGAACCCCATATCCAAAATTTCAGGTGCCAAAGTTCATTTTTCGAATATTGACGAATTTTTGTAATCTCAAAAATGCCTCATTACCCTGCAAAATATGAAAATTTGATCTAATCAAAGAAAAAATCTTAAATTTGGTATTATAATTATATCCTTTTTTCGAACTGCTAAATCGATTGGACGCAGTTTCAAGACGTTTTGGAGCCCGCCGAAAATTTTGGAAATTTCCAGCGCGAAAAAAGTGTCTATAAAAATGGCCCATACGAACTTTATTACCCATAATCGTGGATTTTTCATTTTGGTGACCTATTTGATCCATTAAAGCGCAATTTTCCAAAATCGTAACTGCCTGGTCGAAACCATAATTTTTTGACACTTTTTTAAAATTTAATTTAAATTTGACCCGGCAGTCAAGAATTTTAGGAAATTAATGTTTAATCAATCAAACAGGTATGCAATATGAACAATCAGCAATTTGAGCGGCTAAAATCCATACGGGACCACTTCTATGGAAATTTCCATACTTTTCTGAAGACTCCAAAATGGTCTCGAAACCGCTTCTAATCGATTCGGGAGGTCGAAAACAGGGAATCAACCAACACCAACTCTCAGCTCATTACCTCGATGCGTACGCTATAGGCGTATTTTTAAATTTTTTCCAAAAAAATTTTGCTGAAGAAAAATATGGATTGGAACTGGAAGTTGCGAATTTTGGAAAATTGTGCTATAATCGGCCAAACAGGACACCAATATGGGAAATCTGAGTTTTCAAGAGCTTAAATTCACCTGAATCATTCTCATGGACTATTTTTCATTTCTGGAAAATTCAAATAATTTTTGGGTACTCCAAAACGTCTCGAAATCGCTCCCAATAAATTCTGGAGGTCCAAAATACGAGTAGTATGTGTACCAAATGTCAGATTTTTTTTATGATTAGATCAAAGAGCCTTCCGGGTAAGATAGTGAAATCCGCCCTTTCACCGATTGGGACGAAACTCACCCAAAAGGTCAGTCATGATGTAAAACCACCCCAAAAAATTTCCCTACCCGAGTAATATAGCGGTGAATGCCAAAAATTCGATATTTTATATCTTTGGAGGGGGTGTCTTAAAAATTTTGAAATTTTCACAGAAATTATAGTCAGTAGGTACGTGTATACCTGCATGAGAATTTTTTCAATTTTTTTTGCAAAATCAGGGAGATTTTGAAGGGGCTGAAAATTTCAGAAGTTAATGGAAAAAAATGGGGGGGACCCATGGCTGAAATTTTCCTCAAAAAATTAGTCATACCTTAGGTATAACATATTTTTTCCAGACCCCGAGGGGGGGGGGTGGAACATGGTCAAAAAAAGGGTATGACTAATTTTTTGAGAAAAATTCCAGCCATGGTCCCCCCTCCAATTTTTTCTATGAATTTTCGAAATTTTCAACCCTATCAAAACCTCTCTAATTTTGCAAAAAAAAATTGAAAAAATTCCCACGTATACAACTACTCACTGACTAGTTTCTGTTAAAATTTCAAAATTTTTGGGTCACCCCCTTCAAAGATGTAAAACATCGAGTTTTTGGCATTCACAGCCATATTACTCGGGTAGGGGTGGGGGATCGAGCCAAAAAAAATTTGAGCTGGTTTTACATCATGACTGACCTTTTGGGTGAGTTTCGTCCCAATCGGTGAAAGGGCGGATTTCACAATCTTACCCGGGGAGGTTCTTTTCATATTTTGCAGGGTGATGGAGCAATTTTGAAGTTTCAGAAATTCGTCAAAATTCGAGAAATGAACTTTAGCACTTGAAATTTTGTATATGGAGTTCTTTTTTAATCAACTTTCGATTTATTTTTGTTTCAGCTCAAAATTTTACTTCTGGTTGGAATACCTCCCTAGTAAGAATTTTACTCAGAAAAAAATCAAGAAATCTAACCTATGTGTCCAAAAAATCTCTTTCAGTGAAAATAAAATTAAAACCTCACATCCTTTAGACTCTTGACATCACATTTCGGGATTTTCTCGAAATATCCATACCTCAGAGGACAAATTTTTCAAGTTTTTAGATTTTTTTTCGAAAAAACAAAAACTAAGAAAAAATGTAAGGAAAAAAAATATTTCAGAAAAAACTCTCATGGACTTCTGATGTCGAATTTTGATTTTTTCAAAAATAAAAGCAAAAAATCGACCAATTTTTAAACAGAAAAAAAAACAGCAGACTAGCACCCTGATAGTACAGGAGAAAAAAACGAAAAAATCAAACTAAGTATCTTCAGAAAAGACACAGCGAATCATTCCATTTTTAGAAAAAAACCACATCATCACCAGAAAGTAACCAAACCATCCATCGTTTTTAACTACCTAAACATTTCGACAAATTCCTTCCATTTTCTTCTAAAATCAAAAAATCCATTTTTAAACAAAAAAGTCATAAAATGAATAGCGAACTTTTTCTGTGTATCTTCCAAAATCTGACATTTCAAACAAAAAATCGTGTAATAGGTACTTACTTGATACCTAATGCTTTTTGAATATATATGTACTTGCTTTAAAGCTTTTTCCTTGTAAACACTGAAAACTTGATTTTTTCAAATTCTAAAATTTCCTGATTTAGGATTCGCTGGTTCTTTCAAACTTAGGGGCCTTGATATATAAATAACAGATTTCTACCAAATTTTTAAGGTAATAAAAAACCAAGCAATGCACTATCTCTTCTTATGGCTTTTTTGGGAGTTTCTGCCAATTATAAGCATTATAAGTTACAAAATCCATATCTTTATGCTTTTCGTTTAAACTATCATAAAAATATCCATCAATTTGGTAATTTCGCCATACATTACATACCTTGAACAATATGAAAGCTCACTATACAAAATTAAGCCGCAATACTGCAGTAGCGCTCAATAAATCATCGAGCACATACTCGTTTACGTCGTAAAAACCGCATGATACTCGTGCAACTCTTTCCATAAGTAAGTATAGGTATAAGCTCGCTGGTATTATGTATTACATGCCGAGCAATAAGTATACACCACACATATGCAGTCGTACACTTATTCACGTGCATACAACTACATATTTTCTAACGTACTGTAAATAAAATCGAAAAAAAGACTAATTTTTCTTGAACGTAAGTAAAGGGACACCCGTCGAGAGACGATTATATTATGTTTGTAATAATTTATACATTATCGTACTCAACTTATTGTTGTTTTCTCGCTTGACTCCACAGGATAGCTTGTTCTCTGCACATTATTATCATCGAAAGTGCAATTTTTCCTAATTAACCACTCGACTTATTAATCGCGAGTATTTATATAATCATTATAGGTGGCAATTACCTTCAAATATGTGAATTCTTATGAACATACGTACGTGTGCAACGCAATGTACCTGTATACATACACCCTGCATTTGTATCTACATCCATCTCATATTTCGATATGAAATATTTATACGAGACATAAATTATATTTTTAATTAAATTATTTCATTATATATGTACATGGTACATAATAAGTAGGTATATTTTTCGCAAGTATGTTGATGAATAATTAAAGGTCAAATAACCCCTACTCACAGCTTTTTAGAAAATTCTCGATTTTTTTCATTTTCTCACGACCCGAGAAAAATTAATGCAATTTGGGGAATTTTTTGTAACGACATGATTTAGAGGCAATGAAATCACTATTCCAATAAAAAGTATAATATTTTTCGCATTTCACCCAATTATAACTTACCTACGTTTCATATGATTAAGACAAATGGGGAAAACAATCCGAATTCGTTTGGTTTATTCAAAAATTAAGAAACATATCGACAGAACCACAAATTTAATGTACGTATCAATTTTGTCATTGGAGAGAGCTGAAAAACCACAATATATTTTGTCTGTCAGAAATATCTCGCGTAGTTATAAAAATTTCCACATTTGAATAATAATATCTCAAAAATCCTACAAGTGAAATTCTTTTGATGGAAAAATGAGGTCTTTTTTAGGCTACTATTTGGTAATAATTTTTTTCGCACTGCTTTGTTGGCAGAATGAGCATTATAGGACAGGTTTGAATCAAATGATGGGGGGGGGGGTGAGGAAGCTTGATATCAAAAATGATCAAAGTTCATTTTTAATAGAAAAAAATGTTGGAATGAAAAAATTTGGTGAAATGCTCTCTCAATTATAAATCAGTGAAAATTATCGAAAATCACTGAGAAACAGTCACAATAAATCAGTCAATACTTTTTTACTAAAAACAAATCAGTGAGAAAAATCACTGGAAAATCAGTGAAAATTCACTAAAAAATCAGTGAAATTTATGAAGTTTGCTGAAAAATCAGTGAAAATTTTGCTGAATCAGCGAATTTTGCTGATTTTTCCTGTGCTGCAATTCTGACTGTTTATCAGTGACTTTTCACTGATTCAGAATGAAAGAGTGGTGAGCTTTCTTACACAAAATTGGAAACAACTTGAAAAATCTTGGGAAAATTTTGTCAAATTGATACTTTTTTTTAGGCTTGAAGAAACAAAATAATTTTATAGTAGGTATGTACCTACTTTAAAACCGAAAAAGCATACGGTTTAATTTAATTTTAGAAAGCAAAAATCGAAAATAATTGAAAAATTATAGTAATATTTTTTTAAATATAAAAAGTATCAAAATAGCTTTAGAAATTGTTGTAAAAAATTAATAAAAATTGTTTAAAGCAGCATAAAATTTAATAAAATAGAAAAAAAGTCGTTCGTAATGTAGAGAAATTGGCTCAAAAAAACATCAAATTCATTTTAAATTTACGAAATTTTTTCAAACAACCTAAATGTGGTTTGAAATTTTGTAAAAACACCAAGTTCAAATATCATTGAAAACATTCGAAATGACGAACTAAAAATATTATGTACGTAAATAAATTGGTAAAATTGCAACAAAAAAATGGTTGGAAATTTCAAAAAAATTGTTCATAACGCTAAAAAATTGATAGTAACTTGTTTTAAAAATCAATAAATTTTCTCAAATAGCTTAAAAAGTGGTTGAAAATGTCGTTAAACATAGTTGAAAGAGTACAAAAATGGCTCAAAATTTCATAAAAATTGATAAAATCACATGAAAATGATTAGAACATAATGTCTAAAAATTGTTCAAATTTTCGTAAAAAATTGTAAATGTCGAAAAAAGTACTACAATTGTTCAAAAATGATCGTTCATAATGCTTGAATACCATAATCGTTAAAAAATTATAATATCAGATAAAAAATTTTCAAAAATTGAAAATTTTCAAAACTTGCATCCATTTTACATAATTTTTCTAAACAAACATTTTTTCTTGTAGGTACATATGTACTTCATTTAAATAATTTTCGTGATATTTTGAGTACTTTTTTAATGTATCCAATCTTACGGAACCTCGTTATATTTATTTAATTTTCCTAGGAAATTTTCAGTTTTTTCGAGCCTGGTTTACATTTTTTGTGACGTTTTGAACCATTTTTAGAATATTTTATATTCGTTGAATGCGCGATAATGGTTTTACATGTTTTTTTATGCATTTTTAAACCTAATAATTTGCATAATTTTACTTCTCATTATGCAAATTTAATTAAATTTTAACCAATTATAAAGAACATTTTTATTCTCCCAATTTTTACCCAATTTTTAGGAAAATTTGATAATATTTTTTTGTGTACGATTTTCTAGAATTTTTCAGACTCAAACTACATGTTTCATGTCAATAAAAGGTCATCACTTTCCTCAAATTTTCGACTTCATTTCAACTTTCTCCATTAAAAACGCATTTTCACAGAATGTGCCCATCTCTTCTGAATTTTTCAACTCTCACCTGATTCAGTGGCGTAAATGCGGCGAGGGGGGAATTATTTACACCCCTCCCCCCAGAAACCATTCAAAAATGAATTTTTTATTCAAAAAGTGTTTGCGATCTCATGATCTTAAAATCGATCATTTAAATTTTTTATTATGTTGGGATTAGACTCCTTGAATTTCTTTCAAACCAACCAACACAAATCTTAAATTTATTTTTACTTGATTTACACTTTTTCCATTCGAGTCATTTATAATATTTTTCATTATTAATTCATAGCGTCTACTGATCTGAAAAATGAAAATTTTTGCTATTATCTGGGGTTTTCTTGCCATTTTCATATCGGTTTTCCTGATTTAAATTTTCCTCCAAAAACACTCCTTTTACTTTACAATTGAAAAATTCAAGGAAAGAGGAAACTATTGAAAATTCTTGCTTTGTTGTAATAAATTTATTAGATTTTCAGCTATTTTTTGGTTTTCTTGCCACTAAAGTGAAATAGGTTCTTGCTGTTTTCTGCGTCTGGATGGGAGGGAGGCAAAAATTGAAAATTTTCTACGTGAATGGCATTTCTTTCAACTTTCTTGACTCGAAATACATTTTCCTGAATTTTTCAAACTAAAACTCCATGTTTCCTAACAAAAAAAAGTCATCACTTGGCTCAAATTTTCAATTCAATTTCAATTTTCTCAACTAAAATTTCACTTTCACAGAAAGAGGCCATCTTTTCTGAATTTTCCAACTCTGACCCAACTTTTCCGATAAAAAAGAAATTTTACCCGTCACTAGAGTTAAAATGTCCCCTTTTCCCTCTGCAATCGCTCCAGCTCCTTTGAAAAAATATAGGTACTCATTTATTCAGCTGTATCTAATTTTAAATTCGAAAAAAAGTGATGGATAAGGTTGAAAACCAAAATCAATCGAGGCAACCTTAATTCCAGAATAATTTATTATCAATTCTCACTCGCTTTTCGCCTCTCAACCCAATTTTTTTTTTGCTGAAAATGGCTTTCGAAACAATCCCTCTTCACCCCTTCTCGCTTCCCTAAAAAACCAATCTAATTTCCTTCGCTTTCGCCATAAACTACTAAACAATACTTACGTATAATTATAAAACAGGCGTGGTCTTCCATTCTCCATCGTTTGATTTTCTTTAATCCGAAAACGAAAAAAACTTTATCGATTAAAAGCTTAACCCCCGAATTCCGTTTCTTTAATACGAAATTTATAGACCAATATTCCAATCCGATTATTCCATTTGGGAAAATAAAACCTCCCCTCGTCGCCCCTCCAAACACCCGTATTATTTCGGAAAAATAAAAATTTTCTAATTAAATTACGACGCGGAATAGAAAAACCTCGAAGTTATCGTACGACTGGCTGCAGCAATTTTCCGCTCAACTGCTAAAAATAACGGTAATTTTACATTCTGTTTATACGTTCGCCGCGTAATAACCGTATTCGATATTTTATTGGAAATTTTTTATTAAAATAAAAATGACCTTTTTTACCGTCCAGCTCAACGTATAACGGCGTACTTTCCGAGTATATAAATTCGCAAAATATATACTCGACGGATTCGTTTGTTTCGTTCGTTACAATGCTTTCTTTTCTTCCTTTTACCCTTCTGGCTCGTGCTGTATACGTACAATAGCTTACGTAGACGAGAAAAAAGGCCAGTAAAAAGGCGAAATCTTTATACGTGGACGAACAAAAAGCTGAACAGCGAACACTTTCGCGAAGGAACCGAATAAGCCAACACGCCTCGAATACATTGTATTTTATCATTCAGGGTTACGTAAAGTCGACGTTTAATTATCACGTTGAATTGATATAACGTCGCCATAATTCGCCAACAAATTAACCCGGCGGGCCCGAGACGATGCCGAGCCATCGAATGTGATTCGATTAATCATTAAATTATGTCGAGAGCAGTCGAAGGTGATGGCAGGAACTTACTCGGCGAATACATTGTATCCAGAATCGAGCAGCATGCCATCGTAAAGCCATCGACGACGATTTAGGTGAAATTAACCGTCGTCGAGGTACCTTCGACGTGGAAAAATTACGTACTCGAATTTTCGGACGAATTAAGTACACCAGTCGAGTACGTAATTCGCACACGAGCGTATAAAAATCTCACCACGGTGGTTATAATCTCGACACATCTTTATCGTAAAATCCCTAAGAACCGTTTTGGTTTGGGCAATTGGCAGCCGATCGTTGAGTCCTGGCAGCCATTCGGAATGGGTACTTTGAGAACCCGCGTAGCCGAAATTTAAGCGGTATCGATTTTTGTTATTCTTTTAGTGCTGCGCATCCCGGAAACCTGCCAAACTTCTAAACTGCTCCGGAGATAGTAACCCTTGTTCTTTCGCTCATTTTACCTCGTCCCCGATACTACTTTTACTTCCCTTTTATTGCACGAAAGAGTATTCTCGATTCTAATAACGAAACGGCGCGGCGCAGTCCCGCCTGCTTCACTTTGCCTTCGCCCAGCATCAGCCTCCTGCTCTCCGGGCTCGCTGCCTTCTCGTACCCTGGCCAAATTCATCCCATAACGACGAGCTTTCGTAGAGCAATATACACGCTCGTGGAATCCGTCTGAAGCAGGCGAAATGTATTCGAATTGATGGCACGACAGGAGAGGAGCAGAGATAAAGTCGATGCATAAAATTCCCTCTGCCTCTTCCACGACTAATAACCCATCACCTAGGTCGCTAGTTAATGAATTAAGTTAAACGATTATCGCCCTACGAACGTCCCCTACCCTTCGAGACTACACTTTTGGCAATTTTCGACGGTCCGAACGAAATTGCGCCGGAATCGATTTTTCCCCCACGAATACCTATACACTCTGAGAGAGCTTTTCGCCATAATGGTGCTCCCCGAGTCTGCTCCGTGGGTTAAATTAATTTAAATTTGGGTTTTTTAATCGTCCTCGGGGTGTCCCTTTATCCACATGGCTGAGTAATAAAAAAATTTGACCTTGGGAATTTTTTTTACTCTTGAGATGTTCCAGGGTAGAATTAAACGCTGGGTGGTTTGTGGAGTAGAAAATTTTCTCCGGTTGGCTCGAAAGTACAGCTATTGTGGTTACTTACGTGCAATTAATGCTAGCGCGGTTTGTTTTCGCTTCGCAGAATTCCAAATTGTTATTTCCATGTGCTATTATTATTCTGCTAGACTGTAGTATAATATTGCTATACAGACTCTATTCTATGGGTTCATTTTATACGTAAACGTAGACTGTCGAGAGTAAAGAAAATGGCTGGTTGTGCGGTCGACTGAACTTTTATGGAGAAGGGGGTCGAAGGAGGGGAGTCGTTTTGTTTGTGGATATGTTTCGCTACATTATAAGTTTGGAATGGTATGTCTTTAGTTTTTTATTTCTTTAACGAGTAAAGTATGGTTGATAAAATGTGTAGGTACTGAAAAGTTACTGATTAAAATTAATATGAAAGAAAGTCGTTTGTCTGAAAAGTTCATTTTTACGTACCGTATTAGATTTTTTGATTTTTCGAAAATTATAATTTAAAAATCATACGTAGAAGATTTGTCAGTTTTTTCTTAATCGAGAAAGAATCTCCAATGGAAGTAAAATTTTTTGCCGGAACAAAAATAAATCGAAAGTACATTATAAAAGAATCTCATATCCAAAAATCTCAAGTGATAAGTTCATTTTTAAAATTTTGGCGAATTTTTGAAATTTCAAAATTACCTTATTTCCCTGTAAAATATTAAAATTGGATCTAATCAACTCACCCATAGATAGTATCTATTGTGAAGCCGGTGAAATGCCCCCTGAACTAGACTCCCTTTAATCCTTAATAAATTCCTATTAACTGCAGTCCTTAACCAATCAAACCCAGTTCGAAATATATTAATTAACCAATATGAAAAATCCATTCCCAAAGAAGATAATCAAACCTCACTTTTATACAACACTCTCAAAAACTACAACACTGACGTTCTAAACCTACTCCATGAGCATACCAAATATCCTCCTTGGAAAATAAACATACCCAAAATTGATTTAACAATGACTGACTATAAAAAAGGAGAACACACTCTAACTACAATAAGAAATAAATCCCTCCAAGTAATTAACAGTTATAACAATTACAGATTATGCTACACAGATGGCTCAAAAACTGAATCCCAGTCTTCTAGCTATGCTTTCTCAATAGATGGAAACCTACAAAACTATACAACCAACAAACATTCATCTATCTTCACTATAGAAATTACAGCTATTTTCCATTGCCTAAAAGTTATATTTGAAACAAACCCCCCACACAAAAAATTTCTCATTATAACAGACTCACTATCTTCCCTACTAGCAATCCAAAATAAATTTTCAGATCTATACATAATTCAAAAAATCCATCAAGTAATCTCTGATATCCAATCTTCCAACATGAAAAATAAATTTCTGTATGTTCCCAGTCATGTAGGCATCGAAGGAAACGAAGAAATAGATAGAGCCGCAAAACTAGCCGAATTACCCTCCCCCCTGAATCTCCTAAATCCTAATGACATAAAAAATATGCTCACTAAATCCCAACTTACAACTTGGCAAAATCTATGGAATACAAAAACTGACAATAAACTCCATAGGTATTCATAAAAAATCCATCCACCCTTGGAAAAAACTCTCACTCCTCAATCGATCAGATGAAATAATAATCACTCGCCTCAGAATTGGACACACAAAACTCACCCATAACTATTTATACCTTCGAGCCCCCAAACCCAATTGCCCTTTTTGCAACTCAGAACCCTTTGACACTCAACATCTCCTCTTTCACTGCCCTAATTTAAAACAACCGAGACAGAACCTAAACATCTCTGAAAACAACCCAACAATACCAGACTCAAAAACAGAAATGGAAAAAATCATCCTCTTGATAAAAGAACTTAAACTCCAACACCAAATATAACCCCCTCTTTCCAATCCCCTCTTTCCAACCTCTCTCCACACTGGGCGTAAAAATCTTGGCAATTACATACGCCCAGTATAATAAAAATTTAATAAAAAAAAAAAAAAAAATTGGTGGATTTGATCTTCTAAATTGATTGGAAGTGGTTTGAAGAAATTTCG
This sequence comes from Pseudococcus viburni, assembly GCA_033439095.1. Lineage (NCBI taxonomy): Eukaryota > Metazoa > Arthropoda > Insecta > Hemiptera > Pseudococcidae > Pseudococcus > Pseudococcus viburni. The sequence continues at coordinate 396,483 of JAVBJF010000019.1, read as the reverse complement.
GAGCTTCCAGAATTTTTGAGGCTGTGATGATTTTTGGGATGAAAATCAATCTCACAAATCAACCACGGTTTTTCTGGGCGTAAGATGATTTTTGATATGAAAATCATTACAAATTGTCCCACAATTTTCCCAAGTATTTGGGGCAGGGGTGAAGTTTAGACTGAATTTTCAACATAAAAATATTTCCACGATTTTTCCGAGCTCTTGAGGCTGAGATGGTTTTTAAGATGAATCTTCATCCCAGAAATTATCTCTCGATTTTTTCGGAACTTTCGAGGCTGGGATGATCTTTGGGTTGATAATTCATCCCAGAAATTATACCACGATTTTCTGAGCTTCTAAGGCTGGGTGATTTTTGGGATGAATTTTCATTCCAGAAATCACTTCATGATTTTTCGGAACTTTTGGGGCCGCGATGATTTTTGGGTTAAAAATTCATCCCAGAAATCATCCCACGATTTTCTGAGCTTTTGAGGCTGGGATGATTTTTGGGATGAATTCTCATCCCAAAAATTATCCAACGATTTTTTCTGAACTTTTGAGCCTGCGATGATTTTTGGGTTAAAAATTCATCCCAGAAATCATCTCACGATTTTCCGAGTTTTTGGAGCTGGGATGATTTTTGGGATGAAAATCAATCTCGCTCATCTCATCCTTTTTTCGAGTTTTCGAAGGTGAGAAGATTTTTATGATGAAAATCAATCCCAAAAATAAACGCACTTTCTCCTTTAGGGTGAAAACCTGAGATAATGGATATGTTCAAATGTACTTCCTTTAACGATGAGGCAATAAAGGCAAAACTTCAAAACGTTTTGTTAAATTATTTTAAAGAAAATTTTCTAATTGTTTCAAAAATTTAAAAATACTTTTTCCAGCTTTTTTATATCTTTAAATTTTTTTCAGGTTTAACATACTGTCATTATGTCTTCATCTACACAAACATGTTGCACTTTTCAAATTTTACTCCACAGCCCCAAGACATATCCATGTGAAAACAAATAAACCGATAAGAAAAATTATAAAAATGTTCGAAAACATGTATAAAACAATATCTTTGAAATTGATGAAAACTAAAATCACACAAAAGAAACGATCAAATCGGCTCAAATTTCAAAAAAATTATAAAAAGTTAAAATTATTAAGATCGGAAAATTTCTTCAAATTATGATAAAAATTGCACAAAAACATTGAAAACCGTTAAATTTACTCGAAAAATGTACCTACGTAAAACCTCTCTAAAATTTTTAAAATCGAGTCAAAGTGTGCAAAATTTCTAAACAATTTAGGTACATATTTCTGATGAAATTTCATTAGGTAATTTTTACATTATTTTAACAAATTTTTAATTATTGCATTCAACGATTTTTCTCTTACACTAAAAAAAAATTAATTTACTTAATTCAAAATCTTTTAAGATACAGGAGTTGTGCTTATGTTTTTATCAATTTTTGGATACTTTTCGAACAATTTTCACGAGTCAACATTTTTTTCCCCAAAATAAAATTTTTTTAAAAGAAGTTTTGATAAAATTTAGCCTTATTTTGAACGACTTTTTTCATCGTTTCATCAAATTTAATATCACTTTGACGAATTCTGCAAGGGACTAGAGCAAGTTTTCTTGCATTTTGGAACAATTTTCATTACATCTTCAAAAAAATATTGCAGCGTTTCTAGTAATTTCATCGCAAATTTCCAATAGATATTAACAGTGAAGAATTTTCGTGGAAATTTGGGCAATTTTAAACAGCTTTTTAGTAGTTTATAAAAATATGAGAAGCACTTGGCAATTTTTATTTTATTATGGATATTTTTTTTTTAGTATTTTTCAATAATTTTGGTCCATTAAAAGCACTTTTAACAAAATTTCATCATTTCCGGCAAGTTTTTACCAAATTGATTTTGATTTTCAAATCGGAAAAATCTACAATTTGAAAGGACACATTATCCAAATGAGGAAAATTGTGGAAAGTCGAGACATTTCAGAATAAATTTTTTTTCGAAAATATATTTACAACACTAAAACTATATTTTTCTCTCATTTTTGTTTCAATTCGCCTAATAATTTCCGCAGGTATTCGAAAAAGAAGGAAAATCCGTCCAAAAAACATACCAAACCGGTACAAAAAACACTCGACAAACGCACATGTCTGCACTCCGCAAATACCTATACCTACTCGTATGTCACCAAGACTGGTATATGTATCCATTCAAACAACTCACGTCAGTTATGGTTCAGCTGTGAATGAAAATTACGTGCACCAACAATGTAGGTACAATGTTGCAAAGCCCGAAAAGAAAACGCATCAACGTTTGTACGCAGGAAGTTATAATTAATCGAAAATTACGCATTTATGTAGGCATTATATTAAGACATCGGCAATGGCAAGAAGCATACCGATGGTTCACGGGGTTAAAAAAAATCACTTTATGCCGGTGGTGCGTACACCGGTGGAAGAGTAAGACGATTGTTGACATGGAAAGTACATCTAAAAGCGGCAGCTCGATTGCTCGTTAATTGTTAATCGTTACCCGATAATTGCTACCTATCGGCTCGTATGCTACACAAATAGCGAATCGATACACACCGAAAAATAATGTGGGTACTGAGAGTACGTACTCGTATACGTAAATTCGGTAGCACGAATTGACGGTTGATAATTACGCCAGTAATAAAACAGGTTCGCTTCCTTTGTAATGTGTCGCAGTCGATCGATGGTGATTAAAAATATGTATACGTCGTACGTATATGTAACAGCTCACGCTGCAGGAATAATTGGGCGATGATTTTGGCAAAGTTATGTCGCCTAAGGGGCGAATAATTCGCCAAAATCGACAATGCAATGAGTCGTTGCAGCAGGCAGATGTGCCCAACTGAAGACTGCAAGTTGCTATCTGGTCCTACCGCAAGAAATAATCAATTAATGAACGTCGGATTTAAGGTCAATAAAGACTCATTCATTACGTCTGCCATGCTAGATCGTAAATTTGACAATTCGTTATTGAGATTCTTATCTTTTTTCAACGTCTCCCGTCGATCATACGTCAATATGAGGTTTCTTACTCGGTATCGGAAGTTTTATTTATTAGGGTGGATCGTTAATCAATTATCATTTTTTCGAAAATGAAGATTCAATAGTTTTTTTTAGCCAAATTGGCTCACGAACGAGGTGAAAATGAAAAATCTCCATTTCTCCATTACAAAAATTCTCAATGGTTCTAATTAAGTTCTCATCTGTCAACATTTTCAAAAAAATTGAAAAAAATAAAAAATTTCAGGTAAAATGAACTTGATATGTATCGTTTTGTCCAAAATCACCACTTGGAAATGATTTTTCACATCGTTCTACTCGAAGTCTCGGAATTCACTTTTTTTGTCATGAAAAATCAGCGAAAAAAGTGAATTTTTGAAACTTTAAGCGAAACTATTCCGAAAGGGGTGTTCATCATGGTATTTTGACCAGCTGAACACGAATATGGGATTGGTTTTTTCATTTGGTCATTTCTTTCCGAATAAAATGCTCAAAATCTACAAAAAACTCATAAAATAGCAACATTTCTGTATGATTTTCCGCGATTTTCGGCCCTTAGTTCAAACAAATGACCAAAACCAAATAGGTACACAGAAAAATTCTACATAAAAAAAAGAGTATTTTTTAGTAGGTAATTTTTTCAGGAGAGTCGGTCTTCGCTTATATGGTGTTTTTTACGAATGAAAACTTCAAATAGTCGAAAAAACGTGAAGGAGTACACTAAAATTATTGAAAAAATAATCATAAATACACTTCTACGAGGTGCGACTTTGTGCCAAAGAACAGAAAATTTTCTTCACTTCCATTGAAATTGAAAATTCTTGAAAATAATGCAATAAAATGGCCATAACTTCGAAATGGAAGGGGGTAAAGGTCCAAAATTTGGTGACAATTTTTTTCTAGTTAATATACACCACTTGAGGTGTTACGAAACCCATAAGCGCCAGGAGCCAAATTCACCTCTTATTTGGCCACACCCTTTAGTAGAATTTTATATTTTAGAATCGGTGAAATAAATTTAACTGAAAATCAGACAGATTTTTTCTGACAAATTAGCAATTTGATGAAAAATCAGTGATTTTTGAACGAAATATCGGTGAAAAATCATTAATTTTCAATCCACCAATTCTAATAGCAGAATTTCATTAAATTTTACTGATTCACATTTCAAGAGTAAATATGCATTTTTTTGACATTTGTATGATAAAAAATCTCCTTGCCGAGCTGGGGGGGGGGGGGCTCGACTGCATACCTTGATTTCGGTTGGGTTGTTGGGTAACTATCGAAGACTATCCAAAAAAATTGAGTCCCCTAGGTGGAGGTGGAGGGGAGCTGGGGGTTCCCAAAGAGCACCTCCTTTTGAAAAAAATGTGTTTTTTTTGTTTTTTTTAAACTAGTAAAAATGGTGTGAGATTCATGGAACAGCACTAAAAAGGTGCGATTTGAGTTTCTACATCTCTCTGAATCATCGCCATCTTTCGCAGATCAAAACTAATTCTGCTACCAGGGGGTCGAAAAGTTGCAGATCGCAAAATTCCAATATTGTGAAATTTTCGCTGGCCCTGAATTAATTATTTTTGCGCCGGGTAATTTTACCCTTTTTTTTTCCAATTTTTTAAGGAAATTTCGAGAATCATTTCCTCGATTAACTTTTTTTTTTGATTTTTTGAAAATTTCCCCGAATTTTCTCATAGATGTCCAGAAGGGGTTTGTTGGTATTCATAAAAATCCGAATTTTGAGCTCGGCATCTCTCCTTGAATGGTACTTACGAGGATTTATTTCAATATTAGGTACAACATCGATAACAGTTTTTTCTTAGTTATCTTAAATTTGTTTTGGTTGGTGAAATGACATGTTCATGATCTTCAATTTTACGATTTTTATTTTTTTGGCTGATTTGTCAAACTATTGGGGGGGGGGTCACTCCACGCAACCCAGCTTATTTCGGCTGTCTTTGAACACTATCCAACTTTGTTTCAATTTTTGACGAAGGACGAACAGAACTCGTTAAGATTGCTGACCATCATTTTGAACTCATTTTATCTTTATACAGGTACCATACGAGGACTATTTGTCAAATTTATGGCCTCTATTTGAAATTTTTTTTAAATTGCCGTCGTAAAAAAACAGCGAAATTTTTCGCCGTAGGAGGTCGAACTATACCTAACACTGACATTTGCGCCTAAAATTCCCATAAAAGAGATAAATTGAAGGTGAAACGTTGAAAATGAAGAATATATATTGCGACATATGACATTTTCAACGTACGAAATAGATTTCACAACTACGATCAATGGCGGCCCAAAAAATATTCCCAGAATGAAAACTCATTCGTTCAACTTGAATTACTATCTAAATCAATTCAATGTAGGTACTTCATCATTTTTTTAAGATGAAACTTTTTTTTCGATATGCCCAATAAAAATTAAAGGTAAAAATCGTAAAATTTTATCTAATCAACTTTTTTTTTCCTGAAAAATCCTTTAAATAAAAAAAATTGATGCAAAATAGGACCAAAAGAAGAAAGAGAAGGAAGAGAGCCAGCATGCTGTCAAAATAAGTCGGAAAAATTACAATTTAGTCGAAAAATTTTTATAAGTAATAAAATATTATGATGATTTGATTTTTTTAAGAAATTAACATTTTGGGTCTGGAAAACGGGAAAATCGTTCTTTTAATCGGAAAATCAAAAAAATTTAAAAATCCCACCTTGATTACATTTTTTGGTTACGTCAGTGATGATGAGAAAAATAAATCCTATATAACGAAACAAACTTGGAATAGGAAAAGAATAGAAAGAGGGAGGGGAGAGGAAAGGAGGGGGTAGTGGGAGGTGAAGAAGGAGAAACACACAATGTACCTTTTGACCAAAATTAAGCCAATTTTTAGATTTAATCAACCGACGTTTTCCTGGTTTCTAATTTTTTTTTTCAAAAATAACAAAATTCCGAGTGCATATGGAGGAAAATGCCATTTTAAGAATCAACTAATTTTTACATTTTCCAACAGAAAATTTTTTCTCTCAATTTCTCTAAAAAAAAATTCAACAATTTTTGACTGACAAAATTTTTTAAAATTTTAATCGTCGATTTATTTAGATGAATTAAAATTTTCCAATTCATAAAAAAAATGAAGAGTACAGGGAAAAAAGTAGCCAATTACAAAAATTGTACATTAGAAAAGGGACCTAGGCGTAAATTTAAGAAAGATTACATCTAAGTCCCTTTTCTAATATACAATTTTTGTAATTGGCTGCTTTTTTCCCTGTACCCTTCAAATTAGTTATCTTTGATAAGTCAATATATTTAAATGTCTCTAAGAAATTAAATTTGGTGCAATCCTAATCTATTCTCTCCGACACTGGGCGTAATCAAAATCCTGGAAATTATACACGCCCAGTAAGTATACATATAATAAAGTTTCAAAAAAAGAAATAACAAACATTTTGCATCTGAAAAATTGAAAACTGATACCTAATTAGATCTTCATTTGTTCTAACTCGAATAATTTTTTGGCTGATCTCTCCCTCCTTATTCCAGCAATTTAAAACTAAATACAACAAAAAATAAAATCCAACTACTTATTCTTCTCTCCGTAGAAAAAATCATGAATTTTTGAGTATAATTTTTCATCTACCTCTCTTCACTCCTCAAGAACTATGTAACAGATCAAAAAACGAAGCCAAGGTAAAGTTCTAGAAAAATGAAGATTTCAATGATTGAGTACCTAGACCTACCTAAATAAACAAAAGACATATTTTTCTCTTCACATGAAACTAAATACGTGGTACTTGGAAATAAATAACGTTTTGTTTACCCATTTCTGTAAAAATTTCAAGCTTTTGATTTATTTTTTCGAAATTTTGAATTTAAGTATCATTACATCTGAAATATCTGTGAATGCCTGCATTGGATTACGTAATTTACTGCAATTTTTTTTTTTGGGGGGGGGGGTGCAAATTAAATACAAAAACTTGGAATAACAGAAGGATTTTTGGGTGAGGGGGCAAAAAGGAACCTTTTTTGTACTAATGACTCAAATAATTCATACAATTGTGATTTTGTCCATGCTCGAGCAAAACTTTGAAAAAATTGAGTATTTAATGCCCGAAAAGCCCTTTTTTTCATGTTTTATGGTAAAAATTACGAATTTTGGCTTGTTTATGTCATAAATTTGAAATTCGAATTCTAAAATATGTTTAATTTTCATCTCAAAAAGTTTCCTCAATTTTTTCCACATTTTGTTGCAGTTTTTTTTTATAATATCCTAAACTCTAGCTATTTCCCCTCCCCCTCCACCCCTCCTCCTAATCTATTTTCAGAAGATATCTTATGACACTTCTGTTTTTCTTCGTTTTCGATTTCAAAGCTGATTTCAAAATAAACCCAATGAAAAACTACGAAAATTTAACCAACGAATTATACAGGGTGTTCCATGAAACGTCTGCCAAACATATTTTTTCGGATATAACCGAGTACCACTGAAAAAAAAAACTTGGGATGAACATGTCGCCTATTTTGAAAATTGAAGGGGCAAATGCTGCTTCTAAAAAAATCACGTTAAAATTTTTTTCAACTGTGGGAATGGATACTGGATAGTACTTTGAAAAGTGAACAAATTTTTATTTTATGACTTTTTGCCTATCTTTAAAATTGAAGGGGTCACGAAAAAAATGTTCAAAAAAAATTCTCAAAAAATACTTACCTGATCAAGGGAATGGATAATACGTTGCAAACTGAAGAAATTTTGTTCTGTAGACTTTTTGCCTAACATCGAAAATGAAGGGGCCACGGATCACTCAAAATAAATGGGCTTCAAAAAATTTTCAAATTTTTTCAATTTTTAATGACCCTTAGCCCCTTTATTTTTGATGTTAGGCAAGAAGTCTATAGAACAAAATTTCTTCAGGTTTCAACGTATTATCCATTCCCTTGATCAGGTCATTTTTTGAGAATTTTTTTGAACAATTTTTTTGTGGCCCCTTTAATTTTTAAGATAGGCAAAAAGTCATAGTGTAAAAATTTGTTCAGTTTTCAAAGTACTATCCATTCCCACAGTTGAAAAAATTTTTGAAATGATTTTTTTAGAAGTAGCATTTACCCCTTCAATTTTCAAAATGGGCAACATGTTCATCCCAAGTTTTTTTTAGTGGTACCCGGTTATATCCAAAGAAATATGTTTGGCAGACGATGCATGGAACACCCTGTAGGTCTTCAAAAAATGTTTTCAAGAAATTATTCACATAATTAGGAAGATATACCGAACTGGAATCTAAAATGTTTCATTCAGATTTTTCTCGTCAATCTTGCAGTAATTTAATTCCAATTTCAATTTAAAAAATTGAAAAAATTCATCATCATTTCTGTGAATGAAACTACACACAAAATACACCCAAAATATTCCTCCATTGAAAACTCGGCCAAGCCATTAATCTTCAGTACCTTTCCACAGTCAGCATACAAAGTATCTTCCAACCATGATAATTTTTTCGAACTCGTTCACCAAATATGTAAGTATACCGGTACAGGAACATACTAATGAAGAAAAATTCCTGCACATTTTTCAGCACGCTTGATTACCCACTAAACATGCTCATTGTGACATTGTATACGCATATCCGAACAGAATTTTTCATTTTAACTCATCCATAGATCTGTCCACTCGCATATGGAATGCGGATACATCAGCAAATGATTCGAGCACCGAAATGTGGGCTCATTTGGAACCGAATTTAAACTCTTTGCTGGGCATCAATCACATACAATGTACGAATACCTTGCGCTGGATCTTTCAAACCCCCGAAATTAATTCGATATTCGCGTTATCTCACTTTAACGTTGCTTTTCCATCGGAGTCGTAAAATTCCATACACATTTTCCTGTAATTCCAATCGAAGCTTAATAACGGCGACAAAACGACTCGAATACCGAATTGTATTTCAAATGAGTTTTCTTCTCTCATTCTATCGTACTCGATGAGGTTTGGCAATCGATGTTCGAAAATTGGTACGTCGTCTCGAGATACTACTCACATATAGAAAAGTTTTCCCCGAAAAAATAATAACAATACATTGAAACAACTACTCGTACCTCGAAAAATCGCGAATTTCTTATTCATCGCGGGGATTGCCAATCGTGAACATTTTTAATACCCTTTTGAAAATAAGTATACTCCTCGTACACAACTTTGTACTATATGAAGACAGATTAACGAACGGATACCCATTATAATACGTACTACTTGTAGACAGGGTACATAGGGAAATTCTCATTGGTAGGCCTTTTTTAATAGTTAACCGCCTACTCCACATTAAAAAACACAAAATACTTCTAATAAACGAGCCACAGCATTTTTATGCCGAGCTATAAAATTCGACGTTTTACGATTCTTCGTTGTTTTAATAATCGTAAAAGAAGAAGCGAAAAAAATACTAGTTTCAAATGAATACCGAATTGTTATATACTACAGAAGAGATATTGTTTCAGATCATAGACCATATAAATTCGTGTTTACTGTATTTTCTTTGTATGTTTTGTTATTATTGTCGCTGGCTGGGCGAAAAATATTCGCCATGAGGGAACGAGCTTGCATGCAGCTATCGAGCGACGTGCAATTTTTTCTGGGGTTCGATTTCACCGCAGCAAAATGGCGAATTGATGTACTTACACCATTAGGTCACTTGGTCAAATGAAACAGAGTGATTTTTACGACCGGATTTGGGCATTTTTAAAGCATTATCCGACTCCTACTATGGTTATAATGGTATGAACTTTGTTTCTTTTTCACCGCGCATTTATATGACACGTGTCGGCTTAAAACGGCGTATAATTTGAGATCTCGAGTGTTTTTTTGTCACTGTGGTTATCTGTTTCGAAGCATCTGTTTTGAGACGCATTAGTAGAGAGCTGCAGGTTACGTGGTTGACTTGTATTGCGAATATTATCGTTTTAGATGAATTTAAATGGGAAAAATTGCCAATAATGTAGAATAAATTAGTATCGATAGTATCAGCTATGTGGGAATGTGTTTCCTGAAATGGTTTTATCGATTAAAAGTACGATACCAGTGCAATACGTAATAGATCGAAATTATAAGTGTTTAAATTTTTCGAATTTTTGTATCTTGGTTTATGACAGTCTCCCCCCCCCCCGTCAAGCCCCTATTCTTGGAAAATTTCGAAAGAGTAATCAAGAATTCAAGGTGTCCAAAATATTTCAAAAATAATTTTACGTGAACTTTCCAGGTTTTCCAGACTCATTCTTCCAAATTTTCTAGACTAATTTTTCCAAATTTTCTAGATTTTTTACAGATGATATTCATGAAACATGGGGAGGGGAAGGGAAGAGAAGTTCAAATTCTGTCACGTGATAATAATCAAGGGCATCCGTGCTTCTCCAAAAAAAATCCAACTGAATTTTCAAGCTAGCTCACAGAATCTTAAAACTAAAAAGTGTGACCTTCTTTTGAAATGAGAAAGGTCTTAAAAAGGAGTGGAGGTGAAATTATTCATGCCAATTTTTTGGATTTTCCCAGTGGCTTGAGCGATGAAGAATCAGAAATAATTTGTTTTTTTGAAAGAATTTTCAATGAAATTTTTTTAGTAAAAAAGCAGGAATTAATTATTTATTGTTCGAGTGCAGCGAAGACGATTTTTTTTGAAAAAATACTTGGAAAAACAAAAAATGACCATTTTTATTCGTTCCAAGAATTCTACTCCATTGGTCCTATATTTTCAAGCGATGTGTGAGGAGAATTTCTGGAAAAAGTATGATTTTTTTAAACAGAATAGGTACCTACTCGAACCTTTTTTTTTCCAATTCTTCATTCTAATTTTAAATAAACACGCTGGATAATTTTCTATTTACATAATTGTTTTTGGAAAACAAAATTTGTTGAGCCTGATAAAAACAAGGACAAAATTTTGTGGAAAAAATTCGTTTGAAATAAGAAAATGAGCATTTTTAAAAACATTTCACAAGTGAAATTCGCAGCTTTAAGTAAACGGAAGGAAAATTACTAATTTTTAGATTAAAACAAGCGAGGTCCAGAGGACTTGGCAAGAGGGTTCCTGGAATAAGTAGTTCAGACTTTAGAAGACGTGAATATTTATGCTCAAGCAAATGACAATTTTGTTTCGTGTGGGACACTTGTTTTCTTCCAAGTCCAAATTTATCCTGACGAAAATGACGAAATAATTTTAAAAGGAAACCATAAATTCAAATAAATAAAATACGTAATTTTTTGAACATTTTTTCCAAATTCTCCAATTTCTTAATTCATCCCAAAAATTTCCAAGTTAAAATTTTCTCTGAATGTTTTACAGGTTGAACTTTTTTTCAAAATTATCTATAGGTACATAATTTTTTCAAATTCTTTCAGCTCAAAACGAAAAAATGTTATTTTTCAATAGTTATTATACGACGTCTTTTGAAAATCATTCACTCAATTTGGCAATTTTTGGATAATTAGTCCCTTCTGATGAAAAATGAAACGGTGAAAGTTCTGGGAATAAATTAAACTTTGTGAACTTGCAAAAAACTGTGGAGAGAGATAAATTGATCTCAAAAATATTTTTGAAAAAATTGTTAAAATTTGAAAATTTAAAAAAAGTTAAGAAAAAGAATTTTGATTTTTTCTGAAAAATGAAAATATTTCAACTTGAAGATTTTTTAGATGAATTAAGAAACTGGAGAATTTGGAAAAAAAATTCAGAAAATTAATTAATTTATATAAATTAATTATTTCAACCGTTTTCCTTTTTAGTTTACAAGAAATCTCAATTATAAAAAAATATATATATATGAAAACACAGTTCAAAAAACACAATACCAGAGGGCACTAATTCTGCATCTTATAAGAAACCTGAAGAACCGATTTAAAAGGTGTAGTCTACAGACCAAACAGCAAAAAGTGTTCAACCACTGTCCATTTTTTGGGGCAAAAAAATTTACTAGACATAATGTAGGTACTGGTTCAGCATTCCCAAAAACGGCGAAAAAAATTTTCTAACCCTGCACATAACTGGGGGGTGGGCCAAAAGGGGGTATTTTTGGACCTAGGTCCGGGCAAAAAAATTCAAGTGAGGTTCGATAGAGTAGTGTCCCCTGATGCCGAACATGCATTTTTTTCCACTGCACACCTGCACAATAGCAATTTGGGGCCCCTTAAATGCAATTTTTGGTCATTTTTGGCCTTTTTTCACCCTATTGTGGCTCTGTATCCTCAAACGTGAGAGGGGGCAAATTTCTTTTGTCATATTCCGTTAGACTGAATGTTTATACGCCCAAAGCCGCAAAGTTGATCGAATTAAACCTGCAATATTCGAAGTTATTGAATTTTAATGTTGAGTAAGTATGAGTATTACTCAAATTTCAACTTTGCGATTTTTGTTTCAAAAATAATTGTGCGACATATTAAAATGGGTTAAAATTTCGCGCTGGATCCGAAAATGACGATAATTTTTTTCCATCCCCCATCCCCGCACCCCTAATTAGCTCCCTTAATTTTTTTCTCATTCTAGTGGTGTGACCTATCAAAATGGGTTAAAATTTCGCGCTGGATTCTAAAATGACAATCTTTTTTTTTCATCTCCTCTACCCCCACTCCTAATTAGCTCCCTTAAATTTTTTTCTCATTTTAGTGGTGCGACCTATTGAAATGGGTTAAAATTTCGCGCTGGATTCTAAAATGATATTTTTTTTTCATCTTCTCTACCCCTATCGCTAGTTAGCATGCTAATTTTTTTTCTCATTTATCGGTGTGTTCAATTAAAATAGGTCAAAATTTCACACTGCATTCAAATTGACGTTTCTACTCGATTTGATAGGTGTGTAACGAACCTATAATTCAGATATGATCCTAATAATATATTTGAAAATTTTTGTTTAGTGGCCGAATCATCATTTTTTCTTATACAACTTTTTCCCGTTTTTGCAGTGGTTATGAAATAATTTATTCAGAAAAGTGAAATTCATAATTTTTAATGAAATTATTTCTCATTACTCACTGCAAAAGAAGAAATTGTGGAACAAAAATTTATGGCTTTTCAATCCTTTACAACTTTTGCATCAAGCTTTTTTATGTATCGTGAATTTTTCACAAACCCAATTTTTTTGGGACACCCGAGTGAACAAATTTAGGAAACGTAGAGATACGAGTTTTCGGTTCTTTGTTAATTTTTTAGAATATGTTTAAAGTCATTACTCATTAGATACCTACTCAAATTGAGGAGCTTGGTATCAAAGTGAGACAAGCGCCAGTGACACTCTACGACAAAATGGACCTTATGTGTCAGAAATTTTTTTTCTATTTCTTGTTCTCCAACTGTTGGTGAACAAAATCTGTAAAGAAAATTAGAAAAAAATTTCTGACACATAAGGTCCATTTTGTTGTAGAGTGTCACTGGCGCTTGTCTCACTTTGATACCAAGCTCCTCAATTCTGTTAAAGCTTTATATTTTTATAGCCTATGCCTAATTTTCTTCTACATATTAATTAAGAATAAAATTGAGTATGGTCTCGAAACTAAATTGAGAAAAAAATGCAAGGGGCTGATTAATGGTGGGGGGAGTTGGAAAGAAATTATCATCATATTCGGATCCAGCGCGAAATTTCAACTCATTTCAGTAGGTCGCATCACTAAGATGAATAAAAAAAGTTAAAGGAGCTAATTAGGGGTGGGGGTAGAGGAGATGAAAAAAAAATTATTGTCATTTTAGCATCCAGCGTGAATCCGAGTTATAGGTACGTTACATAATAGGGGGAAAAAATTATCATTTTAGAATCCAGCACGAAATTTTAACCCATTTCAATAGGTCGCACCACTAAAATGAGAAAAAAATTTAAGGGAGCTAATTAGGAGTGGGGGTAGAGGAGATGAAAAAAAAAGATTGTCATTTTAGAATCCAGCGCGAAATTTTAACCCATTTTGATAGGTCGCACCACTAGAATGAGAAAAAAATTAAGGGAGCTAATTAGGGGTGCGGGGATGGGGGATGGAAAAAAATTATCGTCATTTTCGGATCCAGCGCGAAATTTTAACCCATTTTAATATGTCGCACAATTATTTTTGAAACAAAAATCGCAAAGTTGAAATTTGAGTAATACTCATACTTACTCAACATTAAAATTCAATAACTTCGAATATTGCAGGTTTAATTCGATCAACTTTGCGGCTTTGGGCGTATAAACATTCAGTCTAACGGAATATGACAAAAGAAATTTGCCCCCTCTCACGTTTGAGGATACAGAGCCACAATAGGGTGAAAAAAGGCCAAAAATGACCAAAAATTGCATTTAAGGGGCCCCAAATTGCTATTGTGCAGGTGTGCAGTGGAAAAAAATGCATGTTCGGCATCAGGGGACACTACTCTATCGAACCTCACTTGAATTTTTTTGCCCGGACCTAGGTCCAAAAATACCCCCTTTTGGCCCACCCCCCAGTTATGTGCAGGGTTAGAAAATTTTTTTCGCCGTTTTTGGGAATGCTGAACCAGTACCTACATTATGTCTAGTAAATTTTTTTGCCCGCAAAAAAAAACAGTAAAATCAACTTCCCGAGCACTTTTTGCGGTTTGGTCTGTAGACTAGTGATTTTAATAGGGTTCCACGGCCTCCGGAGGCCGGTAACCCTAAAAATCATGAAAAAATATCAACAATGAATGTCCTTTAAACTCTAGAAAATTGTTTACAAATTTCCATCACGAGAATTATCAAAAGTTCCTGATGATGATTTTCAAGTAAATAAGAAGTCTCTTCATAACAGTTTTACTCCTATCATAAAAATCGTCCAGGCTAAAGAATGTCGTAAAAGTCGTTGAAAATATAATGAAGATCCATAGTCCATTCAGTAGTAAAATTTTTATAGGCTAATTTAGGTACAATTTTTTAACAATTTTAAAAATTGTGTATCAATTTTTTCATATCTATACCTACTTAGGTACTTACAATCATCATTTAATTTTGGTGACATTTTCAACGCAACAATCCAGGTAATTAAAGATTATCAGAGTAATTCATCAACTTTTATGGCACATTCGAACGATTTTTTCAAGATACTCTCAACGATTTTTATGGTTTTTTAACAACTTTACAGTTTTACGACGGTTTGATAATCTTGGATTATTTTTATAGTTTTTTAAACGACATTTATAATGAAAAATTTAATTTCTGGAGTGAATCTGAAATTTGAAAAAAATCGTAGGTCAAAATTGCTGTTAAGGAGGGTTTGCAAAAATACTCAAAATACTGATTAAAATTTTTTATATAAAAGTTGTATCCAAAACACAAGTTCTTCAATTTTTTTAACTAATACTTTTCCTAAATATTATAATACTTTGATCAATTTTATGGAATTAGAATACAATTGCCTACCTCAACACTAATTTTTTTTTAAAACGTAAAATTACATACCTTCTAAAAGAATTTTCTGTCGGAGGAAATTTTTTCCTTCAGTTTTTTCCTTCAGGTAAGATCCTTTTCTACAGCATTCCTGAAAAAAATAACAACTTTATGACAATTTGAGCAACATTTATCGCGATGTACCTAAATAGTACCTATGAGTACCTAACTAATATTCATTAAATTTGAAAAAATGTTCATAGTAATTAATCAACTTCACAAATACACTTGAAAATGAATCAAAAAAATGCTGTGAACAAATTAGATGTGTTTCTTGATTTTTATAATTTAATAATTTCATTCAAATTTTGAGAGAAAAAATTGTTCATTTTTGAGAAAATTGCGCACGAATAAAAATTATCATCACAGCTCTTCAAAAATGTGCATGTTTTCAAAAAAAAAAAAATGTAGAATTGAAAAAATAATATGTAAATTATTCCAGAGCTTAGAGAGGTATTTTTTGAAAAATTTATAATAATTCAATGGAAAAATAAATGCATATGAAATTTTTGGAATAGTGTAAGGTCAATAAAAAATGCTAAAATTGATTAAGATAACAACTTAACCCAAACAGAGCGAAGGTATGAATTTAAAAAAAAAAATTATGATGAACTGAGAGTAAAAAAACACCTCATAAAAGTGAATGAAATTTATTACTTTTGCTTTAAAAAAAAAACATTATCTGCCACTCAAGCCAATTTTAACCATTATCAGAAATACTTCTTTAAAATTTTAAAACAATGCGAATATTACAATAATTACAAAGATATTATGTATCCTTGGGTGAAGTTTTTAGTAGTTTTAAAATGTATTAGGTACGGTTTTTTTTACAAATTTTTACGACACGTCAAACCAGAGAGGAAAAAGGGAGTATTATTGACAACGGTTTTTTACTATCACTTCACTTCAAAATTTCGGTAAACTGTTCGAAAAACTGAAAAAATTTGAGATTACAAAAATTGGAAAGGAAAAGGCAAAAAATCCCATTCAAAATGGGAAATTTGAAGAAAAAATATGATTAATGATCTGGGGGGGAGGGGAGAAGCAGAATTCAATTGAATTCCAAGTTGGAGAATTTATAAACTGATTGGAAATTTTTTCAGCCCCCTTCAGTCATCCACTCTTTGAATAATTACTTTTCGTCAGGAGGAGACAATTTTGTAGAAAATTTTTCGTTCTTATTTCTAGAATTTTATCAGAGCTGCTGATTTTAAAGAAATATACCTACCCAAAGTTGAAAAATGTTGACAATTCTGAAGATTTTTAGAAATTTTGAAAAAAAAGTGGCTGTTTGTGATATCTAATTAAAAAACGGGAGTTTTTAAGACAAATTTCCCATGGTTCGTTTGTGTAATCCCCCCCCCCCACATCATCTACTTGATCTGATTCAAATTTTGTTACAGTGAAATTACGTGTTTTTTTAAATATATATATTGTCCCATTTCATTTTTTTTCGAATGATGAATAAAATGTATAAAAAATTACTTAATTCATTTCAAATTTTATTCAAATTTTCGATGAAAATTCATAAAAATATGACGAAAAGCAATGAAAATTTGCAAGGATTTTTCAAATTTTCAGCCGGTAGCTCTAAATTCTTCAACAACCAGTAATTTTTGAAATCAAATGAAAAATCAGTCTTAAAGACGAGAAAAAAAATGTGAGGGGGGGGGGGGTAGAAGTTGCATTTCCTACAAAAATGAATTTAAAAAAAAAAAAAT
This sequence comes from Pseudococcus viburni, assembly GCA_033439095.1. Lineage (NCBI taxonomy): Eukaryota > Metazoa > Arthropoda > Insecta > Hemiptera > Pseudococcidae > Pseudococcus > Pseudococcus viburni. The sequence continues at coordinate 379,334 of JAVBJF010000019.1, read as the reverse complement.
TCACGTTCAAATTGAAAATTAAAGAAAAAACGACTAAAATGATTGCCTACTTTTTGAAAGAAATTTCCGAGAAAAATTGATGAAACATGAGTCGAAAAATTAAGCTGAGTTTGAAATTTTGCTTTCCTACCCGAATTCTACTCTCTGAATCATTTCTTTTGACATCTTCCAAGCTTATGAGAGATTTTTTCAATTTACTCTTCAACACTATTACACACTCAAGAGCAAAATCCTCGTTTCCAATCCTCCCAGCACACCTCAAAAATAAATAAATGTAGGAAACGACCGCTGGAAAAAAAATTGCATTCCGCATACGGGCACCGAGCATCAAGTTCATATGTGGAAAAACACCATAGATACAGTTCGCTTGCATAAATCAGTCGTCGTATAACCTGAATTCGTCGCAATAAATATCAAGCTTTTTATCGTTATTTTCAGTTAGAATGGTAAACCTTGTTAGCAAAACTTATTTCCGTATCAGACCACAATACGTTTTCAATGCTATGTGTACGCCATTAAGTTGACAATACTTGTTCAGTGGGACAATTTAGATTGCGAACGAGAATTTTTTCAGTGACAAAACACCGAGCGAAAAGCTTGCACTATCTTGGTCCTTGAATGCTCAATATATCACATTTGCTATCTTGCGATGTTACTCGAGCCATTTTTGAGGGTGACATTGGCTCGTTGCGTAGAAAAACAAGTACGAAGTAGAAATTAAGGTGTCTTTTTATGTAACCTACGAACCTGGTCACATTACGTATTATACTTGAGGTGAGAAAAAAAAGCGAATTGGTCAATGTTCCAACACCCTCGACCAAAGATGAAATTAAAAACCAGTTTCGAGCGAGGGTGTTTTTACAATAATTCTCCATTATACGACTATTCGAGCACCTAAAACGAATACCTGATTTGAAAATAAATTCAAACGGTTTGAATACTCGAATCTCCGGCGGTTTCTTTTCTACTCGGTTAATTATCGGGATCCATTTTCATTCTATTCAAAACTGGTTGATTGGTCAACATAAAAGGACCGCTAGCTCTACCTGCGAATAAACGTTATTCGCCCACTGCTGTTTATTCGCACCCAACCAGAGTGTCTAAACATGCCAAGCTCCAAAACAGGACCTTCAACGGTACCTTTTGAAAGTAGGTACTGATAAATTTTGTAACCCCCCCCAAAAAAAAAAAAAAATTAAACCTATTATGAAAACATTTTTGAAATAAATTTCAATAATTGTTAAAAATGAGTGTAAATTTATTTTTAAAATTCAAGAACAAGGAAGGTAGAATACAAACAAATTTTACCCAGTATAGCCTAGTCATTTTAGGTTTGAACCTCCAAAAAATTCTTGCGCAGCTGAATTTCACATTATTTGTGTAGAATGACCTCCCAAACAACATACTAATACTTGCACCCCACAAGTGTCCGGCTACCCCCGCAATAGGGTAAAAACCACCCTCAAAACCAGTTTTTCGCGTTTTGTGTCGAAATAACAGCTTAAATCAAAAAATCTCAAGAGTTAAAGTTTTTTCTACGTTAAATTTCCTATAGCAGTACTACAAAACTTTTTCGAAAATTTTCATTTTTAGGTCATTTTTGAAGGGTTGAAAATAATGATTTGTCAAAATTCGCGATTTCTTTCATTTTACGAGGTTATACGGTATTTTTAGAGAAAAATCATAAGAAACGAAATTATTTTACATTGAATTTTCAATAGAAGACATCCCTCAGTTTTTACAGGCGGTCAAGGCTGGTGCGAGGAACATGGTAAGGGATGAAAGAGGTTGTTTTCATGGAAATAACAATGGTGGCAGGACTAAGTAATTAAGTAGAGTGGAACAAAAAAAAAACCATACCCAGAATTTTGACCAAGTTCACAGGGATGTTTTGTTTGGAGTTGGGAACCCACCATAAAAAATTTCATCGCCCTAGTTTGAAGTGGTGTGAAGCCAGGGGTTCATAAAATAGGGTCGTTTTTGAAAAATTCGCAGTTTTTCTTGGGTAAACTCCAACTAAAATGACGTAGAAAAAGGGAGGAAGGGGCGCTGAAATAGTGCAATTTGAGTTACTACACCTCCTCGAGCCATTGGCGCCTTGATTCGAAACCACTTTTAGGATTTCTTCTGCAAATTCAAAAGTTACAGATCGTTGAAAAATTGTGGTTTTATGATATCTAAAAAATGAAAAGACGTTCGTCTGATCACCAAAATTCAACCAACATTAAAAAATTGACGTAAAAACTATTTTTGAAATGAAAAATTGACAATTCTTCATTTTTGTGGTTCCAATTTAAAAAATATTTGTTTGCTCACATTTTCCAATTTTTATTACAAAAATTTTTTTTTACTATCGTAATGGCAGCACTGAAATGCAAAATTTTTCATTTTTTTTATCAAAATAGTTTAAGTACGTCAAACTGTACTTTTTTAGCGCCCCTTCCCTCTTGTCTACGTCATTTTAGTTGGAGTTTACCACAGTGTGTATTCTAAGGGGTTTTTAGGCTTTGTTTGGGTGACTTCAAAAATCTGTTGGGCAGCTCCAGAAAATTTAGGCAGTTCCGAAAAAAGTTCTGAAAATGGTCATTCAAACACGCTTTTAAAATTCTAATCTATCCAAAAAAAAGAAAACAACTTTTTCTTGAAAAATTTTCTCCACGCAATTCATTTTCAAAATGATGGTATGAATCTCCTTCCCTTCCAGCCCAGGCAATTGGATGTCTTCAAGTGAAAAAAAATTGTCCTGTTTTACGCGGGGACTTGGTGACAATCTCGAAGAAAATTTTCAGAAAATTTTCGATTTTTTAGAAGGAGATGAGCTCATTAAGGAATTTCGTTTTTTTGGAAGCCAAAAAAGTAGCAGGAAAAAAGGACGAATTTTAATGAGGAAATTTCAGCTTCTGGATGTATTTTTCTTCAAAAATTGTCGCCCTCGCTTCGCTCGGCTCAATAAATTTACATCATTGATTCTCAAAATAATGATATGAACTCTTTTTCTTTCCATTCCAAATAATTGAATATTTTAAAATAGAACAAATTAGCCCTTCTCCTTTATCAGGGAACTTAGTGGAGACCTGGGATGGAATTTTCGAAATTTTTTCGATTTTTGAAAGAGAGGTGGTCATTAAGGAATATAGTGTTTTTTAGAAGTCAAAAGAGGACTTAGCTAGAAAAAGTACGAATTTTTTATTTTTATTTTCAATAAAACTGGTCGGGAATATACATCCATTTTTGAATAAAATGCGAGTTGGCAAATTTTTCATTTTTACCTCCTCTAAGATTTTTGCCCAAGTTTCATCCCTGATTTTTACCCTCGTCATTTTTAAGTAAGTACCTACCTATTATTAAAGATTTTCACATCGAACAGGAAGTTAAAATCGGATTGCATATTTTTGTCCTCAAGAGGGGGGAGCCGGGGTGGGGAAAAAATTGTAAAAAACATCAATTTTTCAATTTGAGTGGCTCCAAAAAAACCTTAAAATACACACTGGTTTACCAAAGAAAAACTGCGAATTTTTCAAAAACGACCTTATTTTATGAACCCCTGGCTTCACCCCACCTTGAGCTAAGGCGCTGAAATTTTTTATGGAAAGTTTCCAACTCCAAACAAACCATCCCTGTGAACTGGGTCAAAATTCAGGGTATGTTTTTTTTTTGTTCCACTCTACATAATTACTTAGTCCTATACCACCATTGTTATTTCCATGAAAAACAACCTCTTTCATCCCTTACCATGTTCCTCGCACCAGCCTTGACCGCCTGTAAAAACTGAGGGATGTCTTCAATTGAAAATTCAATGTAAAATAATTTCGTTTCTTATGATTTTTCTCTAAAAATACCGTATAACCTCGTAAAATGAAAGAAATCGCGAATTTTGACAAATCATTATTTTCAACCCTTCAAAAATGACCTAAAAATGAAAATTTTCGAAAAAGTTTTGTAGTACTGCTATAGGAAATTTAACGTAGAAAAAACTTTAACCCTTGAGATTTTTTTATTTAAGCTGTTATTTCGGCACAAAACGCGAAAAACTGGTTTTGAGGGTGGTTTTTACCCTATTGCGAGGGTAGCCGGACACTTGTGGGGTGCAAGTATTAGTATGTTGTGTGGGAGGTCATTCTACATACATAATGTGAAATTCAGCTGCGCAAGAATTTTTTGGAGGTTCAGACCTAAAATGACTGGATTAAGTATATAAAAAACAAAAACGAACATTAATAATACTAAAAAAAAACAATTTTTGAAAAAGTTCAAATATTAGCTATTTATTTTGGCGGCCGGATCTCAAAATTGCTTGACCAAAACAAAGGACACTTAAGGTTCGAAATTCGAGCAAATTTTCACTCAATTGACGTTCAGAAAGCAGTTCCATGTTCGAAAAGTCATTAAGATACTCTTAATATTGGCCAGAGCAGAAGATAATCAGACCATTTAAAAGAATAAGATAATCGGTGGCCTGGTATAAATCGCTATCACTGCGTGTACGAAAAACATTCACGCCAATATAGATAAGCTCGGGACGTAAAATTTTTCAAATTTACGTACCTACCTATACATATTATGTATATTTACGACCGGAGAATTTTTTTTTACAGCGCGCTGATTTATCATACTTTGGAATAAGTTTACGTATAATATACTCAGAATTTTGTATTAACATTGATGAATTTCGATGTTTTAATTTTTTTTTTTTTCAAGTAAAGCATAAAAATAAAACTTCGTCGTTATACCGCATATAATACCTACATAAATGTAATCAGCACGCCGCATTAAATACCTACATTGTTGTGAGTAATATGACGTCGAAGTGCATGTACACTGTAAAGCGTTAAATATTGCATTTTAATGGGTATACTTTTCTGACGTGAAGTTTGCCGTTCAGCAGTTTTTATCGTAAGTTTTCTTTTTCTGTATTTTTTTTTGCTCGAGAGGTCACGCTGACATGATTAACGACCATTTTTAACAAGCGACTCGTTCTCCAATTGCGTCTTTTCTGGGTGCGCTTATTGTACGTAAGGTGAAGTTACAATGTGGTGTTTTAAAATAGAGTCGGAAGGAAGGGAAAGGCGGAGGTGTGGAAAACTTGTGGAGTGAAAGGTGTAAATGAGTTGGTATAGAAACAGTATTGAAGTTGGAAATAATTGGGTGTTATTTGATAAATTGAAGGGGATAAATTGGATAGCTGTGGAGAAAAGTTGGAAAAAATAATATTTTTGAGAAGGGGAAGGGAATCAAAAAATTTGGTAATTTGAGAGCTCGTTTGAAAAATTCTATGGTTCGTAAATAAACGAATCGGACGAAACAGATTATCGAATTGCATAGGAAATAAATGAGCTCAAAAAATTTTCAATAAATTGAATTTTGCATTGAAAAAATTTTGAAATATTTAGATTACAATTTTTCAAGATTATACAACAAAACTATGAAATTCGCCAATACTTTTAAAACTGTTTAGAAAAGTTGTGAAAGTTATCTGTTTAGTTTATTTCCAAAAAAGTAAAATCTAAAGTCTATTAAAACGAAGACTTTTTTTTTCAAACATTGAAAATTTGAAAAAAATTGCAGAATATTCGCAGAAAATTGAAAGGTAGAAAACAATACATTTTTCAGGTTTGAAAATGAACATTAGAACAACCAGAAATTTTGAAAATGTATACAAAAGAAATTTGAATTCAAAGATAAGTTAACAATCAAAATTGAATTCAGAGAAAACATGGAACCAAAAATGAACCGGCCGAAATAGCATAACTGGAGAAGGAAAGGGGGGTCGAAAATTTCAACTGAGATTACCGGTTTTCCTCAATCTGAAACTGATAAAAATTGAATTCAAGAAAAATATGGGAATTAGGGAAAAACCGAAATAGCATAATAGGAAGGTGTTGAAAAATCAAAAATTTCCGATTGAGATAGGCGCATTCTTTCAGAAATATTTTTCCATTCCAAATTTATTCCAATTTTTATATTGAACCAAAGCTCCATAAAAATTGGATTCAAAAAAGAAATGGGAAACAGGAAAGATCCGAAATAGCATTATCAAGAAAACGATGTTTCTGACTGATAATTTTGACATGATTTTAATATGTTTGGCGTGTTTTTTGATGTATTTGGCACTATTTGGTGTGGTTTTTGAAGATTTTGATGATTTTGAAGTGATCAGAAGTTAAAAAATCAAAAATTCAATTTCCGCACTGAGATAACATTTTTTCATAATTTTATGTATATTTTTTCGATTTTTTCAATTATTTCAATCAACCCCAGCCTCTTCCCTCATTGTACAAAAAGTCGTCAATTCCGAAAACTTTCCAACTTAAACTTCATTTATCTAACAGAAACTCCAATTCTGTCATTTTCCCACTGTGCAAGAGGAACCCCCCCCCCCCCACACCAATACAAACAGAAGAATTCATTCAAATGCAACAATTTTGTGGAAAACTCATTTTTGAAAAAAATAAAGGTATTCTACTTTGTCATAGTCTTTGCCTTTCAAAAAATATTCCATAAAGCATATCAGTTCTATACCTTTCCACGGCGTTTATTTTTCAAAAATTCTCATATTCTATTAACTATATTGCAGCAAGTTTTTGTAAAGGAGATGAAAGGGTTATACGTTCACCTGAGCTTTTCTTCCTCACCCCTCTCCATGTCAAAATTATCACAACATTTCCCAGAGCATTCGACACAAGGGATTTTGAAAGAGTGAAAAAATCAGTTATTTTTTCTGAAATCTGAGATCATCACACGACATTTTTCCAAAAATCCAACTCAACCTTTGAGTAATTATTTTTATTTGAGTCCATATCTGTTACCTAGTAGAAAAATCTGACTTCATGATTTTTCTAATGAGTTTTCTTTCAATTTGAAAAACTTGAAAAAAAAAAAGAAATTAAAACGAATGATTTTATTTCTTTTGAAATAAAAAAGTACAAAAACGTCATATTTTTGTGTTACATGCCTCGAAATAATTTTTAAAAAACAAACTTTGATTTAAAATTTTTTTTGACAATCAAATACTCTCAGCAAATTCATAAAAGTAATTCTACAAGTAAAAATTGTTGAATCCTTAAATTTCTTCATGAAGGAAGGGGAGAGATGAGGGGGGAGAACTGAAAAATGTTTTGATCGTTTAATCTAGTCTTGAAAGGATCATTCCGATTGAATTATTCTCAAAAAATCCCCCCCTCCCGTTTCAAAAAACACAAAAATAATGAATTTTTATGTGCTTGAAAAATTACGCGAAGGTGAAAACGAAAACATTGGACTAAAAATCAGATTTTTGTGTCATTTTCTAATAAAATGAAAAACTGCAGTTCTTTCATTTTAATTTTTCAAAAAAAAATTGAAATGTAAAATTTAATGGAATATGAAAATTCACTTATGAGGAAGGTATCCCAACTCGAAGTAAAATTTTGAGCCGAAACAGAAATAAATCGAAAGTGTTTGGAAAATTGTGTTTTATTTGATCAGATAGGTCACTAATATGGGTGATCCGCGATTAAAGGTGCTAAAATCCATATGGACAATTTCTATGAGCTTTTCTCCAATTCTGGAAAATTTCTAAATTTTATGGAACCTCTGAAACGTCCCAAAAACACTTCCAATCGATTTGGCAGGTTTAAGATAGGATATGTACAAAATTCCAGCCTTTTTCGTTGAATAGATCAATTTTTCATATTTTTCTGAACGATGAGGTAATTTAGGAAATTCAAAAATTAGCAAAAATTCAAGAAATGATCTTCAGCACCTGAAATTTTGGATACGGGGTTCTCATGCGACATCCTTTCGATTTATTTTTGTTTCGATTCAAAATTTTACTTTGAGTTTGGATACCTTCGTTACCTTGAGGCATTGACAAAAATTTTTTCGCTTCAACTAATTTTCTTTCAAAAATGTCCACAAATTAATTTAATTAATATTCATGAAATTTCAATTTTTTTAATTGAGTATCTAATAAGTATTTTAAAATTAAAATAATTTTTCATTGACTTTCCAAAAAAAAAAAATGGATAAGCACAACCCACTCTAAAAAGCGAGATAGGTACCTACTTCTCAAATGAAAAATTTTCTTCGAGTAGGAACTTGGAAAAATAAAAGGAATCACATTTTGAATTGGAATGAGTTGTCATAGGCTCTTCAAGTTTCACAATAATCCAGTGACGTAAATACAGGGGGCAACCCCCCACCCAAGAAGCCCTTCAAAAATGAATTATTTTTGACAACAATAACCTATATTCTGCAAAAAAAATTTGCCCTCGCTTCGCTGGGGCTAAATTTACTATTTTCCTTTTTTTTTTTTTTTGAAAATCGAGACTACTTATCGAAAATCAATATCATCTCAATTTACCTACTTACTTTTAAAAGATTTTCTCCCAAAAAATTTTCTTATTCAATTTGAGTAAGTTTCAGCTCTTGGGCATTTTTTTGATTTTTTTTTCTGGCTTCACACGGGTCTGAATATTTTTACAGTTTGGAAGTTGAGAATATTTTCTCAAAATCAAGGTTTCATTTCACCCAGATCTCAAAGTATTTCTGACAAGAATTTTTTTAATCAGTAATTTTTGCTTTCAGTTCGCGTACCTACATACCTTTTATTGAAAACTGATAATAGAACGTTGTAGAATATACGTATCCTTTGCATTCTGTCGGTGGCGTCGGAAAATGGGGGTTCAAGGAGTACATTGTACCCCTAAATCGACGGCTGAGGTACAAAGTATCAAATGTACCCCCAAATTACATCAGAGGGGCATTTTGAAAGCATTAAAACAAGAAAAAATATATTTTTTTGGACATTAAAAATCCAATTTTTTCAAAACTTGGCTCGGGCATGAACAAAATTCCAATTCTATGATCTGTTCAAGACTACAGAGTGAACGAAGACTCCCTTTTACTCCCTCCCCTTAGAATCTTTCTGGTATTCTAAGTCTCTATGCCCAATTTGTACTCTCCCAAAAAAAGCTTCCGACGCCTCTGTACCTCTGACCCCCCCCCCCCCGGGATATCGAGTTACGCTACTGCAATAATCCAACAAGAAAAAATATAACTTCAGTTTGTTTCAGTATAAAAAACTAAAACAAGGCGTGTAAATTATGTAGGCACAAAATTGCTCATTCAGATTCTGGAACATTTTAATCGATTTCGATCTTCATTAGCGATCGAAATATGCATCAAATTCAAATTTTATTACATTATCGATGACCCACCGAGAAAAAAATCGTATCAAAATACCTATACAACACAATAACCATATTCGAGACACATTCGAAATAAGGTTAATCATTTCTGCATTCAGCAAACATCTCATCTCTCCGCACATCTTCTCACTTGGAAAAAAATCTCATCCCACTCTTTCAGCATAATATTACAAAACCGAAAAAAAATGTCACATCGAACTCGTTCTCGGTTACCTAATCACGATGCAACGACCTTCAAACACATTCATTTAGCAACCCGATCACGTAAAAATAACGACAAACCAAGTATACGTACAATTTAGGCAGAGGTATATTTTAATTTTTCTTTTCTTAACAACATGAAATTAGCGACAATTAATCTACATCTACGCGGCTACTATATACACACTATACATCATTCTTCGTAAGAAAGGTACATAAATGAATATACCGAATCATCGACTGTTGAAAAACCACTTCGGGTATAAAAAAAAACGAAGAAAAAACTACAAAGACTGGAAGGAAGAAAGAGAGGAGGAAAAATCGGCACGTTTTCTATTATTTTTCGCAAACAAACGCGCACCCAAGACGACGACGATGTATCGAGAGACACAGGGAAAGGAACTAGAGAAGAGAAAAATCAATTTCATAAGGGTCAGCCGCATTGCCGGCGTATCATCTATGCAACTTTATCATCACCTGCCACCATGTTACTTTGGCGTCGATAAAGTTGCATACGCGGTACGCCGAAAATACCATTCAACAATCGTCCGATTCAATTGCGAAAAAAAAATTAAAATAGAAATACATTCGGTAAGTTAAAATGAGATACACACGATTCTAAATATGCATTACGTATATAAAAATTACGTACATGAGTTGCTCGTCTGCCTTTAACAAATCAGATAAAACAAGGAAGGGAAAACTGACTTAAATGGTTCTACGTTGGAGAAAAAAAATTATTATCGGAACACATAAGTAAACGTTTAAACGACTAACACGTTGACTACGTATAAATTATTTTCTATAAAGTAACAACACAGATCTAGAGGAAATAATAATATAATGAAACCAATTTAAAAAAACATTACTTTAAAATCGAACAAAGAAAAAAAAGGCAATTAATCAAAATATTCGGCCAACCAAAGAAAAAAAAATACAAAAAGCAACCGCTGTGATATGTACAATTTGGTACAATACATACAAACAAACAAAAAATTGAAGAAAAAATAAAACAGGGTAACGGAGAAACAAAAACACAAACGCAAGTTAATAATATATCAAATCAAGAAAGAAAAAAAGCAAATAAAAACGAAAAAATTAAAAAATAAAACAGAAACAAAAACATTATTAAAGTATAAAAAAAAATCATATAAACAACGAACATAGAAATACTTCTGTTGGGATCAATTTTTTAAAAAAATTTTGAATCGTATTTTATTATTCTGATTCACAGACACGACGCGACGATTCTAGTAACTTAATAATTACATTCGTTCATACTTATACGATAAAGATAAGCAAGCTGATCCGCTGTGGATCGTCATTATAACGACATAAGGCTAATTTACATTTTAAAAATTTTACGCTTATAGTCATTAAAATACAATATGAATAATTACTAAAAATATTACGTATATTTTTCATTACTTAATAAAAATTATTAAAGTGTGGATTCAGCTCGCTATGTAGAAAATCAAAATGAAAAAATTTTGAAAAATTGCGCTTGTGAAAATTTTTTAAAGATGACATGTTTATGAGGAGATTGAATCGCAAAGGTTGAAAATTTGAGATCAAGTTTTCCCAACTTACAACTTTCAATTTGGAAAAAATTTCACCCAAATGGTGAAAGATAGCAAAACATGGGATAATTTCCCCTCCCCTTGAAAAAACACTACGATGCTTTTTGGGCAGGATTTTCGAAATATCTCATTCCAGTTGGAAAAGGCAGATGAGAAATCATTCAAAAATCCTAAAATTTTTCTTTTTTAGAATGAATGAAAATCTAAATGACTAAAAATTAAATTCAGAAATTCATTAAATGCTTTAGGACCGCCTTTAAGGTCAATTTGGGCAGGCAGTGGGCGTGGAATAAGTTTTTTCAAGGTCAAAAATGTTAAAATTATGGATTTTTCACTATTTCGAGGAAGCACGAAGGTCGAGAGGAGTTTGAAAATTTACAGAACTGTACCCAGAGAATATTTCCAATACGTCTTGAAATTCTTATGCCATTTCCCCAATTGATTTGGATGGGAAGTGGGCGGGCTCCGTGACCCAAGATTTTTCCAAGTCCAAAAAATGAAAATTTTTAGTTTTCAAAGCCATATTTGAGGGAACAAGAGCTGGGAATTTTGGAATGTGTCTCAAAAGGCGTACTCAGACGTTTATTGACACCGCCTCGAGTCAAATTGAATGAGCTGTGGGTGTGGCTTGGGCGTTTTCAAGGTCAATTAAGTTGAAATTTTCAATTTCTCTTCATATTTAAATGAGTACAGAAATAAAGATGGGCTTGAAAGACATTTACTAAATTTCTATACCACAGGGCCGCCTTCTAAATCGATTAAGCTGGAAAGTAGGCGGAACTTGAGGGTTCTTAAGGCGAAAAATTTTGGAATTATAAAATCCCTCGTTATTTTGAAGGTGTGAAAGTTTGAAGAGGGTTGGAAATTCAGCTAAGCCCACCTAAAAAGTATTCCCAATGCACCCTTAAATTTTTACGCCAAAAAACCGTGTCCCTCAAGTAGATCTGGTTAGGATGAGGATGAGGCTTGAGATAATTTTAGGATCAGATGGTTGAAATTTTTAGTTTTGGATACTTTTTTTGAAAAATGAGGGTTGAAAAATTTATAATCCCTCCCAAAAAGAAAGTATTCACGACGTCACAAAATTTCCATTCCGAAGTCCCGCCTACTTTCTTGATTTGGGCGGGCTGTGGGTGTGACTAAACGGTTCTCAAGGTCAGAAATGTTTACATTTTCAGTTTTTCTTTTGATCTTGGGGCTGCACAAGGATAAAGAAGAGTCATGGAATTTAATCATTTTAAAAACGTATATTTAATCAATTTTACTCAATTTTCATACCAAAGGGCCGCCTACTATGTCAGGTAGGTTGAGCTATGGGCGTGACTCAAAGGTTTTCAAGGTTAAAAGGGTTGAAATTTTAGGTTTTGTCCCATATTTAAGGGTTATACTGAACCTAAAAGCATACGTAAGATAGTAACTAAATTTTCTTGCTAAAATATCACTCAGTAAGTCAATCTGAGTGGACTGTGGCCCTGATCCTGATCTAAGGGTTTCTCGGGTTATTCAAGGTCAAAAATTAAAATTTTTGTTTTTTCTATTTAATATGAGGTTTATAACCGAAAGTTGAAGTTTTTATGAATATGTATTTAATCGCATTTTTCAAAGCCTATTTCTGCTTATTCCCTCTCTCATTTTCACCCCCTCCCCCAATAGAACCAGCAAGAGCAAAAGCGGACCCCAGGAGAAAAATTTTCAAGCCTCCGCCCTCCGAAAAATTTAGGTAACATTTTCAACAATTCTCCTTTCTCCATCGCATTCAAAAATCATTGCAAAATTTCAATTCGGCAAAACTTGAATTACTCTCTCAACTATAAATCAGTGAAAATTATCGAAAATCATTGAGAAACAGTCAGAATTGCAGCACAGGAGAAAATCAGTGAAAATTTTTTTTACTGAAAACAAATCAGTGAGGAAAATAACTGAAAAATCAGTGAAAGTTCACTGAAATTTATTGAATTTGCTGAAAAATCTTCGAAAAATCAGTGAATTTTGCTGTTTTTTCATGTACTGCAATTCTGACTATTTATCAGTGACTTTTCACTGATTCAGAATGAGAGAATAATGAGCCTAATTTTTCAAAGAATTTCCCCTTTTATGCCATTTTTTTATGAAATTCATTAGTTTTTTCAATTTGTTGACATTTTTCAAAATTTTCCCCATTTTTTTTTTTGAAAATTTACCAATTGTGTTTCAAAGTTTTTCAGACAAATGAACTTTTCGGCATCGGTAAAAATAGAAATAAATTTTTAGGAGGTCCAAATGCGGAAAAACCTTCAACCGATGTTTTGAAAATCCCAGCCCGATGCAAATGCACCTATTGCACCCCTCTCTGGCCAGACGTGCCCCTCTTTTCCAATCATCCCACATAAACGTGAATATAAATTATTTTTATCAGAGATCACTCACTGTCCCATTCTATATTTTGCTGCTCAATCGAACATAATTTTCCGAGTTGGAGCTTTTTTTCTTGGTATTGAATTACATTCCAAGGTATTGCGATATAACGAACCTGGGAAAAAGATGAGATCATCTAGAAATCATTAATCAATATAGTTAATTAAAATTATCGCACTTGGCTGAAAATGAAAGGTATAAAAAATGAATTTTCAACACCTTTAACCAAATTTAATCACATTTCACATTCCTTCCCTGCCACACTCGTATAATTTTACACCACAACAGCATCGAATTTCATTCAGCAAAATGACAACATAGAAATTCCGGCTGAAAGTCGAGAATTTTTCGTTCAATTACATCATCATTAAAAATACACGTAGGTACAATTTAAAAACAATTTTTCCACAATTCCATAACTCACTCGTCCTTCTTTTGAATTACACGTAGAAATGCGAATACCTCGACCCGAATTTTTTTCAAATCACATCAGCTTTAAACATTTTCATTTTGAAAAAATTCGACCTTGCGATCACCTCCTCCGTACTCCGAACCACGCATTTTCACAATACATACGGAACCAGATAAAAATAAATTCGAAAGGAAAAAGAAATAACAATACACGCCGACAATTAGCCGCACGGACTCGTAAAACGGAAAAATTAATAAACAAAAACGAGGAGGAACAAATTACTAACGTCTCTTTGCAGCGTACGTATGTTGTAACAATATGACACATTCACACCGCAGCTTACTCATAAAAAAAATTTTCATTGGGCCGTAAAACACGACAAAAATGGATACAAATTTTACGTATCTACGAATCTTATAAAAATAATTATCAACTAGAAATGCATAATAGAAAAAAGCGCGACCGATATAATAAAAGGTAGAATACGTTAAACGTTACAAATTTGATGTTTTTTTGTTTTAAATAAATTATTGAAGAAAAAAAAACGAAGGAGACAGAGATGGAGAGAGGAAATAATAATACTTCTACGGCATAATCAACAAATTGTACATAAATACGAGATAATAAAAATACATAAAATCGAACAATATTATACAATTTAAAAAATAAACAATTGCACTCGTATACCCGTCTCATCAGCCCTTTTCCATTTAAACGGCGAAAAATTACGTATAAACTTAACCAATTATCATTCTCGAATAACAAAAAAAAATAAAAATAAAAACAATAAAAGCGGATTGCACTGGAGGTATCTTTTTAGAGAAAGGGGAAAGGGTAGAAATAATCAAACTCGATTTTTTTCTTCAAAAAAACAAAAAAAAGGTTTTGCCAAACGTCGATTTGATTTAAATACGAATTGACTTACTCGTAGGCAACAATCAATGGACAGAAGGTTCGATTACTTAAGTAGAGCTGATGAAAACATTAGAAAATATATGGCACATGAAGAAAATAATGATTCCTTCGACGGTCAGGCGATTTTACTACTAGAAAAAAAATACTATTGCGAATTCGTGAAGACAGGGAAAAATAAGGCCTCGATTTCGATGCAGGTAAAAAAATTGCCTAAAAATGTAATATAGGTTCATTACTCTGCTGAGAAAAATTCCAAAATGGGAAAAAATAATAATAAAAAAAAACTCGTCGAAATCAGCGCCATCGAACGCTACTTAAATTATAATAACAAAGTTAAAAAAAAATTAAAAATCAAACAACAGTTACAATCATTTTAAAAAATAAGAAAAAATACACGGATCCGACTGTGGACGTTGCCCTTTCCAGAATCAGTAATTCACTGTATCCGTTTGGACATCTTCGAATGTTGCTGCGTCCAAATCGTACCCTGACTGATGATTTTTTATTTATTAATAACTTATATAGGAAACTTATGACTGGACTTTTCCTACGGAAGATTTTAAGAGATCAGCGCCGTTGGTTTTTTCCAACCCGATCATTTTATGTTGATCGTGTAATTGCTGGTGATGATGGTGTTGCTGCGACGATTGCTGATCCACCATCTTATTTTTGTCTTGTTTGGCTTGTTCCATTTCGCGGTCTCGTCTCGCTTGTTCGTTTATTTCTTTGACCGCTCGTAGTTCTTTTTTCAATTTCATTCTTCTATTTTGGAACCATATTTTTATCTGCCTTTCGGTCAGGCATAAAGCGTGAGCTATTTCTATCCTACGGCGTCTGGTTAGGTAATGGTTAAAGTGGAATTCTTTCTCCAGTTCTAAGGTTTGGAAACGAGTATATGTTTGTCGGCCTCGACGTCTTGGACAACCGTTTGGACCTGCAGACAAAAAAGAAAAAATTGTGTTTTTAGTACACTAAAGTCATAAAGAAATTGAAATTTATACCAGAGAAGGAAAATATAGCAATTGATTATGATTAAATGGGTTGAAGCAATTTAAAAATGAAAATAAATTCAATTTTAGGTATCATATGCCCTTCACCCCGACCCCCATAACATTATCATGTGGAAATTTTCAATTTTTAAGGTGAAACTATCGGCAATTAAAACAAAAAAAACTTGGGCAAAGTATTCAAACACCAAAAAAATCGAAGGAATTGTTGAAAAATTCCACCGAATTCAGAAAAATTGATGAATGTTGCAAAAAAGATTCACTATTGGATGTCCAATTATGTTTTCAGTTTTAAACTTTGAGGATCATTAGCGGTTGTTTTTTTTTTTAATTTCAAGCAGATCTACAGCTAAAAACGATTCAACAATTTTTAATGAAAAAAATGCAATTTCGATTAAAAAAAAATAAAAAAATAGGAAAATACGACCAAAAATTCATATTAATACGACCTTTCGTTGAAATGTCAAAGACATAGGCGGAGACAAGGCGTAGCTTTTGGGGGTCTTATCTTGAGTCCCAGTTAAAAAAGATAAAAAACAAAAATGCTTATTTTCAACCCTTCAAAAAAATTTTTACTTGAGTCTCTGATTGCTGAATTAGTGATATTTATCAAAAAACACTGAAAAACAATCAGAATTGCAGCACAGCAATAAATCAGTAAAAAAATTTCACTGAAAGCAAGTCAGTGAAAGAAAATCACTGAAAATTCACTAAAAACTCAGTGATATTTATGAATTTCAGTGAAATTTTTTTGAAATTCTTTGAATAATCACTGAAAATTAGTGAAAAAACACGGAAAATCAGTGAAAAGTCACGGAAAATCAGTGAAAAATCACGGAAAATCAGTGGAAAATCAGTGAAAAATCGCTGAAAATTAGTGAAAAAAATCACTGAAAACTAGTGAAAAATCACTTGATTTTCCCTCTGCTACAATTCTGACTGTTTTTCAGTGATTTTTCACTGATTCGGAATGAGAGAGTACCATTACGAGATTTCAACTTGACCTTTTATCAATATGAAGAATGGATTGAAGGAAAGAAGGTTCATACCATTACTTTGAGAACGAGCCTGAGCTTAGCGAGAGCGAAAATTTTTGAAGAAAAGGGAATCTAAAAGCTGAATTCCTTCATTTTTTAAATCAAATTTTAGTATCGAAATGAAAGCAAAATCTTCAATCCTTTACCTTCAAATATACTTCGATTTTCATATGCCCGAGTGAAGCGAGGGCTAAGATTTGAAAAATTGATGACTTTCAGAAAGAAAATAGGTCCTTCATTTTTTAATAGTTTGTTGTTTGAAAAAATTATTTTTCTTCGGTGTAAAAATTTCGTGATTTGTGAAGTTTTTTTTTTAAAAATTTAGTATTTTTTGCTACATTTACAAAAGTTGGCAAATGTGCCTATTTACAACGAAATTTTCCTATTTTTGAGTAAAATTTCAATGCGAAAAATAAAATACCCCATCGTGTTTCACGCTTTACTTTGTAATTCTTCATCAACTTTTAGAATTTGTAAAAAAATCATTCAGCATTATTTTTTGGGAGATCAATTCTTGAAAAATCTTTCCATGATTCAAAAAATTTTTTCAAGTTCCGATGATATGATGGGAGAGGAGGAGATGTGTTACGAAAAAATTGAAACGACCAGAAAAAATTAAATTAATATATGTACGATTGGTTGAAATGTTATGAAAGTTTCCAAAATTGACGGAAAAAATCAAAACATTCCTAATAGGCACTTTTATTGAAGATTTCATAAGAATCATTAAAATTATGATGAAGATGGCTATGAAATATTATAATAATTATCGAAACATGATCAAAAATGGGAAAAAATGCTTAAAAAATTCAAATTGTAGTGAAAATAATAATAATTTATACCTATATGTAGTTGGGCAGGCATTTTAGTTTTTAAAAAAATTTCATTCAAATTCTCAAAACTTTTTCATTATTTTTTGTTTAAATTCGTAATATTTTGTTAAACTTTTTCAACCTTTTATAAAATTTTAAACGATTTTCTAAAAAATTATCACACTTTTATCGAATTTCAAAAGGTTTTGAACTTTCTTGAAATTTTTCAACTGTTTTTTATAGAATTTCCGAATTTTTACTGATTTTTTTCTTTCACTTTGAATGAAGTTTCCACAATTTTTGTGAGATTTCGAACAATTATCTGAAAATTTTACCACTTTTTCAGATAATTTCAATAGATTTTTGATTTGAATAATTTTAATGAATTTTTCAGTAGTTCTTGCCAAATTTCTTCTTTTTCTAAAATTTTTACTAGTTTTTAACCCCAAATGCCATCTTTTTCATAATAATTCCTTTTCTTTTACAGAATTTTGTACAAGTTGATTAACTCTTTAACAAATTTTACGATAAATTTATCACATTTCAGAGAGTTTTGAACTATTTTTAATCAATTTTCAATAAATTTTAGCATATTTTCATCACTTTATACAATTTTTACAACGTTTTAATCACTTTTACAACATTTTCAATAATTCTCAGGAAATTTAAAATTATTTTATAAAATTTTAAAAAAATAAAATTCAACGAAAAAATTCTGAATTTATGTCAATAGAAAGGCTTCCTGAACTGGATAAAAAACCAAGAAGATACATTTATTTACATTTCCTATACATTTCAATTTCTGAACCCAAAATGAAACCCACAGCGATGAAATCCATACGTGTGTACATAAATATCATTTGAATGACTTTTCGATACATGTATATTTTTATTTGCTCCACCAAACCACTTTATTTCACCAATTAATCCACATCTCCGATTACCCCAAACCCAAAATAGCCACATTTCATCTTAGGCAAACGAGAAAAAATAAAGGAAAAAACACATAAAAAATAATTCTCATCGAGAGATGACAAATGCACCCTAACGAGCCAGTATCTTTCAATTCCGCAGCAATACGCCAATCCAAGAGGCAACGTATCAAAAGGAGGAAAAATACCTCTACTATCGATTTATATAAACCCCTCGCTGCAGAAGACTCGGTATATCGCGGAGACAAATCGCATAAATCGTTTACACGACAAACATCCCATTCGGTCGGCTTATCGAATGATAAATGTAGAAAAAAAGAACACAGGATCGATTTCTCTTTATACCGTCAGCCCATTTTATTCACATTTTCTCACCAATAAAAGAAGATACGTTTAGCATATAAAAAGATCGCAAGCGTAGGCATTGCGTGCTTCGCAGCCTTCAGATTTTACCCAATTCTTCGAAGCCTTTTTTTTTTTGATAAGAAAAAATTGAAACTGCGTGATTCGTCACGTTTTCTTTGCCATTGCGACAGAGGAGCTGAAACCACATCCAAACTGCGCGCGAATTAACGATTACTCCAGCGTCGGCGGTATATAGAAAGACGAAACCCGCAGAAAAGGTAGGTGCGGATGAAACGTGCCCGACCATAATGTAATTAAATATCTCGCCGTAAAAGAGCCATGGTAATATCTTCTGGTACGTTGGCATCGCTTTAAAACAGCGTAGAAGTAGAGCTCACGAGCTGCTGGGCAAATTCTCAAAAGGCGTTTTCCACGTATACGATTGTACCATTATCTAAATTACCAAAAACGACGAGCTTTTTCGTCCCCCTCCAGTCAGAAATTGTATCAACCATTTGGTTATACTGGGGTATATAAGTTGGTAATCGCGAGAGTTGTATGCAACGATGGAGCGAAGGGAACTGCTCGTAATTAGCTACTTGATATAATTTTAGCAACTTTAACCCAAAGTGAGGCAAAAGTGCGGCACATTGTCTTCATTGTAGTCGCATAATAAACGTAAACGAACAAGGGCGGATTTAATTGCGTAAAACAGCGTAGTTAAGAGCAGCAGGCGCGCAGACTCGGTGAAGAACAAATGCGTGAGGCTGGGATGATTTTCGAATTTCCATGAGGTTCTGGTAAAGATATATTATGTGAACGCCTCGAATCGAATTGGATATTACTTTTTTACTCTTTTTCCCCACAGATGTCTCAGTGTTTCATTTTGGGAAAAAAACAAATTAGATTTGATATGATCCCTCAAATAGGATTTTGTGGCTTCTAATTTTTAGAAAATTGCTATAGTGAGAATCAAAAAAATATTGAAATTTTCCCCAAGAATAGAAAAAAAAACTGAACAATTAATTACGTATATCTGAAATGCTGGACAACTTCCTCCCTCCTTCCCCTCATTGGTAAAATTACACTTTTATAGCTGGAAAAATTAGGCTTGAATTTTAAAACGCAGGTATTTCAAAAATGAGGATCTTTTCTTCAATAGGAAAAATCCAACTTCGAGATAGAAATTTTTGATTTTTTTCCCTCCCAAAAATGCCAAATACGGCTCGTTCCTACAATACGTTACTATAAGTAAATGATAAAAGGTCTGTGTTTTAAAACTTTTGAAACATTTTTTTATTCTGCAGGGTCCTTCTGTAAGTTTTCCATAAAAATTTTTAGATCTAAATGCAGTGAGTGAAAAATCACTGATAAACAGTCAGAATCGCAGCACAGGAAAAATCAGTGAAATTCACTGATTTTCAACGATTTTTCACAGATTATTCAAAGAATTTCACAGATTTTTCAGTAAATTTCATAAATATCACTGAGTTTTCAGTAAATTTTCACTGATTTCCAGTGGTTTTCTTTCACTGACTTGTTTTCAGTGAAAAAATTTCACTGATTTATTACTGTGCTGCAATTCTGATTGTTTTTCAGTGATTTTTGATAAATTTCACTGGACTTTGCAAACAATTTTCAGAATTAGAATTTTTGCAGTAGATATTCCTACTCCCTCCAATTCATTCATCCTTGCAAAAACTGAAATAATCTTGATGTTTTGCAGGGAAATTCAGATGTTTGAAAATTTTAATTTCATTGTTAATTAATTCCGAAGTACTGCTAAATAGTTTTTAAATAAACTAGATTGTAGTAAGAATTTGAATTTAAAAAAAAAATGAACACGATGAAAAAAAATCGAGCTAATGTTAGAATTCGACGACGAATTGGGAGAAAGATTCAAGAGATAAAGGCAGAAATTCTTTACGACAATTTTTTTTTGAATTTTCTCTTTTTCAATTAGGAAACACTGTCAAAAAATGAAAAAAAGAGGGTTGTGCGATGAAAAGTCATAATTTTTATAAAAAAGTTTTTCGTAATACTAAAATGAAAGTATCGCCCAGGCCCAAGCAAAGCAAGGGTGAAAATATTTTGAAGAAATTACGTAGCACTACAAGGTGTCTACTGGATGCAAAACATGAAAATTCTTTTTGCCTGTTTTTGGATTTTTCATACAATTTTTCTGATTTTTCATGTTACAAATTTAATTTACCCCAAAAAACGTTCATTTTCATTTCTTGATTAAAAAATTCAATGAAGAGCAAAATGTTGGAAATTCTTGCATTTTATGGTAAAATTATTAAAATTCTTGCAAAGTATTTTCTGATTTTCTTGCTAATAAAGAGTATCTAACAGATTTTTTTTTAAAATCACAACTTTTTTACTACCTTTTTAACCAAATTTCCAGAAACATTTTCAACTCAACCCCCCCTCCCCCCACCAAAAAAAAAATCAAAGAGATCAAATTTATTGCAGAAAAAATTTTAAACACAAAACTAGGTACCAATTTATCAAAACATTGCCAGCCTTTTATCAAAAATAAACAATTTTTTGTAATTTTCTCACTACTTTTTCTTGAAATTTTGACTAAATTTACCAGGGTTCGGAAAATTTTTCTATTTTCGTTTTCGTTTTTGCTTTTTTTGTTTTTAATAAAATTATAATAACGTTTTCATGTTTAGAAACGTTTTTTTTTATTCTTGAATTTTTTTTCTGAACGTTAAAATGTGAATACGTACCTATGTAGTATACAAATTTAATGTCGAAAAATGGAAAAAATATATCGAAGAGCGAAAAAATGAGCAAAATGAATGAAAAATGAGCAGTTATTAATTCAATACGAATCTGAACATCAAAATTCGTCAACCAAACGATTACAAACAACAATCACAGTACGATTTTCTTCAAAGAACTGATTTTAGAACGTAAAAAAAAGAAAATAAAAGTATTGAAAAGTTTTAAATTCCAATTTGACACTATAGGTACCTAATTATTTTAATTAAACTTTGAAGAAATGTAAGATTTTGTCGATTTTTTTCACTTTAGGTGATGAATTTGAAAAAATGAATTTTTAATGAAGAATATGACCAACTTTTAAGCCAAATGCAGATTTTTTTTCAATTTTCTGCGCCACTTTTTCATTTTTAGATTCTTAGACATTTAATTCTGCAAAGAAAATAGTTTTGTTTCAAGACTTTAGTTTTTCGAGATACCTATTTACCATCAAATATCAAAGTTGAATGTTTGAACTTCTGATAGAATTATTTCAAAAACTCAGTTTCCTAATAGAAAAACACTTGGTTGCCATAATCAGAAAATAATATACTTATTCAATTTTTTCGCAGGACTTTTTGTACCATTGGAAAAAACGAACAATTTTGAGGTTCAAAATTACGAGAATTGAATGAATTTTTCATGAAAAATTTTTTTTGAGAGGAAACCTTTGTGACAAGAATTTTTTCCTTTTTTTTCTTGGTTTGAGATTAAAAATTACGAGAATTGAATGAATTTTTCATGAAAAATTTGTTTTGAGAGGAAACCTTCATGACAAGAATTTTTTCCTTTTTTTTTCTCGGTCAACATGAAAAATACTATTTATTTAAATCGCCCAATAATTTTCATTCAAAATTTTCGTCGCAGATCAGTGTGATTTAATCTTATTTGGTTGAGAAAACAAAGACCAAGTTTTCAACCGGTTCATCACTGCATGTTAAAATGTGTTTTTTTAAGAAAGGATTGCTCGAGTTGAAAGTATTTCACAAAAGTATCTTTTTTAACGTTACCAAAATCGAACAAATAACTGTACAAGTCTGTTATAAATTAACGGACCTCGAGTACATCTGTTTAAAAATACAACAAAAAATAATGAAACGGAAACCGATCTTACGCAACGACCTCTTTAAAACCTTTTTTAGATTCTCTTCAGGAACACACAAAAAAACACTATTTGGACAAAAAAAAAGAAAAAAAAAAGGCATACAAACTCCAAATCTATCGAGTTTTTACGTATTTATACCCACGATCGACGAATTCGATCTGTTATTGTGAAAGAGTTAACAAAAGGTTTCTATTTAACCCTTTCACTTTCGCATTGAAAAAAAACACCATTACGCGACAATTTACAACCCTTTGAAACGATTTTTTTTTCTCATTTCAAACCTACGTGTTCTTCCACTTCCCGCAGATTTAAAATGCAAAGAGAAAGTTATACTTGGATGAGATTTCACTTCGTGTGGAATAGTTTAGATTATGGCAAAAGGGTTATCAAAAAGAAGGTATCAAAGGTAACAGGACACTGCTGCGTAACCCTTGCTTTCTATAAAGAATTTTCTATTGAATTAGACTCTGTTTTGGCTCCTTCGAGCCATAAATCTGTCCAAGTTGGGCGAAAATATCTGCGGGAGAAATGGATCCACGAGATACAATACTGTACCAGAATTCTTCTACGGATTGGCTTGTGTGCTAGTACGTCGGACCATGGAAGCGGCTTTCATTGAAAAATACCAAAAGAATAAGGTTTTATCGAAGAAAAAGTATACGAGAGATGGAATCAATGCCATACCGTGGCCTCAGCAAATACGTATACCGTGATTTACAACTTGGGCACCGAGAGCGAATGTGCGACGTGTGTCTCAGAGAGGAAAATCGTATTGATTTATCGCCTCTTCTGTTACAAACCATATTAATTTAACGATAACCATGTAAACTCTTTGTATGGAGTAAACTGCGTTTGTGTGATGCTGTCGCCTTAGTCTCTCGCACGTTCGCTTATTTTTTTTAATTGCTTGAAAAAAAATTTCGGCGTCATTAACGATTATTAATTGGTCACGGATATAAAAAGACGTTTTTTTTTCTTCCAGCACCATAGTTGTATACAAATTAAGAAAATATTTACCCAAGGTGAGATCTGATCTTTTTTATGACGAGAATTGCCCTGGCTGGCGGACGTAAGTGAATCGGTATTTGTTATTGGAATATGAGGTATGGGTACCTTATTTTACAGCTGCATCGTAGCACCGAGCTTGGAGAAAAAATAGGCAAGGAAACCTATTCGGTTTGCAATGCAGACTATACCGAGGACACATAATGTCGTATCGTATATCTTTTTCATGTTGTGTGTACATATTGGAACCCTGTCGGTTTTTTTGTTTCTTTTCTTCAAGGACCATTTTGTCGAGATCCCCCTTTTGTGCACAGGTCTAGGTATAAATTGCCATCGAAGGAATATCTATACGGTTTCATGGTCTGAGCTACGCCATAGCCATGTAATCTTAAATGTATATCATAAGAATCAATCAAATAACGACTTCACGATTCGTTACGATTACTTTAAATAATACCTTCACTCGAGTAACGTTCGACGACGAATTAGTTTCGCTTCGAATACCGCATAGTGGATAAAAATCAACTCATGGGTATAGAATAATAGACGTATTAGAAATGGCTCATTTATCGATGGATATTTTCAAGTACCTATTGGTATAAGTAAATTTTCATAAAGAAAATTCTATAGGTGAGGTCTGATAGCTGTGAATAGTGCAAAATATTGTGCTGGGGCAAGTTTTTCAGAAAACAGATGGTTTTTGGATATTTTTCTCCGACTGGTGTTTGAAAAGTAACTGTTTGGGAGAAAAATAGACCTGGAGTTGCAATAAATTTACATTCGAGTCGAAAAATTACAAAATATGGATTGATCCAATAGCATCAAACCGTTAAGAAGAGCACGTATATCTATGAGTAGATCGGTTCATTTTCATTAAAAAAATAGTTTATTTTCAAGTAGGTGCCTAATTGTGGCTCATGATGTAATTTGATAAAATTAGATTGGGAAACTTTTGAGATCTGATCAGATCTAAAAAAATTTCATCGGGTAGGCATCTTTCAGTGAGGAAAAAAATAAAAAAATCTACTCCTAGGTTCCATTTTTCATACACGGTTTTTAAATTTAGAAATACTGCTAGTATTGATTAGATTTCTTGGACTTTTATAGTTGTCTGATATTAATTGGGGTTTAATTTATTTATTTAAAATTTTTTCAACTTCAAACTTTTTTCCAAGTCATCAATTTTTTACATTTTTTTAAAAAATATTTCCAAATTTCAAGTTAATTTTTTTCAAAATTATACCTGGGTACAATAATTTTAAAAATATTTACACTTACTTGTAAAAAATTTAGGTAGAGAAATTTTATTTGGGATTTTCCAAAATGAATTAAGAAAATGACAGAACTTGGAAAAAAGTTAAAGAAAATTTTATTTGGAAATTATTTCAATGAATTGAGAAAATGACAAAACTTGGAAAAAAATTAGAGAAAATTTTATTTGGGAAAGTGGCAAAACTTGAGAAAAATTTTCAAAAACATTTTAGGACCAACATTTTCAAAATAAAAAACAAAAAATTATTTGAAAATTTCTTGAATGTTGTCTAAAAAGTTGGAATGATTGTAAAATTTTCAACGTTTTCTTCATATTTCGATTTCGATAAAATAACAATAAAATTACATAAAACAACTTCAAACTGCTAATTGTAAAGTTTTTTTTTTAATTTCCAGAGAAGAATGTGTACAAATGCACAAAATTGATAACATTTTCTGAAAATGCGAAGAAAATAATTCCCTCGCAGCAAAAAGAAGTAAAAATCCATAAGATGAGGGCAAATCTTTTGAGTAAAATAAGGTAAAAATTGTTATAAATATCGTGAAAATTCATCAAAAAATGTTGAAATTTTTGTAAAAGTGATGAAAAATCTTTAAAAATGGATAAAAATATTCATAAAATCAGTTTAATGTCTGAAAATATTTCGAAAACGAGATGGGAATTGTGTAAAAAACGTATAAGAAGTGATGAAATTTCGTTAAAAATATGGATATTTTCGCAACAATTGCTTGACATGGTGTTCAAGTTGAAAAAATCATTGAATTTTTAAATTATGTAGTTCAAAAGGGACAAAAGAAATTTAAGTATTTTTTATGGAAATTTCAGCAGGTTTTTGCGACCTTATTGATAATTTTAACATTGGTTAAAAATTTTTCAAGCAATTTCGACAGTTTTTCAATACTTTTGTGTACTTTTTATCGATATTTGAATGAGTTTTTCAACTATTTCAACAATTTTGTAGCTTTTTTGAACAATTTATGATATTTTTCGCAAATTTCATGAATTTTAAAATAATTTAATTTGAGCCTTTCTTACAACATTAAAAAACTATTTTAAACTTATTTAACAAATGTTTCAAATTATCTAAATAAATCATCAGTTTTGATGCCTTTTCAAAATCATTTTCAACAATATTGCAGCAAGTTATGATAATTTGATGGGCTGTTTTCAAATTCACTAATTTTTCGCGAATAAAATCATTTTTGCCACTATAAAACCAGTTTTTGCAATTTTTATTGAGCTGAGTCCAATGGGGGGGGGGAGGGGTTGAAGGGACAGTTAAATTGAATTTTAGCAGGAAAAATTAGGATAGAATAAAAAAAATTTTAAAGTAATGACCCAAAAGGAAAATTTTCAATTTCAATAAATAATTTCCAATTGTTATTCTTTTTGTGTAACAGCCTCTTTTCTAATAAGCCAATTTTGGTTTGCTTTTAAATTTTCAATACCTAGACCTAGGCCTAGCCAAGCAAGTGTTTTCAGGACGTTTGAAAAATATTTCGCAGGTGTTTGATGATTAAATGTGAATTAAAATTATTTGTGTCTTATGTTTAATTATCAAAAAAATTGGGAAAATTCAATTTCAATCGAAAATATTCCATTTTCGTCTCTTCCTCCTTCCCCTCCCCGCAGCCATTTTCAGTTCGTTTTTGGATAATTATACTCATGAAAAATATACATTTTTTTGAAGCTCCTAAAAAATTTATGACTTTTTTTGTGAAATTTTTCAAAACTTTTCTGGTGAAGTTCTCTCTATGCAGGCACCTCTTCCCCCTTCCTCAAATATTTTTTTTTGAAATGGTATATTCAAAGACCTAAATCAAATTATGGAAAAAATTTTAATATTCAAAAAAAAATTTCATTTTTTGACTACCCAATTTTTCGACTTTGAAGATTTCTAGACGTAGGTATTTGATTTTCGGAAATCAACTTCGAGACGATTTTATATTTTTTCTTTTTTGAATTTTCATTTTTCATATTTTTTTGAAGATATTCTGATTTCAAATTACACCTAAATTTTCAATCGAGTTTTCCATTCCTTTTTTTTCAGACACTCTCTATTCTCCAGAATCCATCAGATTCGATCCAGAGTCAGAACAGATTTCAAAATTCTGGCTTCAGGTTGTATTTTTCCAAAAAATAAACAAAAATCAATTCCCAATATCAAAATCAAACAATTTACAAAACTTTGGCATAAAATTGAAAGTAAATTTGTCCAAAACTTTACCCTCGCATCTGCATTCTCTACAAATACTCCAACTACCCATACGATTAACCACTCGAAAAACTTTCCACTTACACGAGCATCAGCACCAAAACTCCAACCCTTCTCACTCCTACCCCATAGCCTCTTCCAAAGCTCACAAGGACCCACTCGCCATTTTTAATCCGAACTACCCGCCGTACAATTTTTTTGCAATTTGCGACAAAATGCAATATGTCACAAATTGCATTCTGTCGCACTTTTGTCGCAAAATATTTCGTTACAATTTGCGACAGAATGCGACAGAATGCAACAAAATGCAACATAATCCAACCATTTGAGACAGACCACAAGTCTAACTATACTCGCGGAAAGAACAATCATAAATACGATTTTTATATTGAATAGATAACATCAACAGTCGTTCGAAAAAAATATGTTGATATTGCTAACCAACCGTTTGTCATTTGTTCTGACTTCTAATTGGCTTTGAATTCCTACTTAATTACCTAGCTAGATGAATTTTTTTCATTTTTCATGGAATTTGGCAACCAGTGATTTTTTTTCAATGCCCAAGTATTGGGTTGCATTTTGTCGCATTCGGTTGCATTCTGTCGCATTTTGTCGCATTTTTCGCATCTGTCGCATTCTGTCACAAAATGTACCAAGAAATTTTGCGACAGAGTGCGACCGAATGCAACCGAATGCGACAAAATGCGACTGGTATGTCACAAATTGCAAAAGTGTCGCAAAACTAGCTGAAAATGTCTCATTTTTCGACATTTATTTTGCGACAGAATGCAATCGTCGCAAAACATTTGCACGACGGGTAAAACCGGAACTCAGCTGCACCGAACAGTACCTAATTTAATCATCGTAACATTACAGCCAAAAGGAAAAAAAGCCATACCATTTCACGTACCATACCATACCATCCAGCAGCACATTTCGCCCAGCAACGCAGCACATAAATAGATAAAACAAATGGGAAATGCGAAATTCCCCTACAAAGTAATTACCTCGCTCGTACAATAAATTACCACACTAGTAACGTTGGCTGTTGGCTGCTGCGACTTCGAACACAAGACGAGGCGTTGCACACTTGCACATAATACCCTATAAGCTCGTGTTGTCCATTTGTTTCTGGTCTGGCACATAAAGAAGGAGAAAAAAAGTCGAAGAAAAAGGGGTAGCGTTATTTATGCATCGTGTGACTGCTGCTAGCAGAATGCACTGACAGTTAATAACTCGTAATTTGAATTTTCAATACTCTCAGCCCGAAGATAAGATGATATATTTTGCATCCACGAAAGGGAGGGTTTTTTTTGGTAGTCTTGTATAATTCTAGATCCAGTTGACTAGGTACATTTATCATATACGATGAGAATAAACGTTATGGATATTAAACTCCTCCTGTAGGCGAATGGCTATATAGAAGCTCGTTGACGAGCCTAAACCAACATCGATCCAGAAACCCAGATTGCCTGTCTTTTCCCATCCATTGAACAAAAGATTACCAAAGATGATATCGTGACGTTAGATGAATTTTCAAGATTTAAAATACCTTTCTTTCTCGACTGAGTTTCTATACATCGTCCTCCTATCTGCCTCGAGTAAACATAGAAATATGGCCAGGGCTGGGCTGTGTTTTAAAATCACATAACGAAATGAAAAACACACACGAGATAGGAAAATACACACCCTTATATGATCATAAGAAACCCTAATAACTTATGTCGAAGAAAACCCATCTGAACCTTGGTAAAATCCCCTCCTGTGCGTATTTTATTTCACATCTACGACAAATAAACGATACAGCAGAATAACAGACCCATCTCGTAAAAAAAAGTATTATTTATAAAATCCGCAACCGACGAAGACCGAATCCTTTTCGAGCAATACGCGAATCGTAAAAAAATGCTAAAACAGCGGATAAAATTAAATCACCGAGCATAGCGTAATATAAATTTTATCGCGATGGATGCGAAATTTTGCAAACAATAACGACACGATGACGTCTTCGAACGACCTAAAATTGTGTACTCGATTCGATAAAATAATACAAAGCGATGGAATAAGCAAGCCGACCATTCTGAATCGAAATTTCTACAAAACGATACTCCTTATCTTGCGTTGCGAATCTGTTCAGCAACATGAGCAAAGCATCGGGAGGTGTTAAGACGTCGCCGAATATACAAAGCATCCGACTCGATGATGGGTAATTATCGAACTAATTATATTAATGAGTTAACCGGTCGTTAAAAAATATTCTCGCCAACCTTTAACCTATAAATTAGTAAATAAATGCTACCTAATTGGTAACTGGCATGTTGCAGAAGTATTTTCGCGCATCGTCGTCGAGATAAATTAATTACCTTCTTAGATACAATGTGAGCTGCTGCGGAGATCGGTAAGACTTCAAAAGAGCAATCAGATTTATTTATTTTGACCCAGAATACTCATCACGAGTCGAGCTATAGCCAGATAACATAATGTTGGCCCCGGAATCGATCAAAGAGGAAATTTCCATTTGAAAATCTGCACATCGATGGCGAAGTCAATAAGAAGTTTTGGAGGTTCGGACCCCCCTCCTAATGAGGCGGGCATCGTACTCCAAATTTTCTAAAAAAAGTGACTTAAGTGATTTTTGAAAGTGAAAAAGTGACCAAAAAGTGACCACTTTTTTTGAATTTAGATGTTCGATTAGGCATCATAGGGAAATTTTTGAAGAAAAAAGTAACTTTTTTGAGCAAAAGTGAGCAAAAAGTAACCAAAAAGTAACCAAAAGCAACCAAAAGCAATAAAAAATTCAATAGAAATAAATAACGAAGAGAAGGACAATTTTGTTTCGTGGGGAGTATTAATTGCTTTTTTTGAAGTTCAAAATTAAATTCTGTTAAATTTCAACTTCTTTTCAATTTCAAATTTTCTCGACAGGGCGCAATTTCGCATTTTCTCAACATTTGTTCTAATTTCAAAGTTTCTCAAAATTTCCAATTTTGAGTTATAGTTTTTTTTTTAACGTGAGCCCTGAGATTTCATAAACAAAACAAAACTGGCCAATGGGAAGCCTTGAAAAACGTTAGCGGTTGTCATTTTCTTTAAAAAAAAAAACAATAGTTTACCAACAAAACATCATATCAACGTTACATATTTGGCAACATCTGAAAATTTTTAGGGCTCACGTTAAAAAAAAAACAGACTATAAAAATTTTTTTTTCCAACTTGAAGACCAATTAACATTAATTAAGCATTATAAACTCACATGTAAATCCAAAAACCATATAAGAAAAGGGGCCTAGTTGTACATTTTTTTTCTTTTTTTTTCATGCTAGAAAGCTAGAAAGTAGAAACTTTGTCATCATCTTCCAGCGAGGAAAAAAATAATAAAATTATCTACACCTATAGATCCCTTTCTCAAAATACGGGTTTTAAACGTTGACTGTTCGTAGATATTGATTAGATGTCTTGAACTTATAATACCTATAGTTAATATGTATTAATTGGTCTTCATTTCATTTCTTTAAAATTTTTTCCAATCATTTAATTTTGATAATTAAAATAAAATATTTTCAGTTCACAAGTTTGGTTTTCACAATTTTTTAATTTTTATTCAAGTTCTCAAATTCTTACTTTTTCAATTACAAATCAGTGAAAATTATCGAAAATCACTGAGAAACAGTCAGAATTGCAGCACAGGAGAAAATCAGTGAAATTTTTTTACTGAAAACAAATCAGTGAGAAAAATTACTGGAAAATCAGTGAATAATCACTGAAAAGTCAGTGAAATTTATGAAATTTGCTTAAAAAATCAGTGAAAATCTTTGAAAAGTCAACGAAAATTTGCTCTGTGCTGCAATTCTGACTATTTATCAGTGATTTTTCACTGATTCAGAATGAGAGAGTACAATTCTTTCAAGAATATTTCCGAGTTCAAATTTTCTCCACATTTTTGTGTAAGTCTGCGAAGTTATTATTCCCTGAAGGTTTTGTCAGAACACAGAACTTCAATTTTTTTTAAATGATACTTATTATTATTTTTTCCAAGCTTTTTCATCTCAAAATAAAAAGAAGCTATGACATCTTTTCATTTTGAATAAAAGAACTTTAAAAAAAATTTCAAGAAATTAATTCATTTTATTTATTTGGATTACCTACTTATACCGACTTCAACCTTCTCCTTTTTTGATTATTTCGTCATTTTCGTTAGGTAGTGAATTTAGAAATCTTACTCCACTTCTCTCTGATTCCAAATCAGTGAAAAATCACTGATAAACAGTCAGAATTGCAGTACAGAAAAAATAAGTGAAATTCACTGATTTTTAGCGATTTTTCACTGATTATTCAAAGAATTTCACACATTTTTCAGTAAATTTCATAAATATCACTGAATTTTCACTGATTTCCAGTAATTTTCTTTCACTGACTTGATTTCAGTGAAAAAAATTTGCTGATTTATTACTGTGCTACAATGCTGACTGTTTTTCAAAAATTTTTGATGAATTTCACTGATTCAGTTTTAAAAAATAATACAGAGAACGTGTAGGTATTATTTTTCAACAGCCCTGAAAATCAAAATTCTTTAAATTCCGGAAGCTCTATTGCCGCAGGTCATCTGCGACCTTGCTGTTTTTTTTAAAGAAAAAAATTAGTATCTATTTTTGTGATTTTTTCAATTAAAAAAAAAATCAAAAAAGAGACTTTGAGAGAAAAAGTGACCAAAAGTGACTTTTTGATAAAAAAAAAAGTGACCGTACAATGACTGCTCATGAACTCAAGAATTTTTTAGTAAATAAATGTAACGTAATAAATGTATTTTTGGAGCATTAAAAATCCAATTTTTTCAAAGCTCACTCGGGCCAACAAAATCACAACTATATGAACTATTTCAGGTGATTGTGCGAAAAAACGCTTTTCCTCCCTCCCTCTTCTGATATTCCAAAGTCTTCATACCCACTTTGTACCCTCCCAAAAAAAGCTTCCAATACCACTTCTTGGATTTCTTATTATTTTTGGTTTTTAAGATCGAAATAATTGGCATGGAAGTTATTTGTTCCAAAACTGCCTATAAAGTCTCTTTCTTAATAATATTCCACATAAATGATTCAAATTTTGAATAAGTGTTTTAATAGTAAAAAGAAATTTTGTGTGAAGGGAGGGGGGCTGAACTCAAAATTCCTCAAAAAATTATGAAAGTCTTAACCTCCCCCTCCCCCTGAGAAATTCCTGGCTACGCCAGCGCTGCACATTCCACCCCTTTCAACGACAACGAAGGGGTTGTATAGATTTTCGGAGAATTTAAATCAACGCTGGAGCGATTTCAAAAGGGCAGGGGGTAAGGAAAGGCAAAAGGGTGGAAAGAACTACGATATATGCCGGTGTTAGCCGCAGGTGATCTATAAGGGATGCGATTATCCCTCGATACTATGATAATGGCGCCGTTGTTAAAATCATGGCGAAGGCCTGCGTTACCATGGTAACTGGCCGTTTACCATCCTCGTAACCGAACACAAAAAGTGTTATATTATACGAATATTTGAAATTCACCCCTCTTTTATAATACACCGTCGTACACTGTTCGCATTTTAATATCAACTTTCTTCCATTATATCGGAATTTATGCGCTCTCATAACGCGTAATTGTATTACAAAAACCAGGAAAAAGGGGTATTCTGACGCGAGCTCGTGGATAGGCGTCCTGGCCCCCTACATCCCTCGGCACGATCCCTTCGCGTATTCGAATAACTTTCTCGCGAGCGTTTTTCGCAGCATATCGAAGTATAGATGTTTTTTTCGCAACAAGAGTATACGTATCGTTGTCAAATTTAAATACGACTTTCTTCTGTAAGATTTTTTCCTCATTTTTCATCCCTCTTAAAGCCTGGGAATATCATGTCGCAGGATTTACCCATCAAATCTCATCTCAAAATGTAGTACCTCTACGTATTGTGTATCTAGATGTGTTGAAATTTATGGAAGATTCCCGCGGAGAAAATTTTTTTCTATGACTCAGGATAACCACTCGACTGTTTTTCGCGTCGCGTCGACTCGAGCTAATTACTAATTAATATTTTTTCAACATACGAGTCTTTCTGCAGTTTTCGACGATGACACGTATGTAACGGGAAGTGCTGGCAGGTGTTTTTTGGCTTCGTATTCGCCTCGCAGCGTCTGTCTCTTCCTCACACTGTATTAACCTTGAGTCTGTATTAGACGGTCTGAGAGAAATCGCCCAATATACGTATATTAATTTTTTCTAATTACCTACTCGTAATGTGAGGTAAATAAATCATGAAGAAGAAAAAAAAAACGAAATTTTGTGGCGTTTTTATCGCCTTATTATGTGAATTCGATGAGATTATAGAAATTGATAATTACGCGATATTTTTGCATTTCGTGGGTATATATATACGCATAAGTTTAAGTAATATAAGTCTAAATATCTCTGTTTATTTGTACCTTTACCTGTTGGTTGAACCAGTTCGAGATAAAAATGTGATTCATTCGGTTCATTAGTCATTAGATATACCTAGCTACATAATTCGCGAATATGCGATAAAAAATGCACTCGATGAATTATTAGGTAAAGAATCAACGTCGAGTTTTAGAGTTTTTTTTATTTATTTATTTTTGTAATTTTTTCTTCGTAATATTATGACACAAAGTTGCAAGTAAACGAAATTTCACGTAGGGCTTAGTAAGTGACTAATATAATACGTGATGCATCGTAAATGCATAAAATCAACCTATGTAAACGATTGTTAATTATTTTACACAGATTTGCACGAAAATGAGTATTTGACTTCATGGGCGATTTTGATAGTATTTTTCGCACTAATTATAGGAAAAATGGTGAAAAATTCCAGCACGTTTGGATTTTTCGAAATTCTATTTTTTCGTTGAATTTTTTTTTTACTTTTTTTGGTAACTTTTGAAATTTGAAGTCAATTTTCGGAGCACAAGGGAAGGTTTTACGACAAAATTTTCAAGAAGCTAAGCTTTCGAGATATTTCAGTGGAAAGTTCAGTTTCACTTTTATCTTTTATTGAAAATATCTCGAAAATTATGCTTTCTAGAAAAAAACTAATCGAACCCTACTGATAGGAAATTTCATGCTCTATGATTTGTGTTCTATACATTTTTTTCGTAGAACCTTTTTTGTGTTCGTAAAATCGACTTTCAGGCGTGAAAAAATGTCAACGAAAAATTCGAATTGACAGAAATCATGGCGTGATTAAGAAAAACTGAAATCATATTCTATCTTAGCACTAAAAAGCAGCCCAGATTATTCTATCAGATCGATTAGGCAGAAAAAAATTGTTCAATTGGAAAATCGATTTTTAGGGAAATCAAGCCTCCCCTCCCCCCAAAAAATATATATAAATAGAACATGAATTCTTTTTGTATAGTCCAATTTTCTTCTAAGAAGCTTAGTTTCTGAGATAATTTTAGTAAAACAAAAAAGTTGAATTACAAACGTTCGGCTGAAATATCTCAAAAACTTTCTAAAAAGAATATTTTTGAACAAAAATGAAAAATTCAATGCACAAAATGGTGATTGATACAATAAAATCGACTGGAAATTTAATTTTTTTCAACTAAAATTTCAATTTCTCCAAATATTGATAGAAAATTTGAAGTCTGGATTTTTTTTTGGACAAAATGATCAGCAGTTTTTTTTTAAATTTCAAAATCACACCGGAGTCAATTTCGCCAATCTAAAAATCGATTTCACAATCCAAGTGAAAGGGGGGGGGGGTCTTCATTTTTTTTATAAGAGTCCCGTTGAATTATAAAGAAGTTTGCGCAGGAAAATAGGAAAAGTCACGATTATTTGTTTATTTAGGTATTCAAAATGAAAACTCGCACTCTCCTAGATATAAAAATATAGTTCAAAGAAAAAAACTGAAAAATTTTAGCTTCAAAAAAAAAATATAGAACAATGC
Organism: Pseudococcus viburni; assembly: GCA_033439095.1. Lineage (NCBI taxonomy): Eukaryota > Metazoa > Arthropoda > Insecta > Hemiptera > Pseudococcidae > Pseudococcus > Pseudococcus viburni. The sequence goes on along the minus strand of JAVBJF010000019.1, from coordinate 344,207 downwards.
AGCTTATCACGAATTTTCTGTTTTACGTTTTTTTTTTCTGGTGGACTCGAAACATAAATTTTCCAAGTTTACTTATCCAGAAAATCAATGACCCTATCTTCTAGGTACCTAGGTACCTGAGATGTGGTTTATAAAATACCAGTTTGTTAGAAAATCTGAGCTCGTATATAATTAATTTCTTGAACTTCTTTGAAATACCAAATGTATTACGTCTATTTGATGACTAACCTTTCATTTTTTTAACAAAAGGAATAATTATAATATTTATGAACGTGGTCAATTCAGTTAGGCTTAGGAAAGGTTAATGTTACACGGAAGCCACAAGACTCGACGAGACTATCCATTTGATGAAGTATTTTGTTCATGCACGGTCACATCTGTAATTTTCTTAACAGATTTCTTCGAATCAAACATTTTTTATTTCATGAATGAAACGGAGAATGAAAATTTTTTCAAAACGGTAAAGAGGGAAATCGTGTTCTTTGAGGTTTCATGGCCACTTTTTGCTCTTCTAATATAACTTTTCTTAAAAATTTTCGTCCTCACTTCACTGGAGGCCGTAATTTTGCCTCATTTCTCTAAAAAAGCCTTCGTGTTTTGCAAAATTGTATCAAAAGTTATGCCATTTTTCTAGGTCTAATCTCATTGAAAAAGTCACGAGTACGTCCAGGATTCAGATCAATTCTCTTCCTTTTTTCCCCTCAAAATTAGATGAAACCAGAATTTTAAAAGTTATGATTCTTCAGTACCCCCCCCCCCTCCCAACAAATGAATGAAATAGTAATGCGAATAAATTCTTAGGAATTTTCATCAAAAATACCACATATAAAAATTTTTTCGCAAAATTCTTTACTCAACAAATATTTTTACAAAATATCTCTCTCTTCCCTTCCCCTTCACCAATAATATCTACTCATAAATTCATAATGAGATCAAACCCCATAAATCGAAATTTGTGATGAGAATCAAATGAGGAAGGGGGATTACGATAGGTACTTTCTACTCGAAAATGGAAATTTAACGATGTAAACTTTTAATTTTTAAATTTTCTCTACTTTTTAAGACCAAAATTGCATTGCAGGGCGTAATTTTTTGAAACAAAAATCACTTTTTTCGACTTCGGATTTTCCATACACCTTTAACAGATGCCCCCCCCCCCAATCATTTCACAAGAGTTTCAAAAAGCGTATATTTTTTATGTTTCAAAAAATCATTCATTTTCAAATAATTTTTCACTCTTTAGAATCTGAATCAGAGTAATTATGAAGTTTTACTGAAATTCAGCGATTTTTAAACTTATTTTTATTTTATTTACTCTCTCATTTCGAATGAGTGAAAAATCAATGATAAACAGTCAGAACTGCAGCAAAGGAAAAATCAGTGAAGCGATTTTTTACTGATTATTCAAAGGAATTTCACAGATTTTTCAGTGAATTTTAAGTGATTTCCATTAATTTTTTTTACTGACTTGCTTTCAGTGAAAAAATTTTCACTGATTTATTACTGTGCTGCAATTCTGACTGTTTTTCAGAGATTTTTGATAAATTTCACTGATTCAGAAACAAGAGAGTACCTACCATTTTTTTTTCGAAAAAATGAACGATCTTCCATTGAAAAAAAATGAATAAATACTCACTTCTTTCATTCTAAAGAGAAACTTTTACAAATTTACAGAGTAATTTTGAAAAATTTTGGAAACGTTTTAATTTTTGAAGGTGTTTTGAGCCAATTTCATGACTCATCAAGACCACTCTTCCTGAAATCAAAACTTTTTCATGACTTATCATTTGTTTTCACCTCTTATGGACGCCTTTTTTGGGGGTGGGGCTCCACCTAATACTTAGGTATCACTTTAAGGAAATCCTTGTTCACCAATCCTTTTGAAATTCAAAATCATTATTTACATTTTTTTTACTCTTCATAGTAATTTTATACAAAAAAATAAACATAAAAAAGCAAAACTACTTTGGCAAAAAGCAATATCATGCTCTCTGAACCAAAACCAACTCTTATAAATCAAAAGAAATCTCCAAGAGACCTATGCATCTTCATCTAAATACAGCTACACCCACAATATAATATTAAAAAAAAAAAACAATTCAAGCTAAAACCAAACACAATGGAAACTCCGACCAAATGAACACTTGGGGGAATCATAACGTCAAGAAAAAGCAGGAGGAAAAAATATTAACGAGAGTGAGAAAATATGCTCGTATGAAAAATCATTCCTACTTCGTACGGTGTTAAAAATTCAATCTGAATCTGACTTCTTCCCTCGTTCACTTCTTACCCGATTCATTATACAGTACAAAACAAACCCCTCAAAGATACGAAGTACAATCCCTAACCCCAGAAACAAAATTACACAATTTCATGCCACAAACTTTCTTACTCCTGCTGTAAGCATAAAAATCGCTGTCAAAATATTTCATTCCTAAAAATACTCCACGTTCCATTATACGACACTGCTTTACAAAACAGCACGACGATAAGACGTACAAAATTCCAAATTCCGATCAGTCGAATTCTACGATAGTAAAATTTATGAATTCCAATAAAGAAATGCATTTTACTACTAAAAATGCACCATCGAATCATCTACGTTTCAATTTTCTCCGAAAAAGATGACCTAATGGCAATTCTACAAGCCTGGCTGGATATCATAAAACACTTTTTGTGAGAACTACTAATACATTTGCATGTATCGGGGAAAATACACACATAACCACATCTCATTCCAATTCCGATCTTAATCAAACTCTACTTTGATCGGAAACCGATCCAGACCAAGTATACCTTCGATTCCACCATTATTTTTCTCTCATCGAAAAAAACCCTCGCTGAATAGCAAAGCTTTACACCTTTATTGGCATCAACCAACCATTCGCAAATCCACCCTGTTGGTGCCAACAATATCCAGATCCACCCCCGTTGGATCACGCATATTGCAAAAATGCACCATGTAAACGCAGTTACCTTCGGTGACAGTCCATAACCAAGCCAACGATCACATTGAAAAAGAAACCGGTCTTAATGAAGGTGAAACAACAATGTTTACTTTGTGTTTGAGCGAGACCGCTCTTTAGTAGAGACAAAATGTTTTATTATCCTGTCGGTTTTATTTAATTACCTTTATGCTTCTCTCTTACTCCTTTTCCTCGTGTATTCCTTAGATAGGCACTTTTTCGGTAGTGAGTTATTTAATTTCTTATACGTTTTATTCGTTTTAAATAGGCTAATTTATATACCGGTACGAAAGCTCGTATGTAATAAACCATCGGATCGATTCCGATTCACTCACTCTAACCCATTAAGCAGCTCGATCGTCGCGTGAAAAAAGAAATAATCCCATTTTAATGGCGTTTAATTGCCAAAATAATGTCATCGTATAATAGTCACCCGCGATACAACCGTTTTAATTGACTCGTTGTACCCGCTTCCATCCAATACGACGCAGCGTGATCGGAAACATAATTTTTTTCGTTTCGTACTCGAATGAAAAATCATTCCGGATCTACTCCGAGTATCTCCGCAGTCCTCACTCGTGAGCTTTGTATTGCTCAATTCGATCTACTATAGGCTTTCGTAAGTTGAAACCTTTTAAAATGATGAAAAAAATCGCCACAATATTGCCGGCGCTAACTGTCGCATTAAAATTTAAATTATTCATACATTAAAATTTTTTCAACCTTAATACTTAGAAACCACTCATCGAGACTATTACGTGCCATATTTGTATGAAAATTACGACCATATTCCAATACCTGCATTAGATTGAACGGTGCATTTGGTCTAATGTAAGTAGGTGTACATTATACCACATTTGAAAAAGGAAAAAGAAAATGTTTACATAATATTACGACATATGTGGATAATAAAAAATAAAATATGGAATGTTTTTATTCTAAGTTTACCTACCTATCGTTAATTTTGTGATTCAATTTAACCACATTTTGGTAAAAAAAATTTTAACCTATAAAATCAGACAGAAAGTGAAATTTAATATACCTATTAGCAATTTAAGAACTCCCAAATTTTTTAATCGTGGAATAACCTTTAAAAAATTATTATATTAAATTAAAGTGCTTATTTTAATTGAGGTGTGATGACAAATAAATAAATAAATGGATGAAACGCGAATGATTTTTTTTGAGCAGAATCGATCGACAATAAAATTTCAGTTCATTCTGTTCCATTTTTATTCAAATTACCCATCGTTTTATGTCATTTGGAAAAAAAAAATCTAATGAATGAAGAAACCCAGGGAAGTTTAACGACGACTTCATAAGAAATTTTTGATCCATTAAAAATTAATTTGAAAAAAGTTCAGTACAATATATCTTTTATGGGGGGTTGGGGATCGTGAAAAAGGTGGCGATGATGAAGAAAACTTGCAGCATTCAAAAAAGCTGTGAATATGCTTTAAAGCTGGAAATTTTTGAAAAATATAAAATCATAAGCACACATAAAAGTATCTGTATGAAGAAACGGAGGGATGAAGAAGACAATGACCTGAAAATTTTTGATATCTGAATTCTGAAAGCACATAAAACTAGGTTTTAACGTTCATTTTAGTGAGCCCAAAATAAACTACAAAACTGAGAGAATTCTTAGAAATAACCAAAAGTATGATTCTCTCATTTTTGAATCAGTGAAATTTATCAAAAAACACAGAAAAAAGTCAGAATTGCAGCACAGTAATAATTCAGTGAAATTTTTTCACTGAAAGCAAGTCAGTGAAAGAAAATGACTGGAAATCAGGGAAAATTCACTAAAAACTCGGTAATATTTATGAAATTTACTGAAAAATCTGTGAAATTCTTTGAATAATCAGTGAAAAATCACTAAAAAGTCAGTGAATTTACTAATTTTTCCTGTGCTGCAATTCTGACTGTTTATCAGTAACTTTTCACTGATTCGGAATGAGAGAGTACCCATATAAGGAAATGTTTTTCAGCCCGGAAGCATGGTATTTATTGAAATGTTAAACTCAGATGACTTTTGAGATATTTTTCAAGATTTAAAAAAATTTTTTATCAACTTTTTATCAAAATTTTTTCATTGTTATTTTTAAAATTTAAAATTTAATAATTTTTTTAATTGTTTTTAATTGAAACATTGAATTTTAATATAATTGGCATGGATCAAAGGGAATGGAGAGGGGAGGGGAGGAGAGGGAATTCGTCCCCTTCCAATGACCGAAGATGGCTCGTTAAAAAAATATGACAGTTTTGATTTTCAAACGTAATTTTTCTAAAAAAAATTCCTTCCTTTTCATAAAACGTCGGTATTTTGAAAAATTCTTTCAAAAAACATCATTTTTCGATTTTTTTCGCACAACCCAAGATTTTACTATTTTTTGACAAAAGCTGATCCCACATATGAAGAAAATAAAAAAACTGTACCCCTTAAAATTTTTTTGAGATACCTGAATCGAATATGTGACAAAAGTTTCATCTAAACCTACACAATAAAATTGAATATAGGTAGATATTTCTCATTCAAATTTCAAATTCCTTAGATGATTCTTTTGGCTGGCTTATAAGCGAAGTACAAAAAATGGCAAAACTAAAATTTATAAGCGAAATATGGAATAAAAAATTGAATATATCATTCGAAGTTGTTGAAATTTTTCTTCTCATGTTTCAGAATTGATGTTTAACAGCACAATTTTCAGGAAAAAATCTCAAATTTTTCCCTCACTTCAGGACATAGGAAAAAATAAATAAAAGTTTCCATTTATTTGGAGGGGGGAGAAAAAGAGGTTAAAATTTTAAAATTTTTAACTCATGATTTTTTTCGATTCTAAATATCAATTTTTCAAAAAAAAAAACTTAAATTTTACACTCATTTGAAGATATAGATAAAACAGAATAAAGGTTATATTTAATTGGAGGGGGAGGGGGAGAGGAGAAGATATTGGAAATTTTCAACTCATGAATTGATGTTTTCAATTTAAAATATCAATTTTTCAACAAAAAAAAACTACTCCAATTTTTCACTCACTTGGAAATATAGAAAAAAATAAAGACCTTATTTTATTGGAGGGGAGGAGGAGAAGATATTGAAATTTTGAAATTTTCAACTCATGAATTTTTTCAGTTCAAAATGCCAATTTTTCTTTAAAAAACTCAAAATTTTCACCTAGGTACTTGAAGAATTAACAAGGAAAGAAGCAAAATTTTCATTTATTGAGAAAGGGAGGGGGTTAAAAATTGAAAATTGTCAATCCAAATGAAGTTTCTCGATTCAAAATGCCAAAAAAATTTTTAAAATTCTCAAAAATTTCATTTTTTAAAAGAAATACATAGTAAGAAAAGAACCAACATTTTTAGTTACCTACTAATTAATTGATGGACGAGGATAAAGATTTTCAACTTTCGTGAATTTTTTCGAATCGAAGTGAAAATTTTTAAAACTTTTTATTCAAAAAGTTATTTAGCCTTGATGACGGGCTAATTTGCAAGTCACATCTAATGATCTAGAGTAGGTAGGTACCAAAAATATTTTTTTGAAAACCCGCGTCTTTTAAAAATATCTTGGGGGGGGGGAGGTGAAGAGAGTAAAAATGATTTAATTTCAAAAAAAAAAAAAATACTTTGAATAAGCATTCACTACCCAATTTCTGAATACAACATCATTTTAATCGCTTAAATCCCTTGAGAGGCCTCAAATGAGACCCAGAATTCTCAAGTCCAGAACAAGAATGAAAACTGAAAAGCCAATTTTTGATCGAATTTTGATTTCCTATCAATTCATATAAAATTTTTTCAATTTTATCTTTCGACTTTCTACAGCAACTTCTGATAAGTACGTCGAATTTCCCCGTTAATTTCATTTAATCGAAATTAAGAAATCTCAAAACCCTCAAAAAATAGCCACAGAACAATCACAACCTTCCACACAGTCCACACACATCACTTATCTCAACCGTATTATTAAACCTGACACAACCGAGCTTCTGTGATCATAAATCGGATCTAATACCTTCGACCCCTCTGCCCCCACCTTGCAAAGTTGATTTACGACAATAGCCTATATTTCCACTCTGACACAATCGCAACTGGTGTAAGAAAATCCGTCCAAAACCCAACCGAGTTTCGTTTATCGCTACAATTCCTTAAGTGGGACTCGACCTTACCTTGATCATCATAAATTACACCGACCGATTCCGACACCAAACAAAAAAGAAACTCTATTAGCCAAACCGTTGGTCGTTGGTTTATTACCGTACGACCAAGCATCGTCGAAATTAAAACTAAAGGAGAAAAAACCAACCAACTCATACATTGTACAATGATACTTAATGCGGGCGTGTTGATTTTAACATTTTCAAATGGTATGATTGCTCTCGGTGACATGTGCCTTAACATCTGCAGCACCAGAGTATATTACGCACGGTAGCCCAAGCATCTGTTTTTTTTTTCGTCATAAAAATTGAATGTAGGTATTTTACGCAAACGTGCACTTTTTTTTGCTCTTAAGATACGAGAAAACTTGTATATAAGGAACGCGATCGATTACATGCCACAGTATTCTTAATTAAGTATACTAATGAAGTAGAAAATTATTTTAAAGTTCGGTTCCAATGTAGATACGAGGATATTTATTTATATCCTATACGAATTTACATAATTTGTAATTTCTGAATAAAACAGAGAGACGGAGAAAAAACGAAACTATTTAAAAAACATACCACTGACCATAAACAGGAAAAAGATCAAATTATGTCATCTTTGGTGAATTTCAAGCCACGTGATAGCGAAAGTAGTCTAGTTTTGATGTTAAAGACAACAAGCAGCTAAGCACGTGCAAAAGCCCATCGACCATAGTTGAATTCCAGATGCATTTTATATCATTTCACCACCTGATTTTTTTCTATTAATTAATAAAATTTGGCTTGCATTTTATTTTAGGTTTGACATGTGTGCAATTATTGCATATGTCCATTTTTTAAGCAGCCAGTTTCCTCAAAAATGGCAATTCTGTGGCTGCAAGTGTTAAAAATGAGTCGATATCAGCTGCGAATTTGACACCAGTGAAAAAAATCGTTGAAAACTTGTCATTTCACTTCTTCCGCCTCTTGACTTATAATCTCGAAAATAATGAAAATCCAAACAGAATAAGTCGAGAGACTCTAAACGAGGAAAAAAATGACCAATTAGGAGCCATGTGTTTCGCTTTTGTAAAAAGTACAGCTGATTTTGGCAAATACCGTTAATACTTATGGCGTCTTTGGACTCATATCCTTTCTTACAGCCACATTTCTGCTTTCGAGTAAACACCTAGCCAATAAAAAACACCTATTTGGTGTTTATAATTACCACAAGTTTTAAATTCATCCAAGACTAGTAGCAGGCGAGGAAGTTTGCCTAATTAATGCTATTTTTTTGGCTACTAACCCACCTACAGTTCGTTATAAATCATTGTGGCAAAAAAAAAAACTGCATCGTTTTATACAATGTATGTAGGTATTTAATTTTTATATAGTTACGTACGAGCACTTACACCGACGATATTATAGGTGGTATAATAAAGTGACATCGTATAACCGCAGCGTCATTATTCTTGCGCATAACGCGTATAACATTTAAATTTATACTTTGCATATTAAATTTACTTGAAATTTATATTAATAGGATTGTATTATTTTGTAATTATCTTTTCGCGTGTAGTTTCGCGCCTAAATGCTCGTCGAATGGGCAATTTTTTCGGTGCATTTTACCTTGAGTAAGTTGAGAAGTATGTAATATTTATTTTTATAAAGTCGATTTCTTCCGCCAATGTTTACGCGTAGGTAAATAACTGGCAAAAAATGATAATTTGGGAATTTTTCGTCGAATTTTAAAGTGCATACACAGAGAGGAAGGAAGCTCGAAGATATATTAATACAAGTGCAACGGTGCATAATGATTTTTCCATGGAGATATAGGTATCTAGACATTATTATGTTTCCCTCAACAAATATTACAATATTAAATGATACGTGAAGAAGATTAAAATTCAGTTCGCCTAAAATCTTAAAATTTTTCCGAATTACTTCATTCTTTTTGGAGCTTTTGAGTTCAGAAATATGAACCACTGAAAATTTTCAAAATATGTGCAAGGGCAATGCAACTAATCAATCTGAAGTACATACAGGTCGAAAAAAAAAACAATAAATACCAACCAGTAATTTAGAAATACGAGATGTGAAGGATTTTCGAAAACACCAACTTTACTTACTTGGATCTGAGACATTTTCTGGATTTTTCTTGCCATTTTCATACAATTTTTATTGCTTTGAATTTGCCCGATAAGGAACTCTCTTTTCATCATATTTCATTAAAAAATTAAAGAAAAGAGAAAATTGTTGAAAATGTTTGCTTTTTCGAATAAAATCATTATAATTCTAGCTATTTTGTGGGGTTTCTTGTTTTTCTTGCCAGTAGACACTAGACACCACGTTTTTAAGTCAATTTTTGATCCATCGTTGAAGGAACTGAGCTAGGTTAACAGGAGAAGGAAGATGGAGTATGGAAAGTAAAACTCAGAATTTTTTCTCGTTTTGAGTCAAAATCTAATTGGTGGATTTTTCAAAATTGATTGATCATTCTACAAACTTAAGTGATCGTTCTTTCATTTTTTTCCAGAATCTATTGATTATTTTTCTAAATTGATTAATATTAGGTAAGTACCTACACAATTTTCACAAAATTGATTGATCAAGTTTTCTAAACAAATTGATAAATTTTTTTAAAAATTGGTCATATTTTTCAAAATTGATAATTTTTTTCAAAATTGATAATGTTTTCAAAATTGATAATGTTTTCAAAATTGATAATGTTTTCAAAATTGATAATTTTTTCAAAATTGACCGAATAAGAATAATCTGAATTTTTTATAAACTACTTTCTCAATGAATAACAATTTTGATAAATTTTTTCAAAATTGATAAACAATTTCTACCCAAATTACTTAACTGGCCAATTTATCAAAATACCAATTTTTCAAAAAATATCCACTTTTTAAAAATTTATTGTTTATTTTTACTTTATAATTCATTTGTCAACACATTCCATGAATCAACTTTTTTTAAAAAAAAGTAAGTAAGTAAATGGTTAAAATCTGATTGATCAAATTCTTTCAAAATTGATAATTTCCTTTAAAAAAAAATTACTTAATTGCATTTTTATAAAAATAATATTGATCATGTAATATTTGAAATTGATTAATTTTTTTCAAAAATTCACTGACCACTGTTAACAAAATTGATTGATTACCTATTCATTTCAAAAAAAAAAAAAAAAACTCATCAGTCATAAAATCAAGTAGGTCAATTTTATAAAAATTATTTAATCACTTTTACTGCAAAATTCATTTGGTGAATATTTTTCCTGAACTGATTGATCACTTCAATCGATTACCTACTTTGTTAAAAAAAAATCAATATCAAATTTTTTAATAATTTTTTTTAAAGTTTGAAAATTTCAATTTTCATGTTTGAAAAATTAATTAATCAATTTGACGAAAAATGATCAATTACTGTTCAAAAAATCTGCAAGTAATTTTTCGATTAAAAATTAATCGATTATTTTGAAACAAATCGATATCAAATAGTCAATAATTTTTTCTATTTTATAATCAAAAAATTATCCAAGTACAATTTTTTTATCAATCATTGATAAATTTTCTCCAAATTGATAAATAATTCTTCAATCATGAAAATTGAAATTTTTTCAAAATTCAAAACAGAACAAAAACTGAAATTTTCATAATCTTTTTTTTTAATACTTAGTAAGTAGTAGGTACATTTTGAATAATTTAGATCATGGGTCACGCTAGTGACCCCCCCGCCCTACACAGTCAGAACCGTAAAATGTAATGAAAACGTCGGAACAGCGTGAACACTATCTATTCTCTGATGAACTTGGACACAGTTTTCGTGATTTTTCAAGTTTTTCAAATTCATTTTTTTCGGAAAAGGCTTGTTGAATTAAAAAACTTTGAATTACAAAGTTTCTTAATTTTTTAAGCTCTTTCTTTTAAGACCAAAACGAACTTTGTTGGTTAAAATTTCGCGGAGATCTGGAACCTCAAATTTTGCTGAAACTTGTGATTTTAACAAAATCATTTTTTATTGTAACAGAGATAGAGAAAAATCGTGTGAATGAAATTTTACGAAATTTTGGGGATGGGTTGTACTCGTTAAACCTGAGAAAATGTTCCAAGCGGATTTTTAAAATTTTGAGAATTGACCCTTCACCCCCCCATTTGGAGCCCCAAAATTTTGAAAAACGGAAAATTAACCCCAAAATCGTGTTCCTTGCGTGAAAATGCATATACTGTCGCAAATTTCAGTTAATTTGAACTTTTTTTGAGCTTTTTATAGGAGCTTAAAGTTTCTAAAAAATGTGAAAACTGACCAAGTTGAAGCTCCGAATAATAAATAACTGTTATTCGTTGAGCTTTGGCAATAACAACAGCGATTGAAGACATGTATAAACTATACATGTTTAAAATCTCAAGTCATTTAAAGCTTTCTAAAGCTTGTTACCCTTTCTGAAAATTAATGTTAATTTCAGAAGGAGAGTTTTGCCAAATTTGGCGAATTTAGTGATAGTAATCAATCCTTGAGGTGGAGCTATTTCTCCTCTTCTTTTTTTGCACTAGTTATAGTATTTTCAGATTGCCTATTACAAAAAGTGGAGTCGTAATAACGATATTTTTACATTATTTACCATGGATTGCTGATTACTTAAAAAACACATGAATGAAATTTTTTTAGCTTTTTTTTTTTCAATTCTGTAGTATTTTTGACAATTTTCACCAGTATAAAATTTTCTCAGTATTTTATTTTCAAACTCCAATTTTTTTTTCAAACAATTTTTCGACTAAAATTTTTTTCTAAACCTTTTTTCAGTTTTTTCAACTCAAATTTTTTTCTACGATTTCTTTCTCACTCCAAATTTTTCTGACAAAAAGTTTATCAGCTCTAATGTTTTGCAAATATTTTTTCCAACTCCAAAGTTTTATTTTTTCCCCCATTTCAAATCAATTTTTTTCTCAATACTTTCATCAACTTCAAATTTTTCTGAATTTTTTTATCAAATCCAAATTTCTTCCAACAGTTCCAACTGATTTTTTCAACTGAATTTTTTCTTAGGTATTTTTTTTTCAACTCAACTCAAATCAAATTTTCTCTCAACTATTTCATTAACTCCAAATTTTTCTGAAAAAATCTTCATCAACTCTATCAAATCCAAATTTTTTCCGACTGATTTTTCAGCTTAATTTTTTTATAAAAAATTTTTCCACCTCCACCTTTTTTTGGCAAAATTGTTATCAACTCCAAAAATTTTTCTAAATGTTTTTCAACTCAATTTTCGTTCAAAAATTTCTTCAAGACACAAATTTTTACAAAATACGTTTTTTTCTTCTCAATATTCTAAACTTTGATTGTTGACTGGCGTCAGTTTTTAGTCCACAACTGTATTCTGGTTATCCATTCCATTTAACCAAAACTACGTATAAAAAACAACTGATATCATCAAAAAAATCTCTGAAAAAGAAGTAGTCCCCCGCCCTGTAGGGGTAGAAATGTAAGATATTTTTTGTTACCTTATGACGGGGAGTTAGCATAATTTATCTACGAATAATACCTATCTAGTTTCAATTTTTGTTCATCAAAAGTATTTTGGTAATAAAAAGTTCTGATATCATGGTGAAATCCGCCCTAACAAAAAAATTCTCCCACTGCTGGGAAACAAAGTGAAAATTTTTTTATAGTAAAATGTTATGATATCATGGCAAAATCCGTGAAAAAAAATGAAAAAAATTCTGGGGCGGACAGAGCTCTTGAATTGAGGTTAGATTGTTAAAATTATGTAAGAGCTCTGCCCGCCCCAGAATTTTTTTCATTTTTTTTCACGGATTTTGCCATGATATCATAACATTTTACTATAAAAAAATTTTCACTTTGTTTCCCAGCAGTGGGAGAATTTTTTTGTTAGGGCGGATTTCACCATGATATCAGAACTTTTTATTACCAAAATAGTTTTGATGAACAAAAATTGAAACTAGATAGGTATTATTCGTAGATAAATTATGCTAACTCCCCGTCATAAGGTAACAAAAAATATCTTACATTTCTACCCCTACAGGGCGGGGGACTACTTCTTTTTCAGAGATTTTTTTGATGATACGATTATTTCTAAACAGATGAATAATTTTATTCGCCATATTTTCAACTTCAATACCTTTTTTGGGCCACGTTTTTAGAAAATTGCTGGTGAAATTGTAAAATCTTCAAAATTCATAGATTATACTTCATTTTGAACATGTCTAAAATTACGATATTTACCACTCTAAAATTCTGAAAATTATAATCTTGGCCAACGTTTCCATTCTTCATCTACTTGAGTACCGTTTTTCCAAACTGAGCTAACTTCAAAAACCGTGCATGAGGAAAGGGCCTTAGGTGCCATTTTTTTCCAAAAAGGGCCCTAGGTGTAATTTTTTTCCCAGAAAAAATTGCACTCAAGGCCCTTTCTGAAAAAAATGGCACCTAAGGCCCTTTCCTCATGCACGGTTTTTGAAGTTAGCTCAGTTTGGAAAAACGGTACTCACTTGAAATGTAATTTTTTCAATTTAAAAAAAAAAATCCATCGCCTTCATTTTTAATATAATTTTCTCAACTTTAAGGGTATCACACAGAACAAAAAATTCAAAAGTTTTTTGGTTTAATTTAAGGGATTTATTAAGATGAATTCATAATTCATTATTTTTGCAATTTATTTTGCAAAAATAGCTCATTTTTAAACCTAAAAATCGTCCTATTTTTTCACCAAAAACTCGAAACGTAAACCTGGAAGATCATTAGAAATTGAATTTTCAAAAATTATGCACAATAATTTGAATTTCTCTTATCATTGCAGTCTCCTTGGTATCAAAAAAACAACATTTTTTTACGCAGATTTTCACTTTTCGAATTTCATCTCTTCCATAAAATTGTAAAATTTAACAAATTAATTAATCTTATTCATTTGAAAATTCATGATCGACGTAAAGGAGGTAGGAGGAGGGCACAAGATGGAAAAAATATTTTCACGAATTATTCAAGTCGTCTGATCACAGCACTACGAATTTAGAATTTCCCATGCATTTTATCTACAAACCCACGAAAAATTACCTATTTAAAAATATTACGCAATTTTCACCACCGATTTTCGCCAGCCAAAACCACCGTTACGTTTAATGGACCTAGCTTCCGGTAATTTGGCAGCTTTTAAAAATAATCGATCGCGACTCGTTGTCTCGTTCATTACTCGAGCCCGGCCGCATTCCCACCTAGCTGGTATTTTCTAGCAAAAAATTTCAAATTTGGTAAAAAAAAATGGCCATAAAACGCGAATTAATAACCTATAATGCATTTAATTTTGCGAAAAAATTCAATCACGTTAATCAATCGCCTAATAATTAAGAAATCATAATTACCTCTATAACACCAAGTTAATAACCCTGAATTCGGATTAATTTACGAGTACTTAAGTATTATGCATAGCGTTGCGCGCACCCACGTAAAAAAATGCCACCGGTTGAGAGACCCGAGGGAGGAAAAAAAATCAATCACTACTCGAAAGATAAGAAATTAATGGCCGAAAAATTATACATACTCGCGTGTCACGTATTAACCTTATCAAGGCACCAGATCTGGTCATTATGCGCAAAAAAATTATCCGATCGATAAACAATTTGTTACCTTGTATGTTTTTATCGTTAAAAATACATGATAATTTTTTTACAAAAATACGTAATATCGATTTTTCAACGCGATTTAACGTTCGTCTCGCGAAATTCGGTGAAAAAATACGCTTAAAAAATCATTTAAAAAACACCTTCATTGAGTTTTACGATTGAAAAATCTGCAAACGAACCGTTAATCGGCCACGTTAAAACGTTCGTGGCAGATTTTATAAAAATTAATAAAAAAAAATCGTATCTATGGTTAATTTACATAATTCCCACGTATTAAAATGATCCAGACGTAGAATAGCTCTGCAGCAAGATTACATAAGCGAAACATACCTTCGTAGAATAACCTACCACAAACGTACATTTTTTACATCGATCGATCAATTTTAAGCTGGGAATCAATTTGAAAATGACACACGTACCCGTTTATCATTCCAAACTCGCGTATTTTTTAAACAAGAATTGGCCAGGCACACGAATCGATTAAGACCGAAGCTAAACTACCCAAGAGTGTATTTCCCAAGTCACACCGTGGGCCTTTAGCTCGTCCGGCAAAATAGAAAGTTTGATTACGTGACGAGATCGTTGTAAAGGGTTGAATACGAAAAAGCAAAACAAAAGGTGACCATATTGTCCGATGTGTTGAGGAGAAAGTGTGTATTGTTCTGGTCGCGAAAGGGTTTCGAATCTTACCTGAGAATGTGTTTTTTTTCTCAAAAGCCAGCACGATTCGAACCGTTGTGATCTTTTTACAAAAAATACCTTGTATGGTTTTCTTTTCTTACGAAATCAAACAATTGAACGCGGAAACGTGTAGAAAAGGAGGTGAAAAAATAAGCTAAAATGTGCACCGGTAAATGTCAAGGATTAAATTATACGCAGAACTGGGTTATAATGTCATTTGGAACCAGTTCGAATGAGAGATCTGGAAGATCGTGTTTTCATCTATCTTTAATCGGATCTGCTATTATTTTGTACGCTCGAACGACACACACATTTGCCTAAATTAAATCACTATGGTAAAAACGAATCGACGAAGAGAGAGAAGAAAGATAACAACAAATCGTCCAGTTATACGCGTGCTCTTCCTCTCACGTCAGCGACCCGCAGCACCATCGACGACTAGTTCCCACATATTAATTTTAATTTTCGATCTGCATAGGCGTAGGTATTCGAAATGGGCAAAATTCCATCGTTTCCGAGGTAATTTTTCGAAAAGCTCGTTACCGCGATGATGGAACTTTACACAGATGTCTTAATTATCTAGGTAAGGTTTTGCGGTTATATTTCTACGACTATAAGTGCGAGTATCACCTCGTGTGATAAATGTTACCGGCGGGTTACCCGCCAGGGGGTATGTTGGGCCGCGTGTTCTTTTAATTACAAGTAGCGAATAAAAATTATCGCTAATTTTTCAAACTTATTAACTTCTACGCGCGTATCGCCAAATGAGTTATTAATTTTTTTTTTCTTTTATCATTAGGTACCTAATGTGAGTATGCGAACCGGTTCCCCCGTAGTCCCCATGCGAATACAAGATTGCCTTCGAATGATGAAAAAATATTATCGAATTTATTTAATTGGTTCGATAATTGTTTTATTATTGGGAAATTGTATCGAGAGAAGGGGTCCGGATGTGTATCGAGATGACAACAAAGGTTGGTGGATTTGAGAATCTAAGTAAGTAGATGTCCTGCGTGAAATATTTCTCGACTGGTTTCATGGGTTATTTGATAATTTTTTTGCCCATTTGGTTTCTAAGAGAATTTGAAAAAAAAATTGAGGAAAGAAAAAGAGAAAGGAAAGTGGACTGAAGAGATTAGGCGAAGGAGGAAGAGGAAATCGTCAAATTGTAAGGTCCAATTCTTTTCACAACAATAGACATTTTGAAAAAATTGAAGGTGGATTGAAATCTATTTAATATTCAAAATTCCTCACAAGAATATAAAAAAATTCAAATGTTGAATTTTTTCAATTTCCTACTTTTTAAACTCAAATTTTAAAAAAATCGATTAATGAAAACACTCTTTCAACTTCAAGCATCATCCTCATCATAACCTACATCCGGTTTATATTTAAGTACACAAGTACCTTATAATTAGTTCAAAAATTATACTCAAAATAGAATTTAATTTTATAAATTTTTTGCCTTTTCAAATTAGGTACTTATATTATAAGTACCTAACTACCTACACACGACTTGACGTTTAATCTGGTACCTAATATATGTACTTATACCTATCTCGTTTAATATGCATTTCTCGGGGAAATGATAATGAACGAAAAATTTCCTTACGTAAAATTTTCCTGAAAAAAATTATTAGGTATCATTTTTCAACAAAAAAAAACAACAACAACAAAAACAGGAAAAAACTAGTTAATTGTGTCAATTTGTTAAATTTAGCTTTTAAAGAAAAGTAAAAAAAATAACAATTTTACAAAAAATTTCATACGAGGAAGGCCATTTCAATTGGTCAAGAAACTCTCATCAGGTACAGTGTTACTAGTTACTTAATACTTACTACAAAAGTACATATACATAGGTACGTATTTCTCCAGTGTTGAGGAGGTTGAGGTAAGGAAGGGTCATAACTGAAGATTAACTAACACTAAAAAGAAATGATTGAAAGTTATGGGTAGAATTTGAGGGGGGAATAAGGGAAAAAGGTAAATAAACAGTACACTGAAGTAATAAAATTTAAGTTAGAAAAATAATGAAAAAAAAGTAGGGGATATCTTGCATATTTCCATTTGTCAGAAAAATGGTTTTGAGCCAGAAAATTTCGGAAAGAATTTTTGATTCAGAAAATTTTTCGTGAAATTTTTGAATTTTGTTTTGCAAAAATAAATAAAACATAATTATTAGATCATTTTCAGAATTCCTTCGACTATGGAACCTAATTTTCCCAACTAAAACTGCAACAGTCAATCAAGATGTCTACTAGTCTACTGGTTCAGTCTTTTGAACTTTCATGAATTTTTATGACTTTTTCATGATATTTCCCATTTCTTTTTTTTGTTCGTTTCGTGAAAATAATAAACAATTGTCGAAAGTGCTCGGATAAAAGAAAAAATTTAGAAAAATTCGTGGATTTTTCATTACTTTCAATCAATTTTTTTGACTTATTCATGACCTTTTAAAATCAAATTTCATGACTTTCATGACTTTTCCTCAAATGTCATAACTTTTCAATCCATGAATTTCTATAAAATTTTATGACTTTGATTTTTTATCAATTTTTATGACATACGTGAGTTTTAATCAAATTTTATGACTTATAAATCAAATTTTATGACTCTTTTCATCAAGATTTCTGATTTTCTCGTGTATTTTTTAAATCAAATTTCATGACGATTTCATGGATGTTTATCAAATGTCATTAATTTTCATGTCTTTTAATCAAATTTAATGACTTTCTTATGATTTTTTAAAATCAAATTTCATGACTTTTTATCGAAATTTCGTGGCTAATTAAATCAAATTTTACTACATTTTTTTCAAATTTCAGGACTTTCATGGCATTTTATCAAATTTCATGACTTTTGTACGACTGTCCATACAATGTCATTAATTTTCATGGCTTTTATCAAATTTCATGACTTTTCAATCCATGAATTTTTATAAAATTTCATGACTTGAATGACTTTTCATCAATTTTTATGACATACGTGAGTTTTAATCAAATTTTATGACTTAAATCAAATTTTATGACTTTTAAATCAAATTTTATGACTTTTCATCAAGATTTATGATTTTCTCATGTATTTTTTAAAATCAAATTTCATGACTTTTTATCAATATTTCATGACTATTTAAATCAAATTTTACTACATTTTTATCAAATTTCACGACTTCCATGGTATTTTATCAAATTTCATGACTTTTGTACGACTGTCCATACAATGTCATTAATTTTCATGCCTTTAATCAAATTCCATGACTTTCACGTCTTTTCATCAAATTTTATGACTTTTTAAACCAAATTTTACTACTTTTTCATCAAATTTCATGACTTCATCAAGATTTATGATTTTCTCATGTATTTTTTAAATCAAATTTCATGACTTTATATCAAGATTTCGTGATTATTTAAATGAAATTTTACTACATTTTTACCAAATTTCACGACTTTCATGACATTTAATCAAATTTCATGACTTTTGTACAACTGTCCATAAAATGTAATAAATTTTCATGGCTTTTATCAATTTTCATGACTTTTTAAGTTAAATTTTACTATTTTTAAAAATTATTAAAATTCAATGTATTTCATGACTTTCTGACATTTCATGATCAGTCGTAAAAAAGTGACTTTCTCACGACTGATCATGTAATGTCATCAATTTTTCCATGACCCTTTATCAGATTTTATGACTTTTTCATGATTGTTCATCAAATTTCATTACTTTTCATGACTTTTTATAAAATTTGACGACTATTTCATAATTTTTAATCATATATTATGACTTTTTAATCAAATTTCATGACTTTGTGACCAGTAGACATTTCGCCACAGTAAAAAAAAAAGAGAGAAAGGGTAAACGCCGTCTCCTCTTAGTTTCATCCCTATCGCCGAAATCTGATTGTAAAACGGAAGGAATATAGGCGACAAATTAGGGACTTTTGATGAAGAATAGAAGATGGGGGGGGGGGGTAAAAATTGGTGACTCAACTTTTTCAAATTGGATTTTCATTTTGCTTCAAAACTACCCGAACAAAATGCAAAATTGAAATAGGAGATGATAAAATTGCTTCAAATTTTTATCAAAACATTTACAACTCATTTTATTTTTTTTGAATTAGCTAATTTTCGCACCTTTCATCAATTTTTATTCATTTTTGGTCTACAGATTTCAACCTCTTTGCCTCTTGAAACGGACTCAATCTCAAATAGTGATGAGAGAGGGAGATGAAAAATTATAGTGAATATTGTAAAAATATTTTCACCTTGGCTTTTTTCAAGTTCACTCGATGGATTTCCGAAGAAATAAAATATGAAAAACAAATAATTACGATAAGTGGAAAGGACAGAAGGGTGTCAAATTTGAAACTAGGTAAGGCCCTAAAAAACAATACAAAACCGACGTTAAACACCTAACTCATACCCAATTCGCAATTTAATCGTTCTCACTTCTCAAAAGCTCGAAGCATTAACACAAACACCAAAATCACAGTAGTAACGAAATAAAACGACAATGTATAAATCTTACCCCGGTAAGTACCTAGTTACAGAGTATAGACATTCATTCAAACTCGATAAATACTAACCACACGTTCGTAAACCGACCGGATAATAAACCGAACCATTTATAAGCGATAAATTACGTTAAAAAGACGACCGATGTACTTGTACGTACTAAAAAAAAAAACGCATAACTTTCACCAGGATATTAAGTAAAAAGGTAAACAATCAAACGTCGAATTGTACGTAAGTATCACGTACGATGGGCCATTTAAAAGGGCAGCGGGGCAGCCGATGCGTTGGTTTCACGTATACACTTTTGGATAAAATTTATCACTTAATTGCGATTTAATCGGCTGCCAGAATTTACGTTGGTTCGACTGGTAACGAGATAATAAGTGAGATACTCGTGCTAACTAGTACAGAACAGATGACGATGTTGAAATTAACAAAAAAAAAGATGCGATTTAGGGACGCTGCTCGGTTCGATTGGGTTTGTTTATCGTTCTCGAATCGTACGCCAATTGCTAGGTTTTGTGTTTATACCGAGAGATCGACTTTTACGACGTGTATTTTTTATGTAATACAGAGTTGAGATTTTTTTCTCGCCCAGGTCTAAGTTAAATCGAGGGTATTTTCTGTAATATTTCAAAGTTTTTATAGTTTTAAAAAAGTTGTGACATGGAGGCATTTTAAAGGTGTAATAAAAACTGCCAGAAATGGGTAGGGTACCTTAACTCATCGGGGTGGTAAAACAGAAACTGGTAAATCATTTCAAATTTATGGCGAAGAAAAAAAAGAATTATGAACTTATAGGGCGGAATTTATAAGCAAAAGTAACACACGATTCGATTGGATGACTCAGGTATGACATGTCTTGGAATCAAAGGGTCTAAAAACAAATTACTCGTCGATGCGACGATCGCCTTTGAAGGTAACATTATACCTTTTATTTCTATACAAGGGTTAGGGAGAAAATTGGTTCGAATAGGTGATGTTTTATAACCAGCGATTTTCATTTTCAACATTTACCGGTATCTTCTTTTATATTAATTTGATTCGTTTCGATGGCCCAATGCTTTCCGACCATTACTTGGAGTGGAAGTAATTTATTTTTTTCGGTACTCTTATTCGAATCGACGATGGTCATTTTATCCACAAGGACGTTCTAGTCCGACGAAATGATGGTTTTAATTTCGTTCGCCATTTTTGGGTGTGTCGGTGTGCAGATAAGATTTATGACCCGGTGCATTGCATTAACAATACAATGGACGGGGTTTGCAAAAATGCCCGCAGCATTGTTTCGTCTCATCGTCTTAGAAGCATTGTAACGGTTGGTCAGCTAACTTGGGATGTGATTAATGAGGGTATTCCTGTGTGTGTCGGCGTTTGTGTGGATGAGGGTGAGGTTGCAAGTGTCGAGGGGAGGGGAGATGGATTTATTATTCGAGATGTTGGTAGGCTATTGTTATATGAGAAGAGGTTTTGTTCAGATTGTTGGATTAAAGATGAGAACTACCGATGGGGGAGGTTTTATCGTATATTTTTCGCATTCCCTTTGAAGAGTAGGTGATTTTATCGATGGGTTTATTGAATTCGATTTGTTTAGATGGTAATTCTGATAGCGTTGGGTCGGATTAATTTTATGGCGTGTTAATGGATTGGAATAGAAATAGCAGGGGGGTTCCAGGTACCGATCCATTTTTCTCGAAAAGAATTAAAAATAATGATTTTCTTCAGTTTAAATGGTACTGACAAAGGGGGGGGGGAGGATTGTCAAATTCAGGACAACGCTTAATACTCTCTCGAATCAGTGAAAAATCACTGATAAACAGGCAGAATTGCAGCACAGGAAATATCAGTGAAATTCGCTCACTTTTAGCGATTTTTTTACTGAAGAATTTGACTGATTTTTCAGTGAATTTTCACTGATTTCCAGTGGTTTTCTTTCAATGACTTGTTTTTTAGGTGAATAAATTTTCACTGATTTATTACTGTGCTGTAATTCTGACTGTTTTTCAGTGATTTTTTGATAAATTTCACTGATTCAGAAATGAGAGAGTATCGAAGAAAAATAGCTGTTTTTTGAATTTTTTGGCCTCTTCTTCCATTTAGCTAACTTTTTGAAGAATAATTTTCTAAATTGATAGAAATCAAATTTTGAATTATGATCATTTTTCCCCTACAGTTTTTTCAACCATCCATCATTCGAATATTTGATATTTTTATACTATACGATTTTTTTCTTTCACAAGAGTATCATTCAGTTCTAGATTCTCCGATTTGATCCGAAATTAGATAGATCGAAAGAACACATGAGAAACTCCTATTCGTCAGGTTTTTACTAGCTGAATGCACTTTCTCGATTATTGACGAATTTTTGAAATTTTAGTGACGTTTTGGAATTTACAACAAAATTCTTAGAAATGAAAGGGTGAAAAGTTAATGAATTATATGAAATTGCTCGAATTTATTGTGTTTCAAAACGAAAAGCATCAGTGAGAGGGAGAGGTCAATAATTGAAAATTCTTTGCCTAGATGAGATTTTTCTTGATTTCTCTCAATTAAAATTCAAAAATTCAAAAAATTTTCAATTATCAGAATAAAAGGTCGCCAGTGTGACAAATTTTTCAGCTCCAACTCAAAACCATCTAATGAAAACTGCATCCTTCTCTTCTCCTATTCTGTCAAACTCTGTTGAACTGAAACCGACATAAACTCAGTTCTCAACATAACACGAAAAAAAATTTCAGTTTCAGTATGAATTGATGAGTATTTAATCATTAATTCATCACCAGAATAAAAAAGTTCAAGGGAATTTTTGTTCAAAAATGAATTTTTAATAGATATTGCTTTTGAAATCATCGTAGAATCATGTCCAGATTGGGACAATACGTCCAGAATGAGACAAAACGTCCAAAATGAGACAATATGTCCAGATTAGGACAAACAAAATGTTCAAATAAAGATTAGTGCAGTTCCCCCGATTGGGATTGGGACAATATGCCCAGATTATTGGGATTGGGACAATATGTTCAGATTGTTGGGATTGGGACAATGTGTCCAGATTTGGATTGGGGCAATGTGTCCAGATTTGGATTGGGATAATGTGTCCAGTTTTGGATTAGGACAATGTGCCCAGTTTTGGATTGGGACAAATGTCCAGTTTTGGATTGGGACAAATGTCCAAATTTGGATTGGGACAAATGTCCAAATTTAGATTGAGAAAAAGTCTAGACTTGGATTGGGACAATATGTCCAGATTTGGTTGGTGACAATAATTATGTCAAGATTTGGATTGGGATAATATGTCAAGATTGAAATTGGGAAAATATGTCCAAATTTGGACTGGGACAATATATCTGGGCTGTTGGGGCTGGGACAATATGTCTAGATTGGAATTGGGGCAATATGGCTAGATTTGGATTGAGAAAAATGTCCAGATTTGGATTGGGACAAATGTCCAGATTTGCATTGGGACAAATGTCCAGATCTAGATTGGGACAAATGTCCAGATTTGGATTGGGATAATATGTCCAGATTGAAATTGGGACAATATGTCCACATTAGGATTGGGACAATATGTCTAGACTGCTGGGATTGGGACAATATGTGACCTTCCAGGAAGAAACCGACCTTCGGTCCGAAAAAAAATTTAAAATAAAAGTTTCTCAATCAATCCAAAACAATGATTATCATTTGTTTTGGATTGATTGAGAAACTTTTTTTTTAAATTTTTTTTCGGACCGAAGGTCGGTTTCTTCCTGGAAGGTCACATATGTCTAGATTTGGTTTGGGACAATATGTCCAGATGGAAAAATTCGCCAAAAAAAATTAAAAATGAACTTCAGCAATAAAATGTTTTCAACTTTCAAATTTTGGTTTAAACTGGATCCAAATTTAATGCCCTTCTTATCATTTAACCAATCCCAGCATTATTTTCCCAAATTTTCGTCGCACCTGTGCCAAAAATCACAACAATTCGACGATAAAAACTCCCTCAAATTATTCCTAACCGAGTGAAATATTTCAAAACCCACCAACATTGGTATAAGAAAAGCACAACATTGAAAAAAAAGTCCACATCACGTAAACCGTTAACACAACCTAACACGCTATTCGTTCATTTAGAACATTTTACCACATCATTAATTATTTTTAATTCGACGACTGTTTACAAAACGTTAAATCGTTTTCTTCTTCGCACAGGTACGTAGCTTTTTTCATTAGAAATTTTTTTCCAGCTTTACGAAAAAAAAAATGATCTCGATGACAACTACGTGGGCGTTTTTAATCTCATTCCGCGTATCATTTTTTGATACCTGTACGTAATACGAGAATTGTATACGGTAGAGGTGCACATACTATATAGGTATAGGTACACATATAAATACAATAACACGTTGGTAATTACCTGCAATAGTTGCCAACATTTCCGTTGTAATGTTTACTCGCCGCCGCGCCGCCACCGCCGCCACCAACGTCGGTATACACTCAACAACGGAAAGTAATTAATTCCGAGCATTAATCGTACCGTCCTTAATTAATTAGTTAATTAAATTAAAAAGTAGCATCGACGAAAAACTATTATGCCGTTAGGTAGGCTCGCCTTTGGCCGTGGTTGCTGCTGGTGGATTTGATTTCGGCGATATAAAGTAAGTATGTTTAGTATGTGCTTGATATGGTTCTGTTTTATGGCTTTTATGATTAGTTTTTCTTTATTTTTATTTTTTGTTTCATGTCTACGCTATTTGTAAACGTTTTATTCTTTTTGATGCTAATTCGTCGAATTAAAGTGGCATAAAGAGGTATTTCAACGGTATCTGGGTTTCTAGACGGTTTGATGAGCAGTAAATGAAGACCTCTTCTAGAGCGTTATGGGATATTTTTCTTCTTTTTTTTTTTTTCATTCGTAATTTTATCAGAGATTGGAAAAACTTCTGTTCTCTCATTCAAATCGAAATCATTTAAGAAGGAAGAGAGGATACAGATTTGTTTCATAAAATTGGCGAACAGACTTATTTTATTGAAAAAAAAAACAGAAATTTTTTAATTCAACTTTTTGAAACAAAATAATATCCATTTCGAAATTTTTTGAAGAAAAATCAAAAAACTAGCATAAAATAAAATTGTAATAAAAAAATTTCTAAAAATGAAATATTGATCAAAAATGACCAAAACTGATATTTTGATAAGAAATGGCCAAAACAGATATTTTTGGAAAAAAATTACCAAAAATAAAATGTTTTCAACAGAAAAAATAAATGATTTTCACAAAACCAGATCTCTATCTTGGTAACCTAAAAATCGATTTTTGGAAAATCACGTGGATGAAATAGAATCGTCGTCACAAATAGCCAAAAACAAAACTTTGATTTAAAAATTATCAAAGATGGTAAGTAAGTACATTAAAAAAAATTTTTTAAGGAAATTTGTGTTTGAAAAATAATTTTATTAAAAACATATTTTGGTGAGAAAACAAAGAAATTTCGAAAATTGTTGAAAAAAAATCAGCAAGAAATGAAATGGTGAAAAAAGCCAAAAAGAAAATTCTGGGGTTTAAAAAATAACCAGGAAACTAGCGGAATTGAAATGGATTTTCTAAAAACATACCTACCTTGGTAAATAAAAATGAAAAAAATTCTGAAATAATTTTTTTTTAATAACAAAAAATTTAATTTTTGTGATATAGTGCAAGCAAAATATGAATTTTCCGCAATAAAAAACACAAATACCTACATGTTCCAAATTTAAATTGAAGAATAATTTTTCCTGTACAATGAAAAAAACTTTTTTTTTTTAAATCCAGAAAAATAAAAACTTTAGAATTTCTACAAAAAAAGGCAAAGGTTATAGGATTTGAAAAAATAACAAAAGTGCAATTTTGAATCTGTCAAATTAATTCTTACGTTAGATTTAAAATTGATCTCACAAAATTAACCCCCAACTATTTATTTTCTAAATTTTAACCCGAGGTGATCATGTCCTAATTACATGAAATTATTTTCAAAAAAACTTCATTTCATTATAATATCTCGAGGTTAACTCATAACGTCCACCCCCCTCCCCCCTCAACCCCAAAAAATACTTAAGAGAGCAAAAATAATTTTTTGGGGAAAAATGATGTAAAATTGACATTTTGAAAAAAAAAATATCGAAAAAAAATTTAATTTAAAATGGATAAATTTTAAACAACAATTTTAAAAAATATGCAGAAATAAAACATTAAAAAATTTTCAAAAAAAATGAGAAAAACAGGGAATAATTATAACTTTAGGCATCCAAAACTCAATAACTATAATTTTTTCAAATTTTAAGCATATGAGATCGGTGTGATGCCTAATTCAAAATTTGAAGGAGTTATGATTTTAAAACATTCATAAAACACTTTGAATTTTATTTTGATCTAATCTTACCTTATGTCTCTGTAAATTTTCAATTAGGGCCTCAAATAGCTTATTTTTCATGCTGAGAGTTATGAAAGATTGCCAGGAAAAACTCGATATTGTAATTTCTTATTAATTGAAAAAAATAATCGACGTGGAACTAAATCAAAATCCAAATAGCCCACTTTTTTCATTTTTGACAAAATAAATAACCTCTCCAGTCTAAAAGTTGAAATAAATTCTGAATCACACAATATCGAATAAATCTACTCATTTTTGGCAATAATTGGAAGTATTTGTCTGAATAATCTCGAAAAAAATTATTCCTTCGTCAAAATATAAGTTTGGAATCCATTTGAGCAGAAATTTCCCGTAGATACATTTCATGACAGAAAATTTCCCACTCAGGTAGCTTTTCACTTCAGTCTCCATATTTTTCAAAAATTCACCAGTCTCAACTGTCGAGAAACTCTCACTTTTACCCCTTCTCTTTCCCTTTGACACTTTTCGATCACGATCTATACTCCTTTCTCCGTCAAAACCATCTCTCAAATATCTATAAAAACAATTTGAAACCTGCCAATGATCCATAAATCACCCCTACGTCATTTTTTAGCACCTATATCGTTACGCCGAACGAATTACACGTTGATTTATTTCACATAAGCGTCCTATCAAGATAACCGTTTGGAAAAAAAACTTCAGAAAAACAGAAGACAGAAAAGCTATAGGTATATAACGATACGATACCTCGATAGCTTATCATACAAGGTGGTTCTGGCAACCGGAAAGTCGAAGTCGCGGTTCCATATTGGAAAATATATACGATACGATACCTATACGTCGTCGTAGGAACGAACGTTTGTAAATACGGAGTACGCAGCAGAACCACGGTGACTTTTTTGCCTTACGGTCGTAACGGAAACACGAAAAATTCACAAAACGTGTTGATAAAACGTTTCACCAAAAAACACGGTCGTCGTGACGATAAAAGTCGTGTATATATCGACTAATAAAATAATACTTCTATAATACCCATTTCAACTGCAAAAAAATTTCTCGTTTAAATATTTTTTTCTTCCCTGTTTCCATTTTCCACGCCAATTTTCGCTAATCGTCTTAAAATTCGGTAGAAATCACGCTATAACCCGGGAAAAAAACTTAAAAATTGGCAAATTTTCCGCAAACTGTAACAACTCCAGTTATAAATATTCACACGATCGTGGTTCACGTTTAGCACGCTTCGATGCGCTGGCGAGTTTTACAACTTTATAGCATTAAATGGTCAATGGCGTTTCGATTAATAACGAAGATAGATGGAAAGGCGGGGTGAGGGTGCAGAGACAAATACGTATTATTGTTTTTAAATACTCGTATACGAGAGTGTATCGCATATAATACGTTGGATTGTGGACGAATTCATTAATATATAGGTTCGGTATACGATACGTAAAGAGGAAGTACACCAGTTCGGCGGCTTTTTCAACTTCAAGCTGCCACTGCGGATTCCAGGTGAACGCTGGTAACGTTTATAGGAATTCCAACGCCGGTAATTAATTAACCAACGCTCGAGTTGCGGAGAGGTTTTTTTTTTCTTTCAAACAAAACGTAAACGACCGAAAAAATAAAAGCTACTCTAGATATGGATTGCTTTTGCTAGGCGCGCGTATTCTTATTCTTCCTATATACACTAAATCACACGAGAAGCTACAAACATTTTATGAAGTACCGTATTATTGCTACAACCACTATAAACATGAAAAGCGATATAATAAAAAAATAACAACGCTATAAATTTTTAACGATCTCAAAATCGTGTCTATTTCGCCGTATAATACTATACGTGTCTGCAGCGAAGCGAACCACGAAAAAAGGCACACCCTGGGTAAGTAAATCGACTCCTAACAACCACACATTGTATTTTAGGTAGCTAAGAGAATTTCCTGGCTGCCTTACTGGGGTGTGTCTTGAGTGAAATTTTAGAATTTTGGAGGTCTCACCCTCTTAGAGTGGTTCATTTTACTCTAAAACTGACTGTCTCAAAATTTTAGCTTTCTACATAAATTAGATGAAAAACAAAAAAAAAAAAGAAAGAAAGAAAAATAATGCAAAATTTCCAAAATTACCCATCTATTCCTTAAAAATCTGAAAATATTATCTATTTGGATTCTTCAGAGATGAACTCTAAATCCCGAAAATCATCCTAAGAGGGTTCAGGAGGCCCTCAAATTGAGTAAAAATGGGTAAAATGTACTATTTGAAGCTTCCTCCCCAGAACTCTCCCTAAGATGATTCCTCAGGTCTAAAGTTCATCTCAAAAAATCAAAATGAAATCAGATTTTCATATTTTTGAGGATTATTTGGAAATTTTGAATTATCCCCCCCCATTTTTTTCGTTTTTAGAATTTTATCGAATGTTGAATTTAATGTGGTGTTTACCTACTGGTTCAGAAAAATAAAAATTCTTGCTATTTTATAGATTTTTCTTGCCTATCCTGTTATCCCTAAAGTAATTATTACAAAATTTTCAAATCAAATTTTATAATAAATTATTCTTTCATACACAAATTCTCAAAATCAACAAGCAGGATTTTAGCAAGACCTTTCAAACGAATTTTGCAGAACTTTTCCCCTGAGGTTTGGAAAAACATATTCTCCTCTCTTACTCTCCAATATTTTTTCACCAGATAAATTTCAGTTGTTTTCTAATTGCTTTCTCCTCCTCTTCCTCCTCTTCCCCTCAGAAGTTTGTACTCTAATTCGGCTATGAATTCGGCCAAGCGAAACCAGGACAAAAATTTTAGAAAATAAAAATTTCAAATACAAAAAAATACTCTTGAAACGAGTTTTATTGATTTTTTTATCAATTTTGAGGCGAAAAAACTGAAATATAAAAATCATTAAATTTCACAGGAAAAATTGAAGATATGACCTGCAAAGTGGCCTAAGTGCAAAATTGTGATTTTTGAGATCGTGGAGCCATCTATTAGTACCTATATGTGAGGCACCACATTAGTAATCTGTTTTTAGGTGCTAAAGTTCATATGGATCGTTTTTGCAGACCTTTCTATAGTGCTTAAAAATTCTAAAATTTTCTGGAGACTCCAAAACGTCTTGAAATTACTTCCAATCGATTTGCGATGTCAAAAATAGGATATATACCAAATTTTAGTTTTTTTTGTTCATTAGATCACAATTAATTTTCATTTTTGCTTAAACATATTTTACTTGATTTTATCAGTAAATGACCTTTTCAAACCTGCAAAGTGATCTAACTGCAGCATTTTTTTTAGCATGCTGCAGCAACACTGATTTTCTGTTTTTCAAAAAAAAAAAATATGATGTCACCAGGTGAGTGAAGGTTGACCCTTTCAATTCCCTAACACAGATTTTAAATATCTCGCTTCCCCTCCGTAGGACAGCTTTTTCTCATTTTTCTCGAAATCAACTTTTTGCAGTTAGGTCACTTTGCAGGTGCTATCTTCAATTATTCAACACCCTAACACGAGTGAAGAACGAGCGAAATTTTCAAAAAAATAGACATGTTAAACACAAAATGAAGACAATTTGGATGAATTTTAGGACTTCAACATCAGAAGAAAAAATAATTTGGCCCGAGGGGAAAAATTTTAGGTAGGTAAGCACAAAATTTATGAAGTGAAGTCTGCTGGCAAAGGTATAGTCGAAATTTTCCAAAGAATGGAGCCAAACATGAAGGCTAATTCCAGACAGAAAAATAAAATTTTTGAGATTTTGACTGAAAAAGCCCAACAGGCGGAAATTTTTATGAAAAATTAAAATCCAAAAAGCATTCAAAGGCAATCTTTGATTAAAAAAATTCAAGAGGATATTGTTTAAAATTCTTGCTTTTCATAGTAAAATTATTTTTAAAAAATTTTCTGGTTTTCTTGCTGCTAAAAAGGGACCTACCCAAGGTCTGACACACTAAAAAAAATATTTACAGGCTTTTAGAGCATCACAAGAAACTCCCATAGCCAAAATTTCAGCCCCTAAAGTTGACTTGGAGAAGTTGTGAGGTTTGAATTTCGAAAAATCGCCTAATCCACCGAAAAAGTTACAAAAATCGAAATAACTCGCCCCCATATGGCATTTAGGACATAAATTTTATATCACGAACTACCTTCGATGTAGGCTATCTGGAGATGGGATAGTCTCCTGGATCCATACGTAACACCTTGGTGGGGGATTTTCACTTCTGCCTCATAAAAAAATTAAGAAATTCAAACCATCACCATAACTCCCCCATATCAACTTTAGGGGCTGAAATTTTGGCTGTGTAAATTTCTTGTGATGTTCTACAAGCCTGTAATTTTTTTGACGTGTCAGACCTGGGACAGGTCCCTGGTAAGGTCAAATCCTCGATATTTTCTGGGTTTTCTTGATTTTCTTATCAGTAGACACCATGCTTATGAAAAAAAAGAGGACCCAGCGCATGGCCCTTAATCGATTTAGGGGATTAAAATTTTGGGATCTCATTCGAAATCCTGAGATCTTCCGAATACGAAAAAAAATCATCGAGTTGAAAAAACAATCCTGTCCTTTACAAATCAGTATCTTTCACCTTCCAGGGCTGATTCCGATGTCAGCGGATCATACATCTGAGTATCTTGATCTTCATGTACCTAATCTAATTGCATCAACCGGATATTAGATTTTTATCCGGTAATTACCACGATGGATTCCCAAATACGCGACGATAAAGAAATACCATCGACTAGCCAACAAATAGTGTCGCCAAACTGAACATCACACTTACACGAGGTAACCGGTTTACTATACTTTGTAAGTAACCGAAGTGTAGTGAATCTTGCTAACAAACACGTTTCAGTCTCCTATAACGTCCGAAAAGTAGAAAAAAACCACACCACATCTGCCACCGCGTGCTCTTTCTAAATTAGAATAAATTTATCGCCTCGCTGACAAAAGACACGTAACGTTGGGTATTATGCAACTGGGTAAATTGTACAGTTCCTAGTGTCGAGATGTCGATGAATTAATCTTCGAAGGGAAAAAACCCTTTTTATAAGATGGCTCGGTTAGAATTTCTTTCAATTTATTGGGGTGAGTGAACGTTGCATAATTTGTCAGAATAAGTACCTACTTCCGAGTTAGGACCGAACCAGCTCACTTGTCGAGTAGCAAGTAGCAACCATTACCTAGGTATATAAAAATAAGAATATAGATAGATAATCTTCCAAGCAATTAAAAAAATTGTACAAAAGCTGATCATCAAGCCAGAAGTACACAAAAGCTTTGTCATTAATCCTCTTTAGGAATTATTTTATTCGAACAGAGACACCTATTCGAAATAATAACGAGTAATTCAGGGCAAAAAAATTCATCTGCATGCACTTCGAACTCGCTAATTACCTCCAGATTCGTTGAAAAATAACACTTCGATACGCACCTACTTGTACATGGGTAAGTATAAAAAGCCCCTATAAGTATACAAAAGATGCTCGTGCCACTACCGTGTACCTACTGCAAAACTTACACATTTTTCCAATGATTAATGGAAGGAAAAAAACATATAGCGAAAGTGAAATTGCACAGCGTAGGTAGCCAGGTACTCGTGTAGGAACCCCGGGTGGCCATTGTGTCGCGATACTATGTAACCACATTCCAAAAGGTGCTGATACAAATTGTGCATCTTATTTCAACCATATACATGTGTTATTATATGCATAAGTTATGGAAATATGTACTCCTACGGTGTTTACGTGTCTTGAATAATAAATTAATCAAAAAAAATTGGAAAATTTTGAGGTGGCGATTCAGGAATAGTAGGTGGTGTAAATTGTCATCAGAACAGGACCAGAAACAGTCAGGGTAAGCGTTGGTCTTTCCTCAGCAGGTACAACTAAGAAAGATGTAGATTCAAGGGCTGGAAAATTTTTTCGTTGAAGAAAATTGCACAAAAAAAAAGAGAAATGGAAAAATGATTTATTCTTTTTTTGTAAAACAGTAGGTAAAAGAAATTGGAATTTATTTTTAAAAAATTTCATTTTCAGCCTCCCCTACCGTTGGTAATTTATTTTCAATGAATACCTAGGTAATCGATTTTTTGAAAAAAATTGGAAAAAATTGAAAATATCAAGAATGATCGAAGTTCAATTTCAATTTCTGGACCATTTTCAGCACAATTTTTATAAAAAAAAGTGAAAAGTAAAAATCCAATTGAAAATCATGTCAAAATGAAATTCAAGTTCAAAAAAAATTTCTGCTGAAATTGAATTTCAAAAAATGAACATACTTATAAATTTAATTTTGCAATATAATGACCAAAAATGTATTTTTTACCATTAAATTTAAACAAAACTTGGCAAAAATTTGAATATTTTTAGAAAATTCAATGAGAAAGTGCATTTTTGTAAAAATATGAACATCCAAAAATTGATTGTTAATTTTTTTTTAAATTAAAACCACAAAATGTACTTCACCACATAAAAATCAAGAAAAAAATGATTAAAATATCAAAAGCGAATCCATGCATTGATTTAAAAGAGGAATAGAAGAAGGAGAGCGACAATGTTGGAAAATCCAAAAAAATCAGTTTTGTACGATAATTTTACGAAAAATCTATTTCCTATTGAGTGAGGGGGGGGGGGTGTGGTGGTGGTGGTCTTCACCTCCCAATTCCAGATTTGCGTTTCAAAATCTTATTTTTGGTAAAAAAAAAATGTCACTTTGAATTTTGGTATCTTTTTAATGAAATTAGAATATAACTGTCACTTGAAAAATCACCAAAAATATCACTTGAAAAAAACTACCAAAAAATAATTAAACACTTGAAATTAATTTGCGAAAAATGAAATTTTTGAAAAATAAATTCGATTCATTAAAAAAGATGCTCGAGGGTAATTCTTTTTATTTTTTTTCATGCTATTGAAGCTTCATCGTCAACTTCCAACATGAAAAAAAAAGGCAGATAAATCCTTTTTCTAATACACGATTTTCTGACTGGAAGTTTTTTTCCATGAATCAAGCATTAGGACATTAGAAGGCAATTGAAAAATAACCAGAAAAAATCTAATGTTGAAAACTGAACCTAAAATATGAAATTTTCCAAAAAATGCGCTGAAAATTGAAAATTTTGGAAAAGTAATAAAATTTTAGTAAGTTTGAAAAAGAAAACATAAAGAAATAGAATTTCTGTAGAAATAATCCAAAAATTCAACAGGTATCAACTCTCTCATTCCGAATCAGTGAAAAGTCACTAATAATCAGTCAGAATTGCAGCACAGAAAAATCAGTAAAATTCACAAATTTTCAGTTATTTTCACTGATTTTTAGTGATTTTTACTGATTTTTACTGATTATTCATCGAATTTTACAGACTTATTCAGTTAATTTCATAATTATCACTGAGTTTTTAGTGAATTTTCACTGATTTTCAGTGTTTTTTATCACTGACTTGCTTTCAGTGAAAAATTTTTTACTGATTTATTACTATGCTGCAATTCTGACTGTTTTTCATTGTTTTTTGATAAATTTCACTGATTCAAAAATGAGAGAGCAGATCCGCCCAGTACACAGAAGTTGAAAACGACACCTTTCCTTGTTTTCTCAGAAGAAGGTACTAGAGCAAAACTCCCAAAAAAATGGACGAACCTGAAACATCAAATTCGAAGCTGACAATACGAATTTTCCAGAATGACCTCGGTTATTGACGTAAATGATATTTTGAAGGTTTAACGATAACAAATTTTCAATTTCCTTTCAAATTTTTATCAAAATGATGCACCTGTGAATGTGTTTTCGAAATAGAGACAGGAAAACCATACGTACGTATTTTTAGAATATTGAAAAAAAGATAAGAATGCACGTGGAAAAATCGGTTTATACATACTACCACTACCAAAAATTAAAAAAATTTAAAACCCAACATACGACTATTCTTATTTCCACCAGATTTTCTCTTCAAGTAAAATTTTCAATACACCATCACTCATCTCATTTTAAAACACACATTCCTCAATCTCGTAGTCAAAAATTTCGCCAATTCGGTTGAAAAAAAATCAATAAAGCTTAAAATACCACCGCGACGAATCCTAATTCGTTAAAATTCCCAAAAATCCAAAATTAAAGTTCTATTTTAGCGTAAAGAGAAAATTCTGCGAAAAATTTGCAATAAATAGAACGGTATTCTTCGAAAAGCAGCGTAAAATAAAACCACACCACGGAAAACCCTCCTCGCGTGAAAATTTTAATCTACATAGCGAACCATTATGTACGAAAACCTCGAATGTAAAATACATTGTAACGTTCAAACAAAGCACATCGTAAAACAACCGTTTATCGTAAAACGTCCACCATCATACACATACGCTAAAGTAAAATAGTTATCGATCAGGCTACCAGTTCGTAAATCGAAGTAAAATAACACGATGATAATTAGCGTTCGAATTTATTACACGTAGGTAAGTATACGGGCCATTCTTGGTATTCCATCTAGACCCATACGAATTCTTCATAGAACGAGCTGAAAATACCAAGGAATTGTGGTTGGGCACGCGAAACAATCAAAAAGCTCGCACTTTATCTCCGTTGTATAGGACTACTTAAATATTCGAGTATTTTACACCCCTCTAGCTGTGTAGCATCATGCGGCAAAATTTCGTCGCACATATCGCTAAAATTATATAAACCCGCCATAAT
The DNA here is from genome assembly GCA_033439095.1 of Pseudococcus viburni. Lineage (NCBI taxonomy): Eukaryota > Metazoa > Arthropoda > Insecta > Hemiptera > Pseudococcidae > Pseudococcus > Pseudococcus viburni. Next base: position 309,226 of record JAVBJF010000019.1, on the reverse strand, counting down.
AGTAATAATTCGCCATAAACGTGGCGTGAAATCGCAATTAGACGCGTGCTTCCGTTTATACGCGCAGCATTTTACTCGGTACAAAATTCAAAACCAAAAAGAAAAGCGAAATTTTATTCAACTATAGAAATGCGTAATAAACATATCTCGTTTAAAAGTCGTAAAATAACGAACGACCAACAAAATGGCTCTCTTTTACTGATACAATTTTCCAAATAACCTTCTCGTATATAATTTCCAAGTCGCTTCCTTTCTATCCCTTCTATACAGAATCCTACCGCCCCTTCGACGTACCAGCATACAACCACGCAATAACATCGAGTTATTAAATAGCGAAATTAAAGCCTGCTCGAATAACGACTTGAAAATTCGCTTTTCGGGATCCCTCTTCGCTCTCTGTCGTGGCCAAAAACTTCGCAGCGGTGCAGTTTCGTATCCACTTAAAAACTTATTCCTTTTCAAGCACCTAGAAGGCGCCTTGGTATATTTTTTAATATCGACGATTCCAAAAGCATATAAATCTGAATTGGGAAAACTGACAACAAAGAAAGACTGTATTTTTAAGAGAAATTAATCACTGTTTTAAAATTATTATCTAACCACTTTCACCATTTTTTAAAATGAACATCAATTAAAATTATGGCAAAAGACTTTCAATTTTTTTTAATGAAAAAATTCAATCTTATAAAGTATTGAATGCTATAATAATTTATCAGAAAAAATTCATTCTAAGAAATTTTTCCTGCGAAAAATCATAAGCTCTACCAAAGTTGAAGTCATTTCAATTCTGATGAAAATCAAAAATAATTTAAATTTGGCGAAAATTTATGATAATTTTGGTGAAAATATATTTTAGTGCACAGATATTCGAATTTCAATTTTTAGAGGAAACTAAATTTTAATTTTTGTACATATTTAGAAAAATTTATTTCCTGAGAAAATTTATTTCAATTTTCAGAAAAAATCCTTCCCAAGTTTTGGAGAAAATTCATTCGGATTTTAAATGAAAATACATTTCAGTTTTCTCAGTGAAAATTTATTTCAATGTTCTTGATGAAGATTAATTTCAATTTTTAATAAAAATTCATGCAGTTTAAGTATCCTCATCACAAATTCATTACACTTAATTACATATTTAAAAAAAATGATTTCAACTTGGTGGAAAATGGAATTTTCATTTCCAAGTGACATATTATTTGAATTTTTAGAGAAAAATCACTCAAATCTTCAGTGAAAATTGTCACTTCAATTTTTAGTAATGAATATCCAAGTTGTATTGGAGATTCATTCTTTTACAAGTGTGAATCATTTTATTTTTCATGTTCATAAATTTCTAAGGGAAAACTGATTTCAATTTTTAGTGCCGACTCATTTTTTTAAAATATGAAAATTCCATTCAACTTTCAATGATTTTTTTTTACATTATTTAATAGAATTTCGTAACAATTTCTAGTGAAAATTAATTTCAATTTCCAATTTTCAGTAAAAATTCATTTTTATTTCCAATTTTTAGTGAAAATTCATTTCGATTTCCAATTTTCAGTGAAAATTCCATTTCAATTTCCAATAAAAATTCATTTCAATTTTCAGTAAAAATTCCTTTTAATTTCCAATTTTCAGTGAAAATTAATTTATTTCAATTAAAATACATTTCAATTTTCAATTTTCAGTGAAAATTCATATAATTTTTCAATGAAAATTCATTTCAATTTTCAATGAAAATTCATTTCAATTTCCAATTTTTAGTGAAAATTTATTTCTATTTTCAATAAAAATACTTTTCAATTTTCAGTGAAAATTCATATCATTTTTCAATGAAAATTCGTTTCAATTTTCAGTAAAAATTCATTTCAATATTAATTTTTAGCAAAAATTTATTTCAATTCCCAATTTTTATTGAAAATTCATTTCTATTTTCAATAAAAATAGATTTAAATTTTCAGTGAAAATTCATACCTATTAAAAAATCATTCTAATTTTCAATTTTTAGTGAAAATTAATTTCAATTTCCAGTTTTTAGTGAAAATTTATTTCAATTTTTAAATTTTCAGTGAAACATCATTTCAATTTCCAGTATCCAATGAAATCCCATTTCAATTTCCAATATTCAATGAAATTCCATTTCAATTTCCAATTTTCAACGAAAATTCATTTCAATTTTCAGTAAAAATTCATTTTAATTTCCAATTTTCAGTGAAAATTAATTTATTTCAATTAAAATACATTTCAATTTTCAATTTTTAGTGAAAATTCATATAATTTTTCAATAAAAATTCATTTCAATTTCCAATGAAAATTCATTTCAATTTCCAATTTTCAGTGAAAATTCATATCATTTTTCAATGAAAATTCGTTTCAATTTTCAGTAAAAATTCACTTCAATATTAATTTTTAGCAAAAATATTATTTCAATTTACAATTTTTATTGAAAATTTATTTCTGTTTTCAATAAAAATACATTTCAATTTTCAGTGAAAATTCATATCATTTTTCAATGAAAAATCATTTCAATTTCCAATTTTCAGTGAAAATTCATTTCGATTTCCAATTTTTAATGAAAATTCTTTTCAAATTCCATTTTCCAATAAAATTTCATTTAAATTTTCAATTTCAATGAAAATTCGTTTTAATTTTCAGCAAAAATTCATATCAATTTTCAATGATAATTCGTTTCAATTTTCAATAAATATTCTTTTCAAATTTCAATTTCCAATATCCAATTTAAATTAAAAACTCATTTTTGAATTTTCTGTAAAAAGTAGTCTTTGAAGATTCTACTTGGTTTTTAGGGTAGATAATTCGTTCTAATTAGATATATTTAAAATTGAAATTCATTTCAAGTATTTTTCAAAAATTATGATTCCAGTTTTAATGGTGATCCATTTCATTTCATCGTTAATGCAGGTAAAATCATTTCAAATCTTCAGGATTACCTACAGAAAAAAATATTTTTATTTGCCTAGTCTGGTGAAATTACAGATTAATTTTAAAGTACGATCCTAGTTAGATTTTTGGCGAAAATTTTTCATACTTTTTGAAACGAAAAAGCTACATTTTTTCCACATTAAAATTCATTAAAATTTGAAAATTCTCAAATTTGACTATTTTATCAATTTCAATCACTGTTTTTCCAACAAAAAAAAAGTTATTTCACCTATTTCATTCGACTAATCCAAAATTTCTCTCCTAACTCGATTGATCTAAATCCTGCGCACATGCATACACCTTTAACTACACGCCAACTGCATATTAATCGATATCATGGCATACTACGCCAACAATGTACGCAGATTGCACGCAGCAGACAACACGGCGCAGCCAAATAAGCCTCGCAATAATAAAAATAGCCCGTAAACGTGCACCGCGATAAGATAATAAGTTCACTCGAAGAACAATAACGCATCCTTTTCTTTTACGGCCGCCGAAGCCATTACCACAGTTGCTGAAATTTTACTGCACTTGCAGACCCGAATCTACTGTCTTGGGCATACATACGTCCGAGCATCGATGCCTAACCGCCTCCTGCTCCTCTATTTCGCACGGGAATCGGCCAAGCCGCTGGTACTCTCTCTTCATGCTCGTTTTACAACAATGTCTCGTCGTTAATTGCTTAATTAACGACTCCCATCAAATCATGTTTACGACTTTATGTTGTTTTACACGCCATATATACTAAATAAACCTATACATTAGAAATCGTTATACTTCTGCTTTTATTTCATTTATTACTTCAAAGGATTCTATACGACGAGGCCATTCTCTCGTACCAAATTTCGCTCGCATCGACCACGTAATTAATGAATGAAAAAACCTCTGCAGACGCGTAACATCGCAAAACTCACACTCATTCACTACCCCGCCGCTGGGTTTTGGAGGGAAAAGCAACCACACCGACGTTATGACGTTTGGACGAGGTGTGATATGCATCTAATTTTAATTCCTTTTAATCGTCCTTCTCGTCGCTGGTCAGATAAAAACCGTACCTATATAAAATTTACACGCAGACCGAGTCAAACGAACACGCAATAAAGTTATCAGAAGTTGAATTTTTGAGCTTATTGCTATTGCTCGCCCTGTGCCCACAGTCGTATAAATTTAATTCAGTCGCGAAGAGCTCAGTTTCAACGTAGGTATTATAAATACCGCGAAACCGAAAAAATTAATATTCAAATGAAGTAGGTTAAGGTGTAAGTAAGTGTACACATCAATGAAACCGGACTAGGGACTAACGCTTAGTAAAATAGATTGTGATTGATTACGATACTGAGTCGAACGGCGTAAAACCCGAACGGTTTTGCTAAAATATACATTATAAAACGTCGTATAACCTAATTAATATAAACTGGTAGATTGTGTGAAACTTGATAAAACCGGCATTTCGGCCGGCTCCTAACGTAGGAACTTCTTCGTTTCCATAGGTAGCAACGTTGGTGTCGGTATTTCTGTACTTTTTTGTCAGAATGACACTTGATCGACGGTTTCGTGACTAGTCATCGAAAAATGTACGAGTATCAGCACGTGAATTGTGGAAAACCCTCCTGGGGAAATAATTATCGCTATGTGTTGGCTCGTCAAAGTGACATCGATGGGTTAAGTAATCGTGCTTACTGAATATAGAATGAATTATTACATAAAACTTTCAATTTGGGCATATTAGCTATTCCCTTAGACTCTTTTGAGTGAAGCCAGGAGTCCTCCAAGATGAATCTTGATTGGGAAAAACCAGAGAGTAAAAGAGAACAAAAATTAAAAAAATTGCAAACAAAAAATTATGGAACAACTTTTCTATGAAACTTTTTTGCGTGACGTCAGTTTAGCTATTAGACTAAATTATTACTTAAAAATTAATGTAGGTACTTAAAATTTTACCAAATTAGCAAAATGAGAATTACTTTTTTTTAAATCAGAGTTTGAAGTTGGTTTTTACCAAAAAAAAAAGGTAAGTATACTTGAGTAGGTATTTAGTGCTTTTTCATTTAAAATGGAAATGACGGATGTACTCAAGAACTAAAATGAATTTTCACAAAAATTGAAATAAATTTTCGTTCATTGATTTTCGATAGAAAGTAGAATGTATTTGTACTAAAAATTGTAATAAATTTCAACTACTTTGGTACAGTATTTAAATCGAAATGAGTTCTCACTAAAAAAAATTGAAATGAACTGACACTAAAAATTAAAACAATTTTCATTAAAATATAACCAACCACCTAAGAAATTTTCATCAACAATTGGAAAAAAAATTCATCAAAGTTAAAATAAATTTCTAAACATTTGAATGATTCTTCACTGGGATTGGAATGAATTTTCACAAAATATGAATGAACTTTTATCAAAACTTGGAACAAATATTTTTAATTTTATTAAATATTGAAACGTGGCGCGTGAATTCAATAAAAATCGGAAACAATAAAAGGGGTTCACTAAGGTTTGGGTTAAATTTTCACTAAAAAATTGAAATACATTTTCACTAAAAATTGAAATGAATTTTCACTAAAATTAGAATACATTTTCACTGTAATTGAAATACATTTTCACTAAAAATTGAAATCATTTTCACTACAGTTGAAATATATTTTCACTGAAAATTGGAATAGTTTTCACTAAAATTAAAATGAATTTTCACTGAAAATGGAAATCAATTTTCACTAAAATTGAAATACATTTTCAAAAAAAATTGAAATAATTTTCACAGAAATTCAAATATATTTTCACTAAAAATTGGAATAATTCTCACTAAAAATGGAAATGGATTTTCACTAAAATTGAAATAGATTTTCACTAAAAATAATAGTTTCCACTAAAATTGAAATGAATTTTCACTGAAAATGGAAATCGAATTTCACTAAAATTAAAATACATTTTCAAAAAAATTGAAATAATTTTCACAGAAATTGAAATATATTTTCACTAAAAATTGGAATAATTCTCACTGAAAATGGAAATGGATTTTCACTAAATTGAAATGAATTTTCACTGAAAATGGAAATCGAATTTCACTAAAATTAAAATACATTTTCAAAAAAATTGAAATAATTTTCACAGAAATTGAAATATATTTTCACTAAAAATTGGAATAATTCTCACTGAAAATGGAAATGGATTTTCACTAAATTGAAATGAATTTTCACTGAAAATTGAAATCGATTTTCACTAAAATTAAAATACATTTTCACTAAAATTAAAATACATTTTCACTAAAAATAGGAATAATTTTGACGGAAATTGAAATAGGTATCGCACTTTTAGTGCAATAACAGCACATCTCAAAAAAATTGAAACCAACACATCTCAAGAAAATAGAAATTTCTTGGTTTTTTAAACGATGAAAACAAATTTATATTCAATTTTTTTTGTTGAGATCCTTTGTAATTTTTCACGTACTTTCCAATGGTGGCAACCGATTTTTGCAATACATGCTTTTTTTTGAGAGATAATTTTCTCTAAAATTGAAATAGATTTTCACTGAAAATTGGAATGAATTTCCACTAAAAATTGGAATGAATTTTCACTGAAATTTAATTAATTTTCAATAAATTGAAATTAATATTTACTAAAAATTGGAATAATTCTCAATAATACTGAAATGAATTTTCACTGAAAATGGAAATACATTTTCACAAAAAATTGAAATAAATTTTAACTGAAATTGAAATAAATTCTCACAAAAAATTGAAAAACACTAAAAATTGCGATAAATTTTCAACAAAAATTATATAAAATTTTCACCAAAAAATGAATAAATTTTCACAAGAAATTGGAATACATATTCACTAAAAATCGGAAAAATAAATTTTTACAAAGAAAAGGGAATGAAAATTGAAATTGGTTTTCAATAAAAACTGAAATGAACTTCCATTGAAAATGGAAATAAATTTTCTTAAAACGAATTTTCACTTAAAAAACACAAAAATTAATTTCTACCTAAGTTAAAATAGATCTTTGCGAGAAATTGAAACAAAGTTTTACAAAAATTGAAATGATTTAGCACTAAAGTTGGAAAAAAATTTCAACAAATATTGGATGGAATTTTCATACGAAATTGGGATGAATTTCCACTAGAGTTGAAATGTATTTTCACCAGTTCAAATTGTTGCATTTTTCAACTAAAAACGAAAATTTTTCCAGAAAAATTATCACTTTCAAATTTTTTTTTACTCAAATCATATGATTTTTTCAACTAAAAATGCCATTTTGCCAATTTTTTCGGGACAAACTTCCCCTATTTTCCTCGGGTAGGGACAACACTTAGAGGAATTAATTTTCATTTTTTGAAGAATCATTGGAATCCGATTGCAAATCACTGATTTAATTTCAAAAATTACGTGTAATTTCAAATCAAATTGAAAATTTTCATTTCTAATTTCTCGAAAAATAACTGGGGGTTGTTATTTTTTGAAAATTCGGTTCGCAAAATTAAAATTTGCATACTTCCATCGAAAATTAATCTTATGAAAACCTCACAACTGCAACAAATTAGTAATTTTCGACCTACTCGGTCAGGATGTATTTTGATTTCCTCTATTCCTGAAATATGACTTAAACATCCTGCCATCGTGTTCAAAAGAGCTAACACCAACATATTCAATCTATCGATATGCCTTCAATAAATATCTCACACGTGCGTTTCACCCACCACAAATACTTCTCCGACTACTTCACCCTCTCCTCACCCTCCTTCACCGTGGAAATTTTCATTCATCTTACGAAACCTTGATTTAGAAATACCCATTTAAAAAAATACTATTTAATAGCTACCTAGGGACCTCTTCGGCCCGAACCAGTCTACTCTCGATCGGTTTCCTGTTTCCGTCGCGACACCATCTCGCGCACGATTCCCAGCACCACCTCGCCATTCACCTGCGCTAATAATTAATTCACTTTACGTACTCGTAATACCGCAAGATTTCCCAATTTTAATTTGTTTTCGATTACTTTACAGCGTTACATCCTCGACTACGCCACCGCACCAGCAGCATCGCCGAAAAAACGGTTAGATTTATTTGAAAATGTAGGAAGAAGACGTTCCAGCATCATCAACGTGAGTTAACACGTTTAAAATGAATACTCGTAATTTGGACAGATTCCAAGTAAATATCCCGACGATATTTACGATCTCACGTTGTAATCGTGTGTTATTTTGTATCGATCCGGGGTCCTAACCCCTTTCCTCCTCCGGACACATTGTTGCGTTCGTGTTTGATGTCGCACTTCACTTACATGGCTCGATTAGTCTACCTGCGAGGATGAGAGCCACATTGAAACCGACGATTAGATTGCATAAACAAGATATCCGCATTTGAACACATTCAATTTCCCCATAATGAGCAATTTTTTCACCAATAATTCAAAAAACCGGTACTATTTAGCAGCGTGGACGACACGACGGTAATGTAAAGGCGAAAAAACGACCATATAAATCCCCTCAGCTATTCACACAATTATCAAAAATGCTGTAACGGATTACGATCTTCGTAGTATATGTTGGAAATGGCGTATTTAATTTGATAAACGATCTTTTGATGGATATCTATGTACATTTATTAGAGTTCCGCTATAGATGCCTCCTTTGCTCTTCGTTGGTGTCGCCAAAGCTTTCATGGACCAATTCGGGTTAAAATTTGAATATATCGAGTAGGATGCATAAGCATAGTATAAGAAAAAACCCATACTAATGAGACGTTTCGTTAAGATAAATTATTGGCCAAGTTTGTGGTCATCTGGTCACGTTGGCTGGCGCTTATCGTAATTAACTTGTAACGAGCTATGACGATTCGCCCAAGTACCCTTGTTCTCTCAGCTCAATCGATCTCACGTCATTTGCGAGATGTGATGCACACGAATGTACGTTTTTGAACGTCGATTAATACAGCAATTTATGAATCATGATACACATAAAATTACGTTTAAAAATACCTCTTTGTGTGACGTCGAAATACTCATAGATGGTTTTCTAAAACGCGATAATACGTACGGTGCGAATCAGAAACGTCAGCTCATTTTCCATACAGACAATCGTTCTTCTTGTCGACTTGGAAAAAGAAATACTTCGTTGAATTATGACAATTTTTGTTAACGCCAAGTGTCGTCGTCACTTCACCAGGCTTTCCAAGTTTTGTGATTTATGAACCACCGATGCGTGTAATTTTGAGATAGAATAATGTCAATGTTGCGTTGCTCGGTTTTTTTCTCCCCCTTCATCACCCCTTCGTCTTCTCGCGAGGTGTATACCTGTATGCGTATGATATGATATGGGTAACTATTTACAAATACGTGTGCATAATCAACTTATCACAATTTTGATATATGCGAGTATAATACTTAGTACGAGCTCGCGAACCGGTTTCTGTCAGTGGTAAAGATATGTAAAATATTAGACGCATTTTTCAAAAAAAGTATATCGTAGATGAAATATTAAATGAATACTACTGGGTTTCGTATTTGTTTTACAGAAATGAATATTCCTAAAGTAATTACGTACAAACGTAATATAACAATGGAAAACTACGTACATTTTTTTCCAAAAAACCAGTTGGGAAATTTTATTATTAATGATTTTCGTACTATTGTTTCGTGTTTTCTTTTTTTGCAGTTGGCTCGCTACTTTCAGAAGGTCAGAAAATTTCTTTCAGAAAAGTCATAATGAAATGTTAAGGGTACCGCAACTTTGTAATAAATTGATGATAAGTTGGAAATTGGGTGTTTTTCGACGAATTTTCGAATATTGAATTAAATACGTAGAATAATTTACGAAAAGACCTTGGCGTTAAGTCATCAAAATTTCTTTGAAATCGATTGAACGAGTTTACAAGAAATTAATTTTGTGGTAACTGATAAAGCATGAACTACATGATCCTCGAAACCGATATTTAAATTATTATCCGTGTTTTTATTTCCAAAAGTATATTCGTCAATTCATGATGATCAAAAAATATAAAATTGAATTTTAAAGTCAAACTTATTTTTATAAAAAAGAAAGAAAAATTTATATTAAAAATTTTAAAAAGATTTGTATTCTCAAAAAAAAGGGGTAGTATACTCGCTTACCTAAGCATTTTTTTCCAAGTATTGGTAACAATTAGAATGATTCATTTACCTAAAAATTGGAATGACCTTTCTTCTAAAAAATTACACTGATTTTTCTTTTAAAAATAGAATACTTTTTATTCTGAGAATTTGACTGTTTTTTTTTTTTTTAATAGAATACTTTTTCTTTTAAAAAAATATATAATTATTTTCCCTCAAAAATTGAAAATTTCTTTCCTTTCCCTGAAAAGAAAATTAATTTTCCAACAATTGGAATTACATTTTTCCAAAAAATTTGAATGCACTTCCGTAAATTATGCTAATTTTCCAGAGAAAATTGAAACAATTTTCCGATAAAATTAGAATAATTTTACAATGATTTTCCTTCTTATAAAAAATCAAAATAATTTTCCTTCTCAAAAAATTAGATGATTTTCCTCCTTGAAGATTAGAATAATTTTCTCCCGTGAAAATTGGAATAACTTTTCTCATTGAAAATTGGAATAATTTTCCTCCTATCCTCCATGAAAGATTGGGATAATTTTCCTCCCGTTCTTCATGAAAAATTAGAATAATTTTCCTCTCGTCCTTCATGAAAAATTGGAATAATTTTCCTCTTACAAAATGGAATAAATTTTATTCTCAAAAAAGTGAAATAATTTTCTTCCTTGAAAATTAGAAAATTAGAGTAAGTTCTCTTTTGAAAACCGAAGAATTTTTCGAAAATAATGGTTTTCCAAACATCAAAATGATTTCCCCTTTAAACTTAGATTCATTTTTCTTGCCATTTCAAATGGTGTTTCCATTTAAATTAAAACGATTTTTTCTAAAAATTAGTATGAATTTTCTCCGAAAATGGAAATTATTTTCCATAATTAGGGTGATTTTCCTTCCGAAAATCACATAGAACGATGTTTCAAAAATTAGAATGATTTTCCTTCTAATTCATCTACAAATTAGAATGATTATTCTTATACAAATCAGAATAATTTTTTCAAGAAAATTAAGGATTGCATACTTTTCGGCTGAACTTGGAATAATCAACTTACGAAAATGTGGAAGATTAGGTATTCTTTCTAAAAATTAAAAAAATTATTTTTCTAAAAATCATAGAATGAATTTTAGATATTAAATTGACTCTACTATGAATTTTTGCTAGGAGCGAACTAAATTCTCCTAAAAACTGAAATAATTGTACTTCTATTCGAGAAACTAGAATAAATTTTCAAGCAAACATTTAAATAAAGTGACACAACAATTTTAAAATAAATTTTTTCTTTAAAAGTAAAACTTTTTTTTTACCCAAAAATTGAGGAAATATTTGTTGGTGGATTAGGCATCTACAGTAAATTTTCACCTTCGCCAAAAAAATATATTTTTTTGAAAAACGTATTTAAACGATTTTTATGACATTTAAGTCAACGCTATCTCGTTTTATAAACTAAGCACTTTCTCATGTATAAATCAGTGAAAATCATCAAAAATCACTGGAAAACAGTCAGAATTGCAGCACAGTAATAATTCAGTAAAAACAATTTCACTGAAAGCAAACAGTGAAAAAAATGATTGGAAAATCAGTGAAAATTCACTGAAAAGTAAGTATAATTTGTGAAATTTTTTGAAAAATCAGTGAAATTCTTTGAAAACAAGCAGTAAAAGTTCCTGAAAAATCAGGAAAAATTCTCTGAAAATCGAAGAATTTCACTGACTTTTCCTGTGCTGCAATTCTGACTATTTATCAGTGACATTTCACTGATTCAAAATGAGAGAGTAGCATAGGCGGAACCAGAATTTTTTTTTGCTAGGGCACAAAGGGCCAAGCGTGGGCCAGATTTTTATACGATTTTTTTTGGGGGGGGGGGGGGGGGGGGGAGAGGGTCAGTTATGAAAAGGGACCTCAAAATCAAAATGTAAAATTTCAAGTACACCTGATAAAATAAAAATTAATTCGCTCAAACATGTCATCTATTTTTTTTAAAAATAATAGAGTTGGTAGACATTTGGCTACAAAATTTGAAGTAACGTAAATGAGTAATAATAATTTTGGTTTTTTGAAACTTATACATTAAAATTACAAAAGTTACGCAGCAGGGGTTATTCTAAAGAAATTTTGGAACTACTGGGATTTAAACTTCGATTGAAAAAAATTTGGAATGACAATTTTTCCTGAGAATAACCTGTTGGAAGAGGAAAAATTATTGTTGATTCAATTGAAGATCATTCAGTGGCATCAGAATCACTTTTTTGAGAGGTATAGGTAACAGAACAGATTGGTGTAGTGACTTAGAATAGTAGGGGAAGGGAGAAAAAGGGAGCCTTCTTTCGCATTATTGCCTCAAATAGTTCAAATATGTAACCATATGTTTTTGTTCATGCCCGAGCGAAGCGAGGGCAAAGTTTTGGAAAAATTTGATTTTTTATGTCCAAAAAAGCATTTTTTTCATGTTTTAATGCTTTGAAAATCTCGATCTGATGTAATGTGGAAGTACATTTCATACTTTGCACTCCGGCCACCAATTTGGGGAATACAATGTACCCCTCGTACCCTACTTTCCAACGCTTTTGAGATAATTTTGAATGAATGTCAATTTTTTCCCACCACTCGCCGTCATCAATTTATAACCATGAGGGATTTTCATGCATGCAGTTGAAAAAAAATTGAAAAAAATTTTAGTGTTGGAAAAAAGTTTTAAAAATATCGAATCGAAAATAATGTGAAGAAATTTAAGTTGGGAAAATTTTTAATACTGAAATTTTTTTCAACTTTGCAATTCTTTCTACGGTAAACTTTCTTAACATGTTTTCCACTTTGATTTGATACTGCTAGAAAAATTTTAATATTGGATTAAATTTTAAAAAAATTTGGAATTAAAGAAACTGGAAAAATTTAGAATTGAAAAAATTTGTACTTGGAATAAATTTGGACTTGGGATTGTCGAAATCCTAGGAGCTAGTAAATCACCAAGCAATTTTGGAACTACCGAACAATTTTGGAGCTACCGACATAAATTTTTAGAACTACCCAAACAACCTGGAACTACCCCTTCCCCTGTTACGCAGATTTACAATACCTACTCAAATAACCTAGTGTGGTGTAAATATTCGAAAATATATTCACATCGCGAACATTCAATATTCACACCATACTAAAATAACCAAATTTTTTTTTTGGAATTTGGAAAAAAATTCAAAATTGGCCAGAAAAAAGCGGTTGGGCCAAAAAAATTCTCAACGGGGCCCGGCCCACCCCTGCCCGCCCTTAGTTCCGCCTATGGAGAGTAGGTATTTCATAAAAAAATGATTCCTTTATACATTTTTTTTTCACCAAATTCATGATGATGACAAAATATGGAAATAATTAGAATATAAAATTCCATTCAAAGAAAACTATCAAAAATTTTCAGATTTTCCACCACAAATTCTCAATATTGCGCATTGCATAACATTTTTTCATCATTTCCCCCATAAAATGAAATTTTATTCATTTTTTATAAGTAAATGCCCACAACAATGCAATTTTCAAATTTTTCTGAAAAAAGAGACTATTACTTATTCCGAAAAATTTCTCAATTCAGATATCAACGAAAACGTCCCCTTTCCAGTTTCCATCATATTTTTCAGTCCGACACCTCAAAATTCTTCAAGATTGATACGTTTTCAAGCTAAAAACCCTCGTATTTCCGCAATTAAAACTACTTATAACTAACCCTGAAAACACGGATAGAAAATAATACCCACGAACAATCGCTGAAAATTCTTCAAGTTCAAAACCTCCACCAAAATTATGCAAAGTTCACAACCTGTACTTAAATATTCCAAAATGAAACTGTAATTACGCCCGAAAATGCAGACATTTTCGTTTAAAATGCGCACCGAACACTTCGAATAAGTAAACAAAGAAATTTAAAAAATTCTACTACTCGTTAAAATCGAATGAAATTTTTCATTAATTAAGTAGACACCTGAGCGACATTGGCAAAAATTCGCCAAATTGTATAAATTACCTCAAAAAGGTGAAATATTGGTGCACGATTGTATAATACAAATACGATATCAGAAACAATTCCTATTCCAAGTGAAAAAAATATTCCCAAAACCTCTCTCTCCACCTTCTGCAAGATGATTCCTCGATATTGACAACTTTTTTGGCACTTTTGATTTAAACGTTAAACCAAATCCAATAACAATTTCATTATTGAAATTCAACCGAATCATCCTCATTTGTGAGGTTTCACAGCAAAAGATGCAAAAATTGTTCGGGTCAAAATTGTCGTTTTTCGGAGAATTTCATGCTCTTTCAACCAGTATGTTTGAAAAGTTTCGACCGAGTTCGCAAGTAATAAAAAAATGTGATTTTCTGTGACGAGGAGTGATGTGATATTTCACTATTACAGAGGCTGAAAAAAATTCCAACACGAGCATTTCAAAGTGAAATATCTTTGAAACTATAAGCATCTTAGCGAAAAACTAACTACTCTTAGCAGAAAGCAAATTTCATGTTCTACAATTTTGGTAGTAATGATTTTTTCGGTAGAATGCTTCCTTTCCTCGGAAAATCTAGTTTTATGTCAAAAAATTAGAAATATCAAAATTTGATGAATTGAAGTTTTTTAACAATAACATGCCAACTAATCACTTTCATAAATATAAATACCGTATTCTGAAAGAAAATTTCACTTTCTACAAATTTGGTTCTATTCATTTTTTTCCCTACGATGCTTCTTTTTCTCACAATTTCGTATTTTATGCTGAAAAAACGTAAAAAAAAAGTTTTACAACATTTTAAACGCGTTTTTCTCGAAATTGTGTTTTTCGAAGTTTCATTTTTGCAAATTCACTGCTCAGAGAGATATCAAGATATGAACAAAAAATTTTCGTTTGGTCTCATTTTCTTTAGCCACATACACGAGAAGGAAATGCAAATTTCCAAACAATCGTCAATTTAATAGGAGTACATTGTATACGAATTATGCACTCGTATACACCTCTGCACGAAAAAAAAATTCAAATCCAAAATAAACGCGGAAATTTCAAACATTGGCGAATTTTTCGCATACGTTTGCCCGTCTCGTCCGCATCTGACACCGCATTTAAGGTTAATTACATTAAAAAGCTAAAAATTAAAACATTTAATAAGCCGCATCGTCGGTCTATATACGAACACCGCTTGCAAGTTGATAAAAAGCCATCACAGTAGAGCAACGCCGCTTCTTATCTGTTCCATTTGACCCGTGTTAGTTAAAAATATTCATACGAGCCCCGTTCATTTAAACGCGAACCCAATTCGAGAAAAAAATTCAACCTTGGAATAGAAAAAATTTCGGTAATTAGACAACACGATTTACCTAAAACTACACCATACAATATCTCCTTTATGAGAAAACCTATACAATACAGTTCAGATACCCGAAAAAAAATTTTACCCGTATGGGAGATGGTGAAAAAAACTGCGAAACCTCACGCAATATTTACGTAGCTGAACCGGTTTCCGTCAATCATTAATATTCATCGTGTATATTTAAAGAAAAAAATTGGCATTTGGTTGTACGATGGTTTGGTGAAGATGAGAAAGAGTCAGGACGGGGAGAAAATTCTCCAACGTAATGCATTTCCTCGTCGGCACAACGAGTAATTTCCTGCTCGCTTAGAGTCGATGTGGCGATTATTTTAGTGCTTTTGATTATTGTGATACAGATGAAGACGAGCTCGATGCGGGCTGCTGTACGAGGTTAACACTCTGGAAAAATTATAGGTACTGAGTGGATTTTGGTACACGATTGTGCTGGCTAATCGAGCTCGTGAGCTGAACAGATACGACGCGACGATGGCGTCGGGAAAATATTCATTTACCCCACTCTACGTTCGGATGGTGCTCGAACCGCAGGAATTTAAACATCGCGAATTAACTTAATGAACGTCGTAAATAATAAGCAAAAAACCCATTAAACTCGATGTTAATTATAAACCGATCGTGGCTCGTATAATTTCCACGGCTCGTATAAGCAATGAAAATTAACCAAAATCGTTTCCCGAATTAGTCTTCGTTCAAGCCCGACAAACAAGAATTGCTACCCAACTTCCACAATCCGCCACCGTTTCCGAACGTACGTTACGTAAGACGACGATTTAAAGCTAATTAATAGGGCTACTGGTATATAAAATAAAAGGTGTTTGAATCCAGTGATTACCAAACCCAGGCATCAAACAGAAATTTTGGAGAAAATAGTGACTTTAGTGACTTTTTATCAGGCAGTGACAGATTTTTTGAAAAAAGTGACCAAGTTTTCAATTTTTTCTCAACCATATCCCCTCCCATCCCATTATTTTTTCATAACTGTATTTCTCTCTGCGATGGTTCTAAAAAAATCATTTTTTTTTTTATTAGGTAATAAATCTTCCCTTGAAATTAAGACTTCTAGAATAAGTTTTAAGTATTTTACTGAAAAAAATCAATTTTTTTACCAATTTTTCGGTAATTTCTAGACCTTTTACGTAACGATACATATTTAAAGCATTCTCGAGTGATGTACTTACAACCCGAAATTGTGTAGAGGAATTATTTGAAATGCATGGTGTCTAACCTAACGATTTTTTTTGAATGAATTATGACAAGTTGTTGACTAAATCATACGGATGAAAATCCGAATTTTTCTGGGCTAAGAATTTAAAAATTTCGTACAAGCCATTGCAATTTTCAGTTTGCCCCTGTAAATGAAAAATCGACGAGGGCAGCGGCAATTTTGGAAGGGAAAATCTGAGGAAGTCAGAAAGTTTAAAAAATTCAACATTTAAAAAAATATTTTTTACATATACGAATTTACCCAAAATAAGAAGAAGTTCACGTCTCTTGTGCCATCAGAAGTTATTTTCCATGACGAGAAAGAGTAGTGAATGATAATGTTCGATCGATAACGATATTGATCCTCCACTCAAATCTTCGCTTTTGTTCCGAAAATCGCGAATTGACTGCAATTTCATTTCTCAAAACACATTTTCATCAGTAAAATTTTCTCAACATTTTCCAAACTTTGATTTTTTTTACTATTTTTTTTCTCCATTTTTTTATCACCTACTGTTTAAAAAGTTTTCTAAATACCTACATTTATAGAGGTGGAAAGAAATTTTGAAAAATATGGAGTTGAAAACTTTTTTTTTTAATTTGACATTTTCGAGTTGGAAGTTTAAACAAGTATGAATTTGAAAAAAAATTGAAGAAATCCCACATTATGAAATATGTAGGTATTTTCCAACTGTAATTTTTTTCAATTCAAATTTTTTTAAATTTATTCTAATTCGAAAATTTTTTTCAATAATTTAAAAATTTGTCCTCAATTTTTGTTGACTGTAGAATTTTTGAAAAAATGCCAAGTTCATGTATTTTTAAAATTTCTTTTGACTTAATAATTGGATGGAATTTTTATTAGAGTTGAAAAAATTATACTCAGAAATTGGAATAAATTTGAATTCAGATCGTTGAAATCTTGTTTTTGGCAAAAATAATCAATTTTTTCTGGGTACATTTTACAAAAGAAATTGGTATCACAAAAAATCTCAAGTTTAAAAATAAAATCAATGGAAGTCTGACTTCCTTAATTTCCCTTGGAAAACCGCCTCTGGATAAGGGAGTAAAATATAAATTATTTCGTTAAGATATATTAATCAATGTGTTGAGCCCGAGGGAAGCGAGGACGAAAATTTTATTTAAAAAAACCGTTCAAAAATTGAAATTGAAACACTTTTCCGTCAGTGAGATTTTCCCAAATGTGACCAATAATTTCAGATTCTCTTCTATTCCTCCTTTTTCATTTTCAACATCGTGGCCAAAGACATCACAGTATTCCTTTCTCATCACAGCTTATTAAAAAGTACGGTATCAAAAAGAAAAAAAGAAAAGGATTTTCAATGGATCAGCAAAAAAATGATGAATATAAAAATTTGTGAGATACATAATAATTATTTGGCCCGAGTGAAGCGAGGCCGAAATTTTTTGAAAAATTTATAATAAAATAAGCGAAAAAAACATTTTTTTGGATAGCTACCTTCTTTTGGATTTTTGAAAAAAGTGACTTCAGAATGAAAAAATTGACCAATAGTGACCTATTGGCAGAAAAAGTGACTTTTAGTGACCAACCTTGAAAATAGGGGACAAGCGACTAAAAAAGATGACCGTGTTTGATGCCTACAAACCACGTATAATTTTTCCAACCCCTGCCGCCTTATTATTACCCGAACCTGTGTCAATGTGTAGTCTCACGCACGGCGACGCGACGACAATGTAACTTGATGCATTATTTTACGTAGCTATTTAGTTTGCAGGTTAATTGGCATTCTGTAAACGCGACCATCACCTGTTTCTCGGCTGGCTCGCGAGACTCAGACGCCGATAATATTTATTACATCCTTTGGCCGCTGCAACTATCCAGCATCGTGGTGCAGTTCACCGGCTCCGGCGATTTTTCACATTACAGGCGATTTACTTACGTCACCGTTACGCTACGGTACCTCGTATTTGGTGGAAATCGGCGGACCCATGACCTAGTCAAAATTTTCATTCGACTCGTGAGAAAGAACAGATGTTTGGCCGAAATTAAAAACCGTCTAATGACGTCAAACGAGGCCGCAGTAATGGCATTTTTTCATCTTGGAAAATTAACAAGAATTATTCTAATAGGTGTCACATGGGAATGGAAGTCGTGTGGATGTATCCTAAGGGTAATTGCGTCTATATTGCCGGCTACACCTCGATTTGGTGGCTTCCTCAAATACCTACGATAATTTCGCACGATCCGTTATTAATAAGTTAATTAAACCGAGATTACCTCGAGTTATTTTCATTTTGGGTTCATCTTCTGTGGAAATATTAAATGGACCATTTAGGAAAAAATGTACTTGAATGTAAGTAGAGGTACGTACATTACATACAAAGTATTAATGGGCATGAAGGTATGAATTCGTATAGCCTATGGTAAAATTTGATATAAGTATGTAGATTTTAGACAGTGTTGAGCGGAAGTTGAACTCGAGCCATGATGATACATGAGAATTTAATTACGAATCAGCATTGCGAATTACAGCCGTCAGCTCTTGGAACGAATTCATCGCAAAATACGACGACTATCAGTCATGTAGCTGTGATATTTTACATTTAGTGTTTCTCAATATAATCTGAGAACATACTTTTGGTCGAAAAATTAAACGAAATTGTGAGCTGTGAAGTTGAAATCTATCATAAAATTCATACAAGCTGTCGGCTTGAACGGTGAGATTTTTCTAACAGTTTACCTTGACCAAAAGGTCGCCAGTGGCTAAGTGTAGGAATATTTTTTGATAAAATGAAACGGGGATTTTGGAAACGTCACGATGGAAATCAGTTTTATAGGAGGAAAAAATGTTCAAGAATTTGATAAAGTTTTTCAGAAAGGAAGTAGATTTGACTGCTCTAAAATCTGGAAATTTTTGGAAATTCGAGATGCGAAATAATTTGACAAGAGACAAGGGAGATACTGGAAGTAAAATTTTGAACTGAACCAAAAATAAATCGAAAATAGATCATAAATTAAGCCCAAACTAAAAATTTCATGTGCTAAAGTTCATTTCTTGAATTTCGGCGAATTTTTGAAATTAAAAAATTTTACCTCATCGCCCTGCAAAATATGAAAATTTGATCTAATCAATGAAAAAAGCTGAAATTTGGTGTACTATATTTTCGATTTTCCGAATCAATTAGCCAATATGGTGACTAAATTTCAACTTTTTTCGTTGATTAGTTCAAATTTTCGTATTTTGCAGGGTGATGAGGTAATTTTGAAATTTCAAAATTTCGCCGAAATTCGAGAAATGAACTTAAGCACCTGAAATTTCGAATATGGGATTTTTTAATGATGTACTTTCAATTTTTTTCAGATCAAAATTTTGGGATACCTCTCTTGTGAGCAGAAAACAAAGACGCAAACTTGAAAAATTATCAATGTAAAGTTTTGGAAAGGGGATGAAAACTCAGTATGTGTTGCACAGGGGTCGGGAGGTGGAGGCGGAGGGAGGAGGGAGGAGCCCCCCCTCCGACCACTTTTTCCGGAGCCGGAGCCGGAGCCGGAGGTACTTGTATAATAAGTCTTGGAGCCGGAGCCGGAGCCGGAGGTACTTGTATAATAAGTCTCGGAGCCGGAGCCGGAGGTACTTTTAAAAATCCGCGGAGCCGGAGCCGGAGGTCCCTCGCCCATCCCGGAGGTCCCTCCTTCAAATTTTTCCCAATACCTTCATCCTGTTGCTGTAGATCGCGTGGTGGTGCCTGGTGCGGTGCGTTGTGATTTGTGATCTTGTGATGTGTGTTTACTGTTTAGTTTTTACTTTTTAGTTTCATTCGTTCAGTGTTCAGTCTTTTCGTGTCTAAATCCATCTATTAACGAATACTCATTTTCGTTGATCAAAAATAAAATATTTATTGATAACGCTCAACGTCTACCTATACTTAATAATTTGAAATTTGAATGATGCATTTACACAACCTAACTATCTACCTTTATAAAATTCATTGTTACATAAACATGGCTTTTATCATTTGAATTTTAAACATTTAAACTTTCCTCGTCAAAGTATAGATACTTACATACGCGAATATGGAATATGGATATCGAACGTCAAACGATTTCAAGTTCAATTTACATAAAATTCTAACAGATGAAGCATAGCGTGAAAAGTAATATGTATATTTTTTTGGCCGACTCTTTCATTCAATTTTTCATCGTGTACATCTACATTATACTTTTGTTAGCGATAATCAAAAGATCAAAACCCATGAGAATTGTAAAGAATATCAATTGATATAATTCGTACACGTACTTTTTTTTACAAAAAAACGAAAGGAGGGACCTCCGGGAGGGACCTCTCGGAGCCCCTTAAAATTTTCTGGAGCTGGAGCCGGAGGTGGAGGCACTTTTCCTGAAACGCCCGGAGCCGGAGTCGGAGCCGGAGGCTGTGTTTTCAAAACTCTGGAGCCGGAGCCGGAGCCGGAGGTACTTTTTTCAAAAAACTCGGAGCCGGAGCCGGAGCCGGAGGGACCAGACCCCCCCTCCGCGACCCCTGGTGTTGCATGCTTAATGAAATGAAGGGTTCATTTTTTCCCTGAAACACCCCATACATTTGGTACTCTTCGATGGAAATCGACAACCAAGCCATCAAATTCTTTGAGCCTTCGGTTAACTGGTGAAAATTGACCCAAAAAAATAAGAAAAATGAAACAATGATTCTCCAAATTATTCGTTTTTTTTAGGCAGGTAGGTAAATGAAATGATGCAGAAGATGTGATGCTGATCCAAATTTCTTGACATGATGACAACCATAAGTTTGGTGAAAAATAATGATTCCTAAAAATATTCTCTCGCCCTACTCAAAGTGCTCAACGAATTTCTGAATCGAAATGCAGAACTTTATCAACAACTTTTCAAGACCTTCAACCAGATATTTCTACCCCCTTCCCCTTAACCCCTATCTACAAAAATTTGCCATCGATAAAATTGATATAATCTTGAAGTTTTGCAAACCTGCTCAAATTCTTTAGAAAATTGCATCAATACAATGAAAAAATGAACAAAAACACGAACGAAATAAAAAAAAATCAAAAATTCACTATTACTAGAGAAGGATTTTCACTGCATTTCAAAAACTTTTCAAACCAACTTTTTTACGTTTTTCAGATTTCTTACGTAAAAAACCAATATTTGAAATTCTTGCAAGCAAGAGAACAGACGAGGAGGAAGTGTTTAGAATTACTCGAACTGAATTTTTTATATAGAGATTCAAAATCTGAAGATACATAATTTTTCTCAACATTTTAAGTCTGAAAAAAGGAAGACCCTCACCCTATATCTCCAATACTTGTGTCAGGGTTCATATGACCATGCGAAGCGAGGACGAATATTTTAAAATTTATGATTTTCAGTTACGAAATAATCCATTTTTCATTCATTTGCTGCTCAAAAAAATCCTATTACTCTTGATTACTCTGGAGTAAAAGTTCCAAAATTTCCTGAACTTTTTCATGTTTCCCATGAAGTTGACAAGCACGTAGAAAAAAAATGAAGTTTTGGTTTAAAAAAGCAAGACTTTTTCAGAATTTTTTTCACTTCCAGCAGCGTTATTTTGTCAATTGCAGGATTTTTCTTCCATCATTTACAGGACCTATTACATAAGACCTCACTATTTTTTTTCAATGTGATGTGCTCCGAAAAAAGGTAAGTACACTAATTTGGAAAAATGGATTTTTTAGTGGAACTAAAAAATGAAATCAGAATTTTAAATGATCAGTTGTCAATTTCTGACGAAGATTGATACCTTATTGAAACTCGTCGTAGTCTGCCAATTTCTGAACCGATTTGATAACTTCTTGCCTCTTCAGAACGTAGAAAGAGATCAACGGATATAATAAACTGCAATGTTTATTTTCAAGTTTGAGGAAATTTGAGAAATAATTCGTAAAAATGAACCCTAGAATCACGTTCATGACCAGAATTACTATAGAGACACCATGTTTGTTCTTTCCCATAATTTTTGCCACAACGTGATCAAAAGAGTTTTGGATAAAAAAATAGAAAACTTGGGAACTAATTTTCTCAAGAACAATTCCTTTTTTATAGAAATTTTCTGGACAATTCCTGCATTTAATATTTCAACGGTGGTCAAAATACTTCAAGATCTGAATTACAAAAAAAAATCTCGAATTTTTGTCCCTATCATCTCTCAGATTGCAAAAAAAAATTACTGTACATGTCAAAAATTGACAAAAATTATTCGAAAAATTGAAATAATTTTAATTATAGCGCGTCTGAGGCAAAAATTCCACTAAAATTCCATTCAAAAACACTTCAAATATTGAATCAATTAATTAACTACTTCAAATTACCAACATTTTTTTCTATTTTTGGACCATAATCCTTTTAATACCCAAGTATTATCATAATTATGATTATTTTTTTCAAACAGTGGTATTTGATTCACCATGGGAAATTTCATACGATTAGGTCCCTGAAAATTATCATTCTTTTAAAAAAATTCCAGTGAATTTTGGAATTAAAATCGTCAATCTTGACACGACAACTTGAATTTCCCTTCCCGAATAAATTCCGATCGAGTACCGAAAAAATCACAACACTGAATCAACTTCTACTCCAAACAATCTCCAAAAATTCACCAATTGAAAAATTTCCATACCCAAAACTCACTTTCACTACTCAACCCACCTAAGACTCCACGCCATACGCCACCTAAAATTCAATCCTGACCCATTCATCAGCAGCTAAATTAATCTAACACAATCTCGGCGATAAATTAGACAAAGTCGAATCCTCGTCCTAAACACCTTATTCACCATACACTTCTTTCACTAACCTAAAAACATACCTAAATAATTTTACTAAATTCGCCAACATTCTCAAGGACTGGTTCGTCGGAAATTTTTTTTCACCGCAGTCCGCAGACATCGCGGACACGATAATTAATGTACTTAAAAAAATTTAATGCTTTGTCTACTTCGTTAAAAATTTTCAAAAAATAATTATTTTCGCCATATCTTAAATTTTACTCTTTTTTTTTCGCAATTTACACCACAGTTACGGTATAAAAATTGCCGTATAAATCATTCTAGTCGATAAAAATACGAGTACATAGTCGTTGCGGTAATAAAGAGAATATTATTTTCCATGTTGCTCTTGTCCGTTTATAATTTACGACTCATTTCACGGTATATCGAGCTTCTTTGGTATCTGCAGCCAGTCTAAGTATATTCAAAATGCAGAATACGAAGCACATGCATAATATATTTTTCAATAAATACCAAATTATAGGTACCATAATAATGGCAGAGTAATAGCATTCTAGGTAATACATTGTAATATATACTTTAAACCTCGTCTAAAATCCATTCGTTGGCTTAAATCGTCATATTTACATTCAGCAGACCGAAGAATTTGGTAAAATAATTTTTCATTTCATCAAGTACCTACGTAATCTCGAATAGGTGAGTATTCGTATCGTATACAATGTCTTTCCAGCACCTATACCTATGTTGTATCATTTGGTGTTTCCCCCCTCTGCCTGTCTTCTCTGAAGGTATTATAATTCCCCTTTATCCTGGTTAATTACGTTTTAATATTTCCATTTACGAAATTGATAAAGTACTTCCGGACATTCGAATGACCTAATGATAATGTTAACACGCGATATTTAGAAGTATGTAAAAAAATATATACATAAAGAAACATCTACGAGTATAGCGGGTTCGGTTACGCTCATTCGAGTTCCACTAGTCCTCTTTCAGGGAGAATTTTTCCAACAATCGAAATTATCGTTATGGTAAGAAATAAATCAATCAATTTTTCACAGATGACTCTCTCCCTGCTTGAAAATATTCCGTTAACCTCGACCATATTATTCGACGACTTTGTATTTTTATTGGTACTTGGAAAATACATACATAACGATGATTATGCATCGGGTGCGCGCGCTAAGAATACCAGTAACCAATATGCTCGCGTCGAGTCTCCAGTGTCTCGAGCCGAGCAAGACTATAATTACATGTTTAACACGCCAACGGTTGCGGCACGCTGTAAATTATTACATTTGGCGTGACATTACGAGCGACGTCGAAATTGCAATACGCGAAGGCGAACCCATTTGCCAACCTAATGCAACGCATTTTTTAATGCATTCGTGCGCGAAAATGAAAAAAACCAGTCTAATATGTTGCAGATTGACGCAGAGTAGGTTTACAATGTATGCAGTGCAGATGGTGCAGGTAGAGGTGAAAGAATGTCGTGTACGTGCGATTGAGAGGTGATGGCGACGACTATTACGAAGAAAATAAGTCTAGGTGGAAACTAGAAACCTATTTCATTAACTCGAACCGAAAATGAAGTCGAGTCTTTCAATCTCGGTCAATTTTTTTACGAGTTCCTCTCGAAGGTCTCCCAACACTCAAATGGGCTGGGAAGGTGGATCTGGTAATTTTGTTCATTTTTTGAATTTGACCCTTCATTCCCTCCCAGCCTCCTAAAATTTAAAAAAAGTTATGCAAAAAATGAAAATAGCGTGTAGAATTTTGATTCTCATTGATTCGAAGTCACAAAGTTCGAATATCAAATTAATTTTTCAATCTGACCCCTTACTGGTGTTCTAATTGGCCCTGTTTCCAAATTACAAGAACAAAATTGAGAGAAGGGTGAGATTAGGGCACAGAGAGGAAGTCAAGTCGGAAAATTAAGCCGACATTTGAACTCGATGTCCTCAAAATTAGTGAGAATCAACATGCTGCATACGGTTTTTATTCTTTTTGCACATTTTTTCTCAAAATTGGAGGTTAGGGAGTATTTGAAAGGTTGAATCCAAAAAAATAAGCAAATATTCAATTCAGAGCCCTCCAAAACCCTAACAAACGACACGTTGCAAGATATTTTTCATTTTTTTGAATTTTGACTTTATCAATGGAACTGATAAGAGGGGTTCAGGGAGGTAGGATGAAAAAACTGAGTACATATTTGAATTCAGCGCCTCCGAATTAGTAGAAATCGATATGTGACTTCATTTTTTACTTTTTTTTTGAATTTTGGTCAAAATGGAGGACCCTTGTACCCCCAGGGGTGTCGAGATCCCACTTTGAAAATTTGTTGGTTGAAAAAATGGTAGAAAAGTGCTCTTAATTGATTTTTTTTCAGATTATCAAATGGTAGCCTTCATATTTTGTACCTATCGTAAAAGTTGAGCTTTCACCACAAAAGTTCAACGTTGAGATTTTCAAAATGTGATTATTGATTTCGAATCTTCTGTTAATTTTCTTCAAAATCGCGCAAAAAGTTCTCCCTCAAGTACAACCGATCTCGAGATATAGGTTTTCAAATTTGGGTAGTTCGACAAAAAATCGCAATTTCTCAAAAATTACGAAGTTCCCCTCCCCCTCCCATCCCGCCTTTTTGAGGATCAGGATGGAAATATTGACAGTTATTTCATTCGATTATCCAGGGGAATTTCTTTTTAAAAAATTTGAACGACATTGGATTCGTCTTTATTTTTGGTTCGAGTTGATATGGAATAAGTCTACTCTCTCATTCTGAATCAGTGAAAAGTCACTGATAAACAGTCAGA
The DNA here is from genome assembly GCA_033439095.1 of Pseudococcus viburni. Taxonomy (NCBI): domain Eukaryota; kingdom Metazoa; phylum Arthropoda; class Insecta; order Hemiptera; family Pseudococcidae; genus Pseudococcus; species Pseudococcus viburni. The sequence goes on along the minus strand of JAVBJF010000019.1, from coordinate 283,069 downwards.
ATTGCAGCACAGGAAAAAATCAGCAAAATTCGCTGATTTTTCTGCTAATTTCATAAATTTCACTGATTTTTTAGTGAATTTTCACTGATTTTCCGGTGATTTTTCTCACTGATTTGTTTTTATTGAAAATTTTTTCACTGATTTTCTCCTGTGCTGCAATAATTTTCACTGATTTATAAATGAGAGAATAAATTTATCATCCATATTTTCTAGAAGGAAAAAATGAAGGCTTTGAGAGACTGCTCATGTGCTCAAGTGTTCATTGGAGACTTAAGAAATAATCTTGATAATGCTATTGAAATTATACTAACGATCAGTACATTGATTTCGAACTTTCATGAATGAGATGCAGATTATGGTAATCATAAAATCTTCCAGGGAAAAATTATTCTTTGGCGTGCGAAGTTGAATTCCAAAAATTTTGTCACTCTGACGATGAAAATTCCACACCCAAACCTTTCAGCTTTTGAATTACGAAGAAACAAGTCTTTCGATTATTATCAACCGTGAATTCATTCGTTGGTTTCACGCATCATCTACCTTTGAGAGTAATATTTTTTCGCAAATTTTCTCATAAACCTCCTTTGACGTCAGCAGCTTGGGCATCAACGATTTTTACGCCTGGGAAATGCTGTTACTTGTGTAGACCGCATTCTTCTTAAGTACCTAAATATTATGTACTTAGTAAGTACCTACACTTACTTTTATATTAAAGTAGGTACATACGTTTTTTTTAAAAATATTCACGCAGATTATAATGATTGACTCGCACAAGTTGGCAGATTTTAACGCTGCACTGTCAAAAGACCCAGAATATAATCCAATGAGGAACAGTGAATGCAGATTCCCTTCTCCTTCTCCCTAAATTATGATGGCATTTAGGTAATTTTTAGTTGGATTAGGTTCGAGTCGGAAAAATTGAAAAATTTTATTTTTAGTCATGAAAATCGGGAAAAATTAGATTCCAGTAAAAATTTCAATTTTTGCATCTTCTCCGTAATAAGGCCAATTTCAGTTTGTTCTTGAAAAGAACTCTGCGCTGTAGGTATTTGAAGCAAAATTAATTTCGGGGTTTCAACTCAGACTGTATTTTTTTGAACTCATCTTGCAACTTTTTTCCATTTTTTTTTTCTATTTGAAAATTTCCCAACCGAAATTTAATTTTCATTTTTGGATGCTGTCAATTTTTTAGAGGTAAGTTTTTCATACATGCCAAAAGCAAAAATTATTGCATTCTCCAAAAAAGAAACGTAAAAAGTTAGTTTGATTTGGATTGAAAAGTTTTCACATCCCAACTAAAAAATCTTACAAGAGCTCTTGTTTATCCCCTTTGTCTCCCCGAGACAATTGTAAATTTTTGAAACTGATCAAAATTTGTTATTAAAAATTAGAAAAAATTGGTAGAAACATATTTCCAAAAATAAATCAAGAAATATATGCATACATATACCTATTAATTTGGCATATGGAATTCAATGATTTTTAGATAACCTTAATCTTTGTTACGATGAAAAAATTATAAGTAGATAACGCATTTTTAAAAACAAATTAAAATTTTCAATCCTTGATGCCATTTTATAATTTGAAAAATTGAGACAACTTAGACACCTTCCACGAGCTTTTTAAATTTTATTGAATTCATTCAAATCAAATTTTTAATTTCTCTAAAATTTCAACAATAAATAAAAATGTCTTGAAAATTCAGCAGTCTCTGAAATGTTTGAATTCTCCAAAAAAATTCATAAAATCTCATCTCTCATGATTATAATGGATTTGAGAGATTTACCAGATGAAAAATTGTTCACAAAATTCGAATCCAAAAATCACTTCAAAATTGGCTCACGATCGGTAACTTTTGACCCAGAATTTTCCATAGAATTACCCAAGCTGATTTCAAAAAAAAAATTACTAATTATTTACTTTTTCCTTTTTTCATCTCTAGCAGGGATGACCCAGACTTTCCTTTTAAGAGGGTGTAAAAAATCAAACAATCAATATAAAAATGCAATTTTTTGACACACAGAAGCACAATGTTTTTCATTTTCAACCACTAAAAATGAAAATTTCCAAAAAAAAAGTACCTCCACTTTCGAAGATTATTCCACGCAAATTTAATTCCTCAGGCTAATTCAATTTCATCATTATTCTGTGGGAGGACAAACTGCCTCCGCTGCCACCTCTCATTCGATCTCGTCTTGACCTCTCTTAAGTCATTGCAGAATATACCTACGAAAAATTGTTATACCTAAAAATCACAAAGTGTAGCTCATGCTTCGCAATGACAAAACTGATTAGGTTCCATGGTTGAAAATTCGAATCATGTTTTCATCAAAAAGAGCAGCTTCAAAATAATGGATATTTTTTTGAGCATGATTTTACCACTTTTTATTATGAAATATCAAATTTTGAGACTTACTGAAAGAAAAATTTCCATTAATATTTTCAATAGCCTTCCAATCGGTATCTTTAAAATCTGAAAAATTACAAAATGAGAAAATTACTTGGAATAAAGAAAAACTGTTGACGTTTTTGCCAACAACTTCAAAACATTCTTTTCACAAAATTTGACCCTTCCTCCTCTCTCAATGTATCCATTGGAAAAATTGTCTATTAGATAAGCGTATTTTATGCAGGAAACATTTTCAAAAATTCATTTAGGAAACTTGCAGTTAAGTATTTTCAATTGATACAACGAGTCCCTGTATTGACTATTTTTTTTTTTTTTCATATCCCACAATTATTTAAGTACTTCCATTCTACCCACCCGACCCTTATGCAAAGGTACTCCAGCTACACACCTCAACTTCCTCATTTTCCCCTCCTACACCAGCACCACGCAAAAAACCAACCTTTCATTTCCCCTTCCCCTCCACCAATTCCAACCCCAGCTCGAACCGTCCAGTCCGTTTAATATCAATAAACCTTATTTTTATATTCTCAGCGACTCGTTGTTCGCTGCAGAGTTAATGGTCATTAATGTCAACGTCGATGGTTAATAATATTTTAAGGTCATGTGCGAGTGCGACTCTACCATTAATGAAGATACCGCGCGTAAAATTGCCTTATTTCGTACACACATCCCAACATACATGGCTAGAATTAATTAAGGCTTCATCCATCATCAGCACCGTCCAGCGCATGAAATCGAGACGTTGATGATAGATCATCTACTCGTAATTCCCAAACCGCGAAAAAAATCATAGTACCCGTTCGTTACCACCAATCGATGTAATACAACATTGTAATCTCTATCAGTTTCCGATTACCGATCCCTATCTCAACATACTCGTCACCTTCATCTCATTAAAAAAAAAAAAAATACAACTACATTGAAACCTACGCGGAAAAAACCATTATCGATTCGGTTTACTTAAAAAGTAAAAAAAAAGTTGGTAAAATCGGCCCAAAACTAATGGTACATTCGCATGACTTATTGCCCATTAAATATCCGTTTTGTATGACTGATTAAATGTTTACCGAGCCGTATTCGTGCATATTTTTGATAACACGCTACGCACCGCAGCGCCAGATTCTCAGCGTGGTTCGACCACGTTACGAATATTTCACTTAAACGTTGGCGTTCTTTCTCTCTCGCTCCTTGAAGTCTTGTCGTATTATACTAGTGACCTTTAAAAATGAAATTAATTAATATACTGTGTTCTCCCTAACCTATATCGTTCGAATCAATGTTGACTTGGAAAAATTTTTATTTTCTTAACCCATTTCTCTATTAAGGAATAGTTATACGTAAGATGTGGCAAAAATGGTAATTTGTTCGTATAAAATTACAAAGAGTTGTTATTTTCCATGATCTGGAAGAGTGAACGATGATGTTTGAACAATGAACGATACTGATCCTCCACTCAGATCTTCGCTTTCGTTCCAAAAATCGAGAATGAACTGCATTTTCATTTCTCAAATCAGTAATAATTTTTCATAAGCAAAATATTTTGAATTTGAATTTTCTCAAAATTTTTCCAACTTTGATTTTTTAATTTTTTTAAAAATTATTTTTATTAGTTTTTAAAATTTCTTCCAATTGGTGATTGCGTTAGGAAGAAATTCTGAAAAATATGAAGCTGAAAAAATTTGAAGAAATCCAAGTTGGAAAAATTTTTGCTACTAAAATATTCTCCAACTGTGAATTTTTTTCCAATTAGTATTTTTTTCTCAAAATTTTTCATACTTTAATTTTTTTTTCAATTTTTCAATACTTTTTACTTTTTAAAATTTTTCTTATTCAAAAATTTTTTCCAATAATTTTAAAATTTTTCCTCAATTTTTTTCAACTTTGAATTTAAAAAAATTTAAAATTCATGTTTTCCAAAATTTCTTCTATCTAAATAATTGGAAGAAATTTTTAAAAATATATGAAATTGAAAAAAGGAGTATAAAAAAATCAAAATTGGAAAATTTTTGAAGAAATTTAGGCTGTAGGTGAGTTGATTCCCAAAAAAATATTTGTGTAAAAACACAGGGGGATTGATTCCCATTTTTTTTTTTTTTTTTTTTTTTTTTTGGAGATGTACGAGTTGATTTCTCCTTTTTTCAAGAGTGAATGTGCGAATTGATTCCCATTTCTTTGGCAGGGTATGTATGAATTGATTCCCACTTTATTTTTCAAAAAAGGAATTTTTCAGGAGAGCGAATTAATATGCGCAAAACGTTTCTACGACTTAAAATTAGGTTCAGCAAATGTTGGTTTGTTTCAAAATGTGGATTTGGGGCCTACAGAGCAGGTTTCATTCCAGTTTTCAAGAATTGAAATGAAAAATTTTCCCATCTGGGTGCGCTTATGCTTGGGAATTTTTTAATCGCAGTTTCGGAAATAGAATTTTACGAAAAAAACAATGGTATTTTTTATTTTGGATTTAAAAAATTATTTCAACACCTTTTTTGTTTTTTTTTTTTTAATAAAAAGCTCGAAAACTTCGAAGATCTGTGATTTAGAAACATGTGGGAACATTTTTCATTTCAATTCTTGAGAACTGGAGTGAAACCTCCTCTGTAGGCCCCAAATCCACATTTTGAAATAAACCAACATTTGCTGAACCTAATTTCAAGTCGTAGAAACGTTTTGTGCATATTACTTCGCTCTCCTGAAAAATTCCTTTGTTGAAAGAGGTTGAGAATCAATTCATATATACCCTGAAAAAAAATGGGGGATCGATTCGTATCTACGCCTGAAAAAAGGGGGGAATCAATTCGGGCATTTTAAAAAAAAATTAGTGGGAATCAATTAGAACTGTTTTCAAAGCTGGGAATCAACTCACTAACTCCCGAAATTTAAATTTAAAAAAATTTTGCAGATGAAAAAATTATAAAATTGAGTACAATTTAAAAAAAAATTAGAATAAAAAAATTGAAAACATTTCGAGTTGAAAAAATTTGAACTCGAAAATTGGAATAAATTTTGACTTAGATCGTTGACAACTTATAGTAAAAAATTTGAAGTTCTGAAATCGAAAAAACGACGCTGAAAAATGGTTTTCCAAGTCCAGAAATTAAAGATACAAAACTAGAATCACTTGGAACGACTGCCTCTTCCAAATCATGGACAATAACAACTCCCAAAATGACATCACAAGCTCAAAGCTTCTAATACGGACCCGAGTGAATAGAAAAATCTCTCTTCTACTGTAAAAGATTAAAAACTTATCAACTTACCGATAGCTGTCGCAAAACGGTGGCATGCGAATATAACAGACAAAATTTAAAAAAATTTGCTCAACAATAAGGAAAAAAATTTCCTATGAGTAGTATATAAATCGGTGAATGAACTAGTTTCAAATTAGGGTGCATTTGTATCTCATATAATCATACCCAACACCAAACCAAAGCTCCTATATAAACATAATTTCAATTCAAGGTACTCACCACAAACAACACGATCAAAAGGGCTCATCCAATCTGAAAACATGAAAATAAAATTACAAATTCGCCATAAATATCGCTAGCTTAATATTTTACGCGTTAATATTGGTATTGTTGCGGATGCGGATCTGCGAAGCTTCTCGAGTGAGATGATGCGGTAGTTTGTATAAATTCTACGTACCAACTAGCAACTATGACCCCGTAATACGAGAGGAAAAATTAGTATATAATGGTGGTTGTATAACACGCCATTAATTCGTATACTACGAATAAAAACAAACCATTAAAGTAATTTAAATGAAAGACGATCTAACAATAAAAGCCAACGCAACGTACCGCACCGAAACCGAACCGATTTCAACACGGTCGTCGTCCAAAATATTTTCCCCTCGTGTTACCTTCGTCTCTTCTTCCACCTATTATCTTGATGTGGTCTAAAAATAATGCGTCATTTTTCGCCAGCAACAGCAATTAAACATTCACCGATTCGTCGCTCTGCAGAGGGATTTTTTCCCCCTCGACGTTTTTAAAAAACAAAATGTGTAACGTAAATCAAACGGATTCGTCGCCCAAAATGCCAACGCGAGCTCCAAAGCCAGTTTTCGATTTACGAGCTCGGTGTGAAAAACACATCAAACCGAGTCTTAGGTTAGGTTTGTATTTGTATAAAGATGAACTAAATTTTACTCGTTTCGATGATATATTTTACTCTGAAGCTTGAGAGACTGCAGCGTTTCATAGGATCGTAAAATTTTCCATGCTAAAGAGGGTAAGTCTAAGTATACCGATACTCCTATATAATCTCCATAGATATATATACGAAGTACCTACATATAAAATCCTCTTCACAATAATAATAGATGCGGAATACAATACATACAATACAAGAACATATCCTAGGTCACATTAAACAGACAATACTCCCTCGTAAATATAAACTGAGCCGTTATTAGAAACACTTCTCATTTCAGAAGCTGATTTTAAATCTGGTATTAGAATTATTCGAAAGAACGAAGACGTAGATGTAGCTTACATGATCCTTCGTGATGCCAAGATTTTAAGTATTGAGAGATTCTGCGATATTTATATACAATTTTAGATCCGGATTTAAAGAGCCATGAATCATTATGATTTGTCGGTACGTTCGTGTTTCATTTTGTCGAATCGGTGGGTTGAAAAATTCGCGTGTACTTTGTTTCGGAATAATTTGAGTAAGCAGTCGTGAATTTGAATAAAATACAAATGCGAAAATGGAGAATTTTCTTCATAAGGTCTGAAAACATCGAGGATTCGAAAATTTTCATTTTTTAATGACATCTCCTTCAGAAAAAATGATGAGTAATTCGAGATGCTCGATGGGGGTTCATTTTCGAAATTTCAAGTACTTCCAACAACTTTTTTTGACATTTTTCGAACTTTCTATAGCCAAATGGTACGAATGAAGGCCTACGAATTTGTAAATATGAAATTCTGCGTAAAAAATGTTTATGGTTATTCCAAAAATTTCAGTTCTTATTTCACTTTCATAAAAGGTTTCAATTCTTCTTCGCGATGATGAGTCATGGTTTGATTTCATCAATTTTTAACATTATTTACGACTTAATTAGATTTACATTCGATAAATTTTCTTGATATTTTAAAAACTAGTAATATTTTCAATCCCTTCCTCTTCAATCCACCATAAAATATACCAAAGTTAATCAAACAGACATAAGCGCACCCAGAAATTGTCTAAGGGAGGGGCTCAGAATACGGAAAAATAGGGGGGGGGGGTGAAATTTCAATGAAAAAATTTGGTAACTTGTTATTTCAGCGGCGTTGGCGTGCCATGGTGTGGTCAGGGTATTTTCAGTACGTTGATAATTCATAAACGGATTTGAGCCAAGTAAAATTGAAAAATCACGGAATTTGTTATTTTTCACAAATTTTTCAGTCAAAATTATTGATTTATTCTGATAAAACTGGGAATTGATTGAAAAATCAGTGATTTTTGACCGAAAGATCAATGAAAAATCATCAATTTTCAAAATAGAGGGATCAAATACTGCCCGAGCGAAGCGAGGGCGAAAATTTTTTGAAAAATCGTGTTTCAAGAGCAAAAAAATTCACATTTTTGTTATAAAAAAGTCTCCTGTCCAAGCTTAAGGGAGGGGCTCGAGCCCCCTGAGCCCCCCCTTGGGTGCGCTTATGCAAACAGATTAAGTAAATCTGGAAAAATTTTTGCAAATATTTCAAAAATTGTAAATTTTTTATAAAAATTATAACTCCCGAAATTCGGGTTCAGTTTCATCACAAATACTCTTAAAATAAAAAAAAATAATGATATACTAATTGCTTATAACCCATCAAAATTTGTAAGTACCTACTCTTTCATTTCTGAATCAGTGAAATTTATCAAAAATCACTGAAAAACAGTCAGAATTGCAGCACAGTAATAAATCAGTCAAAAATTTTTCACTGAAAGCAAGTCAGTGAAAGAACATTACTGGAAATCAGTGAAAATTAACTGAAAACTCAGTGATTTTACGAATTTTACTGAAACATCTGAAAAATTCTTTGAATCAGAAAATCAGCGAATATCACTGATTTTTCCTGTGCTGAAATTCTGATTGTTTATCGGTGATTTTTCACTGATTTGTAATGAGAGAATAGATTGAAAGAATTTTAGTTTCTATTTATACTCAAAAGCAAATGTTTTCATTTTGATGCTCAATTGCTCATTTCAAACTTTTTTAAAAAAATTGTAAAAACTATTTTATGTTCTGAATCCACGAGTAAACAGATTGAAATTAATCAAGCATCCATTCAAGTGGTCAGATGTAGTGGAATTTTGTGCAATTTTTCAAAATAAAACAATTTTTTACAAATGAGATGATAAAAAAGTGAATTTGCACCAAGTCTGTCTTTTTTTCAAAGAATTGGACAGATGTCCGTAAAAAAACGTCATAAAAATCAATATCTACAATTTTTAAGGTCTCCGAATCAAAGTCAGAAAGCTTATCAACTCAAATATTTTTTTAAATTGCTGGATTAATATCTGGAAATTGATACATTTTTCATTAAAAAAATAAAAACTATTCGAAAAAAGTAAAGAATTTTTTTAAAACGTAACGTCGGTAAATTCTAATTCTTATGAAATAAAAATAATTGTTTTTTGAAAAATCTGGCTAAATTAAGCATAATTAAAATTTTGCAAAATTTTAGGCATGTCAGTTCGAAATTTCGATTGTAATTCAACAAAATCCTCGAAATTTGGCAAAACCGTTTAATTTTACAACAATGAAATGTCATTTTGTCTATTTTTAATTTTCTATTTAGTTACATTGAAAAAGTAAGTTGAAACCCTTAAAATGACGTTTTTTTTTTACTGAAACTGAAATTTTTCAAAAATTTTGTCCTCCCTTAAAAGCATTTTCTACTTTCTCATTTTTGAATGAGTGATATTTCTCAAAAAACACTGAAAAACAATCAGAATTGCAGCACAGTAATAAATCAGTGAGCATTTTTTCACTGAAACCAAGTAAGTGAAAGAAAATTAATGGAAATCAGTGAAAATTCACTGAAAATTCAACGATATTTATGAAATTTACTGAAAAATCTGTGAAAATTCTTTGAATAATCAGTGAATTTCACTGATTTTTCCTGTGCTGCAATCCTGACTGTTCATCAGTGATTTTTCACTGATTCGTAATGAGAGAGTAGGTACTCCTTTACCAAAATACCTATAATTATTCCGGAAACATTACAATAGGTATTTGAATTTTGAAGAGAAAAAAATTGAATAAAATCGTTGCACATCACAAATATTATTTTGAAAATATTTTTGTCGAACATTTTTCTCATATTTCACACCTTTTTTTTTTTCAAAATCACAAAAAATTACGATTTTTTGTCACATTTTTCACATTAAGTATTAATGAAAATTAAACTGAAAATTACCTATATTCTCCAGCAATTTCTCATTTGAAGCACAGAATTATACAAAGTAACATTATTTTTTTATTCTATCCAAGCAACTAACTGGCGAAAATTTTTCATTCGTACACTTTCTTTTCCAGAAATGGTAAAAAAATTAAATTTTTATAAATTTTTAAGCTCTTGAAAAAAAATTGTCAGTGATGATTTTAGTATTTATTTTTAAAAAATGTTCAATTAAAAAAAATTGAAAAATGTCATTTACCATTATTTATTTGAAATGAGGGTGAGGGGGGGGGGGTCGTCAGCCTTGATTTAAAAAAATATATTTTTATACCAATCGATTTGGTTAATTTTTTTTTAAATTCCGAAACAGTTTTCTGAAAAAAATCTTAAATATTGAGAGTTTTGAAAAATTGAAACTTCACTGTTTTATCTTCCAAATGAATGAATATTATTAAGCAATCTGTACTAATACCTATATGGAATTTTAGCCTCTTCTCCTCATGAGAACAAAATCTGTTTAGAATAACATTATATCGAATTCTATCGAAAATGAAAATCTCGAAAAAATCAATTTCCCAACCCTCCTGCAACTTCTTTATCTCATCTCTCTGGATTTGAATCTCCCAAATCAAAATTTTCCATCTTCATAAAAACCTAATGTCAAAAAATTCACTTTCTACACACTCCTTTCTCGTATTGGAAAAAATGGCACAAAACAACAATAAACCCTTATCACCGCAGACAAACGAGCACAATCGCACAGCATCATTAAACCATCATGAAAATCGAATCGTACACAAAGCGTCGTCGTGTAATTTCACACACCCTCGTCCATACCCATAGACTTTTTTACACGTTAAAAAACCCATGCTCGAAAAAACCACACTTATTCACCATTAACGACCCGCATAAAACCTATAATTCCCAACATAAAGCATAGCTTCCTAATTAATCGTCATTAAAGTAATATATCGGTTCGGCCACGTCGGACTGAACTCTCTCGCCAAAAAAACCAACAGCCCAGATTCCGGCTCCAGGTGTCTAATAACGGAACACTGTACGACACAGAAGGCAAAAAAACCTCAGAATATGTGAAATAAATCGATATTTTATAAAATACCCGATCGATATCTATTGCCAATTCAATCATAATATTAATATCAAACAAGTCTCCATTATCGTTCAACGACTGTATCATTTTCATCACCCAAATCTCCTCGTGACTGGTATTTGAACCCTGAACACTTGTACATGTCCACAAAATGCATTTTTGTATCATTTCGATGCATTTTTAGACGGACGAGTATTTTTTCGAATTCGATATGCACATTAAGGTGTAATATAACCGGTTTAATTCGCTTTTTAATCGGTCAACTAAAAACATAGTATCTGGTAATTTGCATCGTTTACCAAATCGTCAACTTGGTAACACGACACGACAGACGTTTCTCGATGATTTTTTTTTTTCAAAACACCACTCAACACTCGTCATATACACGATATTGGTATGTCATGCGGTGTCACTGTTGCCTCCAACGACGCAATATCTTTCGATAATCGGTTTAATTATGATTATACGTTACAAAGAACAACGCACATCTACGCAATCTCGCCCCTTATTCAAACTGGTTGCCATAAATATTGGAAAAAAATAAACAATTGAAAATTCTGCGAAAATTGGTCGCCTCCGTCATTAATTATACCAGATCTTAAAAACATATCTGACAGACGAGTATTTTTCTTAATTTTTTTTTTGATTTCAAAACAATTTGCTTGATACGTAATAGACCCCAAATACAGATATCGATTCGATCGATAGGTATTTGGAATTTTTTTTTTACAAATTATCAAAAGAGCATCGTGCCCAGGCCTTATAACGGTTCGATCGTGTTACGTTTACATATAAAAAACTCTCGGCTCTCGAATACAGATACATATGCTTACACAGAGTGGGAAATCGGATAAGGTAATTTTTTTCCTATTTCTGAGTGATAAATTCGTGCGATAAGAATCGTTACTTAGCGACACTGTATTAACCGGTTCTCTTCCCTACAAAATAAAACCGAATAAAATATTTAATTAAGGTAAATTGGCCATTACGACGACGAATTTTTTTCAACACGAACTTTCGCTTCGCTGCCTACACACACGCGTCTCTCAATTTAACGTTCGTCAAATAGGAATCTATATGGTAAGAAAAATCAATAAAAAAAATCTACGTACGATGACAAATCAACTAAATCACGTACCTATGCGAAATTACCGTCGTAATTACGGTGGGCGTGAGAAAAATGTATATTTGAGAAACATTGTAAAAAGGTATTTGGGAGTATGGTTCGATTACGTAGGTATACCAGACTCGTAAGTATATTTTTTAGGTATATTTCTTTGGTAGGTAAATAGCTTTTACGACGCGGTTAATTTTCGATACGATCTTCGAACGTGTAAAAACCGCCGAAGCACGTGGTTAATGTATCCGAAAAAAAAGTTGCTGCCTTTTGTCGCCGCAGATAAGAATATTTTTATGGGTAATCGAAGCTATTTTAGCGGTTTCGCTGCCGTTTCTCGAGTAATTTCTGTTTTATAAGGGTATTGTTGCTGGATGGGTTTGAAATGTGTCCCACCCCCTTCCCCAGCAGGGTATCGTTTTAGCCGAGAAGATTATTTTATACGAAATATTGCCCAGGAAGGGGGGAAGGGGTTATTTGTGAGATCCATTTATTTTGCTGGTAGGTTGTTGGCTTTTTTTTCGAAGGGAGATTTTTTTATTCGTGCACGTGGAGATGTTTGGACGAAAAACTTTTAAACGAGGTTCCATTTGGTAAGTTTTTTGAAAGAAAATTACACTTGATTAAAATGTTTTGAAAAATTTGCAAATTTTATATGAATTTGCAAATTTTTCTCATCGTGGCTTGTTTCATGTTCTTCGTTCCTCGCCAAGTTACCTGGGAAAAATGCAAAATATGTAAAGTAGAAATAATGGTAAAAGGTTTTATTAAAATAAAAATTGAATAATTTTCCCTAAAATCGGACGAAAAACTTTAAATTTTATTTTTTAGGCATCAGAGTTTCTTGTTTGATAAATTTGAAGAAAAATCCAAGATAAAGAAAAAAATGTATGAAATACCCGAATTTTTATGAATCGTCCTTTCATAAACCCGACATTTAGGTACATATACGTCAGAGACTTTCTTAATAATTATAAATTTGGTTGAGGATTTTTTCAAAGTAAAAAATCACATCATTAATAATCCCATTCATATCATTAAAACGAATCAAGTACCCAATGAAATACCTACTCGAGGTCAACTGAATTCAAATGGTTTTTAGATCAAATTTGATCTTAAAATTACATAAAATTCCATCAACCATGCAAGAAAGTTGACCAGATTTTGAACTTTTCATATCAAATTTATAAATTTGATAAGAATTTCAAGAAATTCTGTTTAAAATATTTCAATTTTCTTTACGAGAGAAATACTTGGTGTCCGATTTTGATGGGTACAAAATCTTGATTTTTGAAAATAGCTTGTCATAAAATCATCTTTACCAGAATTTCAGCTGTTCAAAGTTCATATCTCGATTTTTGAAGAATTTTGGAGGAATTTAAAAATTAAGGTTTCAGCAAAAAAAATTCGAAAAAAATTACTTTTCAATCAAATTTGATGAAAATTATGCCTCTATCGAATTTTCACCTCTTGAGTACAAATTTGATCATTTTCAGTCTGATTTTTCCAGTATATATTTTCTAATGTCTCCAGAAGGCATCGAAATCAACTTGGACAGTTGAAAATCGAGTTCTCACTTTCTTTCCACTGGCTCAACAAAAAGAATTCACCTCCTCTGGTTCAATTTTCAAATGAGAAGATCAAGTGAGTATTTCTGACCGACTATTAAATTAGAAAAAAATGCTTAATATTACCTAGAGACTATTTGGAATCAGAAGATCGATATATATATCGTCAAGTCTAGTGATAAAGTATGTTCTTTTCAAAAATAAGTATGAACAGCTAAAAATTTTGCTCAGGGCATTTCAAAATATTATGTTCTTTCGAAAACCAAAGTACTGTTCCTTTCAGAGGGGGCCACCTGAAAAAATCGATCCCTTGCTAATGTTATTGAAATTTTATGAAATTATGTAGTGTAATTTGATGAAAAGAGAAGGGGTTATTCCCAAACCTTTACCCCTTTCAAAAAATTTTTCTCATGAATTTTGCATTTAAATTTGAAACTATAATAGCAAGAATTTCAAAAATTTTCCAAAAATATCTCATTTTAAAATTTGTTGACTGAAAAATTTACTTTTCAAGTCAAATTTATGATTTTATTTTCAAAATCATGACTTCAAAAAGTTCTACAATCTGCTTCAAAATTTAATCTTCTCTCTCCCACCCACTTCATCGGTGAAATTATTCCACCACCAGTTAATTTTCAAATCTGGAAAATTTTGAAAAGAAATACATCAAATACAAACAGAAAACTAATAAAATCTTCCCCCTTCCCCTCTCTTCGTAATCTTATCTCCACTAATCCAGCAACGTGGGTGAAATTTTTTTCGCAGAATTTGGCCTCATTTGCGAATTTCTTTCTTGCACAAACAATTCAACCAACCATAACCAAACTATTCGAAATCCAAACAAGTCGTAAATTTATACAAAACTACGTACACTTTGGGCGACGTACGCAGAAAAAATACATAAAATTACATACTTATAAACTCGAAACATTTTAAAATCTTGCCAGAATTCAAAATCAATAAAACCCCAGCCGCGGTGTTGGGATAAAACTATAAATAATCGTGAACTGAACCTCGCGTCGGACAAATTGCAGCGAACAAGGAAGAGTTTTAATTTACTGATGGGGTTTTCGAAGTTGAAACGTTCTGCTTGAAAAGAAAAAAGTAAAAAATAGGCACTTTGTGAGATTAAATTTCTACAAGATGAAATTGGTCAATCAAAAAAATTAAATTGCCTGAACTCTGAAAATACTTCGTATTAATTTTAGAATATTAGGGTCGGGATGGATATTTTGTTGATGGGAAAAAGTTCAACAACAAACCGTAAACATTTGAATATTTTTATTTATTCGGTTTGTATCAATTTGTTTTAAAATCGGTATCGAATTGGATTTTTTTTTCAAGTTGTTGGACCAAAAAATACATTCTTTTTCAAGCTGTTGGATCAAAAAATCAAATATTTTTTTCCAAGTCGTTGAACCAAGAAATAATTTTTTTCAAATCGTTGGACCAAAAAATAATTTTTTTCAAGCTTTTGAACCAAAAAATAAATGTTTTCAAGCTTTTGAACCAAAAAATTTTTTTTTTCGAGCTTTTGAACCAAAAAAAAATTTTTTCAAGTAGTTGAACCGAAAATCTATAATTTATGTACATTTTGAAATTTTGAAGAAGCAGAACTGTAACTGGTCATGTTTCAAATTTGTACTTGAAATTGAAAAAAAAAAAAGGCAGCAAGCAACACAGGAAAAAGAAAACTCATCTTAGTCATTTTGAAATGGTCAAACCTCACTTGAGCATTCACAGATTTCCAATTTTTTTCTTTTCATTGGATTTTTCAAGAAATCTCGATATTTTTCCTTCTCTTGTTCCTAAAAAAAAACCTCGCACCCAAAAATAATGAAATTTTCCACTTCACCGTATAGAAACTCATAATGCAACACATAAGCTCGTAAATAAGCAATTTAGAAATTGAATTGTCGCTTTCGGTAGGTGGAGGTTATAAATTTGATTGGCTCCAATTGGCTGCCATAGTCTAACAGTCTACCAGTTTAATTATCATTTTTATTAGCTATTCCAACGTATACAGTCAATAAAGGCATGGAAATTTGTTGACTTTTCTAATATTGTATTAATTTATACACCGAGTTAATTCGTAAATTGTCGAAGGAATCGTATTATGGAGACGAATACCTATTTTAAAGCTAAATCGTGCATGTAATATGATTCTTTTTTCGACCCCATTTTCATTTTTGGTATTCGCTCGTGATTTGGATTTCAGACAAACATTTTCACATCATCGATCTACCTGCCTAAAAAAATGAAACTCACATATCAGAACCATCGTGATATTTACTCTTACAATTCCCAAACCATGACAAATTCATTTAGGCTTCGTATTTTTCTCAATCATTCCCATCGTTTACCCGTCATCACTTCCGATACACATGACGATTACTTCATCATCATGCAAAAATCTTGCTCAGCAGTAGGTTAAACGCCAACAAATATGGTAATTCGAGTAAAAGTAGAAAATATACTCGATTATTGAAACGAATGGCTGCAAAATCAAACTCGTATATCGACATCTATTAATTTATAGGGGCAACATTTATTATAAAAGCGCGGTAGCTGCAGCTCTACGCTCGTACGTCGTGTATTTAAATTAACCCAATACTCATCTCGCATATTTCCATTCAAACTTTCATATCTCGAGCCCGTGACTTGGCAATTCAAAAAACGTCGAGTAACGTTGTATAAAATGTTGTCCCAATCGAAGTACTCGCATGTGTGAAATATTCCAAATTTTATTCGCTTATTTGAGGATTTTAAAGTATTTGCCAACATTGTATGACGAGAACGCGATTCAATGCGGAGTGGACGAGCGGCGATGGCAAGTTCTTTCATTCATGTATGCGAGGCAGAGGATTTTCGCAACCGTGTAAAGAAACCGATTGGAAAATTGCGAAGAATTTGTCGCGTCGTGGCGGCAATTTGATGAAAAAAATTCAAAAAATGGCGAATATTTGGAATACTTTGAATTCGAGCGAGATTTTGTCAGTTGAATGGTTTCGATGAATTTTTCCCTCCTGCTCCACCCAACATGACTATACCCGTTCATTTTTTGAATTATTTTCAAATGTACCTAGATTGGGGACCAGAAATTAATTTGAAATTCGACCTTTTCCAATAAAAGTTCTCCAGACAAAAATTATACCTACAATAAAATTGTTGTTTGTTATGGAAATAAAATGATGATTTTAGCTAATATAATTTTCAACGGTTTCTGTTTTCGTCAAATTTCAAAATTCTTACATCTTCTATCGGTGATTTGAAGAAAAATATTCAAAATGAAATTCTTTGTGAATACTTTTGGACCCCCATCCCTTTTTCCTTCCATTCGTTGAATTTAATTTATATTAGGTACACAACTCATATTAAATATTGAAACTAAAAAAAAAATTCAGAAAAATAATCAAATCAAGTTTGAGAAAAACAGGGTTCAAAAATTCATTAAAAAATTCAAGAAACGAAAATATTTTTCAAAAATGAACCTGGTTTACCAAGGCATTGGAAATTAAAAAAACGAACCATAATTCAATTATTTAGGTACCTTTGCAATATTTGTTTTAAGAGGATTTCATTGCAAAAAAGTTTTTGGCACGAATTTCACCATCTAAACCATAATCAGGATTACATTTCGATGACTCGAGTTTTTCCTATTTTTTATTCACGAAATTTTTTTAAATTTTTTATTTTCATTACAAAATGTTCTTAAATTTTTAATGTGAAAGGAAATACTTAATCGATTTTGGTTCAAATTCAATAATCTACATGCTTGCGTATTCTAGAAAAACCAAGGGATTGTAATTTTGGTATTCAAACTTGATTTAAAAATCAAAAAATTATCTATGCTGAAGCCTGAAAACCATTATTTTCAATGCGATGTGCATCATTTTTAAAAATTTCTCCATTTATTATTCATTTTATGCGCGGAAAATGAAAATTATACTTACAAGTAACTTTAAAATTTAACGAGGACCATGATTCATTGGATAAATTTGCATGCAGAAAAAAGTATGTACTTAAAATTTTTAGCAACTATTTAAAAATTCACAATTTGTATAAAACATATGTAGTCTTTGTACCTAGGCAAACCAAAAAATAATCATTGGTTGACCAAAAACTTACAACATTTTTTAACTAAGTGAATTCCAAAACAGTGGGAGTAGGGACGGGAAAATTCAAAAAAGGTAACAGGAGGAGCTACATTCTTATTATTGTTTTTCTCAAATAAATAAAAAGGACACGAATTTAACTAAATGGGCACAATGTCATAGGGTTTCTAATTAGTACGCTGCAGAAAGAAATGCATAATTATGTGCTTGAAGACTCTTAATTATTATAACTAAGTCTGTATTTAGCTTTTTACATACTTACTCGATTAATTCGTTCATGTTTAAAATTTAACTTGTCCAAAAGTTTTAACAAATTTATTCTCAGGTCTCGCCACATTTCAAAAATGAATGATTAGAATTTTAAAATTAATTTTGGTTTAAGTATGCAACTTCGTACGATAGTTAAAGATCGTAATTATACAAATAGGTAAAAATGAATTATTTTTTGAAATTGAAGTCAGATTTAAAGTTAGAATGTTTAAATTCACGATTTGAACTTCAAAGGAAAAATAGGAAAACGGTATGTAGCCGAAATTTGCCTCTTGTCGATCAAAATTTTTTTCAAATAATTAAACAAATTAACTAAAAATTACTTAAGCAATTTTTCAAAAATCGATACAGTTTTGGAACAAAACGACGAATTTGAATAAAAATTGGCAAACATTTATGATATTTCGTAGTAGGCAATATTGTTGTGTATTCTGAAAGTTGACAAATTTTTAAAAATCAAACCCAAGGTATTTAATTTGGGAAAATTTTACAAAATTAGATATGCTTGTTATCATAAAATGTCAAATCTATACCTATGGGGGAAAAAAGTGCTTTCATTTGAAACGTTTCTTACGATTTTACCAAAAGGCACTAAAACAGACATTAAATTCAGAAAATACGATTAAATTTTGTTTTACTCTGTTTTTTTTTTTTCAAAATATAAAACTGATCAAGAAATATGAAAAATTGTTTTAAATTACAAGAAATATAACGTTGCCAGATTAAAATCTAAATTTTACCGTATTTTAAGTACATATTACTTATACTTACAAAAATTACCGTATTTTTCTCTTCAGTCAAATTTCTGAATAAAAGAGACTTCATCCCTTACCAATTCATACTTACAACCATTTTCAGACAATTTTCAAAAATGAAATTGGTATGTGATTATATTTTTCCTGAAATTTTGATTTCCCATTTCGAAAAAGACAGAATTCTGTTTATTGAAATGGTAAAATCTTAATTTGTACTCGAAGTCAATTAACTGCGACGAATCAAAGATTGAAATTACCAATACGCCAATTCAGCACTATGCATTTGAAAAATGCCAATTTTTTGAGATTTTAATTTCAATTATTTTGATGACGTACAGAATTTTAAAGTGGTGTTGAAAAGTGCTTAAGAATTAACCTTAAATGTTGGTCTACCCTGAATTGATTATGTTTTGACACGATAACAAATAGGTACCCCTCCTCTCAAACAACAATTCTTGCTTTTCAAAAAAATTTCGTTTTCGCTTTACCCGAACGAAATTTTTATTTTCATTTGCATAAAATATTTTCATATTTCGGGGGGAAAAATCAAAAATCACGTTATTTTTTGGTTTTTAATCTCACAAACCTTTTTTTTTTATTTTCTGATGTTGAAAATTAAAATCCTTTACATTTTTTGACTCCTAGAGAAAAATCCAATCTTTTTCAAAAATTTTACTTTTTTATTGATCGTATACAACAAACATTCTGCCCCCAATTTTTTTACCACAGTCATAAAACAAAAACCCTACTTCTTCTTCATTCATGAAATTCTGAAGTAACAAGTTTCGAATTTTTCTGGTTATTCTCTTCAGATAATCTCTCTTTCTTTATCCTTTTTAATTTTTTCAAATTTATAACGTAGTTACTTTTCCTTTTTTAGTTCAGTTTTAAAAAATAAGCATTGTTTTGAGATGGTTTCAGGTTCAGGTACCAATAGTTATATAACTGTCGCCATTCCTGATAATTAAATTAGGTATGGTACTGAGCATTTTTTGTCCCAACTGTCTCCAGGAAAAAATAGTTCAGGTGTTTCGCAACATATTTTACCCAACTGAGCAGGTCTTTTGATGATTTTATCAATAAAAAAGAACTGCAGACCAATGTATGATGAAAAACGATGAATTCTATGAATTGTACATACAGGTATCTTCTTTTCTTTCTTTTTTTTTCAAATTACCGAACCAACCTTCCAAATCTAAATCAGTAAAATTTAATGAAATTTTGCTTTTTTAAATCGATGAAATAAATTTCGACGAAAATCAGTGATTTTTCACTGATCTTTCGGTTACAAACCCCTGAATTTTCAATTAATTTCCAATTTGTCGGAAAAAATGGCTGTAGATGAATTGATTCTCAACGAAATATTATTTATGTGAAAAGATAGGCGGATTGATTCCTATTTTTTTCAGGTTATGTATAATTTGATTCTTGTTTTTTGGAGGTATACTCGAGTTAATTCCCACTTTCGGTGCGAAATTCGAGTTTAGGTTACCTCGACCTGCCTAGACCTCTATACCTACGTAGGTAATATTCTGTAGTTTCGTTCGATGAAGCAGATATGAATGAAGGTGCCTTACTTTCGAAAAATTACTGTTTTTAAACAATAAAAGCCCAGTTTTTATTCACACCGAAAAAAATTAATGAATAAATTTCATCCAAAAAAATAATAACGGAACGCCATTCGCAAAAATGGTAAAATTTATTCTGAAAAAATAATATTTTTTGCAAATTGGGTAAAATTTATTTTTATGCAATAAATTTTACCAAATTCCGCGATAAATATTATTATTTTTTTAGAATAAATTTTACCAATTATTTTTTTATGGATAAAATTCATCTCTTTTTGGGTAAAATTCATCTCTTTTTGGGTAAAATTTACCTCTTTTAGGGTAAAATTCATCATTTTTTCAGCACTTTTCATTTATGTTGCATTTCTCATTTTTTTCAATGCAGATTTGAAAAATTACTTATCTCAAAATGTAGTTTTGGGACGTTTGAAAGAAAATTTTCACAGAAATTTTATTTTTTGGACAGAAAAAAGTCGGTATTGATGACAAATGAAGTAGATATTTTGTGCTGATGAAAATTTTTCACCAGCAAAAAAAGAATGGTTGAAATTATCGTAATAGAGGGATCTAATAATTGAAATTTTTCAACTCGGGTGGGATTTTGTATAATTTCACAAGTTCATTTTGACAAATTCTTCTTTTTAATTTAATTTTTCGATCAAAAATACCTTTCTCTCAATTATAGGACTTGTAAAAGACCCATTAGTACAATATTTTCAGTCATAACAAAAAAAAATTTAAAGCAAAGCTCCTCGTGGTATCTCCTGAGGAACCCCAATAGGTTGAAAGAGGTTCGAAATCAACTTGTACACCCCCCCCCCCCCAAGAGAATTAATTTGAACATACCCCCTCCCCCCCAGAAAAAAGTAAGAATTAGTGCCCTAGTGAGAATCAATTCACACATTTCCGAATTTTGAGAATCAACTCACCAGCTCTCAAAAAAATCAGTAATTTTTGATTGAAAGATCAGTAAAAATTCACTGATTTTTCGTAAAATTTATTTCATTTACTCAAAAAGGCAGCATTTCACCAAATTCGTCTGATTCAAATTTAGAAAAAATGTTTTTCAAAAATACCTACAAAAAAATACTCACATCCGGACATTTTTCCTCATAAATTTTAATTAATTCAGCTCCCCTCCCCCCTCCCCCATAAAAATAATCCATACAATTACAATTTCATCCACACGTAATTAATCTCAATCAAACACATTCGTTTACACCTAACCCAAAAAAAACATCGAAACCATCACAACATCTGGAACTACTCGACAAAACCCCTTTCAGAAGGATACGTCAGAATCAAAGGTACCTATACAGTATGAAAACTACTCATAAATTTAGCCTAAACACGCATCACTAAATACTCCATTCTCATAGGCTATACGTGGGCTACATAATATAAACATACCATCATCTCGTATTTATTCCATCTTACAGCCATGCTCTCGAAAATTATCGATATTTTTATACCTCGGTTAGACAGAGATCTCGCGCATAGCCAATTTTCTTGGCCGTGCGGAGTAAATTTATATATAAATATTAATTGCGACGCGAACCGAAACCAAGCGAAATTTGCATTATACACAGATTACATAGATACTAGTCGCAGATAAGTATATAAAAACGTTACTCGAATGCAGTATTGCATCGCGAAGAAACATAATAAACAGACGATTAAATCGACGATGCTGGGCGATTATTATAGGTACCTATACCTACATCGATGATATTTTAATCACCATCTACAAAGAGATTAAAAATTTATTGATTTATTCAACGTATATGGTAGGAATCGTCTCACATCGTTGGTTTTTTCTATTCGTGATGTGGCAGCTAAAACAGCAGCTGATTAGAAATTGCTGCTACGAAATGAAGCAGGGATCATGCTGGTGCTTTTTCGCTCTGCTATCAGCGACGAGCTGGACGGAGGCGATTTCTCATCAAGTTTACGATGTGAAAACGATACCGCCGATAGAATCGCTACCCTTCACAGTAGGCTACCAACGAGACGACGTATCGTAAAGCAATAAAACCTAACCGCACAATGAAAAACGACACCTTGGACACGATGGCGATCTTGACGGATCCACCTCACCTGACGAATCTCGTCTATCGATCTCGATCCGCAACAATGGGATAAAAAGCACAATAGAGGAAAAAAAACACCACTCGGGCGTCCACTTACCGGTAATAGACATCCACGGATACCGAGGTAAATCCGGCATCCCTTGGCCGGTGCCGGCGTTGACCTGGGACGAACACGAATTCAAAGGATCGGCGCCGACGGAGGCTGCGGCCGCCTGATGATAGAACGCGGCCATGGACGCGGACGCTGCGGACGCCGAATTAGCGGTCGCTCCGTTCTGATGGTGCAGCGTATAGTTGACCATCGAATCCGCGCTAGGAACATTACTGGTATATCGACACGATTTATCGCCGGTGGCCGCATCCACTACGGCGGCCAATGCGGCCGAGCTGGGCGACGTGAAGGCTCCCGGAACCATGGATCCGGTGGCGAATGCGGCCGCGGCTGCGGCCTGTTGTTGATGATGGTGATGTGCGGCTGCGGCCGAGGCCGCCACGTACGGATACATTCGGCTGGCCGGAGATACGAGCGAGGGAGGAGGCGAAGAAGACGAAGACGAAGAGTTATTTGTCAAGCTGTAGTTGACCACTGGCGAGTCGAGGTTACCAGCTTGGCTGGATGTGATTACCGGGTTCAGTAATTGGTGATGATATTGCTGGTGATATTTCGGTAGCATGCTATCGATAATGAATTTCGAAGTCATTGCTGGTTCTGCGGCATTGTAGTGATACCGGGTACGATGCTGGACCGATGCTGGTGCACGTCAACTCGACAAAGAGCCATCTGCAATCGAGGTGTTCATCGCGCAGCTCCAATGATTCAAGTCGTAATCAACACTCGACTCGCGAACAAACAGACACAATCCGGCCGAAAATTAATCGATATCGATTGAAAAAAATATTATCGAAAACAACGATTGAAAACTCGAGACGGAAAATAAAATTAATAAAATCTCAAATAAGAACACGTTCGATTCGAATGATATAATTTTACCTTATATTCATGGCTAACGATTCGATCCGCAGTGAGGATTTTAACTACGCGTACGTAAGGTAATAAGGTATACCGAAAAATAAAAACCTTTTTTTTTTTTTCGTTAAAAACCTTTTTATGGACCGTTTTTGTGGTCCCTCTCGCGCGCGAGCCGGCGGCGGCACCCGGTAAGTTTTAAAAACAGAGTAGAAGCGAAGTAAAAAAAATAAATAAAAAAACGACGACAACGACAACGACGTTTTTTTTCTATTGTTTAGTAGCAATTTAGCTGAATGGTGCGCTCCGTGTTGCACTTGTTACGCGGTATCGTTTATGACTTTCGGTATGGTTTTTACCTACCGACCGAATGCGCGTAACCCCTTATGATAATAGCCGCTTCGAAGACCCCCACCACCAAAGGGGCACGCCGCCAATCGAATGACTGGCTTAGAACGCGCCTACCAATCGGCTAAGGCGACTGCTGCGGTCGCGGACGGCGGGATGCCTCGTCGAGAGACGTCGCCACGCCGTCAGTAGTCGAGCCACCGAAACACGAACGTTTTTGTGCGGTACGACATAAGGGCCCGACTACGTCGCGGATCACCATGCTCGATTTGCTGATCGCGACTGTGCAGCTGAACCGTAGATTAAGAATACACAAGGAATCGAATTCCGTAAACCTGAAAGCTCAGTCTCTTTAGGGGATTTTGGGGTAACTTTGAAGTTCTGGCAACAGTATTCGAAAATAAGAACTTATTGGCGTGAATTTTGAGGTATAAAATTTGTTAAAAGCGTTCAATTGGTTGAGAAAAAACTGATTTTCAGAATTTTGAAAAAATATAATTTGTAGAAGAATTTTTGAATTAGGGATTTTTAAATTGAAAAAAGGTTGGAAAAAATGTTAAATTTTTTTATAATTTTTGAAAAAAATCAAACATGTTTGAATACGATTGTAAAATATAAACTTACACGAGCTGCTATATGTATTTACAAGAGAACTGTCCCAGGTGTTACACGCCAAATGAAAAAAAAATTCACATTTTTATAGAGCATCCCTAGAAGCCTCAGAGTACCAAATTTCAGATCCTAAAGTTAATTTGCGGAGGATTTATTAAACTTTGAATTTTGAAAAATTTCTGTATAGAGCTATTTTTTTTAATATTACAAATGGCAAAATACGAATAACTCGTCCCCATATGAACTTAAGGATTTAATTTTTTCACCACGATCCACGAATCACACCTCGATATTTTTTTAATGTTACATGCAACCGTAGCCAAAAAATTATGATAGGAACATTCGATTTTTTTTCGTTTTTTGGCTTATACACTTTAAAGTTCAAGTTTTCTTTTCAGAAACTGCTCGAGCGATGTGAGCATCATTAGGGGTGAAGACATCATGAATTAGTAATGATTTTTTGGAACCTCTGATCAGTGGCGTAGCCAAGGGGGGCGAAGGGGGCGATCGCCCCCCCCATGGCCCCATGGCCTTTTTTTTCAAACATGATTTTTCCAAAAAAAATCGCCCTCGCTTCGCTCGAGCAGTATTTCACTATCTTTATTTTTTTAACACATGTATCATCCTTTCGATTTGAATCAATCAAATTTGATGAGATTTTCCTTCTTCGGATTAATGAAATAATTTTCATCGAAATTTGGTTATTTTCACTGGTATTTTAGTTGAAACTTACTGATTTCTTAATCAATTTCCAATTCGTCAAAAAATTCAGTAATTTTAGCTAAATAAAAATCAGTGAAAAATCACCTATTTTCAAATAAATTTATTTCACAGAATCAAAAAGTTGGAATTTTACAAAAATTGGCTAATTCATATTTAGACAGTATAAAGTGTTTGTTCCAAAAATCCTATAAATCTTTGTGTTACTGTTACAGTCTTTTCATTACACACCCGTTACCTCAGACTCAGTTATACGTACACTACGAAATATGCCATGAAAAAAATACTCGATATGTTTCAAAACGACCACAGAAAATTTGACAAAAAAACTCGTTCTTGCCCCCCCCCCCTTGACAAAATCCTGGCTACGCCACTGCCTCTGATAAATGGACAAATGCGTAAAACCTTCCCAGACGATCTCATGCGATAAAATTTATTCACACCATGCTAATTTGACCCCTTAATATATTTTTTCCAATACATACAAAAAAATGAAAATTGTAGGTAGGTATATTTTGAGCATTGGTGTCGGAAATCAAAGTACAAAGGTTACATTGTACTCCCCAAATCAGCGTCAGGGGTACAAAATATCAAATCCCCCCCCCACCTCCCAACATCAGATAGGGATTTTCGAAGTATTAAAACACGAAAAAATGTATTTTTTGGGCATTAAAAATCCAATTTTTAAAAAGCTTCGCTCAAGCACGAACAAAATCACAATCGCGTAAACTAGAAATTTGGGGCAACTGTGTGAAAGAAACCAGGAATCTCCCTATATTCCCACTCATCCCTCTGAAAAAATTCATCTTGTATTCCAAGTCTCCATAATCACTTTTTATCTCCCAAAAAAACTTCCGATGCTACTGATTTTGAGTACCCCTCAAGAGAGAGGGGGGGGAGTGAAAAATCGCTGAAAATGATTTTTCGTAGTCAAATGAGCGTATTAAGGGCTTTTGAGTGAAAATTTTCCCAAAAATCATTTTTCTCTAAATATTTATAAAACAAGTGAAAAATACACGAAAAATAACAATTTTCAAAATCCCACAAAACGGGGCGAGAGTAGGGGTGAAAAATTGCCAGAAATGGTTTTAATAGGTAAAATGATGTGTACTACAATTATTTTCAGGAAAGTTTGATCGAAAATAATTTTTCCCTATTTTTGAGCTAATTTGAAAAACCACGAGAAAAATACCACTTTTCAAGACCCCCCCCCGTGAAATTAGAGTCAAAAATCATCGCAATGATATTTTTAGGCGTAGTAACCATCTACATTAAGACTATTCTCAATCAAAAAAATGTTCAAAAATTTTTTTTTAATTTTTCAGCATTTTTTTGAAGATGAACCGATTTTAAGAACCTTTGGAAAGAAGTACATAGATGTAAAGACAGGGGGTAAAATTTTCATTACTTCGTTTTGAGATCCAAACCGAACTTTTGTACTGCTCCCACATTCAATTTTCGAAAAAATTTGCAAAACGATCGCCCTAGAGAACACCCTTTGATAAGTGCTTTCGAAGGATTGAGTTGAAATCGAGATCTGCGTCCAACACCTGGGGAAGGGGTACATCTTTGACCTTCAAAATATGAAAATTCCAAATTTGAGAAATTTTTACACAGGTGATTCGGATCCATGTCAACTTCAGAACGTAATTTTAAACTAATTAAATTTTGAAAGAAAACCAACCATGCAAACGAGGGTTATTTAATTTTGAAATGTATGATAATTTCATCTAATGATCAACACTGAACCAAAATTTTGTCTGTATCTATTCAGCCCCTCACGAGTTGGTCACTTTGTTTTCTATAGTGCAAGATATCGAATTGGATTAATAAAATAAGAAGAAAAAAAAGTATTATTCAATAAAAGGCCAACAGCTGATTTTTAGGTATAGACTAAATATCAAGGGGGGGGGGGGGGTCAGCGAGGACGATTTAGTTTTTCTCTGGTTTACGTATGTAGTATTCTTAATCTATGGGCCGCACCAGAGACGAGATTGGTGCTCGCGAGTCGACTCGATGAGAAGAAATGAAAGCGAGAGAGCTTTCTTTGAAGTTGTTTCCAAATTCTGCTTCGACTGAACCAAATTTAGAAGCAGTGGCTCTGAACAGCTGCTTCTTGGGTTAGACGGGTGGATGATCGATGAGTCTATATATGTATACTGATTTACATAATTATTTAAAAATCTACATTATTCATGATAAATTAAAATTATACATTTACGAATAATAAACTGATGAAAATTAACTTGTTAATACAAAAATTATGATAGTTACTTCCACGTGTCTAACAAAATTTTATAGTGAAAAATCAGAACTTGAGCCAGACATTTAGCAGGACATTTTTCAAACATTTCACGATTTTTTAAGAGGAGAGGGGTAACATTTTTCTTTATGCACTATTTTTTTTTATCAAATGGAAGAAATAATTTTCAAACTAAGTAATTTCAAAATTCTGAAAAAATGGGGAGAATAAATTAAAAATTTTAATGTTTGAAAAAAAAAAGATAAAAAAGTAGAACAAAAGAAAGACTGACAGCGTTTGTAGGAATGTTAAACACCTCGTATTTTTTACGTGATCGGTTTTTTTTTAGCACTCATCTCCGAATTTAAATTATTTTTATATTTTTTCTCAAAAAATCCACTACATACTCATACAATTGCCAGATAGGCAAATCTTGGTGATCGATGAGGGGAGAGAGGAACTTCTCATCAATCAGCAGAGGTAATGTCTTCATTCAAGAAATTTATTCTCATCATCATCTCATTCTCACATACAACTCACACCGAACTCACTCCGATCATCCGACGGATTGGCATGAATGGGCGTTGGGGGGCGAAAGGGGTTCACACGTCGCAATTTCCATCCTAAAAATTCCATTTTCATTTCTTACCGAGATAATAATAGGATTACGATCGTAATCCAGCATTAATTCAGACATTATGAACGGCGCTTTGAGGATTATCATGAGATATACGAATAAATATGCTCGCAGTAAATCCAATTTTTCTCGTAAAATCCATCTACCGAGTTTTAGGTACCTATTTCGACTTTTCGATACGCGATTTTTCACCAAAAAAAATCTTTAATCCTTTTATGCGATATTTGAATTTTTATAAATTTTCGTAACATCGGGTACCTCTGTAGCTGTACAGGAGAAAACCTTAAACTGATTAACGGTCATCGTATAATAACAAAAGGTGAAGGAATTATTGTGGCAGTTTCGAATAGTGTTTTTTAGATGTTTTTTTACTCTTTGGTTCGCATGTAGGACACGTAAATCATTTAATCTTGCGGTAGGTATTTGATCGAGACTACGTACCATCGAATTTTTATAATGGGTGGAATTTGATGCCTTGGTGTACGATTTACTTTGTTCTGTTAGGTGTGATTTTTTTCGACAGTTTCTTTTGACTTCCTGATGCTTCTCAATCTTTTGAAATTTTTTTGTAGTAAACAGAAAGCTAATAAAATCAATTGAATCGTGATTGTCAAATTGAAAGCAAAATTTAAGTATACTAATTACACATTTTTTTTCAACAAATAAAGTTTTATTGAAGATCCCCTCCTCCCAGGTACCTAAACTATCTTTATTTATATTTCAGAAAAAAATTGACGATTCAAATAGTCAAACGATGATTTTCATTCGAATTGCAAACATTTTTTATGCTCTCATAGGAACATCATGGAGAGGAGAATTGAAAATTTCATGCAGAAATGAAGTATTTTCTCAAATCAAAATTAAAATTTTTTGATTAAAGAGGTCACCAGATTAGCTAGTTTTTCGACTCGAAGCCAAATTTTCTGACTCGGGTTGCATTTTTCTTATTTAATGGAAGTAGCTCCCGGATTTTCTTCTATTTCATTACACGTGGTTGAATAAAAAAATCATTTCAATTGCCGACGAAACAAGAAACGACTCTCATTCCACCACAAAATTGATAATATCATTTGATTTTTGATAGAAAAATTGAAAAAAATGAAAAATTTTATTTCCTTCAAGTATCTTAGATTTTTTTCAAAAATATCAAATGATTCAATTTTTTCCCCATATTAATGCAATATTACTAAAAATAGAATAATTTTATCAAAATTGGGCAATTTTTTAAAAGAAATGTTCAATTTTTCATGAACTGAACGATATTCCAAAAATTTGACAATTTCACGAAAATCAAACAATTTTTTCTTAAATAAAACTGTTTCCATAAATTGTAACATTTTCTGAAAAAAGGGAGATTTTTTTCAAAATTGGACAATCATGCCTTAAATCAAGCAATTATTCAATTTTTTTCGAAGACGAGGCAATTTTCTTCATCAAGAAGGAAAAAAGGGCCCATTCCTCAACACATGGAACGAATTTCTATTGATATCAGATGGGGCAATATGTCCAGATGGGACAATATGTCCAGATAGGACATCATGTCCAGATGGGATAATCTGATCAGGTAGGACAACATGTCCAGATGGGACAAATTTATCAGATAGGACAATATGTCCAGATGGGGCAATATGTCCAGATGGGACAATTTGATCAGGTAGGACAATATATCCAGATGGGACAAATTTATCAGGTAGGACAATATGTCCAGATGGGACAAATTTATCAGATAGGATAATATGCCCAGATGGGATAATTTGATCAGATAGGACAATATGTCCAGATGGGACAATTTGATCAGGTAGGACAATATGTCCAGATGGGACAATTTGATCAGGTAGGACAATATGTCCAGGTGGGACAATATGTCCAGATAGGACATCATGTCCAGATGAGACAATTTGATCAGGTAGGACAATATATCCAGATGGGACAAATTTATCAGATAGGACAATATGTCCAGATGGGGCAATATGTCCAGATGGGACAATTTGATCAGGTAGGACAATATATCCAGATGGGACAAATTTATCAGGTAGGACAATATGTCCAGATGGGACAAATTTATCAGATAGGATAATATGCCCAGATGGGATAATTTGATCAGATAGGACAATATGTCCAGATGGGACAATTTGATCAGGTAGGACAACATGTCCAGATGGGACAAATTTATCAGATAGGATAATATGCCCAGATGGGATAATTTGATCAGATAGGACAATATGTCCAGATGGGACAATTTGATCAGGTAGGACAATATGTCCAGATGGGACAATTTGATCAGGTAGGACAACATGTCCAGGTGGGAGAATTTTATCAGGTAGGACAATATGTCCAGATGGGACAATATGTCCAGATGGGACAATATGTCCAGATGGGATAATCTGATCAGGTAGGACAATATGTCCAGATGGGACAATTTGATCAAGTAGGACAATATGTCCAGGTAGGACAATATATCCAGATGGGACAATTTGATCAGGTAGGACAATATGTCCAGATGGGACAATTTGACCAGGTAGGACAATATGTCCAGATGGGACAATTTGATCAGGTAGGACAATATGTCCAGGTGGGACAATATGTCCAAATAGGGCATCATGTCCAGATGGGACAATATGTACAAATAGGACATCATGTCCAAATGGGAAAATATGTCCAGATGGGACAAGTTAATCAGATAGGACAATGTGTCCAGATGATACAATATGATCAGATAGGACAGTATGTCCAGATGGGACAATGTGATCAGATAGGACAAAATCTCCAGTTGGGACAAATATGCTCAATGCATTGTCCAGATGAGACAAAACTTTTAAACACATCAAATCGACATCTTTCCCAGGTACTTTGACTGAATAATTAAATGGGGGAGAGGGAGAAGGAGTACGATATTCCGGTAAAAATTGTTGATTTTCTTCAATACAATTTTTTCTCTTTATTTGGCCTGATCATCAAAAAAGAGAGACCTCATTTATCATGTGATCGAAATATAGGAAAAATTTTTGGGAAAAATCTTCACACTGGAGCAATAAAAAAAAAAAAACGTCGGCGATTTACACAATTTCCACGAAAAATATCCAACCTCGTCCTCACAATTTCCTATTTGAAATCTCAAAACCACCGGGAAAAAAATCACCCAACAAACACCCAGCAAATCGCAACAAACCGTTCTCTTCTTTAAAAACGAGTTTTCGTGCCAAAACGAAGAAAAGGTAGGTACATGCGTTCGGCAGGAATTCATTTGAAACAACGAAACACCTATCATTACTATTTAGGAAATTGATCTCGCATACCGTAGCCATAAAGCTAGCCAATTTCTAGGAATTTCGAAGTAGCCGCGAGGTGCGCGGAAATGACGTATCAATACACGATCGACACAATAAACGAACTCTTTCAAAAGAGAATTTCCCTTCGCCAAATTCCTCTCCGGTAAAATAACAAACGAGAATATTTCCTAAAACGATCGTTTTTCTCTTTTTTTTTTTATTTTGGCAAAAAAATGTGCTCGGTTTATACGCAACGGTAAACGCCTGCAACGCCCATACATCCTACTTTCATTTCCCCTCACATTTTTATACTCATAAGCATCGGCGAAACTGCGCTATTCCACCATCTACCACCATTTAAAAAGGCTACAAAGTCAATATCATTCTTCGATAGTTTTTTACGAGGCGTAAAATTGTATACTGGGACGCACTCTACCGAAACTTCGCTCAACTTGGACACTCGACGACCAATATTTACTCTCTGCAGTCGTATTGTAAATATACCCGGTGGTTTGTGTTGTTTTTTTTTTTCTCGTGTGTAACAACACTATAAGAGAAATCATAAACATCATTTTAATACAGTAATAAAATCCATTAACCGAGTAATACGTATGGCGATTTTATTATTACGTATGCTTATATACTCTAGAGACAAATTACGTGTGCGAGTCTTAATTTAAGACACGACTGAATTCTTTGTATGTTTTTTTCACTCTGTTCACAATGTAAATATTAAGCATATTTGTTCTTTATTCGCTTTCTTTTTCATTTTATGAAAAATAAAACGATAATGTGGTGCCTCAGCTTCCAAAATTATTTCAAGGTACTATGAAACTAGTCAAGGTTGAATGAATCAATCGTCAGATAATCACTTACCAAATCTGTTGCATTGGTCGTATCAGCACTTCTCGCCACACCGAAATACCTGTAAAAAAATAATAATTCCATCGTAAATAAGGCGATTATGAATTAAACGTGCAATCTCGAGTATATTAAAACAATGCACAATAATTATTATTATCGTTAAAACCGTCATTTAAACTATAAAACCGTTACGTGTTACGTTACATATGCATTTTAAGGCTGTTTAAGCAGGGTATATAACATACTCGCCGCAGCTTATACCACATACGAGTACTTATACGTAGCTCGGTTGGTAATTTTATGAAAAAAATATTCAAGGTTCTTTCACGAAACAAAAACCTTAAAATTTTGCCATTTCACGTAGTAATTTTGCTACATGAAATCCAATTTCCGCCCTTCAAATCACTTTCACACGCAACATAATAGTATGCTCGTTCGATAATGAGCCAAAGTTATGCCATAAAATTACGACGATATGGTTCTTTGAATTTTGAAAAATTAAGGAAACGTGATTTTTTCATTTTTTTTTGAACGTGGAAATTTCAAGGTTGAAACTTTGAGCTTGGAATTTTTTGAATTTGTAGGATTTTTCAAACTCGATGATTCAGTTTATTGAATTCCTAAAACTTTCATATTTTAAAATTTCCATAAGTTCACTGAAATTTTCCATAAAAAAATGTATATATCAAAATCTTTTCCGAGTCAATTTTTGAGTACAGATGAATTTGTGTTTTACTGTCTTTCATTAAAGAAAAATTTGCAATTTGAATTTGAAACAAGTCAATTTTTCATCAAAATTGCAAATTAATAT
Organism: Pseudococcus viburni; assembly: GCA_033439095.1. Taxonomy (NCBI): domain Eukaryota; kingdom Metazoa; phylum Arthropoda; class Insecta; order Hemiptera; family Pseudococcidae; genus Pseudococcus; species Pseudococcus viburni. The sequence continues at coordinate 250,210 of JAVBJF010000019.1, read as the reverse complement.
AGGTACATAGATTCTGAAACAAAAAATGACAAGCTCGAAATTCGCATTTCCAAACTTCCAATTTTTAAATTTTATTTCTCACATTTGAACTTTAAATTTTAGAAATTTGAAATTTCAAAGAAATAAATTTTAAGTTTACAGTTTTATTAGCACAGTTCCCTACGAGTTTTGTAAGTAGAAATTTGAATTTTGAACTATGAAGTTTTCAAATTTTAAATTTTGAACATACAGTAAAGCCTTTCACTATTAGAATTTTAATTTTTAATTTTTGAGCTCCTATAAATGAACAGCTTTCAAACTCCAAATTTTGGTCGTAGGCTTTTCAAATAAAAAAATTGAAAATTTGCTTTTTTAATGTTATCTATAAATCTAAACTTTGTGATTCTAAATTTTTTTGAACTTGGTATTTGAAAAAATTGTAAATATAATGTACCTACTTTACGTTTTCCAGGAATTTCTGTACTTTGAGGTTTTTAGTCTGATTAAATTCGGGCTCTTTAATCACAAATTTGCCTTTTGAACATTTGAGCTTTGCATTTGAGACCTTAATTTTTGAAAGTGAAGTTTTAAAGTTTTAAATTGCAAAATTTTTATGAAGCAAACTTAAGGTGAATGTTTTTAAAATAATTTTCATTCCAAGTCCTAAACATCTTCAATTCATAATTTTAAAACTGATTGAACATGTTCATCAGAAAATCAATAGATTTCTTTCTTTTTTAAAATGAATTTTAAGTTTTGAGCAGTTTTTTTGTAAATCATATTTTGTAAGCTTTGAGCTTTGAAAATTGGTTCAGTAATTTTTAAACATTTGTGACCAAAACTTTTAACTTTGAATTTCCAAAGTTTGCATTTAAATTAACTTTTTGAAAGTTTAATTTTAAATTGATTTCAACTGACTTTGCACATCATCCCTACAATATCAAGTATTTTACCAGAAATAAATTGATTTTTCAAAATTCAAATTTCAAGTTTTGAACTTTTAAACTTCAAATTTAAGACAAGATATTATTTTATTTTTGATACTTACCTACTCAGATATGTATTTTCACGAGTAACTTGAAAATTGAATTTAGAATTACTAACGTTTGGACGTTTTGGACGTTTTGGACTTCAATTAAAGCTCTTTTAATCATGAGCTTTTTATATGAAAAACATTCCAATTTGAAAAACTTTTTTTTAACGCTGATCTTACAAATGAAAATTTCAAGCTTTAGAATTTCAGATCAAAATTTTGTGTTTTGCAAATCATACATTTTTGCATTCACCTTGGGAAGTTGAGTTTTGAAATTCTGAACTTCGATATTTTCACTCCACGAACTTTATAAATAAATAATACTGAGTTTTTAATGGTAAATTCCCCAAAATGCAAAAAAAAAAAGTTTTTCATGATGTCTACTGGACTTGAAAAATGAAAATTTTATTATTTTCTGGAGTTTTCTTACCATTTTTATCCTATTTTTTTCTTACAGGTAAATAATAAGTAGGTACGCCTGTTTCATGAGGAATTTCAAGCTCTTTTTTGAAAATTTCAATTCCAATGAGGATGGTGTTTATTAGATTTAAAAAACAAAAATTCTTATTTTTTTCTAAATTTTTCTTAAATTTCCCAAAAAAGGAACCCTTTTCTAACCTTTGATTAAAAAATTAAAGGGAAAAGAAAAATGTTGAAAATTCTTGCTACTTTCAGTAAAATTATTAAAATTCTAGCCTTTTTTAGATTTTCTTGTTTTTTTTTGGCCAGTAGACATTACATTTTGGCAAACCGAATTAATTGAAGGTAATTTCAAGCTTTCAAATTTTAAGCTTTTGACAATGGAGATGATTTTAAAATTTTTTAGATTTGAACTTCAGCACTCCAAACTTGATTTTGAACTTTCCATTTTTGCTTTTCTGATGTTTTTCAAAATTTAAGCTTCATAACCGTAAATTATTCGATTAAATTTTAAAACTTGAACTTGAATGCTCTTCAGCTCTTTCATAGCAAAATTTTCATCCAAGAATAGTTGCGTTTTGAACATGTACATTCTACATCAAACTTTATGAAAATTATGAGCTTTGAGCTTGCAAGATTCGCATTTCAGACTTTATTTTTCAAAATTTCAGGTTTGAAAGTCACTTTTTGTTTTTTACATTTTCAGAATTCTGTGAGAATTCACAAGTGCTTTAGAACATCGACTTTAAAAATTTCAAACTTCCAAGATTTCGCACCCAAAATTTTTTTGTTTGAAAAAATTTTCAAACAAAATATTGAAGGAATCAAGGATAAAAATTGAAATTTGTGTTTGGTATCAGAATAATTATATATTTTTTGGGGTACTGAATTCGATTTTAAACTCGTATTCACATTCTCTGATAACCCACTCTTTGTGCAAGACCTATGTAGGGAAATGGAAACTCAAAATTTTGAAAAATACCATGTCAAGTGTCTAAATATATGTTATTTGGGATGCTGAATTCAATTCTGAACTCCTTTTCACTTATTTTGATATTCTACCCGTATTACAGAGGGATGAAAACTTAAATTTTTGAAAAAAATTGCGTTGGGTGCGTCAAAATAAGTATATATTTTTTGGGGTGCAGAATTCGATTTCGAATTTGTTTTTAACTTTTTCTGACGACTCTCCCCCTGTGCAGAGGAACGAAAACTCAAATTTTTGAAAAAAACATATCCGACCCCGGGTGAAAAAAAAAATGTTAGTGCCAATATTTCTTTAAAAGAAAATTTAGTGTCCTTTTAAATTTCTATTTAAAAAAATGTGGACACTAACATAATTATTTCTTCGTCTGTCAAATATTTTGATACCAAACACGATAGTTTTCAAAAATTTGAATTTTCACCCCCCCCCCATCTCACCCTGTACAGAGGGGGAGGGTTATCAGAAAATATGAAAATGAGTTCCAATTGAATCCAGTTTTGACACCCAACGCGGTATTTCTCAAAAATTTGAGCTCCCATCCCCCTGTACACGACTTGGGTTGTCGGAAGGGATGAAAACGAGTTCATAATCGGATTCAATACTTTGAAAAACTCCTTTTTACCAATTTTATTGTTCCTAGTCTCACAAATTCTATTTTTGAAGCCTCAAATTTTAATCCCTTTTTGTTTCGTATTGATTAATCAACAGGACAGCGTCTCATTTTTTTTTGAACGAGTCTCGAGGCAAATTTTCTAACTATGTGATCTGTGAATTATTACCTACGAAACAGATTATATTTATCTATTTGATGGATAAGAAGCCATCCGAAATTCATAATTTACCGCCAAAACTATCGACAGTTGGTGAAAAAAATATCATTATTCATTATATTTTAGTAAAAAAATGGATCTTTCCCAACAAACTGTAACCCTTTCAGCACTCGGCAAAATCCAGCACACTCATCAACCAACATTCAGTCCATCCCCATTCATCACAGAATCCTCCTTCTGTAACCAAAAATAAACCTCAAACCATCGAAACATCGCTGACAAAAAAACACACGATTTCGAAAAGTAATTACTCGGAACAGAAGTACTTTCGTACCCCAGGAGATCCAGCCGATTCACAGCATTCCCTTTACGCGGCGACATCGACGTACACACTAACTTTTCTCATCGCCCGCACTATATCAATATAAAAACGCCATCGAGGGCTATTTAAAAACGCCTTCCAATATCGCGCTATCGTCGAATCGTTAAAACTCATCGGGTATCGGCAATACACGCCACAGTGCGAGCAAATAATCGATAAAGGAAAACATTACATCTCCGGGCTTACAACCAGTTTGCCTCCCTCTTATTTCTTCCAAGATAAATTACTTAAATTACAGTTTAGCGTCTGTTCGGGATTCGCACGCCGTAAATAAACATCACACAGCATCGTGGTTGGCGTTAGCCACCATGCGGCGTTTTTTCGAAACCGATACGGTTACGCAGGATGAAGAAATCGTGCTGGATTCTGGGTACGTGCGTACGCGCCGAATAAGACGAAACACTGCCATCGAAAATGGAATGGAGCATTGCCCTTACGAGAGTTTTGGAGTGTGTCTCTCGTCAGCGATATATATAACGATGATGGAGCATTACCGTTATCTTAAGTATGTGTTCATAGACGAAGCAAGCAACCCCCCATGAACTAACCTTACGCTCTTATCATCCAGCAACGCAACGCTTTTCTGAAGGCTCCGGTCAAATAATCTAATAACCCGCAGCAGATGATTTCGTAATAAAGAAACTGTCTCTTCGGCGATTTTCCACATTCGAGTTTTTTTTTAGGGCAGTGAGATTGCAGACTCGAAATGGGTGCGATTGTGCGGTTATGCATGGTCAAATTATACAACGCACGTGGATCGAATTCTCGCGTAAAATGGTATCCTCGTATCGATACGTGCAATTTCCCCTTCGACAATTGCCTCGACACCATTCACTTTAATCCTTTATCCTTTCTTTTTTTCCGTTTTCATTTCAACGAGAGAATTTCTCTAAACGGAAATCGCATCGTTTGATAGGTTATCCCAATTTTATCGTCCATTTGGAAAACGTTCAGAAACGCGTTACGCATATACGTACATCTCGATGCAGCCAATCGTTTCGTATTTATACACAAATCCATCGCAAACTGCGCACAGCCCGTATTTCTAAATCGATTATATCTCGTCGTTCTCGTACACTTTCGGCCAAATCAGGTGAAAAATACCGCCACCGTTCGTTAACGCATCGCCAATCGCATACACTCACGCAGACTTCTTGCAAAACCCTGGAAATATCTTATATACTTCTCCAAAGTAAAAAAAAAAGGCCAACCGAAGCGAAAGCGAAAGAAAACCCGTCACGTTGAAGGGAGGAAACCCCTTATCGCCGGCGTTTCTCCTCCGCCAGTGTGGAAAAAAGACGCCGCATACAGCTTTCCAATCGATTCTTGGCGATACTTCGCGACTAAAATGCTGAAATAACTTTTTCTTTAAACTTCTCTGTTGAAAGTACGCGAAAAGGAACGCAGTAGAGGTGGAATCTTTCGATCGTAAAAACCAGCCCTCTCGCTTCGCTTTACTTTTAGCAGGAAAAACTAATTTCAACATTCGCAATCCCTACTGCGAAAATGGTTCCAATGGGATTTCAAAGGTAAATGGAGGTAATTCAAAGGAAATGTATACCCCTGAGCTATTGATTTTGTAGCGCCCGTGACAGCGAAAATGCCAAACTGTGCTGGAGGCGTTGTACCTTTACGTAGCATTATGTAGTTTCTGCTGATGCCGATGCCGTGCGATCTTTCTTTCTTATTCGGGTAGCATTGCTGCGTACGCGGGGGTTATTTTCAATCGAAATAGGACGAGTGGCGCGTGTACGAGGGAACTAACTCGGATATTGGTCGATTTACTCGGCTCGAACGATTATTTGGTTCGATTAAAGTTTTGGTCGTGATTTTGTATTTATTTATTGTGATATTATATTAAATTTTGTACCTACAAGATGTTTATTAAATCACGCGAATGAAAATTTTGACTATTTTTGAATTTTTTTGTGTTTTTTTGGAATGAAAATTTTAATTTTTTGACAATTTATTGGTTCCCTTTCTACCCTCTCCCCCAAAAACGCCTGGTTCAAATCGATAATTCTATGTAAGTCCCTACAATTTTTCTGGCTTGTCACACTAAATAGTGATTCAATTGAGACGAGAGGGGAAGGAGAGGATGGGATGGGATCACGAAGAAAAAAAGAGCAGATAACGTTTCAAAAAATAGGTATATCAATCATATCCATATCGATTTATTGAGCCCGGGTGAAGCAAGGGCAAAAATGTTTACAAAAAAAACACACAATCAACAGCTTAATTTTATAATTTTTCCCAACATTTCAGCTATCAGAGAGAGCGATTTGTATCTTCACCGAACAGAGAAAAAATGAAATATATATGCCAAAGAACTAAAATAAATGAGAAAGTTGTTGACTCTATTATAAATTTTAACCAAAGGATATAGCCGGATAACAGTTGTTTTTAGCCCCAGCCTCAATTTTCGATCTAATGCCCCCAGATTGTGTACCTTGATGAAAAAAATTTTGACCCCCCCCCCCCAACTCCCTCCCTTTCGGAGCTATGGCCAATGTATTGCATTATTTTCAAGAATTTCCAATTCCAACAGAAGTGAATGCAATTTTCTGTTATTTGGCACAGAGTTACATCTCGTAGAGGTCTATTTACGATAATTTTTTCATCAATTTTGGTGCAGTCCTTCATGAGGTTTTGGCCACTTGAAATTTTCAATTGTAAAAAAGACCTTAACAGCGAAGTTCGACTATGTTTGGAAATATGTATCCTAAAAGCGTGTTTTTTTTACGTAGATTCACGTCAGGTATTTAGTTTTGGCGATTGAGGTGGCGCAAGGGCCGAAAATTGCGAAAAACCGTAAAAAATATTGTTATTTTAGCAGATTTATCAAATTTTGAGTATTTTATACGGAGAGAAATGACCAAATGAAAAAACCAATCTCGTATTCGTGTTCAGCAGGTCAAAATACCCCTATTAACACCCTTTTCACAATCATTTTACTTTAAATGTCGAAATTCACTTTTTTCACTGATTTTTTGCAACAATAAAACTAAATTTCATTCACTTTCGTTGGAATTAAAAATTCTTGAAAATAATGCAATAAAATGGCCATAGCTCCGAAAGGAACTGGATGGGGGGGGGGTCAAAATTTTATCCAGAATTGTTTTTCATAAAGGTACGCAATCTGGGGGCATTAGATATAAAATCGAGGCTGGGCCCAAAAACACCCCTTATCCGGCTATACCCTTTGTACTTTTTTGTTTGTTCTTTAAGATCAAAACTCAATCAAAAAATTCGTATTTTTCGAATTTTCGGAATTGCCGAATTCAGCACATCCTTAGCATTATTATTTATCAATATTATGAAACAACTTTCAGCTTTTAAAGGGGTTGAGGGAGAGAAACCTCATTTTTCACATTTTCGATCCTCTGCAGTGACAGTTCGTGTCTTATATGTAGGTTTTTGGCAACGCTGAATTCAAAAATCAAATAGCCCTTGTCACTTCTTTTCCCACCCCACAATAATTTGAATTTTCTTTGCATGAAAATATCTGTGACATGGCATCCCGTTTATGATATGTATTTTTCGAGACTTTGAATCCGAATGACCTTTTTTGATAGCATCTTCCCAATGCCCCCCTCCCCCCGTCAAAACAATCACTGAAACAGGAAAAAAATGGATGCTGAAGAAGTCGTGCCCGAAAAAATGAGCCCATATTCGAATCCGGCGTTCCAAAAAACATATTGAACGATATGTCACATGATATTTTCATGTATGTAAAATGCAAATATGGTAAGAAGGGGCGAAGGGGTGATAGAAGTTCTGAATTAAAGAATAAATTCAATTTTTGAAATTGGCGCCACAAAAACATAGCAAATGACTTATTTTTTTCTTTCGTTTTGTTTAACCAAATTCAGGGCTTGAGGAGGGGATAAAAAGTTGATATTCAAAGGCGTCTCAAAATACATACCAAACAATTTTCCAACTTATTGAATTTTGATCAAAATTAGGGCAGTTTTGACCCTCTAAAAAAATACAATTCTATTATTTTATTACTGATGGGAATGTTACAAAATTTTCAAAAATTGAAAAGAAAACTAACCTTTTTTGACATAATGTTTATCACATGAAAATTTTTAAAATCTTTAATAAAACATTAAATTTTCAAGTTCAATGTTTTTCATTTTATTGAACTTTTCTGTTTGAAAATCCAAACTGAACTGATGGGCAAAAGGGGTTCATTTTCAAACGAAAAATTTGAAAGGTGAAGACCTTTTACCAAGAAATTTGGGAAAATTTACGATCTAAATAAAATTGTTTAAGAAAATTGCAATACGAGTCAGATAAATTGTGTAATAAATCTAGTCTATAGGTCCAAGGCGCAGCTTGATTACCAGAATAAAAAGTTGGCTATTTTTTAAATAACTAAAATTTTCAATTTTTTCAAAAATCATTGTTTACCCTTCCCCTTCAAAAAACTGCTGCAAAGAAAAATAATGAAAAGCTAGAATTCCATAATTTTTCCCAACAACATTTCCATCATTAGAGTAGTATCTAAATAATTTGTGATTTTTGATATAATTTTACCTAATTGAATGGAGTAAAAATGAAAAAATTTTAAACCGTTGCAAATTTTTGACCAAAATTCGTAAAGTATGTACTTTTTGTATGTATTTTCGGATTTTTTGTACTCTAGAAACACCTCGAAGGCCAACAATTTTTTACCTATTACTTTCAAATTTTTTGGAAAAAGACTCTGTACTAAAAATATGTACCTACTTACAGAAAAGTATCAAAAATTTTTTACGAAGAAAACTTTTAAAAGATTAAAAAGTAAAATCCAATAGGTAGGGTATGTCTAACAAAATTTCTGAATCAAACTTCAGGAATTTTCAGAATTTTTGCAAGACCTTCAGAAAGATATTTCCACCCCCCTTCCCCTACATATCTCTCATTAGAATTGAAGTATGTAATATTAATATCTTGCAGTTATACAACCTTGATTACTTTTTTTTTGAATTTTATCAATATAAATATTGGACGAAAAACAAACGAGATAAAAAATTCTAAGTCAATAAAATTTTTAAAAACGAATTTTTAGTGAAGAAAATGCAGAATTTTTGAACCACGTGCAGGAATTTTTTTTCAAATTTGTCGATTGCAGGACCTGATGTCAAAAAATAAACAAAATGTGAAAATCTCGTTTCAAGACTCAAAATTTGGCATTTCAATCAAAAATTCTTATGATACGACCAAAATTCGAAAACACTCTACATATTTATAATTCAAACAGTTAAAGGAAAAATTTTTAAAATGAATTAAAGAAAAGAAGCTATGGAAGAAAAGTTATATTTTTTCTCCCCCTCCCTGATGAATAAATTATCCATTAGTTCTAAAATTATAGCGTGAATTGAAAAACTCACGAAAGTGATGACTTTTTGTTTTGAGAATTTGCACTTTGAGTCGGAAAAATGAGAAAAAAAATTTCATTTCAGCCGAAAATTTTCAAAATTGACCCCCCTCTTCCACCTTTTACAACTTCAATAGTTCCATTATTTGTTAAATCTTTAATTTAATTTATTTTTCAATAAATTCTGGACTTGAGAAAAGTTTTATTTTTTGAGTAAGAAATTCATCTATAACAAGTCCTGCTTGAATAATTTTTTCGACAAAATTTTGAATTTTTGATGAATTTATGGTTTTTATGACCAACAATAAGTATATTTTTATCTTGATACTGAAGGGGAGAAAAAAAGGCAAAAGTTGAATGACCTAATAAAATTTTTAAATTTTAAAACTTGAACATTTTTAAAGTACAAAACGAAGAGAAAATTGGGAAATAACTTTACACTTCAAAAAAGATGCAGAATTTTCAAGACTCGAAAAATAAACTTGAAAATTTACAATGATTTCCAATTTTTCGTAATTAGGTAATTCAAAAAAATATCATTTTTCCTATTTTCCTATTTCACAATTCAAATTCATTTTTAATCCAAAATCTGAGAATTTTACAACTTTAAGAATGCAATTTACTCTCCATCCCCCCTCCCTTCAAAATAATATCGTCAGAAAAAATGCGAATAAAATTAACCAAAGATCATTCTGATGGATAATGAACCAAAAATACATACAAAAATGTCACATATTGGCCCCCTTCCCCTTCTCATCCCATCAATACCGAAAAAAACTTCAATACGTATTCGAGCCGGTCTTATCAGCACATTTTATCTTCAAAATATACTCCAATACCTCCGGAAAACCCCTTAACGAGTACTTCACACGCAACATAATCTGATCAACGACTTCTGCAAATATTGCTACCGACAAAACCAGAATCTTCATACATTTCGTTAAAAAATCATCTGTTCTTCAGGTGCGAGAATACAATTCACGTAATTACTCCACCAGGTGTTTAAGCACAATATACCGCACATACGAATGCCACTGGCGCTATCTGTCCACCCAAGGCTGAATTCGTACGGCCATACTCGTATATAAAACAAACATCGACGCATTGTTAATACATAAAATTTTTACAACAACCGGGGTAATAAAAATTCGTCGTAAATGACGCTTTTTTTGCCACCAAAATGCATAAAATTTACAAATAAATTTCACTTCGTTATACATTTACTCGATTTACGTATATATATCCCAATATACGCGAGAAAAATTACGTTATAAATGTCGTATCTGCGGATAATTTCGTATACATTTTAATCGAGACAACGTTTCGGAATTCGCTATAAAAAGCTCGTACGTGGGCAACATCGAGCCTCAGCACATCCCTTCAATTAAAATCAGTCATTTCGAATACACGAGTACGTACATATGTTAATTAATTCGTGCAAACGGAACATTCCCTGGTTTAAAATAACAGTTTGAAGAGTGATATGGGCAAGCTGAAGGTAGATACCATCACGCCATCTATTCGAACGAGTCCAGACTGCTTGGAACTTCGCTATAAATTCAGACTGGGCGTTGATTCGAAGTACTCGTTTTCATAGGTCATACACATGTAAATATCTTTCGTCCAACATATCAGGCGAATTTTTTTAAACCAATTATGGGGCAAAGAGTACAATATCATTGTCTGCGGTCGACATGAAAAAAATAGGCTAAATACTGTCACCTAGTTTTTTTTTTGAACTTAATTCCGTCATTTCACAGATACAGAGCTCGATGCACATAAATATAATTTACGCCGGTGTTTAATTAATGTATAAGGTTAATTTTTTAAATTACAAAAAGCTCGTTGATAATTAATGATAAATTATACTCGTTCGTTTGTCGCAACGACATTGTAATAATTGTCAACTAAACCAGCGCCGCGTTGATATGGCGACTCAGTGCGCCGCCATGTATTTTCGCATTTAACGTTCTTCGTTATAAAGTGCACTTTAATTACGTAACGTATTAATCGTAAATTTTATCAGCGCGAATTATAATGCATCGCGAGCTTTGCAATTTTACGCAACGTTCACACTGAAGTGCCGGAAAAAGCTGTCATAACCGAAATACGCACGAATTAGATGGAACATTTCACCTTAGAAGCTAGACAAATTAAGAGTTATAAACGTTTAGAAGTATTAGCGAGAGCTAATATACCGAGTTACGGACGCATATACTTGAAACGGAAGCAGGGAATTTTAAATGAGAGCTAATTCTACTCTATTCGCGTATTAAAATGCGTAACTTGCGTTTGCCAGGCGAATTCTGTATGCATATGGATTCAGCTTAGCTATGTGCGATGCAAACATGTAGCTTGGAATTTACGAGTGCGTTGAAAAATTAAGTTTAATATGCTCGTAATTGCTTCGTATAGTTGGATTAAAATTTACGTTATGCATATCTAAGAACGAATATAACGTATTGCTCCGTTTTGTAAAATTGCGATATTTATTATTTTCATCGTGGCGTTTATTTCTTCCAACGCGATAATATAATATTACGATGTAGAAATTATAAAATTTTGCCTCATATGTATTCGCGAGACGTTCGAGATAATTCGTTTGTAATTTATTGTTGGGTAGCGACGTACATAACTATAGAGAATCACCTTCAATTATATAAGGAGCCAAATTTACCTGTATTTGACGATTATTTACCTAGAATATGCAGAAAGAATGAAATAAAAAAGTCTATTCTCATGGACATTTAAGTAAATTTTATCATTTTTCTATGTAGACAGGATCTCATCCAGACTAGAAAATAACTATTTTACGAAGTTTTTAGCCCAAAATTCGAATTTTCTGAGTGTTTTTACCGACTTCTCAACATAAAACAATGAAGAATAATAATAGGTTCGAAATGATTAATCACATATGAGAGTTGATCATGATCATTCGTGAACGAAAAGATCAAAAATAAGTTAATTTTTACTTTCTGCGAAAAATATGATCAGGAATCACAAGGAATAAATGACAAAATGAGTTGTTCACAAAGGATTTTATTATAAATTAAAAACAAATGACTCGTTCTGAAACGATTTGGTTCTGAATCATAAAAAAACAATGAAGGATGAACCTATTCGCGAATAATTTTATCAAAACACAAAGACTTTTTTACTATAACGATTCAATCAAAAAAATAAATTCTTGGGGAACGATACAATCGAAAATATTGAGTGAGTGAATCGTTTGCGAACGATTTGATCACAAAATATTGTTTCAAAATGTACGAATCATTCACGAACAATTTGATTAACGAAACATATGAATTATTTGCGAACAATTACAGCAATAAAACACGCGAATCGTTCGCGAACGATTTGATTGAGAAATGAGAGAATCATTTGCGACGATTTGATCGAAAAAATGAGTAAATCGTTCGAGAACGATTTGATTAAAAAATTCAGTAAATCGTTCGCAAACAATCCAATCAAAAATGAACGAATCGTTCATATATGATTTATTCAGAAAATGAGTGAATCATGTGCGAACGATTTGATCGAAAAATGAGTGAATTGTTCGCAATCGATTTGATTGAGAAATTAGTAAATCGTTCGCGAAAATTTGATCGAAAAATAAAATGAATCGTTCGTGAACGATTCAATGAAAGCATGAACGAATCGTTTATAAACGATTTATTCAGAACATCGAGTCGTTCTTAAACGATTTATTCAGAACATCGAGTCGTTCTTAAACGATTTATTCAGAACATCGAGTCGTTCTTAAACGATTTATTCAGAACATCGAGTCGTTCTTAAACGATTCACTCAGAAAATGAGTGAATCATTTGCGAACGATCTGATCGAAAAATGAGTGAACCGTTCGCGAATGATTTGGTTGAGAAATGAGTGAATCGTTCGCGAATGATTTAGTTGAGAAATTAGTAAATCGTACGCGACAATTTGATCAAAAAAGTCAAGTGAATCGTTCGCGAACGATTTTATCGAAAAATGAACGAATTGTTCACTAATGATTTTATTGGAAAATAAGTGAATCATTTGCGATCGATTTGATCGAAAAATGAATGAATCGTTCGCGAATGATTTCGTTGAGAAATTAGTGAATCGTACACGACAATTTGATCAAAAAAGTTAAGTGAATCGTTCGCGAACGTTTTTATCAAAAAATGAACTAATCGTTCATTAATGATTTAATCGGAAAATAAGTGAATCATTTGCGATCAATTTAATCGAAAAATGAATGAATCGTTCGCGAACGATTTGATTGAGAAATGAGTAAATCGTTCGCGACAATTTGATCGAAAAATGAGGTGAATCGTTCGCGAACGATTTTATCGAAAAATGAAAGAATCGTTTGCAAATGATTCAATCAGAAAATGAGTGAATCATTTGCAAACGATTTGATCGAAAAATGAGTGAATCGTTCATAACAATTTGATCAAAAAATCAAGTGAATCGTTCGCGAATGATTTCATCGAAAAATGAACGAACTGTTTGCAAATTATTTAATCAGAAAATGACCGAATCGTTCGCGAACGACGAGTGAAAAAAAGTAAATAGTAAATCGCTAGCAAACGATTTGATTGAAACACGAGTAAATCATTCATGAACGATTTTATCAAAAAATGTGTGAATCGTTCACGAATGCTTTGATCAAAACTGAGCTAATCGTTCTCAAGGTTGAGAAAATGGATGAACCATTCGCGAAAATTTAGATCGAAACGCCAGAGAATCGTTCGTGGTGAGGGATGTTATGAATCGTTTACAAACGAATCATAAAGAATACGCGCAAATCGTTCGCGAACGATTTGATCGTCAAGATTGTGAATCGTTCATGAATGCTTTTTTCGAAACTCGAGTGAATCGTTTGTGACTGATGAAATGGGTAAATATTCGTGTACGATTTGATCGAGAAAACAAGCACGAACCGTACACGAACGTCTTGATTCAAAAATGAGTGAATCATTTGCAAAACAAGTAATCAAGAAAATGAGTGGATCATTGAGGAACGCTTCGACTGAAGTACAAGTGATTCATTCATGAACGATTTGATAAAGTAAATGGGTGAATCGTTAACGAAAAGAGTTGATCAAGAAATAAGTGAATCATTCGAGAACAAAAATTAATGTAAGAAATGGGTGATTTGGAATTTTTCACGAACGCTTAATCAAAAAATAATTGAATCGTTCGCAGATTAGGAAAAATGGAAAATGAGAAAATGGGTGAATCGTTTACGAAAGATCTGAAAGAAAAATAAGTGATTTACGAATGATCTAAATCTAATTGAAAATAGACGATTCGTTCCAGTAGCATTGGAAATACTCAAACAATGAGATTAAAAGTTCACAAAAAAATTAATCAGAAATAGTAAAATCGTTCACCAACGATTTGATCACACACAATAATTAAGTCATTTGTGAACAAAACAACCAAAAAGAATTGAATTAATCGTAAACGATGAATAGGGTAACTGAATTGTTCACGAACGACTATAAGTAAATCATTTTTACCATGCAACATTTACCAAAATTTTATTTCAACGTGTTTTTTTTTAGATTTTTACTCCAATCTTGTTCTCTTTTTATTGCAACGTTAAGGGTGCGTTCACTTTGGATTTTAATTTATGTATTACACAATTTTAAATCATAAACAAAATTTAACATGCGCAAATTCGTTCATTTAAATTCAGAAACTGCTGGTTAGCACTTTTTTTGTCATTTGATTTATTATAAAATAGCAATTCAATTTTGGTAAGATGATTGACAAAATGATTGATCTGAATCTTTCAGGAACGAAAAAATCTGATTGGCTATGCTTTGCTTACACACAATTATTTCAATTTGAGTAAACGCATTTTCAAACTCAAAGTGAACTCACCCCAAATCGCACACATTTAAAAATTTCGAATTTATTTCAAAGAATATTCAGAGGTATCGTCCACTTTTTTTACCTCGTCAATTAGTAATTTTTTATTTTCTGAAAATAAATTAAGTGAGTGAACTTTGCACACCAAAATCTATAGAAAAATTTTAGCCATTTTTATGCGAACAAGAATTTAAACTGAGGAATATTTTCACAATTTTTAGAAATATTTTCCACAATTTTGAAACATTCTCCACAATTTTGAAATATTCTCCACAATTTTGAAATATTCTCCACTAAAAAATCTTACCAGATCTGTGGTTTATAAAATACTAAATTCAAACTTTATAAAGTTCTCATGCCATTTGCATAGCACGTTTAAGAGGAAAAAATGATGAAAATGTAATAAACAAATCTTATCCTGTATATAAAAAACAAGAACGAACATTAGATAGTAATACTAAAAAAAAAAAGTTCCAAAAAAATTAGCTACCTATTTTTTAATTTTTAAAAAATTTTTTTCAATTACGATCATTTATTGAAATTTTTTTTCTATTTTGGCGGGTGGAATTTCAAAATTGTTACAAAACAGGACTTTTCACTGAAAAAGCCCCAAAACAGTACAAAAACAGGACAAACAGGACCACTCAGCCCAAAACAGTACAAACAGGACGAACAGGAGTTGTTGACACTCTGAAACAGTTTCTATAATTGTGATTAAAAAAAAACTGAAAAAAGTATTTCAAAATGTTGAAAAAAATCAATTTTGTTGACATAGGTATTGATATAATGACATTTTATCAGACTTGATAAAACTTGGAAAACATTTAGATGATCACTGACATATTTTTAAGGGTCATCAATGAGTAAATTTTCCAACCGAATCATAATTTTTCATATTTTTTTTACTAAAAATGCAATGTAATTTTGTAATTTTTTGTTCCTAATACCTTCTCACCTAGGTTAAGTGCGATCTTGGCAGAAATATTGATAATAAAAATTCTAAAAAAATTCGTACCTATCTAGGCAGGTATAAATCCAGTGAGTTTTTCGAGAAAAACAGATAAATTAAAATTTTGATTGAAATATTAACAAAGACTATAAAACGTTGAAAATTAATAGATTTATTTCAATTTTTCCAAAATTGCAACTTTCGTTCACGAATGACGTTTCTTTTTTGCAACTCAAACAATAAAAATTATCACACTTGAAATGTACTAAATTTTTCCAAATCGATAGAAAAATTACAGGAAGTTGGTGAGATCAACACTAGAAAGATTTCTTGAACCAGGTTCAGTATACTTGCCTATAATTATATTCGTATAGGTACTAAAATTTCGAAAAAAAACCTTCAAATATACGAAAAGTACACCAAAAATTACACAATTTTTTTTTCTTGGAATTGATAAAAATCGAGAAAAAAATCGCGATCCAAGGTTCGATATATTCAGGATGCATAAAAATACCCCAAAATATTTCTAAATGGCTCAAGGACGAAACTAATACGAATTGATACACATTTCCAGCCATATTTTTCGACCCCATACTGTGCAAAAACCTAAAAGTTATCAATTATGCAATCGTTCACCAGACTGACATAATTAGCTCACGTCTAGTTCTCTTAAAATTTGTTACTTTATTAATCGACCAAACCTATATCCTATAATCATCAATATGTAATTAGAACGCTTACGACTTGAGGAAAATTTTGGCAGCCACCTTAGCGGAACACTATTTTTAAAATTTTCAAAAAAAAAATCTAAATCTAGCTCGTTTCCATATTTGTATTACGAAATAAAACCCTAGAAAAGTTGGAAAGCAGCATGCAGCCGAACCGTTTAATTACAACTATTTTGCAATTAACATTCGTAAAACGTGTGTGAAAAACGCAAAAACCTAATTCGCGTATCACGAAACATGCCTTATCTTTGACACAAATTACACCTCAACAACTCGCGGTTCGTATTCGTGACTTAAAAATAGCCCATCGCCCATCGTTGAGGTACCTAACGCGAACTCGAGTACGTAATTTTTTTCCAAACGTGCAACTTGACGCCAGTTAACGTCGAACCGGTTGCGTTTACGAAAAGGACGAGAAAGTAAGGGAGAAAAAAGTCCATCGAGTTGCAAGGGAGAAAACCGTTATAAGGGTTGCGATACCTGTTTCGTGAAGGGGCATCATTTACCTTCGGATCCATTACACGTATCGTCCATGTTTCCACTTCAAAGGGTCATAAGCATCGTAGAATGGTCCGGAATTGTTTGTGTAATCTTTAAATGACACGGTTAAACGACCAAACACAATAAAGTACGTTCATTCGATGGGTTCTTAGATCGGATTTATTTATTTACTTTTTTTGTTATTTTTACAAATGACTTCGCACTTCGGAATGTGTTCTCATAATTTAAGATTAACGTTTCCCCTTCCCTTCTATTTCTACCTACTTCCTATTTTTTTTTCCTTTCTTTTTTTTTCTTATGCACAAAATGTGCAACCCGTCGAGATATCGTGTTTCCCAGGTGAATACGTGATTTTTACAAATTCAAATCCGCCATTCGGATATCCGACCGCGCACGTTACCATGCCATTTGTTTAGAAATTTCCTCAGCACAGAGGTTGCTCGCGCCGTATATTCAAATTAGCTCTACCATGGGTCTCATCCTCCCTCCTTAAGAACCCGAACGAGTGTAACCGTTAGATGGATATTTCATCGGATTAGCTTCGATGCTGATAAAGATGGACGAACTGATCGAATGCATAGGGGTTTAAAAGCATCACGTATTGCTATGTATCGATTACACCGTCTGGAGATTTGAATTGTTGAAATTTCAATTGAGCGGTTTACCTGATCTAAAAGTGTTGTTGTTTTGTTTACATTACTTTATTTCATTTATTTTTATGCAACAGTCTGAGAACCGGATCCGATTTTTACGATGCGACCGTTTTCCTTCTCATCTGTTTCATACGACCACATTGGCAAGGCGAATTAATTAACTGGGAGAGGGAGACGGGTAAAGAACTGATTATACGGATACGTTATTTGGATTAATTTCACCTATTCGAGAAAAAAATAATGAAATTCGAAAAAATCTACCGACATGAGAAGTGTAAAAATATGAAATTATACTGAGTATCAAAATGTACCTAAACGAAATACACGGTTGTGGGTCTGGGACTCGGCTGCACTTTCTGATAAATAGGAATAATTTGTGGAAAGTGGAGAAATATGGAAACAAATATTGCTTTTACAGTTTTATTGATATACAGATAACTATTCTGTACCAGAAATTACAAATTTCACCACATTTAAAATTATTGTAACTGTAACGTAGTTAAATCACTTTTACCATACTTTTTTCTTCATGTGGCAGAAAAAAAACTCGTGTGAACCTGATAAGAGACTTTTCCCTCAATAACAGTGAATTGATATATTACGCTTTAATTTTAGGATGATTTCGCTGTCTTGTTGATATTCAAATATCATGAAATCTTTAAATGTGATAAAAATGTTTTAATATATGCATGACAAAGTGATCGTTGGAAAAGTAGATAAAAGTTGAAAATAAAAAACGAATAAACCGTGTATTATCACAAAAATAAGTAAATATTTAAAATTTATGACATACTGAGTAAAAATTGAATAAAAAATTAGAAGTTCCACAAAAAATTGTTAAAAATAGATTATCTTAAAAAGCAGAGTTGAGTACCGCAGGGCAAGACGACGCGACGCACTAAAAGTTTAAAAATCTGTCAAAAATCGAATTTTCAACATTTCGGGGAGGTTTTTATTTTAGGCACTACTTTGATCCCTTGTCTTCATTAATTCAACAAGAAAAAAAATATTTGATCATAAAAAGGTAATTAAAAATCAATTTTCCCAAAGAGACATTGATTAGTACTCTTGCCCCATAGGAGGGGACAAGAGTACTAAGTGTGGGGCAAGAGTACTACTATAACATTTTATGTTACTGATCATCTAATTTTATTTCGTTTTTAAGTTTTTATGCCAAAAAATTGATCAAAACTTTACTTTGGCAAAGAAAATATATTAACGTTTACAGTTTTTAGGTTTAGGGGGCGGGGTGGGATCACTAGCGTGATCCTTGATAACAAGAAGTTTGTTTACAGTTTAAAAGGTGTAGTACACTTACCCCCACCCCGGTTTTTTTCTAAAAGTTGGTTTTTCTCAAATAATTTAATACATAGAAAAGATTTCTTATATATATTCCGATAGCTTACCTATACCTCACCTCACCATCTTCCTCAAAATGCTATATACTCCTCAGATTCACAATTTTTTACCATCCCAACATCAAAAAAACTGTAGAGCAAAAATTACAATTTTTCGACTGAAAAATTTTTAATAGCTCACAGATTAAAAACTACTGGACCAATTCGGATGATTTTTTCAAGGTTTTGTCAGTGCAAGGTATACTTCAAAAAAATAAAAACTCCACCAACCCTACATTATCGAAATCCGAGATATCAAAGATCGGACTCTTGCCCCCCTGCGTCGTCTTGCCCCGCGGTACCTCTTCTTTTATTCAAAAATTAACGCTTTTATTTTTTCGAATTTTTCTGAATCAAAAAATTCCTCCATGACCAATAAGTTAATTTTTGCGAACTTTTTGCAATTTTTTTTAATTATGTTTTTTTTTTATACTGGGCATTTTTTTTTTTTGAAAATGTATACCTTTCAAATTATTCAAAATACATAGAAATAAGAAATTTTTGAAAATAATACAATTTTTTTAGTGGTACCTAATTCAAAACAAAAACTACCAAAATTTAATTATAAATAACACAAAACCAAAACAAATTAATATGCATTAAAATCATAGAAAATATGAAGAAAATTATCTAAAACATGGTAAAAAAGTGTTTAAATTGGTTTAAAATTTTCTACATCATCATTTTTAAAATTATTGAAACATTCCAAAAATTGTTGGAAATTTTAGTTTAAACATCTATAAATGATCTATTGCCTGGTAGTCCAGTAGAATTAACATTTCATAGGGAAAGACTCGGCGGCCAACCGATTTTTGGCTCTAATAGTCCATTTTCATGTCCTGAACATAAATCTGAGGTGTCCGGTCCCGTCCGGTGTGCGCATTTCCCCCCAAATTGTGGATCTTTGCCCCCTAAATCAGGTTTTTGGCTCATAACTGCCAAAATATTGGCGCTAGAGCAAAAATGAGGCCTATGAAACTTATTCTACGTCAAATTTCCTATCAGATGACTTTTGAATGGTATTCACAAACCCAAGAGAGCTGGAGCTATAATTGATCAAAGGGAGGGGGTTTTCTCCAAAAATCTGATTTTTAGCTTATATCTGCTGAAATATTGAATCTAGTGCAAAAATGAGGTGTACAAAACTTAATCTACATCAAATTTCCAGTCAAATTACTTACTTATGAATGATACGCACAAACCCAAGAGGGCTGAAGCTACTATTGAGAAAAAAAAGGGATTTCCAATTTAAAAAAAAATGTTGTTCTGAGTTACAGTTGTAATGCCTAAATTTTGATTCTAAGAATCGAAATACACCAACATACTTATTCGTGGCTTTCTAAGTTTGCTTGGAGGGTGGTGAGGGGGGGGGGGGTTAAAAATGAAGTTTTTCGAGAACAATAAACACGAGCTTGAGAAAAAAAGTTTCAAAAAAATTTTTTGGCCCACACTTATAGAAAATTTTACGGCGAATCGAATCACCTCTATCTCATGTTTAAAAAAATTCACAGCCTAAACTTTCCTAAATTCTGTGAAAAAATATCATTTTTTTATGCCATTCCTACCAAAAAGTGACATTTCTGAGCAAACTAAGCGTCCTACGACAAAAATGATGAGAACCAAATTGCAGAAAATCAAATTTTCTATCTGGTAATAGCGATTAGATTTTTTTGGGACGCATAGTTTTCAAGAAATTTTTGTGTCAAGTTCAACATTGGTAACTTTTGGTAGCCAAAAATTGATTTATTTTTCATTTTTTTCTTAATTGCCTCCACTAAAGTTCAACTTCACTCGAAAATATCTTGAAAACTATGCATCCCATAAAAATCGAACCGCTTCTATACCAGAGAGGAAATTTTATCCTCTACAATTTTGGTTCTTATCATTTCAGCAGATATATAAGCCAAAAATCAGATTTTTGGAGAAAATCCCCTCCCTTTGATCAATTATAGCTCCAGCCCCCTTGGGTTTGTGAATACCATTCAAAAGTCATCTGGTAGGAAATTTGACGTAGAATAAGTTTTGTAGGCCTTATTTTTGCTCTAGCGCCAATATTTTGGCAGTTATGGGCTAAAAACCTGATTTAGGGGGCAAAGATCCACAATTTGGGGGAGACGCGCACACTGGACGGAACCGGCACCTCAGATTCATGTTCAGGGCATGAAAATAGACCATTAAAGCCAAAAATCGGTTGGCCACCGAGTCTTTCCTTATGACCCCCTTTTTTTGGCTAATTCTACTGGACTATGGATGTTATTCAAAATGTTATAAGTGAATAATGTCAAAAAGTCTTGACAATTCTGTTTTGCAATATGGCAGTATCATAAAGAAATAATATTAATGAATTTTTGAAAAAGGGTGGGTATCTTAAACAGTTTCAACAATTTTAATAATTCGTTTAATTTTCAATAACTTCTATTCCAATATTTTCTAATTTTTCAAATTATTTCGATATTTACCTAATATATTTACACCACTGCGATCAATTTTCACAAAATTTTTATTGAGAATATAAGTAGGTACTCAAATTTTTTTATCAATGTTCAAAATATTTTTTTACTTACAATTTTCAGAGCTACTTTTGTGATGTTTGAAATATTATTCAACAAAATTTCACACGTTTTTACAATATTTTTGAACAAATTGTGGAGGATTTTGAAAGATTTTTAGATAAAATTATAAATTATCATGATCAATTAACATTTTTGAGAAACACTTCGCAAAAAATTTGAAACAATTCCACAAATTAGTTCTCACTCGACGATAATTTAAAAAAAATTGAATCATAAATACTTAAAAAATCAATAATCCTCGAACCATAAAATATCAACTCGTACAGGCAAATTTCTTCAAATCCAAACAACCAGTTTTCGCCCAAGCCATTACAATTACCTATACACATTCGATACATGGATACTTTTTAATTCGTACACGTGTACGAACCGTTTCGTCCCCTTTTTTCGGCACCGATCGATGAAAGGTTTATACGTACAAAAATTCTCCCCTTTTTTCATACCCATTCTTCACTACCGCGAATATGTATACAAAGGTAGGTAACGTGCAGGCACTCAGCCGAAATGGCCGCGACTCGCTGCAGACTACGTCGCCATCCCCGAATCTGATATATGGGATTTTTTTCGCGAGTCGAGCCACGCCGATCCGCATTATTTATTATTATAAACCCATAACGATTCTTCGGTTCGTATTATATATCAGTACTATATTGATGGATGGAAAACGCGGGGCCCGGGGAGACTTTATTAGAGCATTAAAGATCGATATTTTCAATGAGAATTTTTCCGTCGCATACGACAACGACGTACCAATTGAAAAAGATCATTCGTCGTAAATTATCCTCGATCGACGTAACGACCGACGCTGACAATGTGTTTTTGAAAAATAAACACAGGCGTTTCGCAGCATCCATAGGTATAAAATATCAATACATTGTGTACACTTTACATAAGGTGAAGAGAATTTGTCAAAATATATTAAACCATGGAACATATATACGATTTAGACGCCTCGAATCGGCGGCGGCGCTTTTCATAACGCATACAGGATGAGGCGAGACATCTGTACGAGAATTTAATGAATATAGTAATTCCCTGCACCCCTCCTCTTAACCCATTGCCTCCTCTAACCATATCGTTTTATCAGGTCTAGTGAAACCTAAATTCGTATGATATATACCTATAATTCTGTCACGATGGAGACGATGATGACTACGATGCTACTAATCGAACGATCATCACCATCGAAATCCACCACATGTACCCAGCTGCCAACACACATCCGAGTTACATACGAGATTTTAATTAAAATTACGCAGCATATTACAAGGTTTATCATTTTTTTCACTCGGTCGACTCATAAGACCTCCCTGATACATGCTGCGATATGTGGAGCTGTGAATATTAAAAATAAACGCGCCGACTCGACTCGTGAGACGGCATGTTTTGCAAATACCACCGCCAACTTTGCTTCCGTTTTCGACTAATTCGACCGCCCTTAAACCGAATGAATTTTATATGTACACGCGGCACAAGTTGACGGTTGAAGGAGCCATCAACCATTATGCATCGTCTATGTAAATAATAATTTCTAGTTCGTGTTTTCACCAAAATACCAACGTATAAATAAAAATACAGAATTGCATACGAAATATTCGTTGCTGGCTGTCTTCGTGACGATTATAGATAATTAGATCGACAATAAAAATTCACTTTTCTGTTCGCCGAAAAAAAAAAAATTCAAGAAGAAAAATCCGAGCTTATGGACGCGAGTTGCTATAAACTAATTAATTACAGCGCGTATATGACGTTTACGTCTATTAACGCTTGAAAAAGTACGAAACTGATAAAAAACTCTCGCTTGTTCGAAGCGTAATAAATTAATGAAAATTTTAATTACTTGGGAAAACAACTTTTCGCTGACATATAAATTTTAATTAGTGTTCTCGACAAATGAATTCGAGTACTATTTTCGTGTGTATAGGTTTAGATAATATGATTGGAGTGAATTACGATTCCGGTAGATTTGAAGTCGGGGTAGGGTTCGTATGCGTATCGCAGGTAGACTGATGCAGATTTTATGATAATGATTAAAAGTGTGTTTTGAGATTAGGGTGGGTGATAATTTCGATAAGGAAAGCGAGAGGAAGGGTGACTTTCAAATTTTCAGATGGTGGCCACTTTTTTAGGCAAGTGTTGGTTCAAGGTCGAGATAATGGATTCGGTGGAGACCCGAGTGTGAAAATGTGACATTTCTTGACTCGTATAATTCGAAGAAATGAAAAAAGTTGCTTTCATTACCTCTAAGTACATTTTTTCAAAATGCCATTTTTTCCGGTAAATTAGCCAACAAAATTTAAAAATAACGAATTATTCAGAAATATTGCAAAGCTGTTTTTATACCTAAAAGTTTCAAAGTTGTAATTTTCCTTATCAAAAAATTTCATTACTCAAAATTTTTCAGTTTTATGCGAATTTCTAGATTTTTGAGCCAGAAAATTTGTCACTGCTTTTGTATAAAAATTTCCCATTTGCTTGAATTACAAATTTACTAGTTTCATAATAATATTGTTTGCTATGTATTGCCTTATGAAATTTTACTGACGAGGGAGGTATCCCAAATCAAAGTAAAATTTTGAGCCAAAACAAAAGAAATCGAAAGTACATCATAACAGGACCTAGTAGTCGTACTCAAAATTTCAGGTGCCGAAGTTTAGTTCTCCATTTTTGACGAATTTTTGAAATTTCAAAATTACCTCATCGTCCTAAAAAATATGAAAATTTGATTTAATAAACGAAAAAAGCTGAAATTTGGTATATATCCTATTTTTGACCTTCCGAATCGATTGGAAGCGGTTTCAAAACGTTTCAAAGCCACAAGAAAATTTTGGAATTTTCCAGCGCTGGAGAAAAGCTCATAAAAATGACCCATATGCACTTCAGCACCTATAATAGCGGATTATCCAAATTGGTGACCTATTTGATCAATTAAAATACAATTTTTCAAAATTCGTAACTTTGAGTTCAAATTCGCATTTTTGAGCAAGAAATTTTTTTGGAA
Source organism: Pseudococcus viburni (assembly GCA_033439095.1). Taxonomy (NCBI): domain Eukaryota; kingdom Metazoa; phylum Arthropoda; class Insecta; order Hemiptera; family Pseudococcidae; genus Pseudococcus; species Pseudococcus viburni. The sequence continues at coordinate 225,609 of JAVBJF010000019.1, read as the reverse complement.
AAAATTGCAAAATTCGCTTAATGCGCATACATCGAGGTAAAAAGTTGAAACTTGGTAGATCTAGATACCCTACTTTCGACCTTCCGAATCGATTGGAAGCAGTTTCAAGACGTTTCGGAGCCACCAGAAAATTTTGGAATTCTCCAGCGCTGGAGAAAAGCCCATAAAAATGGCCCATATGCACTTCAGCACCTATAATTGCGGCTTATCCATATTGGTAACCTATTTCATCGATTAAAAAACTTTTTTCCAAAATTCGTAACTTTGAGTTCAAATTTGCATTTTTGGGAAAGAATTTTTTTTTATGTGCTGGAAAATTCCAAAATTTTCTGGTAGCTCCGAAATGTCTCGAAACCGCTTCCAATCGATTTAGAAGGTCGAAAATGGGGTATCAACCAAGTTTCAACTTTTTACCTCGATGCATGCGCATTAGGCGAATTTTTCAATTTTTTTCAGAAAAATTTCTTGCTCAAAAATGCAAATTTGAACTCAAAGTTACGAATTTCGGAAAATTGTGTTTTAATCGATCAAATGCTGAAGTGCATATGGGCCATTTTTATGGGCTTTTCTCCAGCGCTGGAAAATTCCAAAATTTTCTGGTGGCTCCGAAACGTCTCGAAACTGCTTCCAATCGATTCGGGAGGTTCAAAATAGGGTATATGTATACCAAATTTCAGTTTTTTTTGTTGATTAGATCAAATTTTTATATTTTTAGGGCGAGATGAAGTAATTTTGAAATTTCAAAAATTCGCCAAAAATCGAATTTTTTTTGTTTGGGCTCAAAATTTTACTTTCAGTTGGGATACCTCCCTTGTGAGCATGAAAGGTGTCCCAAAACTACTGTCAGTAGGCCTCCCTTCGTCCCTTTCATTTTCTAACGGCCAAATAACACCGGATTCTAAAAATTCAATCTTTTTTCTCTTAAATAAAATTAGTTGTTCGATCTAAATGAGAGGGAAGTGGAGGAAGTCGCAAAGAAGTCATATGTAATTGATCCTTCAAATTTTTTAAGAATTCGCCAAAAAAATGAAATTCCTCAAAAAAATTTTTCCCCAAAAACATCATTATTAGAACCTACTAAACAGATCATGAAAATTTTACTTCTAGCCAAAAGATCCTCCCTTTTTTGTGAGGAGGGGGGGGGGGTATTTTGGGAACATGGCTTTTCAGATTTTGTAGGATTTTGACAAAAAATCAGCCATCTGACATTTTATTCTCAGTATTTCTCTCAAAGTTTTCCAACGTCGATTTAAATGTTTTGTCATTCCAGCCCTAAAAGTAGAAAAATTACCAAAATTTTTCTTCCATCATCTTGAGGGGATATTTTAGTTTTTTTTTTAAATTTTTGACCCCCTTCAGTGCACCCCTCGAGATGATTTGAGGTTGAAAAATCTTCCCAAAAATCATCCCAGCCTCAAAAGCTCGGAAAAATCGTGGGATGATTTTCGGGATAAATCCCAACCACGGTATAGCTTAGAAAAATCGTGGAACGATTTTGAGGTTTAAAATTTTGCCCAAAAATTATCCTAGCCTCCAAATCTCAAAAAAGTCGTAGGATGATTTCTGGGATGAAAATTCATCCCAGAAGTCGCCCCACTTTTTTCCGAAAGTGAGATGACTTTTGCGAGGAAAATCATTTTCACAAATCATCCCACGACTTTTCCGAGCTTTTAAGACTGGGATGATTTTGGGATGACTTTTCATCTTAAAAATCATCCCACGATTTTTCCGAGCTCTTGAGGCTGGGATGATTTTTGAAATGAATTTTCATTGTAGAGGGAGTAAAAGTCTACTTTTACTCCCTCTCGCGAATCGCTCGAGTGCTCAAACTCGACTTTTACTCCCTTTACAATGAAAAATATCGTATGCAACTCGGGAGATGAATGATTTTCGACGATTTTGAGTTATTTCCCTCGCTTCGCTCGGGCAATAAACCTCAAAATTCGTCGAAAATCACTTTATCTCCCTTGTTGCATAATATACTATTGCACCTCAAAAATCATTTCGCCGCAAATGCTACAACAAAATAATTCACAGGCAGGTTTCAAAATTTAAATCGTTCAAACTTTGGATATTTTTTTTTTTCAATAATTTTCAACTTCACCTTCTCCAGTTTTTACTTCAAGTTCTTGACAAATCGAAGAGAAAAAAAAATGATGGAATGGAAAAAACCAACGTCAGATTCCTCTTTATCAGGAAAAATCACCCTTTCTGACACTTCTATCACTAAAAATTTTTTTTGAGAATTGATCATTCTATTCAGGTGTTATTCTGATATAAAACATCCAATGACCCTCATTTCTCGCTGAATTTTGATGATTTCACATTCCTTCTATACCTCCCTTCGGGGCGATTTTTAAAATTTTTCTTGTACCTTCTGTCAGGTTGAAAAGTCAGTAATTTCAAATTCCCCGTGTAATTCTCTTCAGGTTGAACTTTGGGAGGTAATTTCAAATTTTCCTTGCATATAGGTACCTCCCTTCGAACTAAATTTTGACCATTTCAAGTTCCTCCTATAATTCCTCCCAGGCTGAATTCAAGTTATTTCATATTTCTACAGTGCCACTCCCCCCCCCCATTTTCAAGACGGAGAATTCTTATGTATATTAATGATTGCATTATGATTTGGTCAAAATTAATCCATAAGGACGAGCTGAGTAGGTTTTAAGAATGATCTATCAATGTGTAGATAAGTGGATAAGTAAGCCATCATTTACCAGCTTGAAACATTAATTTAATGGTCTTTTATTATTCAATTAATTCAAAATTTTCTCCACTAGAGAACATATTCTTCGAATAATTTATTACTTTCGCGTTCAGAATTCAACTTTTTAATAAATTTTCTTAAATCTTGATGATTAACGATCCACACAAAATCCAAAAAAATCGAAAGTCCTTCCACAAAAAATACCCGCAGAAAAAAATCCAGATAAAATTTATCTAAATCTCGATAAACCACAGCACCCCTACAGCGAATCTTATGCTTTATGAGTAATACCTCATCCTCGTCTTCGGTCTCGCTCCGGCAACCCGAGCAGACTTGCCGAACTCGGGTGAATTTTTTTCCACGTCTAAATCAAATCCTCGCGAGCATAAATGCCAAGCTATGGCGACGCCGGCGGTGATGGCGGCGCGGTCCGCGGTGGCACAGGCGGCGCTCTCCGAACTAGTCGAAGATATTCACGAAATTTAAGCCGGAGCGCGCTATTACATTGCTTTATTTAAACGGTCATAAAATCCGTAGGGCAACAAATAATAACCGGATGCCGGATAGTTCAAGTCGAAGAGGAACCAGTTTTTTAATGGTCGCTGCGTGAATCGCGCATACCTCGACCATTCCAACGTATGCATATGAAATATTAACAACGTTTAATAATAACGTGTATCATTTTTTCCCTCCTTTTCTCCTATTTTCTTCTCTTTTTAGTCGAAAAAGTGGTAGAAAAAATCAAACGTTCGAATGGTGATGGCCGATCTAATAACTGTATTTAACGGTGCCGCCGTCACCGCCACTGTTGTCCGGTCGTTCAGATAAATGGCGGTCATCGCGCCCAGCTTTGGCTATAATTTGAATAAAATTCGATGCCCGGAAATGATGTAATCGCCGGTGCATTCAAGGTAAACGTGGAAATTCTCTTCTTTCTGTCCAGCGCCAGGATCTTGAAAAATTTCCGGTCTTGTGATTTCACTTTCGAGTCGCCTGGCTCGTGTCGGGATAATTTTGACGTTTGGACAAATTCACTGGGAAAACTTCAGACTCGTGCTCGTACGTTCACGCAGATTAAACAGCACGGTCGTGTTAAGTGTTGAAATATTTCTCGTCGTGTGCTGCAAATACCCAAGTGTATCGTTTAATTTATCATAAAATAAATAATTTGTTTCCTCGATCTTCATTTTTCCCCCATTTAAGAATGGTGATCGTACGTAGACAAGGAAACGAGTACGTTTTTGTGTATTCTCAAGTCCTTGGTGCAGATTCTTAACCTTTTGCCCATGCCACGACCTTGACAATTAGGTACATCGATGTTCAGGAGCCAAACAAAAAACCAGACAAAAAACGCTGGCCGATTCGACCAAGATGATGGAAAAAAGGTAGAAATTTATACAATATCGAATCAGTCTCCTATTATAGGAAAACGGTCAGTGGGACCTGATTCATTGTGAAGGTAATTTACGCCCTCGTAAATATCTACACCATCGAAGAATATTATTGTCCTCGTTATATCACTCGGTTTATAGCCCATTATGCAGGGTAGCTCGTTTTATAAAAAAGGGTTGAATTTAACGACTTTTTTCTTCCTTTTTTTTTGGTAAAAGAACAGAAAAAACACGCATATACACTCGTCGCGAACACGTTTTTTTTTTCAAAAAAAAAAAGGTCATCGAAAAAGATAAGAAACGTGGAAAAAAATAACAATGGTGTTATGATGTTTTGAATTGTACGTAGAGTTTCTATTCTACGGATACACCACGTAAAAAGGTATCTTACTGTACGAATACAATGAATTGTTTTTGTCGACGAGTTCCGCGATCTAGTTTTTTCTACAAGCAGATAATAATTTGGAAATTGATTCGAGTATCGTATACGTATAGAAAATGATGGAGACGAGAAATATTTTTGCTAATGGAAAATTCATTTTTCGTCTTATCGTTTTCGAGCAGAACTTTATTTATCGAATTTCAATACGAAGGATATTTTTTTCGTCGATGGTATTCGTCCGAGATAAGAGATTCTACTTTCGAGTCTCAATAAAGACCCCCCTTTTCGATGTTGAAGTGTGTTTTGGGCGGATAATCAACTAGGCCAATTTTACTCGCTGAATACGTAGAATCGAGTTTTTCACTGCAACTTTAGGTACGTACGCTCGTGCGCCAATTTTCCGGTTTATTTTGCTCGTTATCGAAGAGATTTCTTAATTTTATTATAAAGTTTCGCCGCCGTAGATGTAGAAAGTGATTTTTTTCTGTCGAGGACGTAGAATGTCAAAGTGGTGATTTGTCGAGATGATGTCGGGGTTTATGGGAATGGAAAAAATGAGCGGTATTATCGTTACTGGCGCTTTTTTTCAACTTCCTAGCTCGGAACGAGGAAAATTATGCAGTTTTTTGAAAATGTGTTTTTAAATAGGTAGAGGAGGTTTGAGCATGGCGTGGTCGAGTTTCCAACTAACGTTTCTGCATTCACTCGCGTGTCTGGGTGAATTAAAAGCTTTTGGTTAAAGTATGAAAAAAAACAGGAGTATTTTTGTGATAAAAATTTCATCAGTAGAAAAAACATGTACTTAATTTTGAAAACTTTACTAATTTAGCGAAGAAATTAACTGAAGATATGCGCTCAAGTTTTGAACTGGTGTTTATTTATTCACTGTAGAGAATTTAATGGTGATGAAGTTTGTTGTTATGAAAATTATGAATTTTTCATCGTTTCTATTTATTTTCCTTGATTAGAAAAAATAGCGAGGTTGAAAATATGTATTACGAGGATTTGAATTGTAAATGGGTTGAAAAAATTAAAGCGGAAAATTAGGCGGATTTTACGATGATGCATTAGATATAACTGAAATCGTCAAACTTGAATTTGAAATTAAAATATTTGCCAAATTGTAATTAGGTAATGAAAAAAAGCAGAATTAATTTTTGCAAAAATTTAAAAAATTGAAAAATTGGTCGAAAATTGAAATATGACATTGAATAATTAAGTTTCTCACAAATGTTTTAACCGAGAAAAATCCGAAGTTTGTCTTATTGAAGGGGCTGAAGGCTCAAAATTTTCAATTTAGATGAAATTTTTTCTGATTTCCGCCTACTTTTTTCATTAGAAATACAATTTCGTCGTCATAAACAGATGGTCAAGCCCAAAAAAATCACTATGATGATGATTTTTGACTACCGCTTGTTTTTTGATAGAACGTTGGAAAATGAATTTTTTTCATGGGGTTTCATCTGATCTGATCTTAAAAAATAAGGAAAAATTATTTTTGAACAAACTTTCCGGAGAATGATTGTAGTATACAACGGTAATTTTATTCACCCCAATTACATTAAAAAAAGTTGAAAATTGAATATTTTGAGTACTCCTAAAAAGAAAAGGAAAGTAGTGAAACATTTCTGTAAATAATTTTTGGGGTCGAATAAATGTATTGTGGTCTTTTGGATATAGATTTCCCCCCAAAAAAATTTCTTCAAGTATTTTTAATAAGTTTAAAATCAAGCAAAAAATGGCAATTTTCAAAAGCCTTTGAAATGGAGATAAAGAGTGAATTTGCCACAAATGATCTCAATAAAAAACCATTTAAAAAATCCCACTTCTCATCCCCCACAAAAAATGAAATAGGGGTCTATAATCATCATCAATGATATTTTTGAGTTTAACTACCAATGTCAAAACGATAATTTTCAATTTTTTTTCAATTTTTCAGAATTTTTTGAACATGGACAGATTTTGAGGCCCTGTGGTGAAGGAGTGAAATTTTTACCTTGACTTTTAGGGGTCTAGACTCAACTTTTCTGCCCCCCCCCATTCAATCACAAAAAAAGTTACAAACCAATAGCTTTTACCATTTTTACAAATATTCATCTAGATAATTGCTAAATAATTAATATCAATGTCATCATTTCACTACCTATTTAAAAAAAAAATACTTTTTCTTTAAAATCAGAGAAAATTAAAAATATTGTTATGAAATTATAGAATTGAAAACTTTTTTTCCTTTCCATTTGAATGAGTAATAATTTTAATCAATTTTAAATTTTAAATTCAATAAAAATGTATTAAAAATTCTTGCTACCAAAGGATTCCTTTCCTAAAAAGCTAAAACTCTACTTGACAGGGAATCACTCGAGGTGCCTGCCTTCGATTTCAACAAAAGTGTAGGATTTTTTGATAGAACTGGTCCAAATCCTGTATCTGAAATTTCAGCTACTTACCCAGGTTGATTCTTTAATTTTTGACGAATTTTAGAAAATTTGAAAATCGTAATTTGAAGTGACTTTTTAAAAACTATGTTCTCAGAAAAATTTCATAGAAAATTGAATTCCTTTTCTCACCTAATGCCGGTCTCCAGAACTCAATTTTCATAATTTCCTGTCATTCTGAAATTTCTGGAGACTGCAAGGTCAAATAATATTTTGATTTTTTCAATATTTTCGAATTGATGCAACATTCCTCATGAATGGTTCAACAAGGAAACCAACTTCGAAGAGATTTTCAAGTAGACACCTCAATTTTATTTTTTTGATTATCTTTCAAATTTCCAAAAGTCAAATTTGAAGTAGGTCAAAAAAGTACTAAAATCTTAACAGAGGCTCTAAAAAAGCCTAAACTGTAAAATTTTGTTTTTGGGATTGAATCTTTATCGATTTCACAGGAATTTTTTTCTAAAAATATTACATTTTCGCTGATAAATTAATTTTAAGTACGTATTATATTTTAAACTGGTCAAAAATCAAAATGAAAAAATCAATTGAAGCAACTGAAATTTTGGTTACAAAATTTCAGAAATAACTTCATTTTAGATAGGTACTTGACTCATTTCTTCTTCTTCTTTTTTTTTATTCAAGTGTTCTATAATTATAAAGAGAAAATGAGGTAATTGTCACCTCAGGGGTTCTATTCTTACGTGAATCTAAATATATTCACGAGAAGGACGATTTTTTTTCGTGTGGTGCTTTTTCTTCTTCTCATGCGCGAAACACCACTCAGCAACGTTTTTTTTCCAAGTTGAAATCATTTCGTAATTTTTAAACGATCAAATTTTTCAATTTTTTTTTTCTAGCTCTGAAATTTTTTTAGACTTGGAAATTTTTTAAACTCGCAAGATTTTTTCTCAAAAATTATTTTCGTTTTAAAATTTTTTCCAACTCAAAATTTTTCATGACAGAACTACCAAATGCATAATAAAGTACAAAATTTTCATCAATAGTTTCAGTTACCTATATACTCTCTGATTCCGAATCAGTGAAAAGTCATTGATAAACACTCAGTCAGAATTGCAGCACAGGAAAAATCAGTGAAAAGTGATTTTCACTGATTATTAAAAGAATTTCATCGATTTTTCAGTGAATTTCAATAAACAAAAAAATCAGTGAAAAGTGATTTTTCACTGATTATTCAAAGAATTTCACAGATTTTTCAGTGAATTTCATTAATTTCTCTGAGTTTTCAGTAAATTTTCACTGATTTTCAGTAATTTTTTTTCACTGACTTGCTTTCAGTGAAAACATTTTCACTGAATTATTACTGTGCTGCAATTCTGACTGTTTTTCAGTGTTTTTTAAAATAAATTTCACTGATTCAAAAATGAGAGAGAAGGTGTTTATTCAATGGCTTGAAAATATAAGCCAAAATTTTTAGGATGAAAATAAAATTTGTTTATTTTTTGAAATTTTTGTTGCAGTCTTGCCAAATGAGATTTTATAAAAATTAGAAATTAAAAATTCTTGAAAATAATGCAATAAAATTCCCATAACTTCGAATGGGAGAGGGTTGGGGGGGGGGGTCAAAAAATTTTCTAAATTTTTTTTACATCAAGGTACACCATCTGAGGGGGTTAGATCAAAAATCGGAGCGGGGGCCAAATTCACCTAAAACCCGGCTATACCCTTTGTTCTTACTCCAAGATTTTTTCTCCGCTTCTTTCTAACCTTAAAACTTTTTCACAAAATTTTTTCTCAAAATTTAATCCAATTCTTAAAATTTTTTCCAACTTTATAAACTTTTTTTTCGAAATACATTGTTTTTCAACTGAAATCTGTCTTTAAATTATTTCCTACTCTTCGTGAATATATTTAGACTCACGTCCTATTCTCGGACAAATAATTCCACCACTTTAAAAACCCCTTTTCTGTATTTTTTTTTTCAGTGTCTTTTTCGACTCATATTGAAATAAGTAAAAGGCATCTTATCCAGCCTCGTTGAAAATGAACAGACCCAATTCCAAAGGCAAACGTGTCTTCATCTCGTGAATTTTTTTCTCTCGTCACCTATCTGATGAGCCTGATCCTTAGTCAACTTTCACTTCATTTCGATAACGGTCCAAATCCAACTCACTCTTACCTTTACCTTTTCGAAATTCTCTACAATGCATCATTGAAAAACACCGATTCATAAGACCATCGTTATATCGCACCTCTCTATCAAACTTCATTCAACTGCAGACACAGGCACTTATACATCAATACAATATGTAAGTCACAACACCAACGCACATTTAACCCTATCACTTGTAAACAAAAGTCAAATACCTTTTCTTTTTTCCCAAAAAAAGAAGACGACGTCGCAATATATAAACAAACGCATTATCCTATCAAACCGTTACACCATTTAGTCGTAAAAATCATCAAAATCTATTGTCATCCCATCTAACGGTTTTTTGTTTGGCGATACAAAACATCAAACGAGAGAATTCAGGTAAAGGGTTGAATAACAAGTCCGTCTTTCGTGGTCAAAGGGTTAAAACATTTTACACCTAACGGAAACGAAACCACAAGTTTTTTTCTTCCCTCGAAGTACAAAAAAAAAGAGCGTAAAAAATTCACAAATTGAAAAATAACGTTACATTCGGAAACTCAGTTCAGTGTACAATTCACCCTCAAACTGTCGCGTTGAGTAAGGTTTCGAGATTTCGATTTCATTCCAGCGATGGGTTCGTTTTCGCGAATACTTTCGATGTGATTTTCACTTTTAATGTATCGTGCGGTAGAAATACAGTTTCCACGTGCACCTGAGAATACCTTCTTGCGAATGATTTTCCAGCAATCGAATCTGGCGCTGGGTGTAATGGTGAGTCCACGTTTGTCGTATTATAGATTATCTAGATCTACAGCGGTTTGATACGGTAACCAAAAACAGTCGTAAAACTTCTATTATACGAATGGTTTATAAATTTCATCTAGTACGCCATTAATTGAATACAAATTATCCGATAAAAAATGCATCAAGCTGGCAAGGTCGTCGAATCGTTTCAGTTTTATTGGCGGGTATGTTTTCTTCCCATAAACTCGGTTAATTAATCCGAATACGAGATAATTTATATCGAAATCTGTATCCTTCTTCTGGTTCGTCTATCTGAACTGTAAAATATACATAGAGTACACAAACCGGTGCATCAGAACATGGGGATCAAATCCATATTCCGATCGATTATACAAAGTAAACGCGATAAATGGCGTATTAAAACGCCATCATCGTTGAAAAAAAAACAAAAAAATCCATTCGATTAGCAAATAAAAACCCGAATAATAAAAACCAGAAACGGTTAATCACCGCGGGTACGTCCCTTGGCTCGAACTGTTTACCGATCATGGTTTTCTCAATGACTCGTAAATCTATTGGCGATAAACTGCTGTTTAAATCTTCGCCTTTAGTAAGTAACTATTCGATGATAAAAAGTTCACTTTGGCATGGATACGAAAAAGAAGTTTTATCACGAGTTGGTTCTTCTTGGTGGTATATAAATCAGGGCGTCTTAAAGTTGGCTCCATTGTTAGCCCCGCAAACCCACACAACGCGTGAAGGCATTATGCAAACGAGTAGACTTTAATGGCTCAGCGAGAGAAAAATTACAACTCGAGAGGCGCAAAATGATGGTGTATTTGTGAATTCGATCCACGGCGACAATATTTTTCTATTAATTTATGACCAAAAAAGTAAACTCGATAGACACGCCAGCTCATTCTTCAACTTTTTCAACTCCTACAGCATTCTGACTCCACCTCGTGCGACGATTTATCAACAAATTCTCTCAAAATTAGCGCCTTTGTTTCATATCTACTCGTCAGATATCCACTCACGAGGTAAAAGCAGCCTTAAACTTTTACAAGAATAAAGAATGGAGTTGGATCGTGTTTCACATACAAGTATAAATGTTCTACGGCGAACAACTCTACGGCGGTATTACTGTTGGAAACACGACGTTCTATGCCAAGAAATGAGTCGTAAAAAACGTCATTTTATGGGCCGATCATTAAGCGAGTTCCCAACGCCCCGCGTATGCGGAGAAGTGAACCCGCCGCCCGCCAAATTCACGCTTTTTCCTCGACTCGAGGTAAAGCGCCTGACCAGGCTACGCTCCGGCGCGGTTGCTGGAGATGGCTCGAGAATATTTACCATTAAACGGTATGACCCAGAAGTGGGTTGTGGCCAGGTTCACCCCATGGCGAAGAATCATTATCTGTGCCTTGAATTATCCTCATTAAAACACGGTTTGAAAATTTTCAAAAAAAAGTTCAAAACAAGAAGTTACCATACCTTCTTAATTTTTAAAAAATTTGGTAATTTTTCACTTACGTAGATATTTTCCACAGTCCTGATGCTCGATTCGATGAAAGTTTTCGAAATGCAAATTTACCAATCTAGTTTTGAAGTATCAAAGTAGCTTATTAGTCCCCGTCGTTGACATGAAAAAACGAAGGCATACTGCACTTTTTGAACACGGATTGAAATGTGTTTTTTATTTTAGTATGACCTAAAAGAAAATTTTCGAGAAGTGGAGACATCCAAAATTTCCATTAGAAGTGAAGGGATTGGAAGTTTTAAAGGGGGGTTACCCCTATTTTTCCACATGAAGGGGTTGCGGTAAATTTGGTGTCATTTTCATATAATTCGACCCTCCTGAACTCGAATCCGCGATTAGTTTTCCGATCTGAAGCGTAAAATTCGCACAATCGTACGATTTGTGTCGCGAAAAGAGGCCAATTTTGAGGAAAAAGAGGTAAAATTGTGATTTTTTTCATCTCGAGACGAGGACGTGAAATTGAGATTTTCAATTTTCCCAAACACTACACGTCCTCCTAATTGTGGTATTAAAATCATTTTTTTGTCAAATTCAAACTTTTTGGGCCCAGAGAAAGCACCAACAAAATTTTTGCTTCTTGGGACTCCAGAGAGCTGAGCCATGGCTTCTCAAAGTATAAGAACTTCTTTTTAAAAAAATTAATTCAGCCCCTTCAAGTTAAAAATTTGTATATTTATTTTTCAATTTTTTTTCATATTCATTTTGTTGATTTTTAAAAATTTTTATATATTTTTGAATATTTATTTTATGGTTGAATAAGGTATTTATTTATTTTTGAATATTTTCTTGATACATTTCTTGATATTTGTTATCAATTAACATAAGCGCACCCAAGGGGAGGACTTAGGAGTCTCGAGCCCCCTCCTTAAGTTAGAAAAGAGATTTTTTATTACAAAAATGCCAAAAAGAAGTGCATTTTTTGCCCTTTAATCATGATTTTTTTTTAAATTTTCGCTACTTATTGAATAAATATATAACTCTTTCGAATCTGAATCAGTCTTCGATGAAAATCTGCCTGTGAGAATCAAGTAAAATGATTTTCATTGAAAATTAATGATTTTTCACCGATATCTTTCAGCCAAAAATCACTGATTTCTTAGTCAATTCCCCATTTGTCAGAAAAAATCAGTAATTTTGACTGAAATATCAGGGAAAAATCACTGATTTTCAGTTAAATTCATTTCACTGATTCAAAAAGGAATGATTGTTTGTTCCAAAAATTTCACAATTTTTCAATTTTTCTTTGCTCAAATCTGTTTATATATTATCAACACACTGAAAATACCCTGACTACGCCAGTGCCACTGAAATAACAGATTAAATACTCAATTTTTTCATGGAAATTTGACCCCCCCCCCCATTTTTTATCAAATTTTCACCTCCTCCCTTAAATAATTTCGGGGTGCGCTTATGTCAATTGAAGGGCCTGCTGGAAAAAGGGCCTCATCGAGATGAGGACCCTTTTCCGCATTTTTCGTCAATGTGTTCTCTCAACCTACTACTACAACCTACCAAACCCAACATTTCAATTTCTCGCCCCTAGATGGCGCTAAACGATTTTCTTCACAAGCACCTCGACTGAATTTTTATTACTTGGCCGCACGGCGGTACCTGGAGTGCCAGAACGTGTTGACACTCAACTTATCATTATTAATAAATTATTTTTGATTACGAGATTTTATTTTATCAATGATTTTTTTACTTCATTTTAGCTTGAAAAAAATTGAAAAATGATTTTTTTACTTCATTTTAGCTCGAAAAAAATTGAAAAATGATTTTTTTACTTCATTTTAGCTCGAAAAAAAATTGAAAAATGATTTTTTTACTTTATTTTAGCTCGAAAAAAATTGAAAAAAAAATTGAAAAAAAACCTTATGGAAAAAGGGCCTCCCGGGAGGTCAAAAGAACGGCCAATAGGAAGAAGGCAAAACTTTTTGAGGAGGGGGTGAAACTTTGTATGTGTAGTCAAAGGTTCGATCTATCAAATAAAGCAAACCGCAGGTCTCTAGGTGCTATATTTTCGGAGCTACGCAAAAATGAATTTTAAAATGCGTTTTTCTCAAAACTATGTTTTCTCCACGGGGCCCTTTTTCCAGCAGGCCCTTCAATTAAGAAAAATATTTTATTGTTTCATTGTTGGAAAAAATCAAAACTGACCACTCGTCGTATTAAACCCATGCAGATGCGTCAAATTTTTCACGGCGTTCTCATGAAAAGTAAATGGATTTTACACTAATAAAATACGAAAAAAAATCTCCACTTTTGTTAAAACTATGGAAAGTTGTAACTGATTAGTTGAGAATGTTCCACAAAACTTTTTAGCTCTAAGCGACTTGAAGGGTCTGAATCAATTTTTGTAATTTAAGTCCCTACTTTGAGAAGCCATGGCTCAGCCCCCTGGAGTCTCAGGAAGCTAAAAATTTTGTTGGTTTTTTCTCTAGGTCCAAAAAGTTGGAATTGGACAAAAAAATGATTTCTAACCACAATTGGGAAGACGTGTAGTGTTTGGGAAAATTGAAAATCTCCATTTCATGTCAACTTTGGCGAAAATTGGCCGTTTTACACAACACTAATTTCACGAATGAGGGATTTCTCTACTTCCAATCGAGAAACTAATCAAAAAATCGTGTTCAGTAGGTTCGAATTACGTCTAAAAATGGTTTGACACCAGGATTGGTTCGAGGTATTGGGTTGAGAAGATGGGGAATTGCAAATTCGAGTGGATTTTAGCGAAAATTGGATGTTTTTCACTACCAAAAAGCGACGATCAAGAAGCTATTTCACTTCCTATCGGGAAACCAATAGCAAGTTCGAATTCAGAAGGTTCGAATTATATAAAAACCTGGTTTCAAACTTTACTTTCACATCACTCGTCTCGAGATAAAAAAAATCGCAATTTTACCTCTTTTTCCTCAAAATTGGCCTCTTTTCGCGACACAAATCGTAAGATTGTGCGAATTTTTCGCTTCAAATCGAAAAACTAATCGCAGATTCGAGTTCAGGAGAGTCGAATTATATGAAAATGACATCAAATTTACCCCAACCCCTTCATGTGGAAAAATAGGGGTAAACCCCTTTTAAAACTCCCCCTCCCTTCACTCCTAAGGGAAAAAATAAAAACCACATTTCAACCGTGTTCAAAAAAGTGCAGTATGCTTGAGCTAACCGCTGGGACTAGATAGAATAAGAAATCCAGGTAATTCAGTTTTTGAAATTGTAATTCAAAAATAAAACATAAGAAATATTTATTTTTAAATTTTGAGCCAATTTTTAATTACGATAATGGAAGATGATTCAGATTACAAAAAACTGATCATTCGGAGTGGGGTGAACCTGCCCACTGGATCTACTCGCAACATTATGAGACCCAAAAACACGTTTTATTTTATATAGAAGATACACATAGGTACTTATTCGACTAGTTTTACAAAATTACACAATTCTATACCAAGTTCACGTCTGTTCAGTTCTCTTCAGGGCTTCGGGGTTTCTTTATTTATGACGTGTAGGTATACACGAATTTCTGTGAATAATTAAACGAGCATTGTTTTATTGTTGGCCGGATGAGCATATACTGAAATAGATGAGTTTTTTCCTTCACCTTTGTATTCGATCCATTCGAAGTGACGTAACGTGTCCATTAAAGGAATACGTCATCGTATTTTTCTTTATGTGGTCCGGCAGCGTCTGCTTTTTACTTCGATACGCCATATTAACTTTGCCAATATGATTTGTTGCTATTTTTTAGAAATATTAGTATGTACGAATCGAGTGTGACCTTTTTATGGAGCGAGAATGGTGAGTGGATATTCCAGGAATATAGTTGACTCGATTCTTCGAAAATTGTACTCGCTGGCATCGGAATAATTGCACATGGAAGGGAAGACATGGTGCCAAAAAAGACCTTGAACTTGATCACAATGATCAAGGTTTTTAATTACCTTAAAATTTCAACAGGAGGGAAAGAGTTATACCTGCCATATCAGTCTGCTCAAAAACAAACACCATGGGACCAATTTAATAAATTTTTCTCCATGCATATCTCACTATTTTCTCCTTTCCAATTTTTTAAAAGGAGAGGAAAAGCAAAAAAAAAATCAAAAACTTCTAAATTTTTCACATTATGCCAGCTGCCAAAAAATCTAGATAGCTCGTGATATTATTAATGTGATTCCTAAAAAATAGTGGTTTTCCAAAATGAAGCTGAAGTCGTTAAAGACCTTTTAATGTAGATAGAATTTTGAAAAAATTCACGAATAATTTCAATTGTGTTTTACAGATGGTTTGAGCAATTTTTCGGCTAGTGGGAAGAGAAGTAGAGTATATTATGAAAATGTCAAATGAAAAATATTGATTCATAATTTCCTTCAATCAAGGGCATAATTCCCATAACTTTTTGCATAACTCTCTGTCTGCCAATTTACATTAATCTTATGGGATTTTATTAAATTTACGATTTTTCAAATTCAATTTTTGTGTAAAATATTCTATGTAACGAGAAATTCATGCATACAATCATCTCGAAAAATGTACACTCAAAAAAATAAAAAATAAATTTTATTAAACGTAATAATAAAAAGGCACCATTCACAAAACTAGAAAAATTTATTCAAAAAATAATAATATTTATCGCAAAATAATAATATTTATCGCAAAATTGACAAACTTTATTTTCTATGCAATAAACTTTACCAAATTTCGTGATAAATTTTATTATTTTTTTTTGATAAAAAATTGCTAATTTTGCGAATTGTGCCCCGTTATTATTATTTTTGGATAAACTTTATTTTTTTTGATAAAATTTATTATTTTTGGATAAAATTTATTTTTTTTCAATAAATTTCTTTTTTTTGAATAAAATTTATAATTTTTTGCAACACTTTCTATTCATTTTTCATTCTCCATTTTTCTCAGTGTAGATTTCCAAAGAGCCAATTTCATCAATCTCGTTTCGAGTAATGTAAATTGGCAGGCAGAGAGTTATGCAAAAAGTTATGAGAACTATGCCCTTGAACCGAATTTAGGAATTGAAATTTCCCAAAATTTCAAAAAAAAATTCAGAATAAGTAGGTATTTTAAAATTTTTACGGATTTAAAATTAAAAATTTCCTAAAATTTTATCCAGCTGTCCAAAAAATTAACACAATCCATCAAAATTTTGAATTACCATCATTTCCTTTCGCACCGGCTCTACTGAAGTTAATCGTCAAGCTTCGAACTGGACTGATGGATCAGGACCTCGCTCGTAGTGCCAATGTACAACCAAAAAAAAAAAAAAAAAAACGCCAATTCAAGTACTCGAACATTTATTTTCAATGTTTGGAAAATACTTTCTCAAAATCGAATCAGAGTTGTCTTAAATAGTATACTTAAAAATGGTCCAAATGACGAAAAAAATTGCAAAAATTACTTAAAACGTCAAAAAAAAAGTTGAATTATTGTTAAAAATGTATAAAAAAGCAAAAAAATGTCTAAAGTAATTTAAAAATTTTCTCGAGAGTAGAAGAAAACTATCAAAGAAAGGGTTGAAATTGTTTGAAAAGATGTTCAACGAGCCTTGAAAATTATTTTGAATTTTTGTCAATAGTGTGGCAAGAACTGTCGAAATATCGAAGAAATCAAATGAGTATGTATTTCTAGCAAAATTTTCGGTCAGTTCTTAAATAAAGTCTAAAATTTTTATGGCATTTCTAATAAAAACATTTCGAACAATTTTTGCGTCGATTTACACTTCTGGGGAAAAAATTTATTAGATACTTGATTAAACGATCTTCATTCAACTTAAAAAATCTTTCTCGTATTTTACACAATTTTCAACCAATTTCAAATACTTTTGATAAATTTGAAGCAATTTTTTTTAGGTATTTCACCATTTTGTCAACACTTCCCAAACTCAAAGAATTTTTACAATATTTTAGAAAATTTTAGAGCTACTTTGAAAACAACAAGATTATTATTTTTAATGAATTTGTACTTTGTTTCATCAAAGTTTATAAAAAAACTTGAAAATGATTGGCATTATGAAGACTTTTTATCAAATTTTTTAAAATTATGAGATTTTTTGGAAGATTTTACTCATTTACATACTAAACTGAGTTCAATTTAATTAAAATGTCAATTTTTTCACAATTTTGAAGAATTTTCATGATTTTTAAACAAGTTTTTAAAAAGTTCAACTTTGATTTAAATATCTTTATTACCCTTTATCGTAACAATTACCTTCATTTTAAACATTTTCATGACATTTTCAAATAATTTTGCCTCCATTGTACGAAATTCCATCAAATCCTTATGATATTATGAACTAACATGCTTTGTATATAAATTATTTCAATAATCTAAACAATTCTTAAATAACTTATTGTCAATTTATCCATTATTTTGAAGGATTTTTGGGGTAATTAGGTAAAGCAACTTTTTGTGATTTTTACCGTGCTAATGTTATATTTTTCGCTTACCCGATTTTGGTCTGAATTTTTACGGGCAAAAATTCATATTTGCTATAGATACTTAAATTGAAAATATTTCACATAACTTTTACTCAACTTTGAATCAGTCGAATTACTTTGAACTTGGGATTTCTCAAATTTGAAATTGAAGATTAGTATTCAAAATCTAATACCTACATGAAACTGGCCTAATGAAATAAACATCTTCCAAGGTCGTTTGCATATATTTTTCTCCATTTACTGAAATAATTTCAGAAAAAACTGTAATTGAAAAAACTTGAAATTTTCATGAAAGAACCAAAAATATTCAAAATCAGATTTTTCAAAACTGTAAAAACCCATGTTTTGAATTTGACCAATTTCACGCATCAAATTTTGAAAAATCTTCAATATTTCAGAAATTCCAGGCGCGAGGTTAGGCAAAAAGTTGGAGGGAAAATGTTCTCAAATCACTTACCAGAATACGTCGTTGAAAAAATTGAAAAGTATCAATTGTAAGCTTCAATTTTCTGTCTCGAAATAGGTATTTATTTATTGATCAACTCGGTATGCAATTTCTACCTGATTTTTCTTTAAAAAAAAATCATCTGTAAATTTTTCCACTTGAATCAAATTTTGTCAAGTTGAAGGAATTTTCCCAGGCTCCTCTCTAAACAGCTCAATTCATATTGAATGAATCTATACTGTACAGTTGTGTTTTGAATTCTTTTCAAATATCGTTAAAAAACTATATCCACCATTACAGTAGAAAATCATTCGATTTCACACAAAATCAAAGTCCGGAAAAAATAATAAAAGCTTTTTATGCAGGTTTTGATCCCTTCTCTCCGCATCCGCAATCAAATGCAAACGAGAGAATATCATTCAACTACCCACCAAACAATCGAAATAGGTTTCCATATCTGTCATCAGCCATAAAACACATAATTTCATTCCATACACCGCAGCAAATTCAATCAAAAACAAAGCCAACAATCATATACCCGTACCTAGGCCTACGTAACATGCTTTTGACCATTCGACAACAACGAGTTTCCATCACCATATCCATAATCACCTGCTTGTCTCTATGACACTATAAAATCATAAATTACTCGACATAGATATCAATACACGTTTTCACGAAGCCATAAAAAAATACTCGTACCACTACGACGCTCAAACATCTCAATATAGTGAAACAAGTTCGTTGGTCTTTGTACCGTTGTAATTGACTGGGAGAATCAATTCGTAGGTATTAGTTAAGTCTAAATGATTGTTTACCTATAAAAAAATCCTCGTTAATTTATGCCGAGTCGTAAAACTGCAGGAAAACTCAGGTTGGGGCGCGATGAATATAAGTTTTTCGGCAATCGCACGCATACACAGATAAATATCTGCCAGATGAAGAAGAAAAAAAGGAACACCAAACCTACCGAGACGATATGTCGATGAAGAATTTATTAACGAGAAAGAATTTGGTTAATGCAACTCTTAATGGATTCGAGATGCGAAGAACCCTCATCTCGGATCACCACCGCCATGTACATAATCCATATTGGCATCGCCGTATTATGATGCACGAAAACCAATAAAATATAATTTTATTGATCGATTCGCAGCGCCGCCGCAGCGAATCTCAAAGATGGTGAAAAAAGAGGAGCAAAAGGCGTAATTGTATCGCCTTTTAAATCGAGTAATTAACACTAAACATAAACACTATAATAAAGAGCACCACTGTCTCGTATGCATTTCCATACACCTATATAGTTTTTAATTAAGTAAATAAAAGAACCAGTTAAACAGCTCACTTATATGCGCTACTATGGTGGAATTTTAATGACGACGCAGAGAGAAAAAAAGGAAGGGAAAAAAGGGAAATACAAGTGAAAAAGAAAAGAAAAGAAAAAAACGAAAACCTGACGGTATTAACATATTGTAAATTGCCGGTTAAATTGCAATATCTCAACAGAGAAATACCTTTTATGGTTAATATTCCGTAAATAGAACGGAATTTAATAGCGTTCGTTATTGCCACGAGGTCGTTATTACGGACATAAAATTTAAATCATATTTTCATTTAAAATACATCACACGCACACGCAGTAGCAGTAGCGTATTACATGGCGAATAATTTATACGGTCGAAATGAATGAGCGTTTCATTGATCAATTTTGCGGTGTTTTTTTTTGTCGAATTAAACGTCGTACACGCTGTGTGGTTTAAAACGCACTCGAGTATGAATGGAAATATATTGTTTACGTCGGGTGTAGAACTTTGGCGGGATTTTGCCAGTATTTTTCCCAATTTAAAGAGGATAAAGTGTCGTTTTTCATCCATAAAACAATATTTCTTCGAACAGTAGGTAACAAAAATTATAAGGTACGTATGCTTTATTAAGGAAATTACCACTTTTCATCGAATGTTTTTCAAAATTGAATAAGAATTTGAATTTATGGAAAAATTATGAGATATACACACTCATCGTCTAAATTCAAAATTTTTCTGATCCCGAAACTCATTGGTTATTTTCCCCGATACCAGACTTCGGACACAAATTTTGAAAAAAATTATTAGCAAGTAATCTTTTTTTATGAAAAAAGTAATTAATTTTTCAATTTTTTTCTCAAAATTTCTTCGAACAGTAATAAAAATTACAGGTATTTTTTTATTATGGAAATTACCATTTTTCATCGAATATTTTTTAAAATTGAATAAGAATTTGAATTCATGGAAAAATTATCCTCTAAATCCAAATTTTTTCTGATCCCAAAACACATTTGTCATTTTCCATAATACCAAACTTCGAAAAAAAAAATAGTAATTTTAGTAACCTTTTTTGAAACATAAAGTAGATAACCTCTTTTTTCAATTTTCTTTTTTCAAAAATAATTTCCGTTCCATTTTTTCATAACTGTATCTCTCTGTATATTATTTTTATGTAGAATAATCTTCAACAACTGGAAAAAAATTGTTCATTTCTTCTTTATACTTAATACTACCTACAATTGGAAAAAAAAGATTTGGTACCTATTTGGAGTGAGCAACTGAGTTTGACGTTTCAGTTTCGGTTCGCGTTTATTTCATGAAATTTTTTCCCCATTGAGACACATCAGTACCATTTAAATTTCAATAAGAACTATTTGACCAAAAAAAATAACTTTAGTACCTTTTGACAAAAAAGTGGCAAAAAGTAACCAAACTTGAGAAAATTGACCAAGTTATTAAAAAGCAACCTGCAGTACTGACTTAAAAAAAATTGAAAAAATGCAACGATGACGTGAGATTATTTGAAACGAAATTTGAAAATTCCACAGACCCAATACAAAATTTCATTACAGTTTTCAGCTCTCTAAATCTTTCAGCTTTTTTTTTGGATAATCTTCTATGTGATACTTATCATCAGGGGTTTCAAATTTAAAAAAAATATATACTTGAAAGTCAACTTTAGAGACCTAAATTTATAGATCATAGACATATTTCACATCCCAATATAATATCAATTATGGATTGAATCTATGATCTCGCTTTACTCTGAAAATTTTCAATCTTGCCAATGCTTCTGCGAAATAACTTCCTAGCCATAAAATTTTTAAAATCAACAACTTCTTTCACAACGATTTTTAGAAATTTTAAAATAATTTCACATTTCAAATAAGCTCAAAATGCGAACTAAAAAATTGTAATTGTACAAAATCAAAACTCATTTTTTGCTGATGAATTTCTTGAAAATGAAAAAAAAAACTGGACATTTTATGTATGCACATTGCACATCTACGTTTGAAAAATTAATCAACTTCAATTAGGTATGTACCTAGGTACTCAAATATGAACCATGAAAAATTTTTTCTCGTTATATTCTTGCGAAATTGGTCAGCGAGGAAATTATTACTTTCTCATTGAAATTTCTAACTTTTATCAGTAATTGCTGAGAAAGTTTTAAAATGCTCGAAAAATATGGAAACTTTCTATGTAACAGAAAAATTTATTGATTCCGAAACCATGGCGATCAAGAGATGAAAAAAGAAAGAAAATTATCAATCTAACTGCTTCATTACTTGAACATGATTTTATGAAATTTTTTGAAATTTTCTATGATTCCTTTTCCATTCTACAAACCAATTTGAATTTTCTACAATATGAATTCAGCATTACAAACTTACTCAAAAAGATTATACCATTTTTATAGAATACAAAAAAAATCTGTTAGACTGTAATAAAATCAATAAAAGTCGAAATATTTGTACTTCTGAATTGGAAACTAAAAAGACTGGAAAAAATGTAAATAATATTGTTCAAAATTAAAAAAATTTATCTAAATCAAAACATTTTTTTCAAAAAAATGATTGTAGGTACTTACTTAGGTACCTACTTGATTTTTAAAAACATAAATTCAAGAATTTAAAAACGAAAAATTAAAAATCATTAAAATTGTAATAAGATAATCAATAAAACTTGAAACATCACTAGGTAACTGAATTTGAAAAAGAAACTGAGCATTATCAAAAATAAAGAACTGTTCAAAACTAAAAAAAAATGAAAGTTGAAAAAAAAAGTCAAAAATTGAAAAATTTAATAATTAAAACTGAAAAATGCATATATATAATAAAACATTTTCTTTAAAAAAATCATTCAAAATCATTCAAGCAATTGATAAAGAGAAAGAGAGCATGTTTTCAATTCAAAATATGAAATAAGAAAATTGCTAAATAAACTGTAAAAGTTGAAACATTTTAAATAAAAAATTGTGTAAAAAAATTCATCAAAGATAAAAGTATTGAAAAAAGTAATAAGAAACATTTTCAAAAATAGATAGGTATAGGTAGTCAGTTCAGTTGGCAGTAAACGACACAGTTGAACCTAAAAATTTTATATTTTTGGAAATTTACATGAAGTAAGCCCCCTTCTTGACTGGCAACATCGAAAATTGCACTTCAAGTGAGTTGAAAATACTCATATTTTTAAGGAAAGATTTAAAAAGTTGGACAAAATTAGAATATAAATTTAGAAAAGTCAAAACTAAGCCTGAAATTAATAGTTAGATTTGATACTTAGTTTTTAGTTTTCAATGTCTCAATATGTATGTTTTTTTTTCACCGTTACTTTACAATTTGATTAATTTTAGGTGTAATATTATATCCGTCCTATATGAATTACAATCACTGACTCTTTCAAACCTATGGATTACAGAAGTTTGAAAATGTTAACAAGGGAGGTATCCCAACTCAAAGTAAAATTTTGAGCCCAAACAAAAAAAAATCGAAAGTACATCATAACAAGACCCGTACTCAAAATTTCAAGTGCTGAAGTTCATTTCTTGATTTTTGGCGAATTTTTGAAATTTCAAAATTACCTCCGTTCTGGAAAATATGAAAATTTGATCTAATCAATGAAAAAAACTGAAATTTGGTATATACCCTATTTTCGACCTCTTGAATCGATTGGAAGCAATTTCGATATTTCCCAGGACGGAGGTAATTTTGAAATTTCAAAAATTCGCCAATAATCAAGAACTGAACTTCAGCACCTGAAATTTTGGGTACGCGGTCCTGTTAGGTATGATGTACTTTCGATTTTTTTTTTGTTTGGGCTCAAAATTTTACTTTGAGTTGGGATACCTCCATTGTAAGAAAATATAAACAATTTCTTAAAAATCGTCAATTCATTATAAAATGAGTTGAATAGGTATAAAATTGTAGAAATAATAAAAAAAAAGCTTCCAACCTCAAAATTACTTGGAATTTGATCACAGGTACTTGTTATTAACAAGAAACAATAAATTTCATCAAAACTTTCCGAAATCCGTCAAAAATTGAAAAATGAATTTTGGCAGCTGAAAATCACAGTAAATAGTAAAATGAAAATTTCATCTGCACTTCTCATCCTCATTCAATTTCCAGCACATCCATCATTATACTTCTCCCATAAACAGAACCATCTCATTTCGAGACCTCCTGAGACACAAAAACACAGAAGCCATATCCTAGCGCATTAGGCACAGCCCCATGAACGAAAATTTCAATCACCTGGCAATGGTTATCTCATCAACACCTCTAGAACCAGTTTTTCCATAACTCCCTAGATTTCTTGATACCTTTCCCATATCGATGCACGACACTTTCTATGTACTTTCGGGAGCTTCACGCTGCGAAGTTAACGTCTGATATGGTAAATTATATCGACAATATGTCAAATTTGAAACCAGTTCATAAATAATATTTTCATAACTTACGTGTATAATGTACACCATTATACCTTTGTTGCCAGTTGCAAAAAGTACGTCTTTATGAGCGACCAAAATTGTAGGGCTATAAAGTAATTCAAACTCCCTAGTGTCATAATGTAAACTTTATGCAACGGTTTTTCGTAAAAGTTGATCATTTGGCTACACTGTTTTTTTGTAAACATAACATAACAGATAAGAGAATAGAATTTGTTTCTGCTTGCGAATTTTGGAATTTTGTAAATTTATCACGTAATTTGTTAATGAATTAAAAAAATCCGTGAACATATTAGTGAAAAATGATCAAAAAGAACATAGTGATGGTGAATTTCATAAAATTACGTTAATTAGTTGACCGGTAAATTGAATACAATTGCTAAATGGCAGAAAAAAGTTCAATCACCAGTCTGTAAAGTATTCTATGAATCGTAATAAATGATGAATATGTTTAATTGTTTTCTTCAAAATCGGAATCACGAATCGCTCGTTTATTTTTTAATGAAACCATTGAAACCTTGAAACTGTTTCATTTTGCTACCTGTTTATTTTGGTCGCCGAAAAGACGCACTGTTTGCATCTAAACAACAAAGGTACAATGGTGTACTATATACACGTTCGTTATAAAAAGCACGTTACATAACTAGATTAAAGAAGTGAGTGATTATAAACTCGTGCAATTACAGCTCTCGCCTTCGGCTCGCGCTGTAACTTTACACTCGTTTATAATCACCCACTTTTTTAACCTAGTAATGTAATGTACTATTCTTAACGCCAGCACGCCTTCTATAAATTCGACAAAGATGACGTAATAACAAAATGACCGTGCAACTTATGTACTAGACTGTGCGTTCGCTGGGTAACAATACAAAAAAAACGCGTGTTTTCATTTTTTTTTTAAAAACAAGGCATTTTTTGGTTGGACGCGATTTTTATCTTTTTGAATTATGTAATAATCAGGAAGCGGAGCGCATAATTTACTAAATTTTTTCTCCGCGGTAACTTTTCCATGTTGGTGTTGTTTTGGTCGTGTTTAATTTATTAATAAAGGTACATAGATCATATTCTCTAGCCCGGACCAACGATAAACATCTTTAATTCCATTAAATCTAGTTTTCCAAAGGTATAATACATAAAATTTACTTATTCGAATAGAAATTCACCTCAGAATATTTTTATCTACGGTGGAAAAACGATAAGCGAATCGGGTACGAAAAAGGATCAAAATTACTTCCTTTTTTTCGAATGGGCTCTCGAGAAAGAAAAACTTTAATTTGGACGACTCCTAAAGAGTATAATACTCCGGATGGGGTTTTACTTTACCTCTATTACGGCCAAATGGCCATAATGAAAAGTTCTTTCCGAAAAAGTAAAACCACTTGGAGACGGAAGGGAGTGCCAAAAATGTCAGCGAAAAATGAACGAAACTTCGTGCACATAATGTAAATTAAAGAAGTACGAGCGCCAGTAGTGATGGAATGGTAGATTTTGTCGCCGAAAATGCGCTCGTGTCGAGAGTGTGGCATAACCAAGGAAAATAAGGAGTGAAGGGGTAAGGATTTACTGTGGCGAATTTCAAACGAAATTCGTCAACAGGAACATTTTCAATTAATCAAATTATCAGCTCGTATTTACAGATGAATTTGTTTCTTTTTATTTCGTAAAAATTGTTAAAATTGGTGTAAAATTAACACAATTTTTTTGATGATCTCAATTGAATATTTCCTTCAAAAAAATTAAGAAAAATTGATTTAAAAGTCTTAAAATTGTGTTAAATATCATTAAAAAAATTTAAGAATAAGGAGAAATTATGACGATAAACTGAGATAAAATTAAAATCGGTGTGTTTGTTTAAAACTGTAAGAAAAAATCAAAAATCTCTGAAAAATTTCAAAAGCCGTTCTCAGAAAATTTCAGAAATTGAGAAAAATAATATGTACCTAGATATAAAATTATTCAAAATTTATGATGGGAGAATCTGAATTAGAAGAAATTTTCTCCCTTCTACCTCTAAATTATAAAACTGAATTTTCGACTGAAAAAATTGTAAGAATATTTTGATGAAAATTAAAAAAAAAACAATTATTCCATGACATGGTGTCTATAGACTGTCTACTAGATCCGAAAAATGAAAATTCTTGCTATTTTCTGGATTTTTCTGGCCATTTTCATACCATTTTTCTTGCTTTAAATTTGCCCCAAAAAACACCTCATTTTTTATATTTTGATTAAAAAATTCAAAATAAGAGGAAAATGCTGAAAATGCTTACTCTTTGCAGTGAAATCATTAACATTTTTGTGATTTTCAGGTTTTCTAGCTACTAAGGTAAAATCCTTGCTATTTTATGGTTTTTCTTGTTTTTATCAGTAGACACAATTCACAAAGCAAATTTTGATATTTTCACCTCTTCCTCCCAGAAAATACGGTATTTATAACATTTTGTTCAATATTCTTCAACATTTCGTTCATTTTGGAAAATTTTTCCATCGACGATCTACGTTTGAAAATGTCACCAAATTTTTATATTTTCAACATTTTTGGATAATTTTTCAACCATTTTGACAATTTTTTTAATTTTCGAAAAAAACATTACAAAAGAAGTAATTAGCAGTGGCGTCGGATGCTTTTTTTTGGGAGTGTACAAAATGAGTACCAAGACTTAGAATACCAGAAGGATTTTCGGGGGAGGAGGCAAAATGAAGCATTTTTTCGCTATGTTGCCTCAAATAATTCATATAATTATAATTTAATTTATGCCCGAGCGAAACGAGGGTGAAGCTTTGAAAAAATTGAGTTTTCAGTGCCCAAAAAAACATTTTTTTACATGTTTTAATACTTTAAAAATGCCTATTTGATGTGATGGGGGGGGGGTTCAGGTATTTTTCCTTCAATTTTATGGATGTTTTTAAAAAAAATTACCAAATTATCACAATCTCACAACGATTTTGCTACCTATATTTTTTAGTCCACTTTTATTCCTAGGGCCGGATTGACCAACAATGATTTTTCAAAACCATAAATTATGTAAAGTAGAAAAAAATTGATAACAACTTTTTTCAATTTCTTTAATTTTGAACACGCCGTAAAAAAAATTAAAATACTTCAACGGGTTTATTCATTTTTTGGATTAAACCACACCAAAATGTGATCAGGAAAGAATTTTAATTTTAATTATTCAAATCCTAAATATGTACCCGTTGAAATTGTTACTTACAACTGAAAAAAAAAACGAAAAAATTGATTAAAAAATACGAGGTCTTTTTTTTACAAACATATTCTATTTTTGATGGAATTCCAAAAAATGGGTATGGCAAATTTTTTGTAAAGTAAATTTACCCATTTTCATACTCTCTCGTTTATAAATCAGTGAAAATTATCAAAAATCACTGGAAAACAGTCAAAATTGCAGCACTGTAATAAATCAGTAAAAAAAATGTCACTGAAAGCAAACAGTGAAAAAAATTGCTGGAAAATCAGTAAAAATTCACTGAATTCAGTAAAATCTGAAATTTGCTAAAAAAAATCAGTGAATTCTTTTAAAAAATCAGAAAAACCCTCGCTGGAAATCAAAGAATTTTGCCGATTTTTCCACTGCTGAAATGCTGACTATTTATCAGCGACTTTTCTTTGATTCAAAATGAGAAAGTAGCGATGGAAAATTCCCAAAATTCTAACAAAATTTAAGTTATCCATTTTTCAGAACATTCGAATCATAAATTTTGAATATTTTTCTTCTAAAAAACATCGAAAAATGCGAAGGAAAAAGGGCTTAAAAATTTTTCACTGGTCGATAAAGTCAATCATCGATTCAAAGGGTGACGATACCGAGAAGACAGATGTTCAGCTCACGTCAACGTCATCGTTACACCTATAAAAAGAACTTTATCCAAAAAAACGTGTAAAAATATCGAAAAGCCATAAAATCGTCTTCTGCTGTATAAAATATATTATCGAAAAAATTCTAAGAATTATGGCAAGTTCGAAGGGAGGTGTCATGTCATCGTACCTCATTCTTCCCCAACCCCATCGCCATATTCTCAAAGCATTGGAAAAATATCTAACTACATATTCAGACGACGATAAAATAACAATTCGAAGAAAAATTCGAGCACGCTTCCATCGAACCAACCTATCGTACTTTGTACTTATACCTTACGTCGAAATTATCAGTACTTTTCGCAGCACTTCAAGACTTCAAATATACGATCAACTATTTATAAACTTACGAGCTTGAAGAATCAACGTCATACGGATAACAGCTGTCACTGTACGACTTTTTTCTTCAAATTCAGTGCTTACCAAAGTCTGGTTATTTTGCATAGTGAAAAAGAACTTATACCTCGATGACACGATAGCATAAGTGGGATCTGCTCGTACACTTCGGCATAGACCTTAAAACCAACAATTTCTTCCTACTGGTGCCAATTGCGTACTCGAAAGAATGTTAACTTGGCTCGGAAACTATATTAAACGAGTTTTACTTCGGAAGGGATAAGTTTTAATAGGAAAGGTGTACACGCGTTTTGCTCCTATATCGAACACACCAACACCGACGTAGACTGGGGCGAAGGCAAGAGAGAGAAAAAAAAGTAAAATTGAAAAAAAGACTCCCTTCTTAACATCCCTTCGTGTTCCCATTTCGAATATAATAAGAACGATCAATATAAGGGTGTGGCTATGATTTCTTTCTTACGCTAAAATCTGCTACCTCTTTTTTAACCTTGGCAACTCGTCGTCGTCGTCCTCGTCGGTGGGTAAAGGTTTATCATCATTATAACTTTGGGACTGAATTCCGCCACTTTTATAGATTATTGTATTCTTCGTACTCGCCTAATTTCTATAATCGTTGGAGCTTGAAAAGGTGTGTATTTTGATTACCTGTAAACATAGAACAATAAAATTAAATGTAATTAAATCGAATGCCAGCAAATTCTATAGGAAATTAATACGAATATTTAAAACGAGTTTACTTAATTAATTATACGTTAATTCGATCATCTTACGGTAGAATAAATACGCGAATGGATTTTTCAAGTATATTTCTATACATATAATTTTTATTGAAGACTAATTTCATCGATAACAGTTTTTCATTTCTCGATTCGACTCGTTTATTATTAATTTCACGACGTATTCATCGCGCCAGTCGAGTTGCCCGCCATTTGAAAATCTCGTCCAACCACATGCGACCAGCTTAATTCAAAATTCCAACAAAAACGCTATTAAAATCGAACTAACGACGACATTTATACGGCTGCAGCGCTAAGGAACACTCGACCGGTGAATCGGGAATGGAAAAATAAACGCATAAATATGGTAAACGCTCGAAGCTCGATAATACCTCGGACAATTATCCAGAGGTATCCAGAAATTAGTATAATACGAACCATTAGAAAAATTAAAATGTTGCTCGAACTTTCTCATCATTCTCGCACCGTGCCATTAATTTATTAACGTTAGGTAGGTAATCCTTTTGATCTTTTAATCAAAGTATAATGCGTAACGCGGCGTAGTGTGAAAAGCTGTTGGGACGATTACAAATTGATGGAAATTCCACGAATTAAATAATTACACAAGGGGGATTATGAATAGATGGTGTTAACAGGACAGCGTGTTTTTTTCGACAATATCGCCCAGTAGTTGTGACGCTTTCGCAATTTCGCAACAATCCAGAGCTGTTGATGTTGTTGCTGGTTAATCGCGTGACGGCGCAGGTAGCGGTAAGTTAGGTGACATTTTCGCCGTTAAAATAACATAGGTATTAGCGATGGAGGTATAAGGAAGTAAGAGTATGTGGTGTGGGATGTAGTCGAATACAGGAAGGAAAAATAATGGTTTAGGAATTTTTTACGATGGAAAAATGCAGAAATATTGGGAGATTTTATAAATGTCACAGTAGTTATGGTTGGAGGAGGAGGAGGAGGAGGAGGGGGTGGGGGGAAGCAAAGGAAATCACAAAAACTGAGCCATTACAATTGCAGACATCCCAGCCAAAATTTGAAAAAACAGTAACTTTAGGAACCTCTGACAGTCGGAAAAGTAACCAAAAAAGTCCAAAAAGTAAGTAATCTTTTTTTTTAAAATTTTAATTCATGATTTCACCTAAAAATTGTAAAAAAGTCATTCGAATTTTTACTTGGAGGGTTCGTAATACTAAAATGCCATGGTATAGTTTTTCAAATCACTTTTTTAAAAAAGCAATTTTTGATTTTTTTAAAGCAAAACTTTTTCAAAGCAAAAACCAAAAAAAATGATTTTTTGCTCAAGTTTTTGAAAAAAGTAACTTTTTTGAATGAAAAGTAATCAATAGTAATTTTTGAGAACAAAAAGTAACTAATAGTGACTTTCTTTGAAAAAAGTAACAACGTTAATTTATAAGTAACCTACTGGGATGCCTGTAATTGGATTATAATTAATCAATTGAGTCTGAAGATCAAGGTTTTAAAAAAAAGGCAAACAAACGAAAAAAATTATTGATAGCAAAAATTGCATGAATTTTGATTATTAATAGAACATCAAGAAGAATGGCAAAGATTTTATATTATTTTAAAAAACCAAATTTGAAATGCAGCCATTAAAGTTGAAAACGAGAATGATTTGAAACTAAAATATTCTCTTTTTTATAATTCTTCTCAAATTTTACTCTATTCCATCTAATTTTCAAATTTGAGGATCAATGGAAATTAAAATAGAAATATTTCTTTTTTGACGAGTAAATTTTTGAAAATTGGTACTTGAATTCAAGCCCCCCCCCCCACCAACAGCCAAGTTCTTTTGTAAACGTTCAAAAAAAAATTGAAACAGAAAATAAGATGAAAATTCGACAGAATAAAAGTGAAATAATTTTATACCTATTTCAGTTTTCAGTTCTCATTTTGGTTCGGTTTGATTTTTTTTCAATATTGCTTTTTCCTTTCAATTTTTTTGAATCGTTGAATAGTAGGTACCTATGTATCTAAAACTCAAAACTTCAAAAATCGAAAGGCTGAATTGGAAAATTGTAGCACTCATAAAATTGCAATTGAAAATATTTTCAGCAACAATTTTCAAGTTTTCAATTTGGGTCTTTTCTGTTTCAGTTTCAATTTTCTCTTTAGGTACAAAATATAAGTATTTGTCTCATCTCTCTCATCAATGATTCACCGAAAAATCATCAGTTCTGGATCGTCTAGGTTGAAGCTCAGATAAAACGCAGTACAAAAATTGTTAGGTACCGAAAAAACATGTGCTAAAAAATATTTAAAAATGAGTCAAATTTACTGAAAATAAGAGAAATTTGCAGAAAAACCAGTGAAATGTATTTCAAAATCTATTATTTTTCCAAAAAAAGGATGAAAATTTCATTCAACTTTCAAGTTTTTTGCTTCATCTTCAACTTTTTATTTCAGAAAAGTAACGATGATTTAAAGACCAAAAAATTGGATTAAAAATTCGTAAAATCAAAGAAATTTGTGGATGGGATCATTTCAGTTTTCTTATTTTTAATTTGAGAGCTAATCAAGTTTCGGTACTACCATTTCAAGTTTTTTTCAGTCCTTTCATATATTTGTTTTCAATTTTTTGTTCTTAAAGAGCAACCAAAATTCAAATGCCAATAGATACAATTGAAAATTTTCAAAATCAAAGAAATCTGTGGGTGGAGTCATTTCAGTTTTCTTTTTTTATCTCGAGGCATTTCAATTTTAATTTTTTCATAATTAAAATTTAAATTCAAGCTTCAGTTTTCGTCGATTCGATTTTTCATCCCTAAAAAATAACGAAAACTTGAAGGCTAAAAATTTGGAATAAAAATTCATAAAACTACAGAAAATTGCGGATAGAATTTTTCTCAATTTTTTAGCCCTGAAAAATAACAGAAATTTGAAGGTTAAAAAATTGAATTAAAAAGTTATAAAATCGAAGAAAATTTGTTAAGTAGGTAAAATCATTTTATTTTCAATTTTTCACCATTGATGCCAAGCAAAAAGCAAAAAAAAAACTGAAGCAGAAAAGATATAAAATTATTGAAGCAAAAGTGGAAAATGAAAAAAAAAATGTAATTAAATCTTGAAACAAAAATAGAAACAAAATAATGAAAATGAAACTATTTCTATAATTTGTATCAGTTTTCCATCACTGCCCTTCTCAATATGTTTTTAACAAATGAATAATCTTACGTAAATACAACCCTTTAGATACCCCCATTCTTCCTTTACTCGAGTGAATGGCTAATTCATTTGGGACAAATTGACCCCATTTTTTAGATTTCCTGGCACAGACTGAATTTTACCAACTTTACTCTCTCATTCTGAATCAGTGAAAAGTCACTGATAAATAGTCAGAATCGCAGCACAGAAAAAATCAGCAAAATTCACTGATTTCCAGCAATTTTTTGCTGATTTTTCAAAGATTTTCAATGATTTTTCAGAAATATTCATAAATTTTACTGGCTTTTCAGTGAATTTTTACTGATTTGTTTTCAGTAAAAAAAATGACACTGATTTTCTCCTGTGCTGCAATTCTGACTGTTTATCAGCGATTTTTGATAATTTTCACTGATTTACATAATTGAGAGAGTAGGAAGAGTTAATTATCAACTTTGATTACTTCGTTCTGCGGTAAGAAGAGAAATCGAGACCACTTTTGGAGACGAATTTTCTTTTTAAACACACTTGGAAATTATTTTCATGAAAAACTGAACCTGAAATGCAAAATGTGGAATTGAATGGATCAAAATTTATTCATTTATCAATTTTTTTCCAGCAAAGATGGCGAATTTTCATTTCACCCAATTCAAATTATTGATCTCTGAAAGTTTAACAAAACTCCCAATTTAAACTTGGAAAATGGGGAGATTTCCTTTCAATTTTTTGTTTTCCAAACAAAAATGTAGAAACTACATACAGAACAACCTCTCTCTCCTACCCCTTTCCTAAACATGAAAAAATCTATAGTGTAGGTAATTTTTTATTTCTTCATAATGTACTTTTCAACTCCCATTTTGAACTGATTTTTCCAGTTCAATTCTTCAGATAAGACCAAAATCTCAAATTACGACTTTCAATTTCCAACTTTTTTTCTCAGAAATAACTAAAAAATACAAGAACACGAAATGTTTTCATTTCAATGTAAACCAGCCACTTCTGGATCACACGTACAAGTATACATTGAAAACAATGCAAAAAATCAGGAAGAAACCACACATCAATAAACCAGCAACGTGAACAGTAAATCCTCGAGCGAAAACAATGCTCTTACGCGACTTTCAATCACAATAAATTCCCTTTATCAATACTTCGAAATCAAATCGCTGGAACCGGTTCGATTGAAAAATATTTACCAACGTGGAAATTTTTCGATTTGGGACAAAAAATCTGCCGTTCATTCGAGCATACGTATTGAACCAACGTGTGTCATGGAAAACAGAACACCAAGGTCGCTCACGTGTCGGGGCTCGATTTTTACCGCGTACTTCGCGTCTTCTGCACGTTTACTTTTTCAGCGAAACCTTTACGTAGCTTTGGCAATTCGCAATTCGCACTGCGCGCCAAAACTTTAGAACGGTGTGCGATTCGAGTACACGCGGAAAAATCCGCCCACCGGGCAATTTCATTTCGGATAAATTCTTTTTACCCCGGAACAGAGCTCAGGATGTGGAGTGGGAAAAGAGATTCAAATAATCGCGTACTACCGCACTAAACTTACACCGCGCCTTGGATGTTTAAACCGTACCAAGGTTTTTCCTATAAGGGTAAACGAGTTCCGAGGGATTTTTCTAAAAACAAGCGAGGGTGGATTTATCCTCGCTAGGGGAGGTTTTATCTCGCCGGATTGTTCGGGGCCTGTCGTGGAATGGGCAGATACTTTGGAATTGCGTAATATTTATGTATATGACTCAGCTACCGGCGAGTACACACAGCAC
Organism: Pseudococcus viburni; assembly: GCA_033439095.1. Taxonomy (NCBI): domain Eukaryota; kingdom Metazoa; phylum Arthropoda; class Insecta; order Hemiptera; family Pseudococcidae; genus Pseudococcus; species Pseudococcus viburni. Next base: position 191,765 of record JAVBJF010000019.1, on the reverse strand, counting down.
TTACTCCTAAAGCGCTTTTCATTTTCGGATATTCTTGTATTAACCTCGTATTGCTCGACATGTGCACCGAATGGTAAAATCATTCTACGGCTTGGGTCCTCGTCCGATGCGGTCAATGCAGAGTGTCTGTGTACGAGTTGTACCTTGTGGCGTATAGTGCTGGATAAAGGAGCAGCTTTTTCGGTATGATAATACGGTTATGTAGTTTATTAGTAATACACGTATATATTTAATCATTCGTAGATCAATTTTCCTACTTCTCCTTCCCTCTATTTAGAAAAAGAAAAAAGTACAGTAGAATCTCTAATCGTAATCACCTTATAATATCCATCTTTGTATATTCCTCTCCAAATCTCCAAATGTATTTGTGTAAGTAGGTAGACACGATAGATTCGAGTAGCTGAGTATTATAGGATCATTTTTACCATATTTTTCCAATACGACTTGTTAATACAGTGCAAAATTTGTCAACTTTCATTCCGGCTTAGTGACTGTGTCATAAATTTATGCAACTAGGCAATCCTTGGATGCTAATTTTTGTCCAAATACGAGATTAAAACTCGATTAAAAAAGTATATAGGTTCCACGATTCTGGTTTCCATTCATGAAACACCCTATTATAATCTTCAACACAGCATTATAGCTACTTACGATCATGTTTTGTATGAAAACTTACAATTTATACAGCTATGAGTAAATTATGACTAAATAATTTTTTCTTTTCGCTAATCTCTGTATAAGGACCCAGCGAGAAACAAAATTAAAACGGTAGTTTTATTCAGTTGACTGTACGAGTTCGGTTCTTTAATATCTTAATATGCGAGGAAAGAGACGAAGTAGATACAGATTTATTAGCCAAAAGTAGGTAATTTTTATGAAAAAATGTATTTTCAATGGAAAAAATTAAAAATTGAATAAAAAAATTTCATTATAGTTTTAGTTTACAAAATTTTCTGTAAATTTGATGCTTGCGTTCATGAAAATCTGTGCAACATTAGAAATATTGTCGTTATGTAAAGAGGGGGGGCAAAGGGGATGACCGGCTTCTCCATGAATTCAGAAAAATTTCATCAAATGTTTGGAAAAACAAACAATTTTTCTACTTTTCTCAGATGAATTTACAAAAAAATTTGCACTCGTTTTGCTCGATTATCCTAGAAACATTTTTTCAAAAATTATGAACCTAATTTTTCGATTTTTCTTCACTCGAACTTTTTTATCAGTGATTTTCATAGACATCCCTGCTGTGACTGCCTAAAATGGTTTTCCTCTGCCCCCTCCCCCATACTGTTGCTATTAAGATGATTTTTTTTTCATTCCGTTTGCCTCCTTCTTCCTCGTATAGCTTTTCTCATTTTCAAATAAAGTTAGAAAAAAATCAACAGGCATTTAAAAAATTAGCAAATATCTAAACGAACATTTCAAAAATGTTCAGTCGAGTGCCAAACAATGTGCTTTGGAAGAATATGGCTGATGAAATATTTCATCACCTCAGTCATCAAGTTTGAAAAATGAGGTACCTACTTACAAAAAATACCTTTAAACTGAAATTTATAATCATTTTTTTTCATATTTTAAAATTTCAGTAGCGTTAATGTTAATGAAGGATGCGATTAATAAGGATGACAGCAAAACCATCAACGTCTCAAGTCGAATTCTAATTGTGACTTTACAGTAAAGTTTTCAGCACGTTGGGCTGTAAAAGCAAGCGAAGGGTAGTCCCTTTTCTTCCACCATAACGAATTTACATTATTAATCGAAAAAAAATGAAAGTGAAAACGGAAAATTTTTCAAAAACAATGATCTTTTCTAGTTATAAGTATCCACCTTAAATAGAAAATTTGGCTTTTTAAATCGAAAAAATAGTATGTTCGGTATATTTTTTACACCCACCCATCACACAATTATGCCGATTTCAATTGAAAGTGTCACAACGAAAAGGACATTAGAAAAAATGGCGGTTTTGGGAAATCACGTTTGAAGTTTAAGTGTAATTTTTTCAATACTAAATTACGGAATTCAACTGGGAAAAAATGTTCACCTTAAAATTCCATCCTTCCGCTACAAGGAAATAGCTCGCCCATCACTTGATATCTTTTCTATATTTTTCTACATTGAAAACAGAAAGTTGAGTTAGATGTCCTTTTTGTTGTGACAAAATTTTATTTTGACCTTTCTACCTTTGATGAGTATAATTCTGCAGGAAGTGAAAAAAAAAATGCATACAAAAGTTAAAGAGGATGAAAAGAGGAACATTTTCGTGAATTTTTTTTTTGAAATACCTCTTCATGGAGCGGATATATCGCAAGCTAAAAAATGACAGCTGTTTTTGCCTCATGATTTTTATTTTTTGGTTTCAAAAAATGTTAAACATACATTTCGGACGAATTTTATCATTTTCCCCAAATTTATGACGAAAAATTAATAAAAAGAACACTTTATTAAACAGTCATAAATTATGTACACAATTAAAAAAAGTAAACATTACACAAATTTCGGAAAAAATCTACACGGTCTTTGTTTCGTATATATATATACCGAAGTAAAGTTTTCAAGTCGTGTTACGTACCAAAATAGTGAACTTCGAGTTTTAAAAATAACATAACTCTTCGAGGAAAAGACATCGGAAGGTGGGATAGCCCTCATTGGGTAGATAAAACTTCAGAGAATACGAATCGCTTGTCGCATTAAAAAGGACATATGCGGACTTATGCCCTTTTTACTGTGACTCATTCAATTTTTTCCTGAAACTCAAATATTTCTCATAAATTTACTTATGAAAAAAAAGTTCAGATTTGTGTTCCACAAAAGAAGCAGCCATTGACCCTCGGATAATTTTACAATTTAGGCATTTTTTGAAAGAGTGGTTTGCTCGAGTCCATACTAAACAGAAGGGCAGAGGGAGCAGCTCACTTCTTCCTCAATACTGACAGGATTGCATTTTTAGTCGAATAATAATTACCTTTGTAAGTTGAAGAAAAATTTTCAATTCGAGCTGAAAAAAATAAAAAAATTGTACTTTTGAGTAAAAAAAATGAGAAAAAATTCCATTCTAGTCAAAAATTTTCAATTTTTAATCCCGTCACCCAATAAGTCAGCTCTCGATTCGTTCCTGGATATGGTTCCTAATCCGACTATGTACTTGAAAATCTAATAAATTATTTCGCCTTTTCACATGTAAATTAGTGAGAGGAGAATACCTACACGCAAAAAAATAATAATAGAAAATGTTGAAAAAATTAGTAAATTTAAAAAAAATAATAATAATAACGGGGCACCATTCAAAAATTTGGCAAAATTTAATCGAAAAATAATAATATTTATCAAGATATTTAGTAAAATTTATCATTCAATAATCAACTTTACCAAATATCTTGATAAATATTATTATTTTTAGATTAAATTTTGCCAACTCTTTGAATGGTGCCCCGTTATTATTTTTTAAAATAAAATTTATTAATATTTTTTTTTTGAGTGTACTTTATTAGTCTCTCATCTAAATTGCGAGGTAGACGAAGGAAGATGGAAAGTTTAATTCTAACCTTCAAGAGGTACAGGACAATAAAAGTCAACAAGAATCCGAAAACCCGATTTCTATCGTCCTGATGGTTTACCAGAAATCCCCTCTCAATCAACATCAAAAAATTGTTCAAAAAAATAAGGCAGACCTATAGATTATAAATATTAGAACTTACAACTCAACGGTTCCTTCCAGAGGCGTCGTCAAGGGGGGGGGGCAGAAAAAATTCTGGCCCCCGCTTGGCCCCCCAATTCATGTTGTGTTTATAAATTTACGTTACAGTTACATCGAATAGGGATTTTCAAAGCATTAAAACATGAAAAAACGTCTTTTTAAGGCATTTAAAATCCAATTTTTTCAAAACTTCGCCCTCGCTTCGCTCGGGCACTAACAAAACAACACTTTTTTAATTTAATTGAGACGAAAGTGCGGAAGAATGCGTCCTTTTTACCACCTCCCCATTTTTAGCAGGTGAAAAAAGTCAGTCCCCCTTTTGCACTTCGAAAAAGCAGAAAAATTGTCCAACACATGGCCCCTTTTGTGCCCCCCCCCAATTTTCCATTCTGTCGACGCCACTGGTTCCTTCGAATAGAATCTTCTGAGTCGGGAGGCCTTCTCATTCAAAAAAATCACGATTTTCATGTTCATCACACTGAAAAAACCCTCAAAGAAATAAAAAATAGACAGTGTCACAAAAAAGGACAAATTTTATCCAAAAAAATAATAACGGTGCGCCATTTACAAAATTGGTAATATTTAATGCAAAAAAATAAATTTTACCAAATTTCGCGATAAATATTTTTTTTTTTTAGAATAAATTTTACCAATTTTGTGAATGATGCCCCGTTATTATTTTTTTCGGATAAAATTTATTATAATTTTTTTGAGTGCATCTTCATTATTATGAACTGAACACCTCATTGACAATAAAAATATCACGATTCAAAACAGATTCGAATTAATTCGAGAGGTCAAAACTAGGGTATCTACTAACTTTCAATTTTCTTTCTCAACGCGTGTGCTGTACGCGTATTTTTAAATTTTTTCCACGAAATTTTGGGCTAAAAAATATAAATTTGAAGTGTAAGTTACGAATTTTGGAAAATTTTGCTTTAATCGATCAAATAGGCCACCAATATGGGTAATCTCCGATTACGAGTATAAGTGCTGAAGTTCATATGAAGCATTTTTATGGAATTTTCTCCAATGCTGGAAAATTTCAAAATTTTCTGGAAATTCTAAAATGTCTGAAAACCGCTTCCAACCGATTCGGGAAATCAAAAATAGGGCATACTTTTCAGTTTTTTTCGTTGATTAGATCAAATTTTCATTTTCATACTTATACTTTGCATAGGGCGATAAAAAGTCATTTTGAAAATTCGAAAATTCGCTAAAATTCGAGAAATGAACTTCAGTACCTGAAATTTTCGATATGGAGTTCTTTTATGATGTGCTTTTGATTTATTCTCAAAGTTTTACTTAGAGTTGGGGTACCCTCTTGTAAGCTTTTTTCCATTTTGCTTCTGAAAAATGTAAAATTAAGAAATCGGCCAACTTGTGCCTTTCTCAAGATACGTTCAACTTTAAACGGTGAAGAATTATAAAATTGCATTCAAAAAAAATTCTTTTGATGAGCTTACACTTCAAATTACAAAACCACCCAAACAAAAGACAGAAACACTGCGAAAAAAATACTTCCCTTCCTACACGAATTTCACACTTGATAAAAATTACAAAACTAATGACCAACCAGCACAATCAAAAACAGAATGAATACAACCGAAATACGTTTCACGAGTACGAAGCGAGCGAAAAACATGCCAAAAAGCATCATTCAAGAAAATCAACAATAAGTAATTGCCCATCATTTTGAAACAAATGATGTAATGAAGAAGGGGTTTCAAATCCCCTAACCTTTCTTATATATACTCTTACTTCTTCCGTTTTGAATTTCTCGAGCTATTCTGTCTTTTCCTTCCTCGCATTCTTTTTCAAATAACGAACTTAAATCTGTTCTTTCTTAATACGCAATCAATGGATTGAAAATTTACTCCAGCTTCAATTTTTTAGCTCAAAATAAAGAATGAAAAAATCAAATAAACGGATGAACTAACCACCTTGACCAAAATAAAAATATTCAAACATACGATCGGATCGTTAAACCTAATTCGTATATTATCATAAACAACCACGACAATAATTTATACATCTGAATACGTTTATACCTAATACCTACAACAACGACGAACAAGCAATCTCACCTTCTATAAAATTCGCAAAACTGAGAAAAAAAAAGTCATCCAATATCCATAAACGAGGCTATAGAATAGGTTTAGGCATACACACGTAACCGTATACGATAATTTAAATCCCGAATTCTCGATAGGTACTAAATAGGTAAAATAGGTATACAAATCGATTATACCTACATTAGAGATACAGGTATCACAAAAATAAACCTCTCAGAAACACTACGTGAACTATACGCATACATCTTTTGTAATAAGACAAGGAAATTACATTCTGTGGAGTCGGTATGCAGCAGATTCTTTCCAGTGTGACACATACAGACTCCATATACCACCTGCCGAGAACCTATGCATTCATTCGTCTTTAACCTTGACTGTTTGTACGAATCCTACACCTAGTTTTGGAATCCAATCAAGCACACGTTGCCTACCATTTTGCTATAGATGGAAAAATATCGAAAAACACCAACATCGTCTGATCGTAGCCATTCTGAACATAAATGTTGAAATTTAAAAAGGATATTCGACGAGATGAAATACCCCTATACATCTCCCAACGAACGATTTTAATTACGAATAATTCATCGATGGAAACATTAATATGCCAATAAGTGTCATTTCCTAAGGTCGAATAATTGATACGACTTATCCTGCTGTTACTCCACAATTCCACATCATCTGGTACCAGAAATACCCAAATTGGGCTCAATTTAATCCGAAAAATAATTGAAAAAATTGATTTTATCGACACTTGGCGTCTGGTTTTCAGTAATAAAACGCTAATTCGCGTCGAAAAAATGAGGAAAACCTGCTATCCGCTTTGATTCGCGTCCAATAACAAATACGCTCGATTTCAGCTTATCAATTGCTCGCATATATCATTCTCGCATCATCGCGCCCCTTCCTCCCCCTTGGACCGGATTTCGAACCGGTTCGTGGTACGCGCCGAGCCATCAAATCAATGCCCGCGCATAAAAATTGGCGCAGGCGGCGACGCGATGCATCCATTAACCGGACATCTCGCTGTGCGCGCGTTAATAACTCATAAAAACCAATTCAACAATATCTGACGCGATGACCGGTCAGCAACTGTAAAATCTCGTTATAACTCGTAAATAAACGCTGCGCGGACATCTTAATGACCGGCAATAGATATAAATTAACTAATGACGTTTTTTTTGTTCCGTTTACTCGGTAGGATTTTTAATTAAACATCTAATAAAATCGCCATAAAAATTATTCGTCGTATGTGTACATATTTAGTTTACATGTAACATCCTATCAAACCTAACCGACCATATTTATTTACCATTTGAACTTTGCCATCGTCTGTTGTAACGCGATAATAATAAAAATCGATACTTTAGGGGCCTCCGGCATTTTTGGGACAAAGTATGGGAAATAATTTCCACAAGTAATTCTTATCACGAGGCTAGATCCGAAAATACCGAATTATCATAGGAGGTCTATTTAAAATTTAAAAACCGGGATGAGAAAATTTTAAAATTCATGATCACGACGAATGCGACTCGATAAGAGGGAAAATTCATTTATTCCTGAATCTTGGATCAAGTCGAAAAATAATTCACTCGACCATCTCGATTTTCTCACAGCAAACGCTCCGGGTTCAAATTTGATCATAATGATAGTGTCTCATAATTTTGCAATTTTCCAAGCGCCGGTATTTCAAGATTCGAAAAAAAGGTTACAACGAAATGAATTAATTAAGCCATGCGATTTTTTTGCGCAAGGTAATCCACATCGACGTACTGCCAAGATCGCCGATATCCGTAGGCCGTTTCTGCGTAACTAATTTACCTCTTTAACGTAATCTCATCTATACCTAGTGACGAATAAATTAGCAGATTTTTAATCGCTAATTAGAATGTTACGAGCGTAAAAGGTTCAACTTGCGACTTGAGGTAAACATTGATCAACCAAGGAATATTTATCGAGTGTGCTTGCGATAAATTATGTCGTCGTATTGCGAATTGCGCCGATAATTTTACTCGGGTAGTTAATTTTAACGAGTGGATTGACCGCGACCGTTTTCATAATCCTGTAAATGTAGATATAGGTATTTTTTTTCTGCGATATGGATGCGGAAAAAATTCTAACGTGGAGATCGTGCATTTTTTTTTTGCTAGGTCTATATCGTAAAAAATCCCAAATGGTTTACCAAAATACATACGCAGACTTATGGTGTTATGCAATGGAGACGGCGAGGATTTTTTTCGGAATGTATTACGCGGGTACGTAGGCGAAACAGTACAGAATGCAGACGGTCAGTCGGTATCTTAGATCAATTTGATAAGGAATTTTTGGTTAAGCGCGTCGTATACGCATATCGAGTCATGAACTTTATTTAGATGGTCAATTAACTGGTTCTACTTCCTTATCACTGGGTAATTTTGATTTAAACATTCGTCTCGAGACGTATTATATGCATGTTGTAATTGAAGATAGTCACAGTTATGCAGTCGTGTTTTTGATTAGAATCTTGTATAAACGTGCGCCGCCTTTTTAAGAAAAAAAAAATGAACTCGAAATAACAATTAGGAGCTTGTACGAGGATGAAATAAAAATGATCGAGTTTTTCTCATGCAATAAAACTAATCGACGAAAGAGAACATGCACGAGATGTAGGGTTGCTCTACTTATTCTAATTTTCGAAGTTTTTGGGTTGAACTGAACAGAAGCAGACCTGAGAAAGGGGGGGGGGTCGTCCCGGACCCGTGTTTTTTTAGAAGGCCTGCTACACTGAAAAAAATTAGATATGAAAAATAAATAAAGTGTTAAAAAAATGATAAATTTTATCAAAAAAAATGAATTTACCCCTCTCCCCCCCTTCCCCATCACCCCAAAAATAACGGGGCACCATTCACAAAATTGATAAATATTATTTTTTCAGAATAAATTTTGCCAATCTTGTGAATGGTACCTTGTTATTATTTTTTTAGATAAAATTTATCCATATTTTTTTCAGTGTACGGCTAAAAAATTCTGTCTTTTCACTTCAAGGGCCCTCGGAACTAAAAAAATTAGCTTGACAACGTCATATCAGAGTGTCTGCAATACTTCAGAAATGATTTTCCCTGACTTTTCCAGGTTTTCCAGGTCAATTTTTTAAAGTTTTTCGGACCTTCTACGTATAATATTCATGAAGCATGGAGTGATGTCTATCTAACAGTCTACCAAACGATTTTTTTTTCAAAATTCACTACTTTTTTACGAGATTTTTAGATGTTTTTTTTCCGACCACAAAAACGACTCAAATTCAAGTCTGACTAAACCTGCCTCCCTAGCACAAAAACTTGAAAACCTGAATTTATTGCAGAAAAAATTCCAAACAAAAAGGAAAAACTCTGTTTTAAGGTAAAATATAAAGCTCTGAAAAATAAAACAAATTATGCCCCGGGTATGTCTACCAATACCAAATCATTCAAATGAAAATTTGGATTTTTCCGGCCAAAAATTTAAAAATTCCTCCACAATTCATTGCTCCTCTTCCCTTCAAACAATTTAAAAAAACACGTATCCCAAATTCATATGTTTCAGTTAATAAATAATCGATGGTAAAATATCATTTTGTTGAGATACCTAGGTATGTCAATATGTTGAGCATGAGCGAAACGAGGGTGAAAATTGCAATTTCCCTCAAAATGTGACCAATAATTTCGAATTCTCTTCCATTTCCTCCCCTTTTTGCATTCCTTTTTCAAAAAAAAGAAGATTTTAAATGAATTCTGTACAAAAAAAAGAGTGTTAATTATTCCCGAGCGTATCTACCTAGCGAGGGAATATTTTTTGAAAAATTCATAATTTAATGGACAGACAGGCTTTTCGATATCAATTTTTTTCACATCATGGTCAACAAAAAAAATTATGAACAAAAGATCAGTCAAGAAATGAAACAATTTGGCCCGAACGAAACGAATGTGAAATTTTTTGAAAAATTCATAATAAAATAAGAAAAGAAACACTTCTAGTTGATTAATCCTTTTTTGAATTTTTAAAAAATTCCAGAGAAAATTCCAAAATTCCCCGACATTTTGATGACTTTTCCAGACTATCAAAATTCTCTGGCTTTCAAGTTTTCCAGAAAGTGAACACTCTGTCGTATTGACGTTCAAAATACGTTTTTTTTTTTTGCTCATACATTTTCTCCTCGGGCCCGATTTTCTCGGCACGGCCCTGAACAGAAGAATAAGTAACTTTCTAAAAGGACAAAAAACAAAACAAACGAGTTCAAGGGACACCCTCCATACAAATGACCTGATTTCTTAAACAAATGAGAAAAAGGGTGGTCGACTGGTCGTTGGTCTATATACCTAATCTACACATAACTTAGCAAAGACGAAGAGTTCGTAAAGAATGAGAAATGGAAGAGTGAATTGGAGTTGGTTGGAAAAAAGGTAGATACAGTTGAAAAAAAAGCTATTGTGAGGTTTCCAGTTTAATCCAACATTATTCTTGTTACTTCCTTGAATGTTCTATACCTTTTCCACAATACATCTGCCAGATCCTGGGTCAACCAATCAAACCGGATATCGGATGAAGAACTGATCAGATTTATTCTTTTCAAAATGCAGTGGATCTATTACAATTAGGTACTTCATATCTATTTACCTATATTCGAACCCGTCGTGCAAATTTTTTTTTTCCAAGTTGCATTCAGTTGCAAAATAAACCTCGAAAAACGAGCATTTTCTGCAACTTTGACGTCACTTTTGCAATTTGTCCCATCTCGGTTGCATTTTGTCGCAAAATTTTTTTGAACGTTTTTCGACAAAGTTGAGAATGCGACAGAATGCAACCGAATGCGATAAAATGCAACCGAGTGCGACAAAATGCAACCGAATGCGACAAAATGCAACCCAATATCCCATTACACTAAAATCCGAAGCACCGAATTTTATTTCTTAGGCATCGAAAGAAAAATCGCTGGTTGCCAAATTCCATGAAAAATGAAAAAAATTCAACTTTGTAGGTAATTAAGTAGGAATTCAACGCCAATCAGAAGTCAGAACAAATGACAAACGGTTGGTTAGCAATATCAACATATTTTTTCGAACGACTGTTGATGTTATCTATTCGTAAAAAATTGTTTTTATCATCATTTATTATCTTAGCATATTTAGACTCGTGAAGAACTCGTGGTTCATGTCTCATCATAAATAAAGTCTGTCGCAAATAGTTGCATTCTGTCGCAATTTTTTTTAAACATTTTGCGACACAATGCAACCAAAAATGCAATTTGTCCCATGTTGCATTTGGTTGCAAAACTTTTAAAAATTGCACGACGGGAATATAGCTAAGTCAAAACTGAGGGGAAGGGTGAAAATCGAAATAAAGAATTCATAAACTAAAATCATCACAAAATGAAAAATTTTAATATAAATTAATGCTGAAAAAAATTGAATTTGACCGTTTCTTTACCTTGAAAAATGAGACACAGTACCGTAAGTATTCACTTTGATTTGTAATATTAGGTAAAAAAAATCACGCAGGACAAGATTCATATGTGACGCCACAAATTTTGAAAATTAAACCTATTGATAGAGTTTTACTTTTTTTTAAAAATTAAGTAAGTACTTTTTTTCAAAGTTGACAAAAGCGAGAGCGGACTTGACGCCTGAGTGTAAAAATTTATGGGCCTTTATTTCCCCTTGAAAAATTCAAAATCAAATTTCGTCCCCTCTCCGCCATATTTAAAACAACACTACAATGGTATCTACACTGAGAAAAATGAGAAATGAAAAATTAATAAAAAGTGTTTAAAAAATGATAAATTTTACCCCAAAAAATAATAACGGGGCACCATTCACAAAATTGGTAACATTTATTCGAAAAAAATAATAATATTTATCGCGAAATATTATATTTTCAAAATAAATTTTGCCAATTTTGTGAATGGTGCCCCGTTATTCTTTTTTCGGATAAAATTTATTTATTTGTTTTTTCAGTTTAAGTAAATACCTAAATTTTATTAAATTTAAATCTGAAAAAAAATTTAAACCCGGCAATTTTAGACAAAAATAGACTCAATCATTTTTACTTTTTCAATATAGATACTTACTCAAGTATACCTACTTATTTTTATAAACTTTGATCAAATTTTAATAGTAAGTAAGCTTCTAGTTTAACAATTTTTCCAAGTTTGTCTGAAATGTCAACAATTTCACTGCAAAACATCGATTGGTTCAATTATTTTTTCAAAAATTATTAGATTTTTAAAAAATCTTTCAAAATATTTTTTGAATAATAATTTGTTTTTTTAATGCGGATTGTTTGATGCAAGTTCGGCTGAAGGGCTTTTTGACAGCAAAACATTAACAATTTTGTGTCAATAAAAGACCTCAATATTTTTTAGGCCACCAACCGCTTTGTCAAAAAAATGCGGACCATTTAGAAATACATCGTTTTACACTCTTCTCTCATAAGTTTTGATTTTCCGGCAAATTTTCCCCTCTATACACAGTTGAAAAACCAAATTTAATCAAAATATTCAAAAATTCGTCCAATTTTAGGAATTTCCGCCAATTTGTGTTAAACAACAAATAGATCGGTACCGAAGTATGTAATTTCAATGGTGTACCTAATTAGACGGATACCTAGTTAAGGAAAGAGTTTTTGCAGCAGAAAATCACAAATTTCGTGATGGGCAATTTTTAAAAATGAATGCATTTTACTGAAGTATTCAGTAAATAAGAGAAAAATATCAACAAAATTTTTCAAAAAAAATTTAAAAATGTAAAAGGGTACCGGCGGTTAAGATATTTGAATCTGCCCCCAAGCTGAAATTCGATACTAATCGATGGAAGTCTTTCTCGCACTGTTGACTCAAATAATACATATAAGGTATATAATTGTGATTTTGTTCATGCCCGAACGAAGCGAGGGCGAAGCTTTGAAAAAATTGAGCATTTAATGCCCAGAAAAGGCTTATTTTCATGTTTTAATGCTTCAAAAATTCCAATCTGATGCAATGGGGGGGGGGGCAGCCAGAAGGGGGTGCAGTGCACCCACTGAACCCCACCTTCCGACGCCACTGACCAAGATATTAAGACCTTCTCATCAAGAAAAAATGAATAATCATCGATATACTGAAGACGACAAATATAATTGAAATAAGTTTATTCAAGTTAATAATAAAGAATAATTACAATTTTTAAGTAAGTTTATAAAAATTAATAATTATAATTCTTATGATCTTAAAAAGTGGAAGATTCAATTTATATCTACTTTGCATATTGGACATACCTATAGGAAATTTACTAGTTGCAAATTCTTCGACAATTTCCTTTTTAAAATAGTGGATGGAAAAAATCATATGACTATAGGTAAGTCATACTGCAGTAGGTGTACAATTTTGTAGATCCTGAATCCTATACAGAACTTATAAGCACTGTTCACTAGAGGGTAAACCATTACTTAATTTTGTGTTTGGTGATTTTATATTCCAGTTGTTTTTTAGATTTTTAATTTTTCATTCTACCTAATTTTTTAATTTTAATTTTTGAAAATGGCTGAAAAAAATTTAAATTAATTATGATATAATTATCATTAGTGATGTTGATGAAGATTGTGATGAGAGTACATTACCGTGCCCACTTGCTGAAATTGTGAGTAAAAATATGGTTTTAATTTACCCAACTATGCTTTTAGTTTTTAATAGTAGCTTTGATTTTTTCTCATAATGGTTGGAAAATGGGGCTCCCAATCCTACAGAATGAAACACAAGTCAAAAAAGTATATCTTTTCAAAATACATTCTCCAACTATCTCATTTTACACAAAAATTTTTATTCTTTGCACTGCAAAATGGTTGTTAGAATTGTAGAACAAGATTTTATAAAATAATTACACATTTTGTGATGTGGCTTTTATTCTGTAGGATTTCAAACAATAAGATTTCCAACTCTTATCTAACAATCATTTTTTTGTGTAAAAATAAAAATTTTCATACAGTAGGGCTAAAGTTAGATACACATTTTCCAGCAGGCTTTTAATTTGCAGGATTGAACAATGTTTTCAGTATTTCTTGTGAAAAATGATATTAGCTGGAAAGTGTGGCTTACAATGTGGCTTTCAATAGAATAAAACTTAAGTTGAAAAAGCATATATTTTTTCTACCATATTTTAAATAAATTTTCTGTTTTTAGGATTACTTCTCTGATGATCATCATAATTATGATGATGATGATGATGATGATGATGATGACAATGAGTACCATGACACTGCTAATCAAACCAATGCTATCGGATTGCATCTCAAATACTATTGTGATTGATGATGATGATGATGATAACGTTGGTAATGCAGACAATGATGATCAAACTAATGCTGCTACTGCTACCAATGCTGCCATCAATGTTATTTTCATCAATGACTATATCTACACCTCTGACACTATTGAGATCAACAATGATGACAATAACGACGACATTGATGCCAATGATAAGGTAGATGACAAAGATGACAATGTTTGCTCCCATAGTCGATGCTGTTGGTGAGCTAATGGATTTATCAGTTCCAATTCCAGCAATTGTAAGTTCATTTTTTAAATCCCTTTTTTTTATGAAGTTTTTTATTAATCATCCTTTTTTCTTTTTTAGGCTGCGATACATTCTCCAGTTATTACTCCAGTCATTGCTTAGTTTGCTTCTCTGGTTCCTGATCCTATTCCAGCTCCAATCCCACCTCTTAACCATGATCTTAGTTAAGCCTTTCTATGCTTGTCATGATCTATACTACCCTCATCATAATCCATATTCAGCTTTAATCCCAGCACCTAACCATGTTATGTTTGATGAACACTTCTATGCTCATTATGAGTCCTACAATGCTCATCACATTCCTTATAATGTCCCAACAATCCATACCATGTTCCTTATAATTTATCTCTTGCTCCCTACAATCCTCAGCATACTCCTGCACCAACACTTCAAGTTATCCAAATATATGTGCATAAGCACTCTCCTCCCACTCAAGCTCCACTCCCACTACTGTACCCACACCTGCTCCCACCTGGTATCAACAACTTCCTGCCATAAACAACTTTGCTCCCTTCAATTTCAACCTCTATGAAAATCCTGCTAATCATATTCCTCCTATACCAAAATTTTATGTGGATTGGAATTGGATTGAGGATCTGCAGGATCCAGAAGGTGAGGACATGGAGTTCCAGAATTTGTAGCAATGTGAATCCCCTTTATTTTTTTTTAAAATAACAATTATTTAGCTTCGTTATACCCATGCCAACATCTAATATGTCGGTGATGTTATTTTCAATGATTACTTGTAAATAAAGTCTATCCTCAATGTCGAGGCATACTTCAAGAAATCCATCGGCTAGCTTAAAAATAAGATTACTCGTATTTTTGTTATACATATATTTTGTAAATAACATTTCCAATTTCATTATTGTTTTTATTTCCATTTTGTTATATATTTCATAAATAACATTTTTAATTTCATTTTTATTACAAATATTTTTATTTTGTTATATATTTTATATATTTTGTAAATAATATTTCGTAAATTTTGAAAATTTTTGTCAATGTTTTCAACTTGAGGAGCTTGGTATCAAAGTGAGATAAATATAATGCAAAGCCTATATGTTTGTTTCACTTTGATATCAAAAGCTCCTCACTTGTTTTATTTTAGATTTTAAGAGTGGGTCCTAATTTCCAATGAAGTATAAATATTTCATAATTATCGATTCAGTGAAAGATACTCCTGTCTAGTCCTAGATTGTCCAGACTATGTGGCACTACACAGGACTATAGTCCTGTTGCTGAATAAGGATACCACTCCTACTAATCTTTACAAATATTAGGTATACATCGAGGCAAACAATCTCAAAAATTTAGCCCAAGTATAACGCTACAAAAAAACCTCACTGATGAAATAAGACACCCACATAGTATGAACAGAAACATAATACCTAAGTATTTTTTGGACTTGAAAGTTGAAATTCTGATAAAATTGTATAGGAAGATACTTCATGCAAAAGAAAAAATAAATGAACCTTGAAATAAAGTGACTCCTATTATACATCAGGATGGAAATATAAATATAAAATATTTTTTTTACATTTTTTTTACATTTCAATAAATGATAATGTTTGTACCTATACGTTTGATTGTTTGCAGTAAGAATTGACAAATTTCATTCCACATTGACAAATGGTCGAATACTGAGGCATAACAGTCACAAAGAATAAGTTCACTGAAAAAAAAAATCGTAAGATCCATTATACTCGCACATATTCAACAGAAAGAAAAACACACACAGGTTTTTCATTATACATATACAAGGACCATCATTGATGATTTAAAAAATTGGAGAATTTCAGCTTTCACATCATCGCAACGAAAGAATACACAACCCAACCGTATTCATTTCATTTAGGTAACCGTTCGCAGTAAGCCAACATCATTTCACCTTACCTTTTCGCAAAGTAAGCCAATATTATACTTTTTTATTAAAAAATTTGGTCAAAATGAGTACAAAGTATTAGAAAAAAAGATCCTTACACCGCGTTATCCTCGCATCTTCGCCAACAACACTGGCACTACAGATATAGGTACCTAGCTACAGATATAGGTATCTCGTTACCCAGCAAACATTCAGCACACGGGTAATGGTCTCATTATTCCAGGTTACCGCCGGAGCTCGGTGTACACACATACAAAAGAACCATTCGCAATATCCTTTCGTTTGCAAAAGCCAGCCGCTGGCCAAGAGCAGGATCACAGACAGAGAAACAGTGCTGAAAATATAGCCTACGCCTCTACGTATATCGCATTTCATTGTACACGGTGCGATAAAGGTTTTTGTGATATCGAATGCACACGAATCGAGCTCCGCCCCTAAATACAAGAAACACACGCACACGATTCCAAACCGAAGCAACCGCCATGTTGGAGAGACGAAGATGGAAATAATAATGGCACAAACGGATGTAGGTAGATATAATTCGTGAACGACGACGACGCTCTTTACCCTGACACCGTCCGGTCCGCCGCAAGCCACAGCTTTCCAAGCGTCGGCGTCTTTCGCAAAAGTTCAACTTGAAGAAAGTTTGTACGCTTCTTCTTTATACGCGCACGCCGCCACAACTTTGCCGATTCCGCGAGACTTTCGTTGTTCCAGCTTCAAAACCGCGTCCGGTCAGACTCCGTTCACACAATGTTGCTTCTTCGACTTTCGTCAGCGCTCACGTTCGAGTGGAAGGGATATTCGTCACATGTGCGTGCAACGATACTCGATACTCCGAACGTATACACAGGTAAAATGCGAATGCCAAATTCTATTTTTTATACCTATTTTTACATCAAAATATAGTACTAGGAATTACACGTACATGTACATTCTACATAAGTAGGTAAACGTAGGTATACTTATTGTTGCTGTTTTCCATGCGTATTGTTAGTGTATGCTTTTGGCGTGACCATTTCCAAAAGCCTATGTCAATGTCAAGTTCCCAATCGAAACTTATCACTATTCAGAATACGTTTCCTCTCTCTTTCTCTTTCCCTCTCCCTCCACTTTCACTCCTTTCCTTTCATCGCGTTTTTATAAACTTTATCTTTCGCTTATTTTCTAAAATTGATACCAGTAACGTAGCTGTATATCGTACATGGACAGAGTCAACGTACTCTCGAATGTATATTTACGTGATAAGAGGTCCTTCGAGCATTGCATCAAACGCATGTTCAATTATAAGCTATTTCTTATCATTGAACCACCACTTACTGAGTCATTCATATGCGTGAATTTGATGTTGATTCCAGTAGGTTTCTGATATTTTCATGGCATGAATTTCATTTCAATTTTAGAGAAATTCATCAAGGGTCCCAATTTTCCATCGATACATTTTCAATGCAAAAGAAAAATAAACATTTTCCGCTCAAAATTCTTGTTTTTTTCTTCAAATTTCAAATGCACAAAAAGAGATTACCAAATCGATACCGAATGGTCAATTTTTACGTTGATTTTTTTTCAAAATGCTCATAAAATTTCAAAAAAGAAAAAATATATGCATAAAAGTGATTTTGATATTAAGTATAGATAATCGAGAGGAAAGAAGCTGGGGGGGGGAGAGGGTGTGTAGAAATATCTTCATCAGAATCTATGTACTGATGCAGATAATTAAAACATAAGAACGTTTTTGGTCCCTGAAGTTGTTTTGCCAAAAATTGTCCTTTCCCTCGCGTGATTTCAAGGTGGAACAGCTGATTGATAAGAATTTCTCAAACATTCAAGTGTTTACTTACAAAATAGTTTTGATTTTCCGAATTGATTTTGTAATTTTCCCACAAAACGTAAGTGAAATTCAAGGTTTCCAAACCCGCACAACGCTCATTTTCAGGCCTCTTCAGTGGGTTGAGGTTAGCCTCAAGCAAAGGCGTAGTTAGGAGGCAATGCACAAATGACGACTGACTCATATGAAGTCGAAGATGTTCAAAAAATGAACTTTTTTTGCTTTTCCAGAATAATTTTTCAAATTTTTCTTTTCCCTTATCATCACCTAGATACATCTAATTTGGAAAAAATATTTCTGTAGGTACTTTAGAACTTTTTCAAAAAAATCAAGCTATTTTCGAATTTTTCTTGCTCAAACCTATAATTTTTGATTTTCTGACATCATCACTGAATGGTCTTTTGAATACCCCTCCCCATACACCCTTAGTTTCCAGGGTTCAAAAGAGAAACGACTTTTCGTATGCAACAAATTTTCGACTTATTTCTTCAAATTGCCACAAAACGTATTTCTTTTCCCTGAAAGAAATATCTTTGTTGCTACGAACAACAAGATAAGAAAATTAATTTTGGAAAAACTGCCATGAGTCCACCTTATCCACAGGAAAAAATAGGTGCAAGTTTCATTTTTTAGCAAAATTCTGTTGTATTTTTAAAATTTTCACCAATCATAAACAGTGTGTCAAATTTTTACAGAAATTTTGACCAATTCTTGCCTAAATTTTTATAATTTGATAGTTCTTAAACAATTTTTGTCGTTAAAAAATGTTATTTGGGGATTAGAGAGGAAATGGGGAGAAGAATCATACCTAAAATTTTTCAATAATATGGTTTAGGTATACAAATCGTCGAAAATTATTTTTAATGAAATGGAGACAGAGAAGAACTGGAGTTGATCAGCTGGAGAGGCAAAAAATCTAACATTTCCTATACTAAGTATACTTAATGGAATTTTTAACGATTTTTTTCACTTTGTAGGACGATTTTCCCCCTTTTTTTCCTAGCAAACAAAAATTTTTCATAAAGATGCAATCTTTTTCAAAAATTTTCTATATTATGACTTTATATGTAAGTAATTTTGCCTGCATCTTATTGTGGGGGGGGGGAGGAGTATAGCTCTATGCGGCTCAATTGGGGAGGGGGAGACAAAATTCAACCTTTCTAATTCTTCAAATACACCTTCCTGACCAAATCAGAAATTATTTAAAAAATTATGGATATCTATAGGTTTGCTTCAGGTATGGAACATTGTCCAAAACAGCAAAATGTAGGATCAAAATGATATGACGAACATCGAATTTTTCTTTCGAAATAATGCAAAAAGACTTTTTCAATTCAAGTACCTAGGTGCTCATTTCTATTTGAAAAATTGATGTCCAAAAGAACTCCAACTCATCCTCCTAAATTTTTTTATTTTTTGAAACAACTGATTTTTTATTTTCAATAAATTGAATTTTCAATGGCCAACATTGTTTTTTTAAAATCAAATAGTATGAATTGTAAAAAAGCCACATCTTGATAAGTTGTGCACTCTTCAATTATTCATAGAAGACTAAAAATTCGATAAGTGCATACAGTTATCCAGACCCCTGAAGAAGATTTTTTCAAGGCTCTTAATTGAAAGAAAACTTCCAAGATTCTTCAAAAAACACCCTACCTCATTTCATTTTGATGATGATCAATTCAAAAGAATTCAAAAATTTTCAATAGGTACATCAAATTTTTAGATAAAATATACCTACTCTTCAATTTAATAACAGATCTCGAAAACACTCTTGCGCCTCTCAGCATCTTCTTACTGATGAAACTCATCACCACGATTAAAAATAAATTATAAAATACAGAATTAAAACCACCTAAAAAAAGACCCGATCAAACCACAACCACCCAAGGAAAATCCACACCAAAAATTCCAATTGAAAATACATTAATCTCCACAGAGGAATTGGGATTCTTGAAATTAAATCATTAATTCGAGTATCGAATTTCCTATAAAAGGCAAAAAAAAAGTATCTACATGTAATACGTATTTTAACCTTCGACTTGGTAGATTAACTAAAACGTCAGGAATAAAATATTACCAATTTGTTATGTGGTTACACCTAACCAGAAATAGGTATACCTATCCTCGATCAAAGTATTTTAAATACCGAACTATAAATTGTCTATAGACATAAATTAAATCTCTCCGATTCCGATTGCAATCAATGGCTACAAAATTATATCCCAATAAGAAATTGTACGTGTGCCAAATTTAAATAATAGGTAATGTATTCTGTTCAACTTTCAACTCATTTCAACTGGGTGATTAAATTTATCAACAAATAATTCAGGGTCGAAATTCATCTTTAATATCGATTCGAAATACCCGGGTCGAACCCTATAATACCATTTTCATTCTCAACAAAGACGAATTCTATATAAACAAATTTTCATTCAAGAAAATCGATACGTTGAGACATACGAAGAAAATTTTTCAAATAATTTTATTCTTTTTCTTTGAAAGCGTAACCGAAAAACGTATTAAAATCCAGTCGTAAAATAGTATATTTTGCCTTTTTGTTGATTCTAAGTATTTCAAAATAAAATTTTAGGTTCGAAGTTACACTCATACAAGGATACATTTTCTACAATGTATTCTCATGTTCATTTAATTTTAATCGAGGTTTTATAATACGTCGGCTGGATTTTCACAACGTAATGAAAATCTTTTCCCAGCAACGAATTACAATATCGAAATCGAGTCACAGTAAGTTTTAATCTGGCTAATGTGACTAGTTGGCTACAGACGTTTATGTGTTTTACGATATTTTTGGATATTCTCCCCGAGCTTTATATAGATTGCCTTCGAACTCCTAAAAATCCGCTACTCATTTAGTTAATGCAATCGCGTGCGATGATATTCGTTGCTGTGTTTTTTCAAACTAGGTATGAATTTCATCCAGTGAGTCATTTCTGAAGTATCATTTCGAATTACGATTACTTTTGTGTTTACACCTCGACGCTCGGTTACTTCCTGATTCGTAAACCATCGCCATCATTGAGACATTAAAACCACCTCGTACCATCGTGTTTACGATATCGCAGATGAAAAATAAAAACACCCTTGACTTGCCACCGGCACCCTTTCAACCATTATCACCTCATAAGCAAATTCTCATCATAATCACCAATGGTGTACTTATTCAAATCGACTACCTTTCAAATAATGAGCATCTGCCTCTTTGATTCGAACCTGCCAACGATATTTCGACTTATTCGAGAATTCTAGCTCGAGTAGGTATCGCTTGACAAATTCGTGGAAAAAAAATCACCGCATCCTTTGGGCATCATCAGTTGAACGACCTCATTGAAGGTTTACAATATTCTATCTTTTACACAATAGACTCCCCAATAAACCCCAATGGTTTCATTGTTTACTTCCTCAAAAGGGTTAAGGAAACATGTCAAATAAATTACACGTCTTCGACCTTTTTCTTATTCTTTTCTTTTTACATATAAACTAGTTTCGTACAGAGAAATACGCAGATCGAGGGAGAGAGGGAAAAAACGCTTCATTGTGAATACCTACTCATCGAATATTCGAAGGCCAATGTCTATGTACCTGCGACCGCCAGCATACCAAATACACGCAACCCTTTCATTGTTTCCACCGCATCAACGTTGAATAGATATACAAAAATACGTACGAACGTATCTACATAACCTTGAATTCGAATACGTTTATTTCCTCTGAACGAGGAAAAAAACCTACTTTGTTTTGTTCCCTGTACGTCGTCTAAGTATCAATCAAAAGAACGGATACGTGACCATCAAAATACCACCAGCACATTTCTAAAAAAATATACAGCTTATAAGAAGGTGTCTTATGCTACACAAGTCGAAAATAAAACCACCTGGTAATGCAACCAATTAATTTTTAAATACCGGTGGCACATGTAATAAATTTTATTATCTTGGAATCGAGAGTGAAAAAAATCAATTTTGATAACATAAAGCTACCTGATACGTATATATTTTTAATTAATTTGTATATGCTACTTAAACTACGACATTATGTTGCAGATTTTGTAAATCTATACGTTTCCATATCCTTGGCATAAAATGCTACGTCATCATCGTTGCTGAGTATATGATGCTTCCTGTACGTATACTGAATGTATCCTGAGTGCTTGTCTATCCGGTATACCTTCAGGATACGTAACAGGAGGTACCACCGTACATCGTTTCGGTATCTTCGGTCAATCTGCAGACACAGATGCAGCATTCTGAAGATCTATATCAATAATTATTCTATCGTATATTATTCTATGCATAGACCTATTATAACCTATAGATATAAAAATAACATCGTAATGAATAACAGTAAAACAACAATAGGTGAAAAAAAAGGCAACGCCTTTATAAATTTTATACAAAACATGCATGACTTGGATTTTGACGAAAATTGGTAAGGTAGTCAATTGTGAAAGGGAGACTTCCTCAAAAAATTTTGAGCCCCTCGCCGAAAATAAGGACGGAGCTAGGGTACCTAAAAATGGGGTCATGATTGAGAAAAATGTGTTTTTTGTCAATTTTATGACTTAGATTTTGACGAAAATTGGTAAGATAGTCAACTGTGAAAGGGAGACTTCCTCAAAAAATTCTGAACCCCTCGGCCTAAATAAGGACGGAGTTAGGGTACCTCAAAATGGGGTCATGATTGAGAAAAATGTGTTTTTTTTGTCAATTTTGGATAGTGCCACCAGTTGGTAATTTTAGTTACTCTTAAAAAGGGGCGATTCGAATTTCTACCCCTCTATGAACTACTCACCTCAAAATTGGGTACCATGACAGGAGAGCTAGAAAGTTGCATATTGCAAATTAAACGAAATTTTAATTCTTACAAATCCAAATCGGTTACTCAAACACCTCAAATCCAGCCAGACATTTTTTTGGTCATCTAGAATAATTTTTGACGAGAATTTAAAAAAAATTTATGGCAGGGCTGCCAACTGCATTTCTATTTACACAATTTTTATAAAATTCTAATTGGCAGCACCGCTGTAAAAATTTTCAAAAATCGAGATTTATTTCAATAACCAAAATTTTTTTGACTTTTACTTTGCAAGTCAATGAATGAACAACTCGAATTTTATGGAAATTGCGTACTTAAAATTTGTTGACAGCACTGTAATGAAATTTTTTTGAGAATTTTCATCGAAAATTATTGTAGATGACAAAAAATTTCTGCCTCAATTTTGGATGTTCAAGTAAAAAATTTTAATTTATGAAAAATAAAATATTCCTCAAATTTACGATCTGTTACTTTTCAACCCCCTCCCCCCTACCATACAAGGCAAACCGTGATATCAAATTTGGAAGTGAATGGTTCAAGGATATGTAGAAATTTGAATCGCACATTTTTAATGGAGGGGGGGGGGGGGTAACCAACGTTTCCAGCACATCCACTCTCTTGATTTGAATCAGTCAAAATTGACTGATGAAATAGACAAAATTGAGTCACTGTAGAAATCGGTGAAAAATTTACTGATTCAAATTTGTGAATTTTCATTTTTGAATCAGTAATTTTTTCCTCAACTACTGAAATTTTTACTGATTCATTTCAGGAAAAAATTACTGATTAAAAAATGAAAATTCACTAATTGAATCAGTAATTTTTCACTGATGGGCAATCAAATTTCACTGATTAACATTTGAATCGGTGGAATTTCACTGTCAATCAGTGACTCAATTCTGTCTATTTCAATCAGTCAATCTTCAGTTTTTCACGGATTCAAATTAAGAGAGTACCCAAAAGTGGGGGAAAACTACTTTTTTCGAAAATGATTCCACTTTGAGGTCCCCTAGCTCCAGCATAAGCGCACCCCGAAATTATTCAAGGAAGGGGCTGATAATTCGATAAAAAATGAGGGGGGTCAAATTTCCCTGAAAAAATTGAGTAGGTAACCTGTTATTTCAGTGGCACTGGCGTAGTCAGGGTATTTTCAGTGTGTTGATAATATATAAACAGATTTGAGCAAAGAAAAATTGAAAAATTGTGAAATTTTTGAAACAAACAATCATTCCTTTTTGAATCAGTGAAATGAATTTAACTGAAAATCAGTGATTTTTCACTGATATTTCAGTCAAAATTAATGATTTTTTCTGACAAATTGGGAATTGACTAAGAAATCAGTGATTTTTGGCTGAAAGATATCGGTGAAAAATCATTAATTTTCAATGAAAATCATTTTACTTGATTCTCACAGGCAGATTTTCATCGAAGACTGATTCAGATTCGAAAGAGTTATATATTTATTCAATAAGTAGCGAAAATTTTTAAAAAATCATGATTAAAGGGCAAAAAATGCACTTCTTTTTGGCATTTTTGTAATGAAAAATCTCTTTTCTATCTTAAGGAGGGGGCTCGAGCCCCCTGAGCCCTCCCCTTGGGTGCGCTTATGGGCTGGAGGTTCAAACATTTTTTTGGTAAGTTTGATATTCAAAGTAAACTACCTTGCCAATTTTCGTCAAAATTTAGGATAAGGCTTCTCCTTCGATCTAGGTACTCTAATATATACTTATGTAAACAATTGATGAAAAAAAACTGATAATTTGCCAACCTCATCATACCTAATAACCAGTTCAAGTTTCAAATTGACATTTACCATGTACCATTATGTATAACTTAATTTCCATTTGTACATTTTGCATTGTTACAGCGTTAAGAATAAGCATGTTCTGTGTGTAAATAAACAACCCATCAAGCAGCAAATAACACTTTGAACTTGAGAGATTTATTATCTCGTAAGTTCAAAGTTACACTACATAAGCCACCCAATAAAAATTTCGCTTCCCTCTCACACAAAAATAAGTATACGAAAAACAAAGAAGAAGCAGAGATGGAGGGAAATAACAATCCCATACCACAATGAACCATGACCCCGTCTGAGATTTTGTACAGTTTTTATAGGTTAACGCGACAATAAGCCTATGGAAGGAATTCCTCCACTCTTTCGTTATCATTAAGCCCATTAAAAAATCCATCGTTGGTGAGTTTATTCACTCGCAGGCCAAAACGAAGCTAGTTCGAGTACGAAGTAACGTCACGATTGTTATAAAATACAAACACCACCGCCATCGGAATGTATTTCTTTTTAACGAACGTTTATTCGACTTGATAGAGTACAATTAAAAAAACTCGATTCCGGTCACATTCAACAGATGCGATGGCCTAGTGATGAAGGAAAAAGCAATAATGAAAACTTACTGTGACAGCAGTTCGGTCACATACAGATAGATGCATTACGCAATGACAATTCTTTAATACGATTTGCGTAATAATTTTACAGTTTATCGATATCATTGACATTTTTTAATGTACTTATTACGAATTCTTATGGCTAAAAAGATTACAGATTAGATATGATTTTTGGTTGCGGAGTTTCAAAATCGCCTGCTTTATTGGTGAATAAAAATAGCCCAGAATTTGAATCTTAATGAAGGTTTTGGAAAAAATACTCAATTTTTTCAAAAATTCATTGATTTGCTTTTCAACAAATATTTGCACCTCATATTGCTCGGAAACACCTTCGAGATACACCCATTTCAAGGAGGCATAACTGTGCCCACATAACGTATTTCATTATTTCAACTCTTTGTTTATTAATATCGCCATAATTATCGCCATTATGTATTTCTTAAAAGGAGAAGTAGCAAGGTAAGTAAGTGAAATCGAATCGATAAGATGGAGAACCCCCGTCTAAGATTTAATTGCCTTTCATTGCAATTAAATAATCATTGGTGAACATTGAGAATAATTTGATGACTGAAATTCAACGAAATGCATGTTACAGGGTGTTACAAAAATTTGAGCATAATTTTGAATTTAACATGATACGTTGGTTGCCGACAAAAGTGATTTTTTTTCAAACAAAAAATTCACTAAATTTCTGATTTTGAACACTTTTGAGAAATGCATTTTATTTGGCAAAAATTGACAAATTTATTACCTAAGCAAGTGGAAAGCAAAGCGAGGGTAAAAAGTTTTCGAAAAAAGGCTCTCAAAAACTGAGAATGAACCATTTTCCAACATTTTCGTCATGGGGGGAGGGGGCAGAGATCGAGACCGCAAATCCCTTCCTTCAGAATACGTCTCTGGTTGCAGATGAAAAGAAATATTTCAAGACGAAATACTTGAATTGATACCTTGAAAACGTGGTCAAATCTTGAAAAATTTTCATTTGAAGTCAATGAAGCCAAATTTATTTTATTGAATAATTTCAAGAATGAAAAATTATTTCATCAATGTACCTAACTGGGAGTAAGTTCAGGAGAGGGTATAATATATACCTGGCTGATTGACGTATACATTTACTGGTATACTGATGAAGAAAAAAGAAGGGCCAAATTTTCCTAACAATTCAAAAATCGAAAAAAAAAAAACAGTAAAATATCGACATTTGGGTCTGGGATATTTTTTGGGACAAAATTATTCCCCTGTTCAGAAGCATGCCTCCAAAAATCTCAAATTTGATAAAAATGGAATGATCTGAACCTTGGAACGTGTTTTTGAGACAGAATGCCTTTCTTTGCTTCGCTTCAGTCAATAAATTTCATAATTTTTGAAAAAAATTAACATTTTTTCAAATTTTTTACGAAGAAAAAGCTTTAAAATCTGAAAACTTTTTTTTGCAATAAACTCCCTCTTTGAACGCCTCTCTAAATATCTCGCAAAACGACTGATCGTTATGAGAATTTTTTTACCAATAGGTACATATCGATTAGTGGAAAATCTGCATAGGAGGGAGAAGGAAGAGAGGGTCTAAAGCTTCAACGACTTTAGAATTTGAGAAAAAAATAACGAAATTAGGCGAAATTTTTGCTCTTGCTTCATTTGAGCTGGATAAATTTCATTATTTCAACAAAATGAACAATATTTTTCAAAATTTTATGCAAAAAGATCAAAAAATTTTTTCTTGCTAAAAACAAATTGCATGAAAGTTGATCTGCCTGTATCACGGATTTTTATTCAAGTTGTTTTGTTTCATTATTACCTTATTAGATTAAAATTGTGGTTGTTCCAATTATCCCCGACACAGAGAACTTCTTAGAAGTTATTTTCTTCAATTTTCGTCAATTCAACTCATTTTTGGATACGATTCGTCATAAAATTTTCTTATTTTTTTTGAATGTGAATTCAATTTTTTGATTATTTATGCGAGTTTTTCATAAGCAAATCAAAATACCTAATTTAAATCAAATTCGTCCAAAATGTGGTCAACAAAAATCTAAAATCTTTAAAAGGCTTGATCTGAGATTATTTAAAAAATTTATATTCTTCTATCCACAAGAAATCATAAAATTTAATAAAAAACGTCATACACCTACTTATTTGAGAAAAAATTATTCAACTTCTTTTTTTTTTCAAATTTCGACTTTGACCTTTCCAGAGAAAATATCTAAAAATCACCCTTCGATCAAATCATTCCAATAAGCCATTGACTATTATAATCGTACAAAAAAATAAAATTAATTTAAATTTGCATTACAACCCTTCCACTACTGTGATTTTTACAAAACACCCTACTCGAAGAAAAACACCTTTATCAGCGTGAAATATTACCCAGCATGGGTTAAAAATTCGATTAATCGCCCAAGAAG
Organism: Pseudococcus viburni; assembly: GCA_033439095.1. Lineage (NCBI taxonomy): Eukaryota > Metazoa > Arthropoda > Insecta > Hemiptera > Pseudococcidae > Pseudococcus > Pseudococcus viburni. Next base: position 164,081 of record JAVBJF010000019.1, on the reverse strand, counting down.
ATAAGAGAATCTTTCAAAAACACTATCATTTCAAGAACCTGCCTCCCGTATAATTAATTCGTCGAATACAAAATTAAACATCCATGTTCGAGATTCACAAAGTTGTCTTAATTTGAATTAGGGTAATTTATAAGCATATTTCTGCGATGGTTATGTATCCAGAGCCCAGTGAGCATGCTAATTAAAATTTAATTTGCAAAATAGTTAATAACTTAATGTTCCGAGTCCTTCCTTTTATTTTTTGCCACCAACTAGAACCTTGGAGACAAACAATGTTGCATCGAATTTATAACGTAGAAAGATCTCATCAGGTGGATTTTCATCTGAAAACATCACCTTTTCGAAATCTTCACCAATAAAGTGAATTTACCTCGGACAAAAGAAGAGAAAGCTAAAAATTGGGCCAATCCGAATCGATCTAAGGTTCGATACTTTCCACCCTTATAAGATGAGAATACCTTTATAATACACCTTTCAACCCTTTCTCTTTTTTTACAACCACTTTCTAAATTTCCTATCGACGAGATGCGGCCATTGCAATGATTAGTTCGCGTTCATGTTTTTTGTGATTCGACGTGAAATGAAAAATGCGCGAACTTTTTGATAAAAAAAAGAAATATGAATAAGTTCGGATATGAAAAATTATACAGGTATCGGTGTTATTCAAATGGGCAACTGAAAGAGATCGTTTTCAAAATAAATCAGCGCTCAAGAAAACCACCTATGGAGAAAATTTCGGTAAGTGGATATTCTTTTTTTTATAAAAATGATTAATAATTTAATTAAACGACAAATCGAAAAAACTACCAATTTCATCACATAAACACCTTGAACCGAAACCGTGAAATAATCGTCGCCATATCACTACACAAAACTAAACCATGGAAATTGATTCGTTCGGTATTGAAAATCAAATACGAAAGGAAAAAATAACTACTAGTTTAGTTAACAAGCCAATACACCCGAACAAGTCATCCAGATCGAATAATAAAATTACACGTAAAATAATAAATTGTCAAACGCCATTAAAAAAGAAATCCAACTTTAACGCTAATCGTTATATCTGGTCATCCATTTGTTATGTAAATTATTTTTAAAAACCCTTTTAATACTTGTTCCGTTGCTAGAAAATAATTTATAAAAATAATACCTACACATGAAAAATGAAATCGTTAAATTAGGACGCGCTCGTAGTCACAAATCCGACACAACAAAAAATAAAAACCATAAAACTGACAAAAAAATTGTATAAATAAGATGAATATTAACGATTACATTGCGACGTTCGTTCGCATATTTGCATTTATTTATTTTTTTTTTAGGTTTTTTCTCTGTCTTTTTCTCTATACAACACGAAGGAACAAGCGTAACGATTTTTAAAAAAAGTCGAGAATGTTTAAAAATAGTAAATCATCGAGCAAGTAAACTACACATCGAGTAAATAGGTACCTATTTCAGGGATAAAAGCATGGAAATAATGTACATACTAATTGAAAATAAAACTATTAAATTTTTTTAACGACTGGAATTTTTCAAAAAATTAATTTGCAAAATTAGTCATGATTCTTTTCAGCGAGTATTTCGTCAAAAAATTCACGTGTTTTTAGAATTTTTCAACTTTCGATAAAAATCTCATGAATCCAAGGTCTCATTATTTCTCGCAACAAGATTTTTTGTTCCAAAATGTTAGGTGCTTGAGTAAACAAAAAATAGTCGTAAAACAGACATCGCAGTCAAATTTTTCCACCAAAAAATGTTTCAATTTAGATCATTTCACAAAGAAAGAGATCGAAAATTGATGGGGTTTTAAATTTTTTCAGTCATCTGTGAATTATGAAAATCTCTGCAACCGCAGACGAGTTTTAAAGGAAGAGATTTGTGGTTTCGATCTCTGCCCCTTTTATGACAAAAATGTTGGAAAATGGTTCATTTTCAGTTTTTGAGAGCTTTTTTTTGAAAACTTTTTACCTTCGTTTTACTTTCGACTTACTTAGTAAATTTGTCAATTTTTGCCAAATGAAATGGCATTTTTCAAAAGTGTTCAAAATCAGAAATTTAGTGAATTTTTTGTTTGAAAAAAATCACTTTCTTCTGCCATTATTTTCTGCGATTTTTTCGATTAGAAAATGAAACGTAGAAAAAATAATCGAAATAATGAAACTATCAATTTTCCAGTTTTCTATCTGGCTCAACGCTCAAGTAGGTACCTATTCTACTTTTTTCTCTCCCGAATTTAGTTACATTTTGGCGTCATTTCTCTCAAAAGTCACAATAGAGTCAATTTTGTTCCAAAATTTATCTTTTAATATAAAAATATAGTAATCTCTCATTTTTAATTAGGCAAAATTCTTCGAATTTCTGATTTTTCAAAAAATTTCACCGATTTTTGAATGCTGCAGGTCAGACTGTTTTCCAGTGATTTTCAACAATTTCCAGTGATTTTCAACAATTTCCACTGATTTTTATAAATGAGAGAGTAATGTCAAATTGACGATCTTCACAGGGCGAAAAATACCTAAATGAATGAAAGTGTTCGGTAAATTTTTTTTACGCAGTGAAAACTCATCATCTCAAATTAGCTCACTAATTTTTGAATCAGTGAAAATCGCTGAAATTCACTGAAACACAGTGAGAATCGCAGCATAAGGAAAAATCAATAAAAAAATTTCTACTGAAAGAAAATCAGTGAAAAAAAATTGAAAACCAGGTGAAAAAAATCGAAGTAAAATCGGTGAAATTATTGATATTAGCTGAAAAATTGACAAAAAGTTGCTAAAAGTAACTAAATAAGTTAATTTTACCAATTTTTCTGGAGTTGTGATTATCATCGTTCATCAGTGATTTTTCACTGATTTAAAATAAGAGAGTGGATTTTATTTTGAGACAAAAATATCAATTTTTATTCGAAATAGTGACAAAAGTAAATTGGAAGCAATTAGCAAGTAGGTAGGTAATAAAAATTCAAACGAAAAAATAAAATTGTAAAATGCATTTTAATCTAACTTCTCATAGCGTGTTCTGTTTTAATGACAAATATAATGAAAAGTAGATACCAATAACATGTGCTTATAATTTGAAATTTTTAGGGAATTTTTTTTCAAATTTGATTGAAAAAAGGAAAAACCCAATTTTGAGCCATAGAACCATTTGAAATTATAATTCAAATATTCAGAAAAACTGGAGAACTGGATGAAAAAAAAATCACCATATTTATTTGTATATACGATTTACGAAGGAACCTAAAACATCCCTCAGAGGCGTCAGGAACTTACGTGAAAAGGTACCTTTTTGGAGCATTAAAAATCAAATTTTCTCAAAGCTTCGCCATCGCTTCGTTCGGGCACGAAAGAAATCACAATTATATAAACTGTTTGAATCAACTATTCAAAAAATGGGCCCCTTCTGATATTCCAAGTCTCCATACCCACTTTGCACCCTCTCAAAAAAAGTTTCTGACGCCAATTCTTGGATTTGTTAGGTTTTTGCATTGGGTTTCAAGGCCATAATAATTAGTGCCTATGTAAGTTGTTTGTTCCAAATTTACATTTTCATCTGTTTTTTTCCTTAAACGTGCTATGCAATTCGCATGAGAACTTTATAAAATTTGAATTTAGTGTTTTTATAGTAAAAGAAAATTTGAGAGGGGGGGTGGGGTAAACTCAAAATTCCTCAAAAAATTATGAAATTTCGGACCCCCTCCATGAGAAATTTCTGGCTACGCCACTACCAGAATCAAATTTCGAACAAATCCAGCTCAAAAACCATAAATCTAACCCACAATCAAACCCCATTTCTTCACCGAGCCAACTCCACCTCCTGAGCCAATTCTCATCAAAACATTTGATCCAAACAACACGCCATTTAAACAGCATCACAGATAATTACACAAACATCCTACATCTCTAAGCCTTTCCTCCCTTCATGGTCATATCACTCAACTCCAGACTAATTCTCACGCTACATAAATTAATTATCGAGCGGCAATTTGTACTACACGAGAGAAGAGAAAAACCAGAGACCAAAAAAAACCACCAACCACACGAGCACCATCGCAGCACCATAATACAAGTTACCGCTTTCAACCGCTATAATGGATCGCTTTCTATCGCATAAATCTCATTAATGAATATTCGCTAATGACAATTCGGTTAATAAAAAAACATTTCGTGTACCCATTAAAACCCATACCCGCATAAACACCGCCTAATACGTGTTTAATTTCTTGAAAAAGGGGAAAAAACCGCTATCGCATCGAACCAAATTAATTATTCCAAAGATGGAAAAAAAAAATCACCCGACGAAGCCTACATATACCCATATCGCATACTCAGCGGTATATATTTTCACAGACCCTAGGAACGACAAGGCACATGCATCAGGGATGAAATTTTCATAAAAACATCGACATCGTTAAAAATCATTTAAATGGCGCGTCATCGAATGATAATTTATGTATCGGTGTGTTTTTTTTTCCTTCCTCGTGTCCAGACAACGTTTATTTTCTATTTATAAGATCATAAAATTTTACGATTATTCGCGGTTAACGTTATTTTCGGGTACAAAGTCTATACAGAAAGGTGGCTTCGTCGGCAACCCTATCTACACGAAATACTCGACACTAAGGCTGATCCGAGTCTCGAGAACTAGTGCCCTCTGATGGTAAATTCGTGGAAATATCCGGTGTCGTCATGGAAACGCGACGATTTCGGCGGCGGGCCGTCCTTGCCGGTCGTAATTCTTAGGCAGGATGACAGGAATACGAACGGCCATCGAGCTAAAGGATTCAACCATTATACTACTATTCTTATATTGAACAAAACCTCGTCTAACCCTCGTATACTTTTGCAATTCGAGGAATCCGACAAAAGGAAAAAGCTGCAGACTGCATCGTCCATAGTCGCGAAACCGAATAAGAAAAAGAAAACAAACCATTTGGCACATAATTTCAAACAATGTCCGAAATCCGATGTTTTGTTGAGGAGGCACATTAAAATCACCGAATACTTTCGTCAACTTCAAAAAAAAAGTTGCTCGTTAAATGAAAATTTTAATAACTCCAAGACGAGAAAAAAACTCGTTTTTTACATTTTCCTCTCTTCCGTGCTCTTCGTCGTTGGCTTCGTCGTATTTTTATTTCGTGTATAAATCACGAGCGATATCGGCCGCACCTCGCTTCACGCCACCGATCATCCCAAAAATAAAAAAAATCTCTAGTTTAAAGTTTCGTTTATGCTATTTACGAGCGTTTTCGTGTAAATAAACTCTCGAGTCTTGCTCTCGCTCTGCCTTCCTCGCTTTGTCTCGCTCGCTCTGTCTTCGGATCCATCGCAGCCTCCTTAAACGGCGGCCAGAGGTATTGGCGGGTTTTTATTACATTCGTTTCATCATATGAACCATATACTCGTATACGCCACAAACCATACACCGAATATTCTTCGCTCGTGCCCGAGCCAAGTGATTTTTTTACGAGGGTGTAAAATTCAAATCGAATTAAACGTTCTAGCGTTATACAAACATAGCACATATCCGTGGTAAAAGGAAGTGTTAAAAATTGGCTAATTAGATAACGAGAGCGGAGTCTTATGGTTCTAATGTGCTGAAGAGAGGAAGAAAAAAACCAGCGATAATGGCGTATTTAAAAATATATCTACCTATTACTTAGGTACCATAAACGCGTGCGACAAAACGACCAACCACGTTAAATAGTGTAAAAAGTATGAGAATCAAGATGATGCGAAGACCACCCAAAAATGCTATTTAATGTAAGTCATACCGTATACTTTGTACAAGCATCTAGCTAATGAAAATTACATAATTCATGATCCATAAAACGGTTTATAAAATTATAACCTTATGGCCATACATAAACCACTGAATTGCATTTAAAATGGATCGAACAAGTTCTACCATAATATCGATCCATTTATAGTAAAAGAACCAACACCCCTTATAGAAGAAATGGACGATCGAAGTAACCTCACATTGTGGCAGTTCAAAAGGCAGCCGAAAAAAAGAGGGTATGATGGAGTCTCCTATAAATTAACGAAGTTGACAGCTCATTGGAACAACCATTATGTTATATGCATATTCGGTTAATAAAAATAAGATTATAAGTAAAGGGTGCGGTACAGATACAAAAAAAAAATCGATGATCCAAGTATACCAAAACTGTGAAGGGGGGGGGGGGGTAGACACAGAGTGAGAATGGGTGATTTTTTGAATGTTTTGTTCAAAAGAGGAGAAAAGGCAGGGGGAGTGGGAAGATAGAATTTGGAACATGAAGAGAGAACAAGAAAAGTACATAGCAATATAAATCAGATGTGATGGGAATTTTGTTAGTTTTTGATGGGAAAACATTTTGTCAGAAAATTAAAATAAAGATCGGACCAAACAGGGAGGGGGAACAGAAAATATTTTCATTCGAAAGAATTACGTCTGAGAAAGAAAAGTTTTCTAAAAAATGCACTTTTTAAATCCCTTTTTTCTGAAAAAAAAAAAAAAAAAACTTTGTTATGACTATCTCTCTCATTCCGAATCAGAGAAAAGTCACTGATAAACATTCAGAATTGCGGCACAGGAAAAATCAATAAATTTCAGTGATTTTCACTGATTTTTCGATGAATTTTATGAATATTACTGAGTTTTCAGTGAATTTTCACTGATTTTTCTCACTAATTTGTTTTCAGTGAAAATTTTTCCTGATTTTCTCCTGTGCTGCAATTCTGACTGTTTCTCGGCGATTTTCAATAATTTTCAGGAAAAAATGGAAAAATTATATTTTGAGTCAAACATTTTTTTTTAAATTTTCATCAAAATAAGTTTGTGGAATTCTATTTTAAGCTTACTTTTTAAAGTCATTCAAAGGAGAGAGATTTATCTCAAAATTTCTCAACTATCGTAATAAGAAAATGAAAATGAAAAAAATTTTGTTCAGAAAATTCAACAGTAAAACACAATTGAATCCATCTTTTATGAAATTTTGAAGCACCCCCCCCCCCCTCCCTTGAGCTTATCCGAACAAAATAGTACATACAATACAGTACTTCGAAAATCATTGAGAATTCCAAAAAAATTAATGTACTCTCTTATTTATACTTGAATCAGTGAAAATGATCGAAAATCACTGAGAAACAGTACGTCGGACTTGCAACACAGGAGAAAAACAGAGAAAAAATTTTCAATGAAAACAAATCAGTGAGAAAAATCACAGGAAAATCAGTGAAAATTCACTGAAAATTCAGTAAAATATTTATGAAATTAGCAGAAAAATCAGTGAAAATTCAGTGAAATTTATGAAATTAACAGAAAAATTAGTGAAAATCGTTGAAAAATCAGCAAAAATTCGCTGAAAATCAGTGTATTTTGCTGATTTTTTCCTCATTTCCTGTGCTACAATTCTGACTGTTTATCAGTGACTTTTCACTGATTCAGAATGAGAGAGTAAGTAACATAAAAATGAATAAAATGTTTTAAAATCAAGTAAATCAACGTAAAATTTTTTAAAATGTCATAAAAGCTGTCCATAATTCCAAGAAATCATTCCATTCAGATGAAAATTGTCCAAAAATAACGTATAAATTTGATAAAAATCATCAAAATTGTCTGAAACACATCAAAAATTGCTGAAAAAGTTGTAAAATTGTTCAAAATGTATAAAAAAGAGCTATTTTTATTGAAAAAAAGGTTATATACCTATTGAAAAAAAAGGAGAGATTCAGTTTTAGTAACATTCGTAACAATTTTCAAAAACAAATATCACGACTCATATATTATATTTTGAAACAATTTTGAAAATTGTTTTCAACAATTTTTCAAGTTTGCCAACATTTTTGCATTGATTTTTAGCAATTTTGGAGGTCAGTTTAACAATTTCTTTCAAATTTTTGATCAATTTTTGCAATATTTTGAGTAACATCGTGGGTAGTACTCTCTCAATTATAAATCAGTGAAAATTACCGAAAATCATTGAGGAACAGTCAGAATTGCAGCACAGGAGAAAATCAGTGAAAATTCACCGAAAACTCAGTGATATTTATGAAATTCACTGAAAAATCTGTGAAATTCTTTGAATAATCAGTGAATTTCACTGATTTTCTTGTGCTGCAATTCTGACTGTTTATCAGTGATTTTTCACTGATTCGGAATGAGAGAGTAAGTAAGTACCGTATATACAGAATCTCAATAAATTTTAAACGTACATTTTTCAAGATTCCTTCTTACATTTTCATCAATTTTTTTTACTCAGTTTAGTATTTATATGAACATTTAAACAATTTTAATACTATACAGTTTGGGAAATTCATTCAAGTTTATAGGTCATTTTAATGATTATCAAATGAAAATTTTAACACGATTTTTCGAAAAAAATTTGTTTCAGTTCCAAGAATTTTCCAATTTTTGAAAATTTTTTAAAAAATCAATAATTTTTAATTTTTTATAATACTTATATATCAATTAATTTTTATGATACTTAAAATTTTTAAAATATTTTCATCACGATTTTTTAAGGCTCAAATCATTTTTTTGAAAGTTTTAAACATTATGATAATATTTCTGCAAGTTTTATGCTAAGTATTTAGAAAGTATTCTTCAGCGAATAATCCCTGATAAACAAACACAATTGCAGCATAAGGAGAAATCGATAAAATGTTCACTACTAGGAAGTCATACAGAAAAAATCACGGGAATATCACTAAAAAAATCAGTGAAAATTAACCAAAAATCAGTCAAATTCGCTGATTTTTCATGTTCTGTAATTTCACTTGCCATCAGTTATTTTTCACTGATTTATAGAATGAGAGAGTTAATTTAAGTAATTTTTACGTTTCCAAGATATATATGCATATTTCAATTTTAATTTCTTCGTTCGTCTTCTGTGACAATTTTTCTTCAAAATGACTAAATGATCTCATCAAATTGAAAATTGAGATTTGAAAAACATCAAAATCGATAATCGAACTACTGGTACGAATACCTAACTAAGTATAAACAATCAAATTAATTTAATGAATCCATAAAAGGAATTTTGAAGAGGAAGAACTGTCAATTATAGTACTCCAATTAATGAAAAAGTTGCCAGTTAAGCCTCTTGATTTTGATAAATTTTTGAAAAATTTACTAATTTCTTAGAAGTTGAAAAAATTGTAGATGCTTAATTTTTATTTACATAATTATGGTCTGTCACAGTTAAATTGAAATTTAATAAGCCTCCAAAATATCGTTACAAATATATAGAATTTCTCCCCTATTTGTGAAAAAAAAAATCGTCACCAAATCTTGATCGATTTTCCATTTTTTAAACCGCAGATTAATAGTGTACAAAAAAATTCAAAAACCAACCCTTCTCCCTTCTCATTGTCGATATTTGGCATTGGTAAAACACAAGCTACCACGACCCAGTACATCGCACCACGCCTTGCACCATTCAGAATCAAAACATCTCCGACGCGCATAAAACTTTATCCTCAGCCGTCATAAATTTCAATCATTACCCCAAGCCCCCAAAAAATCGCCATCTAACTCCACTTAACGATTCGTATAAACCCCGCAAACGAGCCAATAATTTATCTAGCCATCGTTCGTCTGTACCACTTTAAACTGCCGGCGTTAAAAGCGTCGTAATTTAACATCAAAATTATAATCTTCCTCGGCACATTTGCGTCTGCAAAATCACGTGCAAAAAATGTTTAAATACTTTTATACTTATCTACTTAGCACATTTAGAGACTAAGACGTTGTGGTCCCTGCGTAGTCTTTGATCTAGTTTTCAAATAAAATGTTGACCTAGAATCGGATTGTTTTTACGTATGTTTTCTACAATAATATAATTTTAATCGATCGATTTACCGTTAGGTATTTTTTTCTCGGTAAACCCCGAGACATGGCCGAGATAAAATAATAATATAAATTAAGTTATAGTCGATTTTGGCGTAAAGCTTTTTTTTACGATCATTTAATCGTTTGAGCTACATTATCGATTATATTAATGCAGAGGGTACATGCAGAACTGTAAAACGACCAAAAAATAAAGTTGTTCCATCTCAAGTCGTATAAATCACATTTACGGATCGAATCGCAGAAAAATACCGAGGTTTAACGTATGTATTTATAATATAGAAACCGAAGTTTACTAGAAATTCAGGTTAACTGTATAAAGTCATCTCAAGTGAATACACGTTCAAAGCAATAAATTTTCATAAATATAAAATTCAACCTTACATTGACTTATATGAGTGTTGTTCGAACTTGTAACTCGACGATGCCCATCTCCAAATAAACTTGATCAAAAAAACACGACTTTTCAATTTTCTCTTGCTCTAAATTTTTTTAGACGAGTTTACCATATTTGTATCATCTCATTTATCAACATGTTTCAACGATAAATGTCCCACTTTGTATGAAAAATCTTCAGCCTGCGTTTAATTTCGGAAATTTGATACGTACAACGAGGCCTGTTCTACAACCCTAACTCTTGGTCTACGAAAAAGAAAAAAAACACTTTCTACTCGACTTGGAATCTTTCTTATCTAATTCAATTCTTCACCCTCTAAATTCCTTTTGATCCCTTCGGTCTCTTTGTCGCAGTTTGTATATTTTTCATCCCTTCATTTATACGTAAAACTTCTGTCGCACGATTTTCTTCATCACTTCCCTATCTCTATTTTTTGATTTTTTTTTCTTCTCGTGTAAGTATTTGTGACCATTTTCTGACCCCCTACTTCTCCTCCCTCAATCGTCGTCCAAATTCAATCCGACACCCTTCGAAAATTCTCAGCACGAATAGCTCGTCTGGGCATCCGGTGCGAGTAATTTTTATAAAAGAATGATATTTTTAATCTAAATTAATTTTCAGCCCTTCTTTGAATGAAATGAGAAAGTTTCCCCTTGAAAGGAAATTGCAGTAGATCATGGATACGTCTTTTGGCTTCAAATCAGATACAGCTCTGTTTTAAAACAAATATTCGGTGATTTATATTCGAAAACATTTTTAAAACAATTTTTTAATTTTTCATCAGGTTTTGAAACATTTTGACATGAAGTCAATAATAAACCCCATGAAACGACAGCGACGTAACATTTTTTGCTAAAATTATAAAATAAAAACCCCTTCCCGTCCAAAATCTTATCCAGCATAAAAAGAAATTAACTTTGAGATAATTATGTACCTATTTTAAAAGAAAATTTCTCTACTTTCAAGACTCCTGAAATTAAAAAAAAAAAAAAAGTCCAATAAATCTGAATCACTGAAATGTGGTGGAATTCTGCCTTTATGAATTATTAAGGAAAAATGCATTTTTACTGAAAATCAGTGATTTTTCACTGTTTTACCAGTAAAACAATTTATAGGTAGTGTTATGTCCCTACTCATGTTGTTCTTATCTTATGTAACGTAGCTACGAGTGTAGCGAACGTAATAAAATCAGTACCATGTTATCGGCTGTTTATTCCACACGTACGAGTACACAACAGTGGCGACGAGGATAAACCAATCAAGTTTTACTGTGTCACAAAACGTATTATTTTTTTCAAGTTGTAAACGGATTAAATTCAGATTTCTTGTCAACTTTCGCGAATTTTTTTTTGCTGATTAACACTGAATTATTTAAAATGCCAGAGGATAAACCAGTCGCGATGTCTAGTGATTCGTTGCAGAGGTTAATTTCGGCGTTTGAAGCATCTGCGAAGCTCCAAAACGATCTCATGGATGTGGTTAAAGCAAGTTCAGCACCAAAGGAAGTCAAATTTGAAGAATTTAACCCAGACAAGGAACCAATTGTAATTTATTTCGAAAGGCTAGAGGTACGTTTTAGCGAATTTAAAATCAGTGGTTCATCAGAAGAACATTTGCGCCTAAAGAAAAGCACGTTGTTGAATTGCATTGGATCAAAGCAATACCAGGTTTTGAAAGATCTTTGTGCTCCGAATGATATCGAAAATAAATCATATGAAGATTTGAAGCAGTTACTTTTGGACCATTATAATCCGCATGTGAATATATATCGCGAACAGAATCGTTTTTTCAACAAGGTTCAAGCTCAAAATGAGTCAGTAGCTGGGTATGTTCGTGAATTACGCCATGTATCTCTTTCCTGCGATTTTAAATGTGCTGGTTGCGGAGTTTCATATGCTGAGCAGATGGTGACGTCACAGCTGATTCGAGGGAGTCGAAATCCTATTGTTTGCGAAAGATTATTGGAAAAAAGTGCTCCAGATGCTGCGAAAATGACGCTAAAAGATGCCTTGCAAATTGCCACATCATTGGAAGAATGCCAAGTTAGTTCAAAGGAGATTGCAGGGTCATCTGGAGTCAAATCGGAAACATCAGCTGTGAATAAAATCGATCAGAAGTCGCAGTACCAAAATAATCGCCGGAAATTCAATAATCAAGGTCACAAGTCGCAGTTTTTCAAAAAGTCGCAGCCTAGCAGTCAAAACGTGTACCAGAAACGTGTTAAAAAGGTGGATTATGCAGCTTTGGGTATTTCTGACCTGTGTTTCCGATGTGGGCGTAATAATCACAGGATAGGTGATTGTAAAGCTGATAGAACCAAGCTGAAATGCCTAGATTGCGGAAAAATTGGTCATGTTGCGAAAGTATGCATTGTAACCCTGTTAAAAAAGTCACAGTCACAGTCACCTAAGAAAGATGCAGTCAATTCAGTTGATGTTAACGATGGTATTCGGATTGGGGATCCATTTGATGATGTAAACATCAGTATGGTTACACTGGATGTAAATGTTCGCGAAATAGGCACAGAAGATGATAGGTACCTAGTTAATGTTGGTGTAAATGGCATACCAGTCGAGTTTGAGGTTGATTCAGGTTGTCGTGTGTCACTTGTCCCTCAGTCATTACTTATCAAGAAGAAACTTAACCTCAAGCTTGAAAAATCGAACGTACGTTTCCGGTCCTATACAAAAGGAATATTTTATCCAGTTGGAGTAGCGAAAGTGAATATCCAGTATAAAAAGAAGCTTGAAAAGTTATGCCTATATGTTATAAACGAAGAATATGCTCCAATATTAGGCCGCGAATGGATTAGAGCTTTGGTAGTCAACTTGCAAGAAATTGATGCGGAAAAATCACGCCATGTAGCTGAATTATTCAAGGTAATTGTGCACAATGTTGACGTTGAAAGTACAGTAGCGAAAATTTATCACGATTACTCAGCATTATTTGAGAAGAAAATTGGCGTAATACCAGGCGTAAGAGCTTCTGTACAACTCAGAGAAAATGTGAAGCCAATTTTTGTAGCAGCTCGTCCAGTTCCCTATGCTTTGAGGCCGAAAGTAGAGGAAGTTTTGCTATCGTTGGAGGAAGAAAAAGTAATTTCAAGATTGGACACATGCGATTGGGGTTCACCTTTAGTCATTATTCCGAAATCAGACGGTGATCTTCGCGCATGTGCCGATTACAAAGTTACCATAAATGTTCTGATCGTTGATGGCCATTTTCCTATTCCTAATATGGACGAAGTGTTGAATGAATTGCAAGAAGGCCGAATATTTTGCAAGTTGGATATTTACAAGGCTTTTCAACATGTCGCAGTAGATGACGCTACAAGTATAATTCAAGCTCTTTCAACTCATATCGGCGTTTTTGTGGTACATAGGCTACAACCAGGTATAAAAGTCGCGCCTAATGAATTTCACCGGATACTTTTCAAGATTTTAATCAACATTGAAGGCGTGGTAATATTTTTCGATGATATTGTTGTTTTTGGAAAAACATTTCAACAGTGCTACGATAGATTGATCCAGTGCCTAAATCGATTGAGAGACGCAAATTTACACCTACATCAGTCCAAGTGTGCATTTTTCAAGTCACAGATTACATACTTGGGACACACTGTATCTGCTGCTGGTATTGGAAAAACCAATGAGCGTATTCGAGCAGTCATAGAAGCACCTAGGCCTACGTCAGCTGATGAAGTGCGTATGTTTTTGGGAATGGTAGCTTACTATAGTAAGTTTATCCCAGACGCAGCCACATTAACCTACCCACTGAGGCAGCTGTTGTGCAAGGATAGGCAGTTCATTTGGTCGAAGGAGTGCGAAAAATCATTTCAAGACACAAAGGAAGAGCTCAGCTGCGATCGTGTGTTAGTACCGTTTAATCCGAAGTATCCAGTTATTGTCACATGTGACGCAAGTCCAACCGGAATCAGCGGAATTTTGTCACACCGCATAGGCACCGATGAAAAACCAGTCGCATACGCTTCACGTTCATTGTCTCCAGCTGAGCGAAATTATTCCCAGCTCGATCGTGAAGCTACAGCTATTTATTGGGCAGTTCGTAAATTTTTCATGTACGTATACGGACTTCCATTTGAGCTAGTCACAGATAACAAGCCAATCAGTCGCATTCTTAGTCACGACGCCAATTTGCCACCGCTCACTCAGCTTCGTCTTCTCAGGTATGCTGAATTTCTCTCAGGATTCAAGTATACTATAAGGCATAAAAAAGGTGAACAGATACCTAACGCTGATTACCTATCCAGAGCTCCGTTACCAGAGACGGAAGAAGACACAGCTGTGGACGAAATATATATTAACACAGTCACAAGTATTTCGTCTACAGTCTTAAATCATGCCACAGTCGCAGAGGAGACGAAAAAGGAACCGCAGCTTAGAGAGCTTTATGAGAAACTGAAAAATGGCGAAGTTCAAGACCCAAATTTCAGTTTATTCAACGGCGTAATATTTCGAGGACCATGCGTATACATACCTACAAGCTTAAGAGCCGCAGTACTCAACGAGTTACACCAGACACACCCTGGCATTGTAAAAATGAAGGGATTAGCGCGTAGGTACGTGTACTGGCCCAAACTCAATTCCGAAATCGAGTCGCTTATCAAATCATGTCGGGATTGCGCAATTGTACAGAAAAACCCACCAAAAGTCACTCTCCATCCGTGGGAACCGGCGGAAAAACCGTTTGATCGAGTGCACGTCGATTATGCAGGTCCAGAGCACGGTAAATGGTTTCTAATCCTAGTTGACGCGTATTCAAAATGGGCTGAGGTAGCTCCAATCACAGTTGCGCCTAATACTCAGATAACTTGCAAAATATTGGACGAAATTTTTGCGAGATGCGGATATCCAAGAGTATTAGTTTCCGATAACGCTACCTACTTTGTTTCAAAAGAAATGGAGCCATTTTTGCAGAGTAAAGGAATTAATCATCGCCAGTCACCTCCTGGTTTCCCAGCTAGTAACGGTTTAGCGGAAAGATTCGTACAGATTGTTAAAAAGAAGCTAAAATCGATGGAATCGGATAAGCGTTCTGTGGAGACGAAAGTATTGGAAATTATTTTTCGATTGCGAATAACTCCATTGAAGAATGGGAAAACGCCATCCGAGTTATTCATGGGACGCCAGTTGAGATCAAAATTTGAATCGCTCCAGCCACCCCCCTTCAAAGCCACTGGAAAGCTCCATCCCCGTGGAACGTTCACTTCAAGTGGGGGAGAGGATCCAGTCAAAGGAAGATAAGGGTTGGATTTTTGGAATCGTTAAGCAGAAGCTGGGTAATATCATATACCTAGTGCAGCTAGATGATGGGCAGACGAAGAAGCGTCATATAAATCAACTGCGATCGACTAAAGTACCTGTTGAAAAGCGCCAGATGTAACGCCAGCTGTTCAGCAGCAAGTTCGGTATCCTAGGCCCAGGCCTAGTGATCAGCGTAATACTCAACAACTGGGTATAGCAGGCAGATCGCGAAGTCAAGCCCCAGCTCATCATCAGCAGCAGCCACAGCCACAGCCACGTAGATCAAGTCGAGTGCGTAGACCTCCGGTTAGATTCGGGTACAATTAGCCATGTATCATCAGTCGCGTTAGTCACATTATTGTCACATGTTTGTCGCTTATTTTTAGTCTCATATTTATTGTTTAATTGTCGCGTATTTGAATATTTATATTCTTATTTATTTTGTCACATTTTGTTACCATTTTTATATTATTCTATTGTCTATGTTAAGTGGGGGAGACTGTTATGTCCCTACTCATGTTGTTCTTATCTTATGTAACGTAGCTACGAGTGTAGCGAACGTAATAAAATCAGTACCATGTTATCGGCTGTTTATTCCACACGTACGAGTACACAACAGGTAGAAAATTCATTTCACTAATTCAAATTTATAGAGTGGATAACCTGAAAACAGAGTCAAACCGAGCACATAAGAGGTGGGGAGAGGCAGTTCACTCTTTCTCCAGCCTATGATGACAAAGATTTTGCATTTTCAAACAGAAAAGTTATGTTTGAGTTGGGAAATTGTTGAAAGTGATGATTTTTCTCTGGAGAGATTTTGTTTTTGAGTTGAAAAAATTTTAATGCGAGTCAGAAAAATCAGAAGAAAATTCTATTTCAACCGGGAAATTACAATTTTGATCGCCAATTCATTCATTGTGAAAAAGCATATCATCCCTTCCCTCCTCATTTTTAGCAGCTGAAGTGGATTATTCAATTTTTGAAAATTTTTAAATTTTCAAATAATTACAGAAAAATTTTAAAAATTAAACAATTTTATATTTTTTTACCTGACTACATTTTATGAATTTGGCCAGTTTAAATTGTGGACAGAGGCTAGAATAAAGTCTGAAAGTGATTATTATTATATAGTTTCCCATATTCAGGAACCCAGTAAGAATTTTTTTTCAGCCACAAAATTATGAGATCAATAGGAAATTATTAATTTCCGACCGGACTCCCGGATCCGGACAACAACAGTAACAATCGAATTTAAACCTGGTATTATGTTCCTGGTCAAAATTTCGGTTGTTAAAATTCATTCGGTCAGCTAATGCTCCATTTTTTTTTACCTTTCAATCTTCGAAAATTTCACTGCAATTTCACCAGATTAAAATTTCAAAAATTTTCTAAAAATCGAAAAATTCCGCTTCAGCTGTCAAAAAATTGGTAGATAGAAAATTTTTGATGTGCTCTTTCACTCCATTCAATTTCTTTTGAAATTAGAGGATTCAGAGTAAAGGGTTCTCTCTTTGAATAAAAATTAAAATAAATCAAATACGTGGTTCATTATCGAAAGAAAACGAAACTTGTGAAAAATGTATGTTTCTGTTCGCTGGATTTTTTGATGAACTGTATTTCTCCCCATTCACCCATATTCACATCCTCATTTAAAAATTTCCCACGTTTCATCATTTTCTTCACAGCAAAACCACGACAGATCACACCATTCACGAAACAGCAAATTAATGAAGCAAATTAACAGCTAATTATTCATACATATGGGACCTCGAATAAATACATCAAGTGTTTATTCCAAGTTATAATTTCATCAACGTAAATCCTTCGAATGGAACCTCCGAAACAACAAAACGTGAATTTCAAGCATCATGATGGCTACCTACTTCAACCCTACGTACACAATGTTTTAGCTTCCCTTAAGTTTTCAACCCCAATCTCAGTGACACTACGTGGTTCGCTATTCCATTCTAATACATCGGAGAATTACTGAAAGAAACCACGTTTTCATTCCTGCACAACGCCCGTTGCTCGTCTTATACAATTCACAAAATAAGGATTTACGTGTAAATGAAATAAATCACGATTTTTCTCCCCTTTGGATATGGCCGCGATGAAATTTCCCATCTGTAATCTTATAGCAGCATTTACCTGTACATGAGATTGTCGACGGCACCATGTCTGTTTCCAAGCACTCGAAGCTGACGACGCTGTCGAGGGAGAGATGCGGAAAAAAAAGAAACGTTAAGAATTGTGGAAACCATTACTAATTCTCAAATAATTAATAGGCTTATCTTCGAATCTTTTGAAATATTTGCGTTCTCGATTAAACTTTTCTAATTCATTCCATCTGCGTTACGATGCTGCGACGACCACAGCAGCGCACAGAAATTAATACCCGAATAAATTACACCGCGGCCTAGGAAATGGTTTCGTTTTTCTGGAGAGAAAGAGACGGAGACACGCGGATTATCGTATTCAAATGAATCTCCACATCGCACCCTGCTTCCCTGCCCTTTTCTCATTATAAATTCACCGCCACGCCAGTCTCCCGCTATCGTATATTACCCTCTAAGGTTTCCACAATTCCTATACGTTGCTTATCGACCTCTATCCTCGTTGCTGTTTTTCTTGATGGATACTCGACGATGGAGGAAAACAACGCAATATTGACGACACAAACTCACGCACGCACTAACACAATTACACGCACGTGGAGTTTCACCCGCAAAAAGAAACGAATCACTGCACCAAAAAGAACCTGTAATAAAATCAAACAGAAAAAAAAGTATATTAGCCAATTGTACGATAATGAGTACAGGTATATCACACGAAGTGTGCCCAATTTTAACAATTTTTCCATCGTGGTGCGATAAATTTTCACGCTGTTTTTACGATTTATGTATCGTCGCAATCGTTACGAATACCCAAGCAACAGCCAGCGACGACAAGGTGAACGTAAAATGCTCATTATTACGAGTACAAATTTTCTATACCGTCAAAATCATCTTGTGTGTCTGTCTTATCGTATTCTTATATATCTACCACGTCCAATTACTGAGTGTGAGTGTTCGATTGGCCCTTTTATACAGGTAAGTCAACCTGCGCTAGATGATCATCTAAACGAGTACCTGTAGTTATTTCGAAATAAAATTCGTTTCTTTGCGGAAAATTAGTTTTGACAATTTTTTTTTTTTCATTAGATATAGATACCTGTAGGAATCATGGTTTTTCCATTTTCCAAAAACTAGCGTCCATAATAAAATAAAAGAAAGATCCGTTTTTCTTCTCTGGAAAATATTTAGGTATGAATTGTTAGAGAAATTTGATCCATCTGCAGGAAAAAGATAATATTTTCGTATGAACTGAAAAAAAAAACAGAAAAACTGTAGCATAGGATGAAAGAACGAGAAGTAAATAAGAATGAAGAAGGGCGTGAGGGATAATTACAGCCTAAACTCGAAAAAGCGATACTGATTGTGAATTGAAAAAATAAGGAACACATCTAAAACAGACCAAAAATGAAGTAGGGTCTTCCGATTTCGCTCAAACTTTTTTTACGAGTTCTTCTTGTGGTCAATTCACGAAACCACGATCATTTATTTTCTAACCCATAAAGGGGGCAGGGGGGCTCGAAATTTTTATGCAATTGTGATTTTTAGCCAAATTACTCAACTTTGAAGGCTCATATCTCGAGACAGGTTGTACTTGGGGGAAAACTGTTTACGAGGCCTGAAAAAGAATTTATAGGAGATTCAAAAACGGTAATCCCATTGTGAAAAGCTCAAAGTTGAACTCTGGTGGTGAAAGCTCAACTTTCATGATACAAACAAAAGATGAAAGCTACCATATAAAAATATGAAAAAATGACAGTAAGTAGCACTTTTTACCCTTATTTCAACCTACAAATTTTCAAGATGGGATCTCTGGACCCCTGAGAGGTACAGGGGTCCACAATTTTGACCAAAATTCAAAAAAATCGGAAATGTAAAGTAACACATCGATTACTACTAATTCGAGTACTCAGTTTTTAGCGGACTTCCCGCTCTAGCGGGAATCCGCTATTGCGTTCATAAGGGTTTTTAGCGGACTTCCCGCTCTAGCGGGAATCCGCTATTGCGATCATAAGGGGTTTTTTTTTTTTGTTTGTTTTATTTATTTGTTGAAGCCTTTTGGTTCTGACGCGATTTCTCTCGCTAAACTGAATAGATCGGGCTGAAATTTTTACAGTAGGTGTAGTTCATGCAGGAGAAGAGCTGATTAGTTTTTGGTGCAATTCTGTGCACAGAAAGCTGAGCTTTTCAACTTTAAAGCTCATTTTTGGGACATTTCTTTCTGACGCGATAACTCACGTTAGAGTTGATCAATCGACTTGAAATTTTTACAGTGGTTAGAACGTGTACAGTAGAAGAGCTGATTAAATTTTGAAGTCGATCTGTACATTGAAAGTCGAGCTTTTGAAGCTCAAAGTTTATTCAGTTTTTCGAAAATATCTCAAAAATGGTGCATCGTAGAGAAAAACGGAGGTCAAAAGGATAGTCAGGAATTTCAAGCTCTACAACTTTGATTCCCATGAATTTTTCTTGAAAGCTCACCGTTTTCGAGAAAATTGAGCTCAAAGTTGGAAGGCCTGTGATTGGTCAACTTTTCTGATTCGATTTAATCATATTTCTCAACAATGGGTTGGCAGATAAAATATTTTCTTTGAACCCTTGCAATGCCACCTGCTGGGTCGGCATTTTTAGACCAACACAAAGACTGATTTTATGGCCCCTTTGAGGCAGTGGTCGGCAGATAAAATCTTTATCAAAAATTCCTTATAAGGCTTGAGCTCAAAGTTGGAAGGCCTGTGATTGGTCAATTTTTCCACCTCAATTTCTCTCGTTTAACTGAACCAATCGTTTCGAAATTTCTGTAGTAGGTGTAGATCGTGCAAGAGAGAAAATGATCATTTTTTGGTTCAATTCAGTGCATAGAAAGCTGAGCTTGGAGCTTTCAAGTTCATTTTTGTGATCCTATAATTCAAGTTAGAGTTGACCAATCGACTTGAAATTTTTACAGTGGTTAGAACGTGTACAGGAGGAAAAGCTAATTAAATTTTGAAGTCGATCCGTGCAATGAAAAGTCGAGCTTTTAAAGCTCAAAGTTTATTTAGTTTTTGAAAATATCTCGAAAATGGTGCATCGTAGAGAAAAACGGTGACTAAACGGATGTTTAGGAATTTTAAGCTCTACAACTTTGATTCTCATGAATTTTTCTTAAAAGCTCACCATTTTTGAGAAAGTTGGAAGGGTTGTGATTGGTCAATATTTCTGACTCAATTTCTCTTGTTCAACTGAACCAATCGTTTTGAAATTTTTACAGTAAGTTTACATCGTACAGGAGAAAAACTGATTATGTTTTGGTGTAACTCTGTGCATAGAAAGCTGAGCTTTGAAACTCCAAAGCTCATTTTTCTGAAACCTCCCTCTGACAAGATAAATAGAATCGACCGATCGATTTGCAATTTTTATGTTGATAAAAATGTGTTTAGGAGAAAATCTGATTGAATTTGGAAGGCGATCTGTGCATAGAAAGCTGAGCTTTTGAAGCTCAAATTTATTCAGTTATTCAAAAATATCTCGGAAACGGTGCATTGTAGAGAAAAATGGAGGTCAAAAAATGGTTAGGAATTTCAAGCTCTATTTCTCACGAATTTTTGTTAAAATCTCACGTTTTCGAGAAAAATGAGCTCAAAGTTCAAAAGCTTGTAATAGGTCAATTTTTCTGACTTGATTTCTCTCGTTTAACTGAACCGATCGTTTTGAAATTCTTACAGTACGTGTAGATCGTGCAGGAGAAGACCTAATTTTGTAGGTTAAATTTTGAGCAAGGAAAGCTGAGCTTTGAAGTTTTAAAGTTCTTTTTTGTGACACCATAACTCAAGTCAGAGTTGATCGATCGACTTGAAATTTCCGTAGTAATTAGAATGTGTATAGAGGAAGAGATGATTAAATTTCGAAGTTGATACGTGCATTGAAAGTTGAGCTTCACAAATTCAATTCTAGTTTGTATATAATAGGAAGTCCGCTCTTTTGACACAGTGTGTCTAGTTTTATTTATTTATTTGTTTGTTTGTTTGTTTGTTTGTTTGTTGAAGCCTTTTTTTTCTGACGCGATTTCTCTCGCTAAACTGAACAGATCGGGCTGAAATTTTTACAGTAGGTGTAGTTCATGCTGGAGAAGAGCTGATTAGATTTTGGTGCAATTCTGTGCACAGAAAGCTGAGCCTTTTAACATTAAAGCTCATTTTTGGGACATTTCTTTCTGACGCGATAACTCACGTTAGAGTTGATCAATCGACTTGAAATTTTTACAGTGGTTAGAACGTGTAAAGGAGAAGAGCTGATTAAATTTTGAAGTCGATCTGTGGATTGAAAGTCGAGCTTTTGAAGCTCAAAGTTTATTCAGTTTTTCTAAAATATCTCGAAAATGGTGCGTCGTAGAGAAAAACGGAGGCCAAAAGGATAGTCAGGAATTTCAAGCTCTACAACTTTGGTTCTTATGAATTTTTCTTAAAAGCTCGCCGTTTTTGAGAAAATTGAGCTCAAAGTTGGAAGGCCTGTGATTGGTCAACTTTTCTGATGCGATTTAATCATATTTCTCAACAATGGGTCGGCAGATAAAATATTTTCTTTGAACCCCTGCAATACCACCTGCTGGGTCGGCATTTTTGGACCAACACAAAGACTGATTTTATGGCCCCTATGAGGCAGTGGTCGGCAGATAAAATCTTCATCAAAAATTCCTTATACTTAAGGCTTGAGCTCAAAGTTGGAAGGCCTGTGATTGGTCAATTTTTCCACCTCAATTTCTCTCGTTTAACTGAACCAATCGTTTCGAAATTGTAGATCGTGCAAGAGAGAAAATGATCATTTTTTGGTTCAATTCAGTGCATAGAAAGCTGAGCTTGGAGCTTTCAAGTCCATTTCTGTGATCTTATAATTCAAGTTAGAGTTGACCAATCGACTTGAAATTTTTACAGTGGTTAGAACGTGTACTTACAGGAGAAAAGCTGATTAAATTTTGAAGTCGATCCGTGCAATGAAAGTCGAGCTTTTAAAGCTCAAAGTTTATTTAGTTTTCGAAAATATCTCGAAACGGTGACCAAAAAACGGATGGTTAGGAATTTTAAGCTCTACAACTTCGATTCTCATGAATTTTTCTTAAAAGCTCACCATTTTCGAGAAAGTTGGAAGGGTTGTGATTGGTCAATATTTCTGACTCAATTTCTCTCGTTCAACTGAACCAATCGTTTTGAAATTTTTACAGTAAGTTTACATCGTACAGGAGAAAAACTGATTATGTTTTGGTGTAACTCTGTGCATAGAAAGCTGAGCTTTGAAACTCCAAAGCTCATTTTTCTGAAACCTCCCTCTGACAAGATAAATAAAATCGACCGATCGATTTGCAATTTTTATGGTGATAAGAATGTGTTTAGGAGAAAATCTGATTGAATTTGGAAGGCGATCTATGCATAGAAAGCTGAGCTTTTGAAGCTCAAATTTATTCAGTTATCCAAAAATATCTCGGAAACGGTGCATTGTAGAGAAAAGTGGAGGTCAAAAAAATGGTTAGGAATTTCAAGCTCTATTTCTCATGAATTTTTCTTAAAATCTCACGTTTTCGAGAAAAATGAGCTCAAAGTTCAAAAGCTTGTAATAGGTCAATTTTTCCGACTTGATTTCTCTTGTTTAACTGAACCGATCATTTTGAAATTTTTACAGTACGTGTAGATCGTGCAGGAGAAGACCTAATTTTTTAGGTTAAATTTTGAGCAAGGAAAGCTGAGCTTTGAAGTTTTAAAGTTTTTTTTTTGTGACACCATAACTCAAGTCAGAGTTGATTGATCGACTTGAAATTTCCGTAGTAATTAGAATGTGTATAGAGGAAGAGATGATTAAATTTCGAAGTTGATACGTGCATTGAAAGTTGAGCTTCACAAGTTCAATTCTAGTTTGTATATAATAGGAAGTCCGCTCTTTTGACACAGTGTGTCTAGTTTCATCCGACCCTATATCGTGTGGAATGTCGATTCCAACTAATTTGAGGGCATAGATTTTGAATATTTACTTACTTTTTGATCCGACCCCTTCCCCGTGCTCCAACTGACCCCTTCACTCAAGTCTTATGTGATCAATACGGAAGTGAATATTTCAAAAAATTATGGGGAGGGGGTTACATCAAAAAGTAAGTCGATATTCGATTTCTACGCCCTCAAATTTGTTAGAATTAATATGCCACACGATATTTTCGTTTCTCAACATGCTTTTTCCCAGCTTTTTTCACCTACATTTCCCATGCATAAGGCTATTTCATGCATAGGAAAAATGAACGTTTTCGATTCCATTCAAAAGAATCAAAATTTTAGTTGGTAAAAATCAAAAATTTTTTGAATCAAAATAAAAATTGAATCAAAAGCTGAGAAAAGTTTAGTTGAAGTTTCATCACCTCCCTACTCTCCCTTCCAAGAGCGGAAGAAGGAGCTGAAAGCTAGAGATATTGAAAAACGCCATATTTTGGATCAAAATATGAAAATTTACATTTTTAAGCTAAAAAGTGCTAACCTTTACTTCTATCTACGAGGTATGTTCAAAATGTTACGGAACTTTTGCTCTCATTTCGCGGGTAATTGACCTACAAAGGACGTATATGTCTCAAAAGATTCCTACAACCCTTTTCTATCAAATGAGTGGTCGCCCAACCACCTGCGATGAGTGGTTTCCAAACTACAGCCATTTAAACGAGTTCACCTCAGGTACCGTCTGCGGTTTTTTTTGGGCCTGTTTTCGAGCTCTCAGGTCGAAAAAAATTGTTGTATTGTGTTCAAAATGACGGAGATGAAATGCTAAAACCCTCCGCTATCGAACAAGCCATCTCCGAAGCCGTTACGTCGACTCGTCTGGTTTTTACGGGCGTTTAAAGCGAAAACGGGAAGATGTGCTGTGCGAATCGTGTGCCCAGCCACCAACTTTGCCAAATGTTTTGACAAACAGGCGGATCGCTGGGCCAAATGCACAACCAAAAAAGGCAAATATTTTGAAAGAGAGATAATACTTGATTCAAGTTTTTAAAAATTTCAAGTTAAAAAAAAAAATTAAAAATTAAAAAAAAGTGTACCTATTTATAGTTTTTTAAATATTTTTAGGAATTTTCAAAAATTTAAAAAAAATTTCTACCGTTTGAAAAAAAATTCAAGGTTTTTGAAGCGAAATATACTTGAAAAATGGCATTTCAATTCATTTCTGTACTTTTTTCGTAAGTTTTATTATATGTAAATAACACTCCAAAATATAAAACCGCAGACGGTACCCGGGGTGTACTCATTTAAATAGCTGTAGTTTGGAAACTACTCATCGCAGGTAGTCGGGCGACCACTCATTTGATAGAAAAGGGTTGTAGGAATCTTTTGAGACATATACGTCCTTTGTAGGTCAATTACCCGCGAAATGAGAGCAAAAGTTCCGTAACATTTTGAACATACCTCGTATGTACATTGTACATCCCCTTCTTTCATCAAACAGTTTTAAGCGAAAAAATATTTCAAATTTTATTTTCTCAATTCGACATATTTAGTTTTAATTCTCTAACAGGATAGGGCGGATGGATCACTAGCGTGACCCTGGATTTTATAACTAGGTATATAATTTTTTCAACTATTATAACTTAATTTTTTTAAATTTAAATATAATTAATCAATATTTCATCTTAAACTTTGATTACACGTATTCCAATTTCGAACATAGGGACATTCTTTCCTCTCCCTCTCTACACTTCGATGAAATTAATTGAACAAGTGCAGTAAAGATGTATGGTACCGAAGTTGGGATAATGGGAGGGGAATAGAAAATTAAATGAATTTCCAGCATATATAAATGAAATTTTTCAATATTTCCAACTCAAACACTTTGGACGAAAATTCTTCAATATTCGCCACTTTCACTGCTTTTACTTTCTGTCAAGATTTTTTGTCTGTCTCCCTCCCTGTTTAATTCATTTCTTGGGTGGTCAGATGGGGAATTTCTTCCAACCAATTTATTAAAATCACGGTTCGAGTCGATAACATTTAAAACTAATTACTTACTTCATAAAACTATGGAAAATTTATTCAAGTCAAGTAAAATTTAAAAAACAACTTTTTGAGGTCAGAAATTTAAATTATCAACACTTCTCTTTCAACCCCTTAAATATTTTTTTCATAGTTTGATTCAAAAGCATTGGCGGCATCTACACTACAGCAGTGCTGCGCTTGCTGTACATGGGCAAATTCCATGTACAGCATGCTGTACATGAGAAAACTCGCTGTACATGTACAAATTTGCTCTTAGGTATCGGCGGGGGACAGGGGTTTGGGGGTCTCGATCTCCCCCCCTTGACGTCAGGAACTTATGTGAAAAGGTGCCTTTTTGAAGCATTAAAAATCAAATTTTCTTAAAACTTCGCCCTCGCTTCGCTCGGGCATGAAAAAAATCACAGTTGTATAAACTGTTTGAATCAACTATTCAAAACATGATTCCCTTCTGATATTCCAAGCAGAGGCGTCTTCAAGGAGAGGCCCGGGGGCCAGGCCCCCTGAAAAAAATTCTGGCCCCTGCTTGGCCTCCCCACAAATTTATGTTGTATTTATAAATTTACATTACACTTACATCAGATAGGGATTTTCAAAGCATCAAAACATGAAAAAAATGTCTTTTTAGGGCATTAAAAATCTAATTTTTTCAAAACTTTGCCCTCGTTTCGCTCGGGCATGAACAACCTTTTTACCCCCTCCCCTTATTTAGCAGGTGAAAAAAGTCAGTCGCCCTTTTCCACTTCGAAAAAGCAAAAAAAGTTGTCGAACACACGGCCTCTTTTGTGCCCCCCCATTTTCGATTCTGACGACGCCACTGATTCCAAGTCTCCATGTCCACTTTGCACCCTCTCAAAAAAAGCTTCTGACGCCAATTCTTGGATTTGTGAAGTACCCATTTTTACTGGTTTTCAAGGCCAAAATAATAATTTGTACCTATGAAAGTTGTTTGTTCCAAAATTACATTTTCATCAGTTTTTTTTCCTTAAACGTGCTACTCAAATTGCATGAGAACTTTATAAAGTCTGAATTTAGTGTTTTTATAGTAAAAGGAAATTTGATGAGGGGGGGATGGGGACTCAGAATTCCTTAAGAAATTAAGAAATTTCGGACCCCCTCCTTGAGAAATTTCTGGCTACGCCACCGGCGGGGGACCCCCCCGTGTTCGACTATTGGAAAAAATTTTTTGCTGTACATGGAAAGAATCCAAGTTGCCGCCCCTGTTCAAAAGACCAGAATTCGACAGAAATATTCAAAATTATGGTTCTTTTTCCCCTTCTTTTCCCTTCTTATTTTTTGCCTTTCTTTCTAATCCTCACTGTACATAAAATTTAAAAAAATAGTAAAAAGGCCTAAAAAAAATTCATAAATAACAATTAAGTAATAATGATCCAATTTTGATTACGAATAATACTAGGGAATGACAGAAAATTAAAATAAGGAACAGGAGGAACAAAAATTAAAACACGTAAGTAAATGAATTTGTTGAATCTAATCAGTGATGAGAGCATGTATAACTACTTGAAAATTGTGATGATATATAAGTTTTACCTTAATTCAACATTGAATAATAATTATTCCAGCCTTTTCTAAAAAGAAATAATTTTTCGTTGAAATTTTTTACTTAATTCTTGTTTATTAATTTGACTGAATTCATTGACAAATTTAGCGAAACGATCGAAGAAAGAATTTATTGCAAACTACGGTCTCTCTACTTTTGAAATCATAGAAAACGGTATTTGCTTGCAAAAATAATCAAATTTGAAGAACGTAATTTTACTTGAATGAAATGTTGAGGGGAGAGTTACAAAAAAAATTAATGTATCAGAATAAAACTCTTTCATCCGAGTTGCTAAGTAAGGGTGATAATTCTTCCTCGAAAAATGGTTAAAAGCCAAAAAATTGAACGTTATCTTAAAATTCGAAAGATTAACTAAGGTTGAGACTGATGGCCAAGGTTCTTTTTCATACCTATACTTCAGCGTTCGGTTTTAAATAGGTATAGCAGGGGCGAGGAATGATTTTTTAATTCCATTTCGTCTGATGTGATTTTCTGTCAATTTAATAAATTTAAAAAAATAACATTTCGAACCACCATTTCTAGCAATAATCTTGATAAAAAACACAATTTACATACATTACCATACATTGATTTCTTAATCACAACACAAAATACCAATTCTGGTCCTAACATCATCGCACAAAAACTCGAGATCAAAAACGTAATACTACCGTCAGCATCACAAACGTACACCAAAGAGCATTAAACTACCTGAACACAACATCGCGCAAACTTTATTTACAATGAATAGTAAATTCATCCCGTTGGTATCGAGCTTATAAGTTATTAAAGGCACTTAAAAACATTCGGTCTGCAATCATTATACAATGGATTTTAAATAGGTTACAACAATAAATGAAAATGTCAGCGGCCTGCGATTAAACTGCATTTATGTCCAAGTACATACACGATACAGGCACAGCCTTATCACAAATCTATAACGATAATTTTAATTGAATTTATTTAATGACTTTTCCGCTCATTTATTTTGTCCTTAAGCGTTGCAAAACAATTACCGTATATTCTGCCATTGCACCCGATATGTGTATTAAACTTTGGGAGTAATATCGACCAGCGAAAATATTTATGACTGTAATTAGTTTCGATATCTAGAACTATTTGCATATAGAAGGTGTATTAAATATTTTTTCCAAGCAAGTATGTTTTTACTATTTGCATCAACCTTGTATACGTTAAATAGACTGTGAAGAAAAATTAATTACAAACTGTAATTGTTCGAGGATCGTATGTTACGAGCACATCGGGACTAAATCGTTTCTCGTTTTCTTATAATTTTTTTGTAGTATTTTTTTTCTCGACGTACTATTTCACATTTTTTTCTCTCAAGTAATTTTTTTCACGTATTTTTTTCAATTTTTTCATCTGCTTTTTTGTGTTTGCTGGTTTATATTTTTCGTAAAAAAAAGTGTAAAAAGTGAAAAAAAGGTGAGAAAAAAAAACTGAAAAAAGATGTCGTTTGAAGATATTGTTGATTTATTTCCATCATCTGATCTGACAGTGGAAGAGATGGAATTCATTTCTGCACGTAAGTACATAATAATTATTATATTGATAAAATTTTGTATTTTTTCTTGCTTAATGTCCGAAGAATTTGGAAAATTTTGTAAGGAAATATGTTCGTAAATTTTATGCAAGAAATTTTTACAAAAAGATTTGAGTTGTTTTCGTAATATTCAGAAAATTTAGGAAAATTTTGTAGAGATATTTTCGTAAATTTTATACAGGAAATTTTGATGAAAATTTCAAGTTTTCTTGATAATTGGAATACTGGGGAAAATTTTGCAAAGGAATATTTTCGTAAATTTTTTGAGAAAAAATGTGTGGAAAATTTTGAACATATTTTATTTTGAGAAGGAAAAAGGTTATTTTCAAGAAATACGAAATGGTTTGAAAAAATTTTGAGAAATATTATAGAAAAAGTCGAAAATTAATTTTTTTGAGAAATTAAGAGAATAAAAAATTGAATATTTCTCAAGTATTTTGATCAATTTTCGTTTTCAAAAAGTAGGTCAGTCATGAAAAAAAAATCATGAATGTTGATTAATTTTTTTTCAAAATGGAAATATTCAAATCCAAAAAGGTATAAGAAATCTTCTCAAAATTATTTAAATAAATTTCCGTCAGTGCATTTTTTCGTAAATTTCTGAATTTGTGGGCAATTTTTTTTGATTTTTTTGGAATTCTCCAAATAATTTTCGTGTTTTTCAAGTTCTCATTGTTCAAAATGTTCAAATTTCGGAATAATTTTTATGAAATTGCCACCCTCTTTTTTTTTCGATTAAAAAAATCGATTTTCTATTGATTTTCAACGATTATTAACTAGAATTTTTATATTTGTATAGACTTGGAAGGAATGGAGGATATTTTAACTGGGATGGCACCACCAGAAAACGTAATGCAGATTGATGGTGCTCAGGAGTTGGGTCCTGTGGGACCAGAGGCAGTTCCGGTAGAAAATTTTTCGTCTCCGAATTTATCACCCCCGGATTTGGCAGAAATTGAAACGTTGAATGTTCAAGTAAGTTGAAAAGCTCAAAAAAAAAAAAATTTGAAGTAATTTTTTCCTCATGAATTTGATTTTGATTATTTCTTTCTCTCTTTTTTTTTTATATAGAGAAATGAGGAGGAGATGGGTCAAACGGTTTCAAATTTAACATTGGTTCTTATGGGAGAATCTCATTTTTTGAACATTTTTTGATAAATGCTAGAAAAGCATACATTTTTAAGAAAAATTATTTGAATTTTCTTATTCGGCGTGAAATTACCTTTCGATTGACTCATCACAACCGAAATTTCATCTATTTAATGTATTGTTTTTCCTTTTCAAATGTGACCGTTTCGTGAAAAAACTATCACTTCACTTCATTTTTTTCGCGAAACGGTCACATTTGAAAAGGAAAAACAATACATTAAATAGATGAAATTTCGGTTGTGATGAGTCAATCGAAAGGTAATTTCACGCCGAATAAGAAAATTCAAATAATTTTTCTTAAAAATGTATGCTTTTCTAGCATTTATCAAAAAATGTTCAAAAAATGAGATTCTCCCATAAGAACCAATGTTAAATTTAAAACTGTTTGACCGCTTCACTTTCTCCACCAGAGCGCGACTCTTGTACGAGCTCGGTCCGAATCAGAGGGAGCCAAGATCGTTTTTATGTTGTAACAGATTTGGGGTCTATTTGGGGGTCGACCCATTCAGGGGATTTGATGTTGTTTGCCATCATGTACGCTGCCTTTATTATAATTGCCATTTCTGGCAGATGAAGGTAAGGAGAAAAATTTTCAAGAGAAAAAAAAATTCATTTGGGTATTAATTTTGATATGTTTTCAGAGGGATTTGGAATTTACCGCAAGATCGATCTATATGGGACAGCCGGTGCCTAATGAGTCACCTGTGATTTTTCATGAAGAATTTGAAAATATTTTTCCGTTTTCGTGTGAGATCTATAGATTCATTCGAAATTCGATGATAAAGAATCCGAGGAGGATGGAGGAATATGTTCAATTTATTCCCAAACGGTTGATTCGAAAAGATTAAAAAATTTCAATTTTTTTTTTGAGATAACTCTTGCCTTTTTTTCATGATATTTTCGTAATTTTTATATTATAGTTTCGGGAAAAAAAATTGATGTACGTACATGAAATGAGTCTGTACTTTAATTTGCTGTAAATATTTCTAATTACCTATTGCTTTTTTTTTGTATTAAATAACCATAAGGA
This sequence comes from Pseudococcus viburni, assembly GCA_033439095.1. Classification (NCBI taxonomy): domain Eukaryota; kingdom Metazoa; phylum Arthropoda; class Insecta; order Hemiptera; family Pseudococcidae; genus Pseudococcus; species Pseudococcus viburni. Next base: position 133,177 of record JAVBJF010000019.1, on the reverse strand, counting down.
TAAATTTTTATCTGCATTTTTGTATTTTGTTTTATAATATTTTCCCAAAAATATGTAATGTACTTTGCAAATAATAAAAAAATTTTTTGATCTACATGATAATCATGTTTTTTAAGTTTTTCGGAAATTTTCTAAGAAAATTGAGAAAATTGGAGAAAAAAGTATGAGGGAGGTGCGAGTTGAATTGCAAACTTGTGCAATTTTAATCTAAAATATTTCAAAGAAATATTTGGAAATTTTTTGTTACTTCAAATTTATGTAGAATTTTTCAAAAAAAAAGTTGTCAAAATAAAGCTGAATAAAAAATATCGGCAGATGAAAATGCAGAATTGTTGCTAAATTTCTGATCGATTTTACGAAAATTTACTAAGTTCTGAAATGTGGCCTTGTAAAATAGAAGGAGTCTTTGAGTTTAGCACGAGCCAACAAAAAATAACAAAAAAGATGAGTAGATTTTTTTCAGGATTTTATTTTCCTCATCCAATACTGAGAAAAATGGATGTTGTTTCTTTTTCATTTAAATTACGATCTCGTAGAAATATATTGAATAGGTTTTAAAATTCCGAAGGAAAATTATTCGATTATATACTTAGTCAGATCTTGTACTAGAATAATTCAGAAGGGGGAAGGGGGACAAAAAGCATTCGAAATCGCACAATATGCATTTGGTTGTTTTAAGTCAGTTTTCAATTCGAAAATGAGATTATAAAACGAGTACCTAATGGACTAAAAAATTTGAAAAAAATTTCGACATTAATGAAATGAGCTCCTCGATCTCTTGTATAACAACGCTTCAAATTTCACACGAGTTTTCCAAAAAAATTGAAGAACATTATAATGTGGAAGAAATTCATCGAAATTCGTACTGAAATTATCAAACTTAGAATAAATTTTTTGTTGAGGAAGAAAAAAACGTATTCATCAATCCATACCAAATTTTTGAACTCAGTTTCAATTACAAGGGTGAATGATTCCAAGAGTTAGATTACTTATCTTCGAAAACCCAAGGTTTATAGTCTAATATTCAATTTTTCTGTAAGGCTAGCAGAATTCGTCTGTTTACCTATTGAAATATCGTTGAAAACACCTTAGACTTGTTTTTGGTCCATTTCATTTTCCAGGGAAAATTTTTTTTTCGTATTTTGTTTGTAGGTACTTACTAAATAGATGAAGGTGGTACCTAGGTGTAAATCTTCACGAAATATTTTTATTCAAAAACAATGAATATCAGAAATGGGGGGGGGGAGGGATACGTATTCAACATATGGATCTTGAAGATTGAACAAAAAAATTCTTACTAACTCGAAAATCAAATGGAGAATAGAAAAAAAAAGGAGATGCGGAGAAAAAAAAATTTTGTACCTGACTTTCCAAATTAGGTAACTTGTTAATAAACAGATTGAAAGACATTGGGCACGGATATAAAATGACTTATATTTTATAAAAGTCTAAAATAATCGCTAAAAAAATAATAATTAAAAATATGCTTATCGAGAAATATAGAAAAAAGGTAAAAAATTACATAATACTCATAATTTCGGTGCTTAAAGCAGTTTTGCAAAGCAAAATAGGTACTTATTTCATAAAAATTATTCAATAATGGAAAAACTATTCAAATTTGGATTCAGGTTAATTTTTTCCTATTTTAAAAATTTATAGCTAGTCGGAAAATTTTCAAAAAAAAGTATCATTTGGTAAAATCATCAAAAAATTTGATCTATGGTACAAATTTACAAATTTTCAAAGGATTTGTTCCACGTTTTTGGAAAAATAGATAATTATTATTCTTGAAGCATCCAAAAAAATTTTCAATTTTGTATTAATCAATTTCCTCAAAGGTGAGCTTCAAGTTTTCTGGGATAATCATTTCATTGGCAATTATTACCTCGTAATAATCAGATTTTTCAGGAATTTTGACAAAAGAGGTATAAGCTTCGATATCCAGAAAAAAGAAAATTTTGTCAAATATTGTAATTATGTCATTAATTTTATCATTTCCAATATTAATGAAAGGAATTTTATAACCAGACACTTCGTCATAGCCTTGAAAATCCCATCTGGTTTATAGAGCAGTAATTGAACCAGTCCTACGTTATGGCTTACCCATTTGGGGAGGATGTGCCAATTACCATCTGCAGCCTATTCGTGTGCTGCAACATAGAGCTGTTAAAATAGTGGCTGGCCTTCCTCCGATTGCTTCCGCTTCTGCGGCTTTTGACCTTGTGATGGTGCCTAAATTGGAGACACTGACGCCCAAAGAAACCTGTAGGCTGGCTGGTATACTCAGAGATGAAATTGGGCTATCAGATCCCGGTCGTAACCTTCGCAGCTGCGCTGAGGGCCTGCTACAAATACCAAATTGGTTGAAAGCCCACTCGCAGGAGCAGTTTGGCTATAGGGCGCCTGTGTTGTACAACGGGCTACCTGAGGAGATACGTGTTCTAACTGGAGCGAAGCAAGGGAGAGCACTGAGTGTGTATCTATTCCCCACTCGAGATGCTGTCTAACTGACTTTCGACCCACTCCACTTTTCGGCATATTCTTTCTTTTTTGGTTTTTTATCTGAGTTACCTTTCTAAATCGCTATGTTTTACTCGTTGTGTCTTATATATTCCATTTGATCTCTTAAAATATTAGTAAATTCATTTCTATTTATTGTATTGTTTCTAATGTTGGCATACTAGTAATGTGTTGTTTTATAATTATTAATTTATTGATTTGGTGTTTTTTTTTATTTATTTTCAAACTCTTGTACAAATTAATATAATGGTAGTAATAATCCGGGCCCCGCTCGCCATAAGGCATAGGGGGACCGTCACACAATTCTGCATTTATACATGTTGTACTTTCTTTTCAAATAAATTTCAAATTTAAATTTCAAATTATTATTATTATTATTATTATTATTATTATTATTATTATTATTATTATTATGGTAAATTATTATTTGATAACATCGGAATTATTTTGAATTGTTCATGGACCAAAATGATTTTTGCTAAAAAATATTTTTAAAAATGGTAATGAAATTTATTTGATCATTTAGGTATGCAAATGCAAGGACATAGGGGAATGTAGGTGAGCAATGCAGTTAAATTGTATTATTTTATTATCAGAAAGTTGATACCTAGTTAAGGTTAGGGTTACTGTCAATGCCAAATACTAGTTTCAATGTTACCGATGTACCCTTCCTACTTCTGAGAAATGGTATATAAAAGCGAGTGTTTTGACAAAGAGTGTGATAAATTTGAGAGGCATGGTAAGGCAAAAATTGGCATCAAAATTTGTGAAGTGTCAGTCTAGAAACCTATCTTCCTAGCAGGATTCTCATTTTTATGGCTTTTTTTTTCTTCTCACGTCACCTCTTTAAATTGTTATGATGCTGTTTGTCTTATTTTGTCTCTTCCCAACAGGATCGATATCTCTCCCTAACTGGAAACACTGCAGTATTGGTCGTTTGTGTATGCCTTATTAGAAAGTACTTAGCTAAAATCACAACACGCTACTGAGAATTTACCAATGTAGAAATGTGTTAGCATTAGGCTTGATTCATTGATTCATTGATTCATTCTCAGATGCTATAGCTGACCACATATACCAGTATATGCTGTCATAATGCTAAAAATGGCAATAGGGATGAAAGCATGCTAACATTATGTTACCAGTTTTTTAACACATTGATGCTAGTGTTATGCTAATGGGTAGTGTTACTATCACGCCAGGTTTAGTGCTAGCATTACGATAATAAGCAATGCTAGCATCAAGCTATGTATAATGCAATCATCATGCCATACTAACAGGTTTTGGTTTGTGACATATATATTTTTCGAAGCAGTGGCGGTTTTGCGAGGGAAGTCAGGGAAGTCAGACTTCCCTTAACTTTTTTCCAAAACTTGATTTTTTTAATAACATTATTTTTCTGGTAAAATGTGTCCAAAATTATTGACAAAAACAGTAACAAAAAAAAATCCACCCTTAAAAAATGATTCTATTCTTCTTTTCGTGTGTACTGTACGAGCTTGCGTTCTGCGTTGTGATGTTGTTCGGCAGTCCAAACCGCTTTGACTGCAGCGTATGGAAGGTTACCATGGTGACGAGCGCATAAACGCGTGTGATCTTACATGGTGTGTGTGTAGTAGTGTAAGTAAAACACTCGGAAGTGGAGTCAGAGATTCACTGACTGTGCGTCAGGGTTGCCGTTTTGCGGATTATTCATTTATTCTCTGTTTTATGGAGAATCCAGAAAATAGCCAAGAGTTTTCAGGGAATTAATTTTTCGGAGAATTTTTGAATTTGGCCCTCGCTTTGCTCGAGCTATGAAATGTTTCATATTTTTCAAATTTTGGTCCAATTTCCGCCTAAAAAATACAAATATTTTCACCCATTTCCAGTGAAAAATGTTTGTAATGACGTTTATTTTTTTGGTTTACATATAGTTTCTTTAAACTTTCTGACTTCCTCAGATTTTCCCTTCCAAAACCGCCACTGGAAGTGATTTCAATTTTAAGAAAGTTGAGAGCAACAAGATGTATTTTTTTTTTCAAGAAATTTTAAAAATTTTTGAAAATTTAAAAACCAGCATTTTTTGAAAGAAAAAGTGAGAGATTTGGAAATTTGTTCAATGTTTGGTTTTAAAAAATAGGTTAGCGACGTAAAAACAAATTCAAAAAATAATTTTTGGCTAGATAAATCAATATATTTTTGAAAAAAATAATTCTGTCTTCAATTTTTTGAATTTTGAAGAAATCAAATTTGAAGGGATTTTGAAATCTCAAATTTTTTTTTTTTAAATAAAAGGACTTGAGATTTTTTTGTTTAAAATTCGTGCAAATTCAAAAATTAAATTGAAGTTTTTTCTTCAAAAAATATGTTCTCAAATTTTTATGATATTTTTTTATTCAAAAATATTTTCACTGGAAAATTGGGAGGGAAATGTGGATTTTTTTTGAAAATTCTCCATAGGTAATTGTTCTTTCGTTTCAAGGAATTTTAATTTTGAAAATTTTGTTTCAGAATTGAGAGGAATGGAGGATATCCTCATGGGGGTAGCTCCATCTGAAGTGGACCTTGAAGGGGAGATGGAAATCTCTAGCTCTGGTGATGTTGGTATCCAGGGGCCTGAAGCGGTTCCTATCCTGGATTTTTCTCCACCACCATTAGAGGAAATTCGAAATTTTGAGATTTTGGGAGCTGAGGTAAATATCAAAATAATTTTGATTTTATTTTCAAGAGGGTAAAAAAAATAATTTAGGTAAATTTGGTATCAATTTTTTTGTTTTTCAGAGGGATTTTGAGAGGATGGTTCATCCACCAATTTTGGAGCCAGAAGTGGTTATGGAGGTTCTGAATAGACCACCTCCAGTTTCAGGACCTTCCATAAATTTGATATATTCAGGGTCATCTCTAGCTGGACCCTCACAGGCTGGATCCTCACAAGCTGGACTCTCCATGTCTGATATCTATTTTGGGGGAGTAGGCAATTTGTTGGTAAGATTAAAATTTTTTGATATTTAAGACCATAGTGCTTGATAGATTTTGATTATTATTTTTGTTTTCAGAGAGGCCCAGACGAAAAGCCTTGTAGGAAAAGGCACCGTTTCACAACAAAAAATGGAAGAAAATCATATCTTTGCTGCCCAAAGAGTAGTATTTGTTCAAGTACGGATTTGAGAGGTTTAAATTCTATATGCCCTCATGTCAGATGTACCTACTACAATCGCCATTTTTGGCAGATGCAGGTAAGAGAAAATAAAATTTTTCCATCCAAAAAAAATTTGTTGCAATTTGTTTTTTGAGCTAATGTGGTTATTTATCTTCAGCAAGATTTGAAAGAAACAGCAAGATTATTATTTGAAGGTAAGGAGGTGAAACGGGGTTGATAAGCGTGTGCATATGCAGCAATAGCGCCAAAGTTCCTAACTCGCGTTGGTGGCGTGTTGCGGAACCAAAACCTGACAGTCAGATTGGAAATCTGACTGTCTGAAAATCTTAATCTTGCCAACCAGGTAATCTTCGTTTTGGTGAGTTGCAATTTTTGAAATTTCCAAAAAATGTGGAAAAATAGTGATTTTTAATTTTTCCTATTCTGTATTGTGTAGGAAGTAGCGGCCATCTACCCAAAACAGAGGTTTAATCCATATGCGAGGCCGGGAGAGAATCCTCCTGCGAATTTACCACATGAGGTTGGTTTTTTTTTCTAAAAATTTTTCGTAATGAAAAATATGTCAAAAAGTAGTGAAAAAAAATGGTCAAAATATGACGAAATATGTTTTGTGAATATCTGCAATGTAAAGAGGCAAAAAAATTTTTGTGAGTGATGTAAGTTAGCGAATTTGCAACCTTGTCCATTTTTTTATATACTACTTTATGGGTAGTAGTTTATTCTTTTAATATATTTGTTTGTTTTCAGTTTTAAGTATTGAACATAAGTTGAATTTAATTTTAATATATTAATTTTTCTGAATCATTTCAAATTGCTATTGTTTGTCTATGTACTTCATAATCACATAAAAATATCTCATAATGAGCTCTACTAAAAATGTGTGCATTTTGCCATCATTAGCCATTGACATCATAGACTAGTCATATGTAGTCATCATAGCCTCGCAAATGTTACCAGGAAAACGAAATTGGTTGAAATGCTCAGCCAAATTGACAACTTTGCTTAGACAATGACATCATTGACTAGATTGACAACATTTTTTGTGGGGAGAAAGCAATGGAGAATAGCAGTAATTTCTACAGCGAGGATGGATGCATGTTCATCTATAGTGAAATTTTGAATGATTCCGTTGATAGAGAAGGAATATCCATGAGTGCTGAATTCGGTTTTTGAACCATCAGTGAAGCATAATGTATGTTCGGGATGAGATGTAATTTCTAGGGTTCAGCTACTCTCATGCATAGCTAAGCCTTCATTTCGATGGAACAACGCCTACTTTCGACGAGAAACACAGTCAATTTCTTATTTTTTGCCGGAAAATTCTTTTTTTTTACCCTCCTAATGTAAGTTTTGAAAATGGTAGAAAGTTTTTCTTTCTAGCCGCGTGCCTTTTCCAAAAACGAGAAAACTTTGCTTTCTCAACTAATGCGTAAAGTTTGGTAATTTTCGTACAATGCGATGCCGCGTCGAAACCGAGCACGACGACGAAACGAGTGCGGCAAATCTAATTTTCGTTTCACGAGGGTCGGGCTTTTCCTCGAATCGAACTCTCGGGAAACGTTGAACTCGATATTTGGCGAGGTGCTTTTCAAAAAATACCCCCGACTACTTTTACTTGCGCATTTTTCCCCGGCGGTGTAATATTCCCGTATCCGGCCGTCGATTCAATTGCGTAAAATGATTACAATCGACGTGAAAAACGAATCCGTAACGTAATTTTCTTAGATATCTTACGTCGCGTTTTACTTAACGTTTCGATGAACGCGCCATGAGAAAATTTCCTTTCACGTCTCCCTATCTAAAGTTGAAGTCATCTTTATAGGCTCTGTAGTCTATACTCGTTGTCATTCTTATTGGAGTTCGGATCTCGATACACCACATACTATTTCGTGCAGCACGTATTTGTCCTTTGCATTCTACAAATAGGTATACTTTAAGGGTGCGTGAGATGAAAGTGGTGAGGTGTTAATTTCGGTGTAGACGAGATTTTTTCTTATAATGTTACAACAGGGAGACGACTACTGGTTTTGGAATGTAGTATTTTTTCTTAGGGTTAGCGTGGGTGTATTTACACTCAATGTAGATATATACAGTAGACTGATTAGACATTTCAGAAAGTTATTTATCGAATGCAATGGTAAAAACTGAAGTGATGATGGAAGGTGGTGGTTGGAGGTATTCGAAGATTAATGTACAGGTTGATTAAATTTCGTATTTCATTACCTTGACCCTCTTTAAAAAGATAATGATGATGGGTCAATTATTGTAACAAATCTTCGCTCTTTTTCATTACATATAACAAACTTTGAAAAACAATAAAAAGAATAAACGAAAAATTGTTAAATCCTAGACTTTCATTTCAATGCTATCCAAAATCTGATGTTTCAATGATGAAGTCGTTTTAGATAAAAAATATGATAATTCATTAAATCATGTTTTTTTATTTAAAAAAGTCAAAAAATAACTCGATCGCCTCCAAGAACGTTTAAAATTTGTATGTATTAAATTTTTTTCTGGTCGTAGGCAACGTTTTTCCAAAGAATTTATCTTGATAAATTGAAAGTAACTAAATACGTAACATGTAATTAGCAATAACTTCCATCATTTTTCAAAAATAATTAAAACCATAATTTGTTTTCATCCAACATTCGAATTGAATTCTTTTCAAATGAACATTTTTTAGTGACCTTCCCGTCTCCCACAAGCAGAAATATATTAATGTTGAAAAATATTTACAACTCATAACATTAACCAAAAAAGTATCAAATTGCTGTCAAAATCTGCATTAAGTTAGTTTTCTTCGGAAAAAAATTACTCGTCATTCTATTAAAGCGATTGATTTAATTAGGTACCTAATTTTCATAATATCAAAAAAAATTCTTAAAAATAGGTATTTCCAAAGTTTTAACTGTACAATAATGTAAAAAAAAAGAATATCGGCAAGAATTGTTTGAAATGTAGTTGAAATCATTGTAGGTACTACTTCAAGTGAATATGTATTGTGATGAAAATCACTAAAAATTTCATAAAATTGACTTATTCTAAAAAATTTCTGAAACATGAAATTCTATACCATAGCAACTTTCTCCACCTTTTTCACAAATTTTATGCAATTTAAAAATTATTGTTAAACGAGTGTTTGGATGGTTTCAATAACTTTTTATTTATTTTCATGATCTTTTAAACACATTTAATCCAAATTTTAAATAATTTTCGTAATATTTTCTCCATTTTTGAGAACTTGATAATAATATTGTACACCTAAACTTAAATAATGTTTTGAACAATTTTTTCAAAATTTTGACTTTTTTCCAATACTTCAGTGACTTGAAAACAAGTTTCATTTGTGACTCCAGCCATAAATTCATTAATTGACTTCATCAATATTATCCTAAACTCATCTTCTAATATTATTTTGACTCCAAATTCATCATTTTTTAAAAACAATTCGTTATTATTTAAGTTGCTTATTAAATATACTTATTTAATTATTTCAAATAATAATTTTAATATATTGTTGCAGTTCTATTATAGAAATGAAAATTATATTTTATACAACCAACATGAATTTATTCTAATTTTTTGGCCACCTTGAAGTTTATTTTCATTTTATTAAAATTTGGGGCGATATCTCAAATTATAAATCAAGAAAGTGAGAAATTAGAAATTTTTAGAAAATTTGATGTAATCTCTCATTTTGAATCAATAAAAAGTCACCGATAAATAGAATTGCAGCACAGGAATAATCAGTGAAATGCTTTGATTTTCAGCAAATTTCAGAGATTTTACTGATTTTCCAGCAATTTTTTCACTGTTTGCTTCAGTGAAATTTTTTTCACTGATTTATTACTGTGCTAACATTCTTATTGTTTTCCAGTGTTTTTCGATAATTTTCACTGATTTATAAAATGTGAGAGTAAGTTTTGCTGTTTATTTCTGAAATGTACTATGCTCAAAAATCGGGCCCCAGAAAATTAAATAGGTACTCTCTCATTTCGAAACAGTGAAAAATCACTAATAAACAGACAGAATTGCAGCACAGGAAGCGATTTCTCACTGATTATTTGAAGAATTTTACAGATTTTCAGTGAATTTTCACTGATTTCCAGTGATTTTCTTTCACTGACTTGCTTTCAGTGAAAAAAATTCACTAATTTATAACTGTGCTGCAATTCTGACTGTTTTTTTTTAGTAATTTTTGATAAATTTCACTGATTCAGAAATGAAAAAGTATGTAATATGTAGATACCAAGAAAAGGGAAATCAGGTAAGATAATGCTCGAAAAAAAAAAGATCATCAATACAGGAACATTGTACCTAAAAATGAAGACATATTGAACGGTGTCCAACTTCAGGACAAAATGTTCAAGTGTATGATAAAATATCAAAATCTGGTGCTAAATGTCCAAAACAAAATACCTACATATTAAAATTTGGAAAAAAATGTTCAAATTTGAGACAAAATATCTCAATCTAGAGAAAATGTCCGAATTGGGGACATTATGTCTAAATTAGGGTCACTATGTCCAGAAAGGAGACATAATATTGACACGATGCTCAGAAAGCAATTCGATGGCAAAAAAGTGACATGTTATCCAAAAAAAACAAAAAAAAAAATAATCTCCAGAAAAGACATGATGTCCCGATTTTCAAAAAATTACTTTTAATTGTATTCAAACAATATGTCGGTCGAAATATGTACCTTGAAAAGCACATTTTAAGAGAATGAACTTTCTTCAGTGCTTTCAAGCTGATTTTAGAAATTAATGATTTAATTATCCTATTGAAGTAATTGAATTTCAAAAGTCCGGAGTCAAATATCTCATGGAATAACGCTGGATAACTTATTTGGGAAATCCAAACATTAAGTTTGTGATGAAAATTACGATTCGTACATTACTGCTGCTGAATTTATAAAAGAGATCGAATAATTCGAACCTTGAAATTATATACTTATTAGGTACTACCTAATGGAAATTTCAAATAGATTGGCATCAGAGGTTTTAAGGCGAAAAAATACCTCTTATAAATCATTGAAAATTTTAATTCTTGATTATCTCAACCAGCCATTTCAAACGAAAAACTTTGAATCCAAAAGTTTCGAAAATGGTATCTTTGTGCAATGTGCAATAATGAAATCCACTTCTAAGATATCTACTTTGTTTTTTCCCAATATCTCCATTCCGTTTTATTCGACAAGTCTACTCAACGACCAACCTCATCTAATAATTTAGAATAGAAGAAAAAGAGCAATAACATTCACCAAACCTCTTCTCTTTCTTTACCCTTTTTGGTCACCCTTCACGTAACGACTTCCATCTCGGTTAATTTCAATCGCCAACCCATTACTGGGAAAACTTTTCAGCGACATTCTCGAAAGAATAAGAGACTGAAACAATTCAAAAACGCACAGACCAGCTACAAACACAATTTGTCTATTTAGAATCTCAGAGTCTGATCCGCCATTGAAGAAGGGAACGTATAATACAAATAATTTCAACACGCGCTTCGAAATAGAAACCCGCATCGAGTAACGATTTTCAAGATAGTGCGACAGCGGCGGCGTCTTCTTTCGAGCATTATTTCACGCTCAATTTCTCGCATAAATTCGACGAACGCGAGACGCAAGAATGAGCAAATCAAACCTCTCAGACTGAAAATACCACCGTTGCTTTGCCAATCTTAATTTTAACTTTCGTCTATGCGCAATTCGATACGGCTGGTATTTTAACAAAATGTATTTTGAAAACGAAATTCATCGCACGAGCATACGTTTTAAATAACGATTTAATGGGACAATTTTAGTTGAAAATCCCAGCAATCGAAGATAGTGCGATTTTGTAACCTTTTTGATTCGATATAGGTATAATGGGAATTTCGAAGGCTAAAATTTTGCTTGTGTTGAAATCGTATAGTGATACAAGCACATAAGAAAAAGCAGAAGGGGAAAAACACGTCGTGTAAAAATGAAATATTACGTATTCGAGGAAATTTTATTTTGACACAAAAATTACACGCTATCTCGTATATTACCACCAGTAAATCTGATTTATATGGAAAAGGAACGTTAGTGTGCGTTATCGGGCTAGGCTTTCGCGTGTATATGGGCTATATTTTCCTTTCCCATATAATAAATCGAAAGTTTTTTTGTTGGTTGATTCGATATACATTTCAACAAGTCGTTCCATTTTGGATATTTTCCCCCCTGGTGTGCATTTCTACTTGCTCGGTTTCCTGCCACATTTGCACAAAGAAAAAAGAAACGCCAACGAATTTCGTCGAATATATTTTAAATTTGCGCAACATTTTGAAAAAAATATCGAAGAATGAAAAAACCGTAACGATATGAGCCCACATTATGACGTCACCATTCATCACTTCCTGATTGATCCGCGAAAGTTTAACGAGCATCGAAACTCGTAAAAATGGAAAGTACAATTTAACGCCAATAAAATGACAACCGCCAGCACGTCGCGCCGACTAAACCTAGGTCAAAGGCCAAGGTCAAGGATTCGTCTTCGAAATTATAACGAGGTCATCAACCCTTAGGTATTTGTTTGTAATTCGAAGGGTAGTTTTTATTACCGAGCACGAATATGCGACAGTAGCCCATTTTTACAAACACTCTTGTGTACAGGATGAGGCGTTTCACCATTGCCGCCGCCTCGCGTCGCTCTTAGCGTTCAGCTACAAAATACGGATTATGTTTTATGGGCGCGATTTTATTACCATTATAGTGCTCGTTAAGCAGACGCATATTTAGGTATTTTGACGGGTTGTTGCGCGAAAAACCAGCTCCGAACAGACGTTCGATGCGTGGTGCGATATGGGTTTCGAGTTTGATGGCTGTTCTCGGCTATATAACGCATCAAAACATACGTTTCGGGTTCATTTTCCATCAAAATGTAGGTATAATATCGATATACCATGAATGGGCTGTATCTTAACAAAAAATACATCAATTCAACGATGGATTATTGTACCTGCACTATTCAATGAAACCATTTTCTCGAGCGTGAACGAAATTGAATGAGATTAGAACGTATAAGTAGATGCAAAAAGATGCCAAAATTAAAGTTCAAAGGTTTTTCAAAGTGAATATTTTTCAATTCAAGATGGAAGAGAGAAACAAGAGGAAAATTCATATACTTATGCAATACCAGCTTTTGAAGGTTACTATTGTATCGATTTAATACCATGGTGTCCACTATATTTCGGAAATGATTTTTCCCTGACTTTTCCCGGTTTTCCAGACCAATTTTTCGAATTTTTCCAGACCTTATAAATATGATATTTGTAAACCAGAGAGGAGGGGGGGGGGTAATTTTTTCCCGTGATGTACTTTCATTCCTAAATTTTGTATAAAAATGATATAAAATGCATAAGGTCTTACGATTTTTTTTTCAAAATCACTAGATACTTTTTACGAGATCTTTAGATGCCCTTCTTCGGGTTAAAAAAATATTCAAATTCAATTCTGAAAATTTTTCCACCCATCCAACTCCCCCTCGCCCCAAAAATTTGAAAATTTGAATTTATTACCTACAGAAAAAATTTAAATAAAAAGGAAAAACCAAGTATTCCCACGCAAAATTAAGTTTTGAAAAATGAAAAAAATTATGCCAGGGTGTTTACCAAATTGAGCGAATAAAAATTCGGATTTTTCCGGGCTAAAAATTCAAAATTTTCTTCACATTTCATTCCCCCCTGCCCCTCCAAAATGAAAAACACTTGTCTTAAATTTATAAATTCACGCAATCCCTTGCAATTTTTTAGTTTGTACCGAAAAAGTGAATGAGAAGGTTAAATATAAATCATTTTATGAAAATATATAAATGTGTTGAGCCCGAGCGAAGCGAGGGCGAAAATTTTTGGGAAAAAAGATCTTCAAAAGATGAAAATTCACCACTTTTCCTTCATTCATGTTTTCCAAAACATGGCCAATAATTTCGATTTTTGTTCCATTCCCTCCCTTTTTTTTTCAACATCGTGGTCAAGGGAATCATGACATTTCTTTCTCATTACAGCTCATTAAAAAGTAAATTTCCAAAAAACTTAAGATTAAAAATAAATTCGGTAGAAAGAAAGAGTGTAAATTACCCCGAGCGTAGCGAGGGAAATTTTTTTGGATAATTCATAATTCAATGGACAAAGACATGCATTTTGAATATCAATTTTATTGTACATTACGACCGACAAAAAATGATGAATAAGACAATAATTGGATAAAATCTGTAAATATTTGGCCCGAGCGGAGCGAGGGTGAAATTTTTTGAAAAATTTATAATAAAATAAGCAAAAAAACATTTTTCTAAATGATTTACATTTTTTGGGGATTTTCGAAAAATTCCAGAGAAAATTCTAAAATTCCCTGACTTTTCCAGACCACCAAAATTCCCTGACTTTTCCCGGGTTTCCCGGTTTTCCAGAGAATGGACACTATGAATACCTTAAATACTCCCAATAGGTATAACCAATACAATAATCAATCGTTATGAAGACATGACTTCACAGTCATATGCTTTTGAATAAAAATTCTATAAGATCATACTATGTTTTTAGTGATGACATCATTCATTACAATTTATAGTCCTTTATGTTGGTAGGTAAATCTAGGATCTGTGTTGTTTTTGTATTTCTCTTATCAGGGTGTAAATAAGTAACTTGAGGCGAGTAAGAATTATGGTACCTGTACGTACTTATTAGAGAAGGAAAGCAAAATCAAAGAGAGAAAAAAATGGCGGTCGGCGTAGAGAAAAAGATGCTACATTATTGTACGTGATGTTTACATGAATAATTTTTACAAGAAAAGGGGACCTGAGTAGGTAATTTTTTGACCAAGAAGTAAAGCTGAAGACTTCAGTGATTTTAGTTACTGTGGGTTTTTGTACTGCACTTTTTGAACACGAGTTGAATGTGGTTTTTATATCAGTGTGACCCATAAGGAAATTTTAAAGAAGTAAAGTCATGAAAAAAATTCTCTTAGGGAATGAGCGTGGGGGAGTTTTAAAAGAGAGTTAACCCCAATTTTTCCACATAAAAGGCTCGGGGTAAGTTAGGTGTAATTTTTAAATTACACCTTTTTTTTTGAAAATTGATGGAATTTTGCTTTCAAAAATTTATCTTGCTTTTGAAAATTGATTGAATTTTAGTTCGAAAAGTGTAAAATTAATTCAATTTTATTTTGACAGAATTTTTATAAATATAGAAAAATTTTTCAACACTCAGGCAGTTCTAGATATAAAAATTGTGATTTTTCAAATAAGTAGATAATTTTTTTCAAAATTGGGACAGTTTTTCAAATATTGAATTTTTTTTCAAAATTTAACAGGGTTACTTTTTTAAAAAAATAAGGAAGAAACCTTTTTAAACAGGTGGTTCTTGAAAATTTGTTCAATTTTCTTAAAACTTGATTTTTTTTTTTTAAATATCCTTGTTCTAAAAATTGGAAAATGTTTCAAAATTAATTTGGGCAAGTTTCTATAAATTGAAGATTTTTTGGAAATTTTTGAGAAATTACACAAATAATATTCATCAAGAATTTAACAGGTTGGAGAACCTGAATAATGTGAATCTCGCTAAGGTGACTAATTAGGTAGGAAAATGGTTGATTTTAAAAAAAATCTATATTTTTTTCAACAAAATCGTCAGTTATTAATTTTTTTGGTATAATTTGTGGAAGTCGAGTGCCAACCTGATACAGCGGCAAATGAACCTGCAATGAATGAACTATGAGTACCATAGTGCAGAAAGGAAAGAGAAATATGGTAAAAAAAATCTCTATATGTGTCATTCCGCCAGTAAAGGATCCATTTGGTCGATCACAGTTTTCGAGTAAATCGCGTTTTTAGCAAAAGTGGTCAAAATTATCATTTTTTTTTTTACAAATTTCTGTTCTTTGGAGTGTCTACTCTATCGTGTGGTACAGGGATTTTGCCGAAAACGCACTTCAAGTGGCATAAAATGAGTTTCGAAAGTTTTTTGAAAAGGGCCCATTTGGATGTTCTCTCATAAATTGAAACAGTTTTTATAAAGGGCCCATATGGCCGTAGGCTGTGTACAGGCTCTGAAGGGGGGGGGGGGGGTCGTTTCCTCAGCCAAATGATGAGAAATGAAGAACAATAGTTCCAAACCTCAAGACGATCGGTTCATATGCGGAAAAAATATTTCACTTTTTCTCTTCGAAAAACTTTAAACTCACTTTTCTCGACTTTTTAAAATTTTGACTACTCGCATTTTCGAAATTCAAAATGCGATATCTCGGCGAATTTCGGACCTTTTGGGCTGGGATCGGTTTTATTCGACTACTTAGGGTCTCTTGTATTGCCCCATGGCAATAACTCCATTTCGACCATATGGGCCCTTTGCTAGCGGAATGACACATATGTTCATATTTCTTTTTTCTTCAAGTCACAAAGGTGATGAAAAAGTCATAAAATTTATAACAATAAGGTATAAAAATCCTTATCATTTTTTCCTCATTTGTAATGTTGAAATTTTTTGTTCCAAAAATTCATTTTTTCAAATAAAATTTTTGATCTGGCCCAAAAATCATTTACAAAGGAATTTGCACAATTAATATCCAAAATTCAAAAAATAAAAATTGATGATCCATTTTTTTTTTTTTAAACTAATGCAAGAAAATACACATAGTTATTTGACTGGGAATTCGACAAAACATTTGAAGAATTGATTAAAATCTAGGAAATATCAAAATCTCAAATTTTCAGTTCTAAATTTGAAACTCGGCAAAGTTTAAAGAAATTTCAAAAATGTACAATTTTTTAGATATTAAATTCGTCAAAACGTTTAAAAAATTGAATTTTGAGTTTTCCACAAGCTTGGACTTCAGTAAAATTTTCAACTCTAAATTCTATTCAATTTTAAACAATTTCAAAGTTTAAATTTTTTGTAAAAATTTTAAATTTAAATTTTTTGTGTTTTAACAATATGAGCTGTTTGAAGTCTGAGGGTAACCTATACTGTTGAAAAATGGTTCTAATATCTCTATCATTCATAAAGAAACATAAGTTCAGAGATACCTAACCAGAATCCAAAAGGATTGAGGCACAGAGTCCATGAATCAGAAATGGCATTATATGGCGATAGGAACACTGGTTTTAGCCATCCTTGTAAATCTACTCGGTGCTCAGTGGCGTAGACAGAAATTTCTCATGGAGGGGGTCCAAAATTTCATAATTTTTTGAGGAATTCTGAGCCCCCCCCCCCCACGAAATGTCCTTTTACTATGAAAACACTAAATTCAAACTTTATAAAGTTCTCATGCGATTTGCATAGCACGTTTAAGAAAAAAAACGGATGAAAATATAATTTTGGAACAACCAACTTACATAGGTACGAATTATTTTGCCCCTAAAAGCGAGCGAAGCGAGGAGAAAATTTGATGTGCAATGTTCCAAAAAGGTACCTTTTCACGAAAGTTCCTGACGTCAAGGGAGGAGGGGGGTCGAGACACCCCCCCACCGTTAGAATTTGAAAAATTTTGAAAAGTATCCTTCAAGCCAATTTTTTTTTTTAAATCGGGCCATCCCTGCCTTTTACACAATTGTTAAAAATTCTCTATTATTTTCTCAACCTCCGCTTTGTTGAACCTCTTTTGAATAAAGTTTAATTTGAGGCTCAACATTTAGTTATTCGAAATTGAATTTCCGTGAGGTCTCAGTACCCCAAAAATCGGTTATTAGTTCAACATCATCGGTATAAGTATTTTCACTTCTGCAAATTTCAAAATAATTTCACAGCCGTGGGAAAACATTAAAAATTAGTTATAGGCTTGAAAAAAACTGAAAATAAATTCAATCAATACATTAATAAGCGAATAATCAAATAAAAAACAACTCGACTTAAGAAATTGTCAATTTGAAAAATTTGAAAATTTCTTCTCCAATTTCAGCACATCTAAAATCATCACCCCCACACAACCGAAATATGTATTTCATTATTTCATTATTTCGACTAGATTATTTTTTCCATCTGTTTCACAGGCACACAATCGAATAACCCTTCAATCGACTCCATCACGTCAGCCATTTTACCCACCGACGAACCGTTATCATTGGCAGACGTTCTCGCGGGTGAGAAATACCACATTATACTCTCGTTTCAAACACGCGTACAAAATAAATAGGCGCGCATCGCATCGTTCGAATAATCTCATTCGAATGAACATATTAAAAAGGTCGAATTCGAATGGGTGTTAGTCGACAATACACACAACCATATTGTCTCAATGAATATGCTCGCTGATAAGGCTGGAAAATTTATAATTTATTCGTCCTTCGTTGCATGAAAGGTCCCATTTCGTGCTATGCCACGAGCAAAGTATCTAATTTCCTTCATTGTCAGTTCGGATTTCAAGTAACGCCAACTAGCATCTGGATATTTTCTCAAACACAATGTACCCTTGTTTTTTTTTTTTCATTCCAAGTACACACGTCGAACATGCATAAGAAATATTACCATCGGTGTGGTTTTTTTCTTGTTCGCCTGCATCCTGCCATTTGATCTGCGACGATGTCTTCATATTCACGAGCACTTTTGCACGGTCGTCGGATTACCCGCGACTATTTTACAACCAAAGAACTGCACTGCGACAACTGAGTAATAAAAAAACCTCGTCGATGGCTTATCTTTAATAAAATTTTAGCCAAAATTCGTCACACGGATTCGACTATTGCCTTATTTCCGTCTTATGATGTGTGGCACATGTTCTTTGCAAATATCGCCGCCATTCGATTGAAACATCAAAATGAAAATGAAGTTGAAATCTCATCAGCAATATCCTGCGACAGACGCGATTTCTTATCAGCGAACAAATCGATATCAGCCTTGAGCTGTTATATAATACTCTCACACATCGTCATCGTATATCCGTTAGATTCTTATTCTGTGTGAGCCTTCTGGGTACAGTAAGAATTCCATTATCGCGACAATTTATCAAAAAAACATATAACTTTAATTAAATCATCGCTTGTATGAAAGAAAAGCGTTACTCGAGCCATAAATAAAAGAACAGCTCGGTTCGAGTCGACAATGTAAAGTTCGCTGCTTTCAGCGCTTCGTAATTGTAACTCGTTCGCAGCAGCGCAACGTAAGCCACCAACATCAGATAATTAAACGAAGTTCATCTCTTAGGAGCATTATTTTTCTTCAATCATCCAAAAACCGAAAAGATTTGTACATGTTGCCTTTCCTTTCTTTGGCAGACATCAATGGAACGCACGCAGGAAACAGCATTTTAAACATTCTGCTCATACGAGTTTGTAATTTTTACACATTTGAAAGTTCAAATGTACCTTGTACATACAAACGTCGTCTCAAGTATTTTTAACAACGATGAGAGGCGCTGCGATCACGGCCAAAGTCATCATGCATACACGAGCGTAACCGCCACGTCAATTCAAGCGTATAAATTTCCATGAGCATAGGACGTACGTGCTGCGTGCCTAAAAATTGGTTTCTTTATTGCCATGTACACTGTGAAACGAGTTTACGAGCTATTTTCAAAACAATGTTGTCCACGTACACCTTCTCACAACTCGACGTAATTACCGGCTGCAATTTTCTACCCCCTACGCACGCACAGAAATCTATACAAGACCAATTTGGAACCATTAAAAACGCCAGCAGGAGATTGGTTGTCTCGTATACAAGCATGGGTTATTCACTTCTGCCATAGATACATTTTTTTCTATACATTGGGATCGAATAAAATATGAAAATTATATAGAAAATTAATATAAAGCTGGTACAATCTATAGATTCCGATTCGTATTATAATTATACTTGCCCTTTAAATACCCGACTTATTATTTATGATTTTGACGGGTATACCAGCCGATTTACATATAGGTAAGATTTTTTCATTAATTTTTTTCGTCATCAGCTATAAGTTAGGTACCTACCAATTTTCAAAGGCGGATTTTTCGAACCATCTTGACAGGTGATAAAATGTATAGAAACCTCGTATCTATACGGGCTGAATTCACGTGTTTATCCCCCCTCTCTCCGGCCCATCATTACGTACGATTTTTCCCTACTATTTCGAGGTTTTACAATGAAGATTCCATTCTTTAATTCTCGATGGATTAAAGTGTATACGTGTATCGGTTTCTATTATTTATGTAAAAGGATTTCATAAACGAATACAAGCTAGGCATGCGGTTATTGTGGAAAAATTTCAATGAATGGCGACGTTTCTCAGAATACGCAATGGTTCCCAAAAAAAGAGAAATTAATTTGGACGCTGCGAATAATTCGTTTCGGATGAATTTTTATTGCGGAGCTTTTACATTATAACAATTATATTCGAAATTTGCCCATTCGAAAGAGTCTCGTAAGATTATTTTACAAGGTGTGAGGGGAGAGAGGGAGTACAATAGGAATTAAAAAACCCAAAAATTCAGGAATTTCAAATTTTCCTAAATAATTCGCACCTTCAAAACAAAAGGAAACGCTTCTGCAAATTAAATTTATGAAACTTAAATCTTATACCAAAATCAAGCTGGGTGCAAGAGTGATATACCAATGTTTTCAATTTTTTCATAAAATTTATTCCACGTATCGTATGATTTTAAAAATATTCTCAAGTGAAGAAAGATCATCATCTCATCCAACTGACCCCAAAAAATCAGTTTCAAAAAGTGCTTTTCTATAGAATGAGAAATGAATTCGATACTTCGGGTACCTCCTCTCCGTCTCGAAAAGGTCTCACCACTATAAATATCTCTAACCATTGAAAATTTTCAAAAATTGTTCTCAAAAATTGAAAAAAATTGATAATTTTGCAAGCTCATAAGTGACTTTTTCAATTTGGAGAATTTCGAATTTATATTCGAAATGAAGTCAAATTTTGAAAATTGTGTAAAATGAGTAGAATTCAGAAAAACAAAAATGTCAAAAATTGTTCTTCGAAATAGGAAATTTTTGGGGAATTTCACAGAAATGATAATTTTTTAGAATTATATACGCCTATGGTAGTCAAAATTTGTATTTATTTTGAATTGGGAAAATGGAAGAAAATTTTAAACCGAATTTAAAGATAACAAAATGATCTGAAAAAATTCCACGTGCCTGGAGATTCTCTATTAGTATAATTCTCCTCCCCGCATAACGCTATTTTCGGTTCATACCTGATGAAAATTTATATTTTTAAAAGCCCTCGAGTTGATAAAATCATTTTAAAAAATAATACAAACCAAAAGAAAACTACCTATACATACACAAGGGAATACCAGGTATGCATGTTATCTACCCTTTCACCCCCCTCCCACCAAAAAAAATCGCATCAATCATCTCCAATCAGTCATAACAATGTGGGGGTAGTGGTCTAGAAACTTTTTTCATGAAAAATAAAAAAAAAAGATTCAGAAACCATTAAAAAAATGATGAAAGTTGCATTATGAGTTGGAAAAATAAGGAATTTCGCAATATGTAGATAAGTAGGATTATTTTCAATTTGGAAAAATCGTATTTTTACATTGGAAAAATCGAGGGTGATTTTCATTTGAAGACTGAAATTCCAAAACGCAGTAAGTCCAAAAACTGTACCTATATGAGAAAAGGGGACTCGAATATACTGAAAAAAAAAAGCTACATCCAAGTCCCTTTTCTCATATAAAGTTTTTGGACTTACTGTGTTTTGGAATGTCAGTCTTTAATTCCATTTTAAATAAGTAGGTAGAACTGGCAAAAATTTCACGTCGAATCTAAAAAATTGAAAATTTTGGCGAAATTTGCTTAGAAAAAAATTGGATTTTGATTTGAAAAGATAAATGAGGACTTCAAATTTCATTTTTTATAAACAGAATTTCTCATCGGAATAAAAATTGAAAATTTGCCAAAGTGACAACTTTTGTTAAAAATTTAGAAAAATTCGAATTTTGAGTTGAAAAAATGAAGAGGAGGGTCGAAAAATCATGTTAGCGCGAGGTCGAAATTTTTTCGAAGAATTTATTTTAAAAAATAGCAAAAAAATACATATTTCCAAATGATTTTCTCCTTTAGCTAAAAACATCCCTTGGAAAAATTCCAAAATTCTACAATTTTTTTAGATTTTCCTGAGAATGGACACAATATTTCCTTTGAAATTCTTAATCGTGATCACTACTTAGTCTCCCACAAGAACATATTTTTCCGCTTCAAAATATTCGATTGTCTGAAATAGAAGGGAAGAAGGATTATAATTTAAGAATGGGGTTTTAAAATTTATGAGCCCAATTTTTAGAAAAAATGTTCGAAAAGGTAAAATTTCTTTACTTTTTCTGTTTTGTAAAAAGGGGAAAAAATTGAAATAATTTCGGAAAAATTCGCAACTTTTAATGAATTATGGGTCAATTTCGCGACTTTTTCGCGACTTTCGCGACCGGTAGACACCCTGAAAACGACATTTTTAGGTTTTTTAGAATTTTCAAAGCAAAATTTGCAACTATTTCGTAATTTTTAAACATCAAAGCGAACATATTGGATATTATGGTATGCAATTTTAATTGAAAAAATAACCTTAGTTGTGTATACCTATTTCATTGAACTACCCAGTCTCTCTTTCTCACCTTCAAAATTTTTCTTAGTGATTTGCCATTTTTTGGAAAGTATTTATCTGAAATTTGTCCGCTGTTGATCTATATTTTAGCTGAAAATTTGATGTAAATTGCGATTACGACATTCTAAAATTACATGAACCCTTTCCTCATCTCGACCCCTTCCCTCAGGAACGCACCCAGGGAGAGCTCAAGCCCCTTGAGCCCTCTCTATTTTCTTATCATAAAAATGTCAAAGAAGTGTATGATTTTTAAACAAATTTCGCCCTCATTTCGCTCGGCCAGTATTTTAGTACCTAACTATTTCTTAAAATATATACATACCACTCCTTACATTTAAATAAGTTGAATTTGCAAAAATTCTGTCTTTTTCAATTAATAAAATAATTTTCATTGAAAATTAGTGATGTTTCGCTAATTTTTCGGTCAAAAATTAACAATTTCTCAGTCAATGTCCCATTTATCGGGAAAAATCAGTAATTTTAATTTAAAAAATTCATTAAATCTCATCATTTTTCAATTTTTTTCGCTCAAATCTGTAGGTATATATTATTTTTCTACTGAAAATACCCCAACAACTCCAGTCCCATTGAAATAACAAGTTACTTCATTTTTTCATTGAATTTTGACACCCCTAATTTTTTTCAAAATCTGAGCTCCTCTCTTACTCAATTTCTGAGTGCGCCTATGCCTTCCCTTCATTTTCTCGCAACTCCCACACACAACAGATAAAACTATAATTCAACTAAATTTAAATTACACAATTATCTATAACTACTCGCGTTCTAAAAATACTAATTATACACATCGTTATATGTACATTCACGCATCGAATCCCACACACTTAGAAAACCTTCCCATCCCGAAAAATTTAGGAACCTATGATCTTAAACTATTCGATTCAACACCTCGAAAAAAAAAAACGCCGCAACGCGCACATCCCACTATAAATTACACCACCACGCCATCTTTGTCAAAGCACACCTCTCATAACTATGCTTAATACACTCGAATCCCTACAGAGTCATTATAAACGACATGATTTCCACCAGTTTAAAAATCTAATAATTTTCCCAGCCTCAAATTAACATCGCAGTTGAAAAAATTTGGTAACGCCAACCTAACATGTGTTTGGCTTATGCCTACCAAAATTTATTACCTTCATAGAAATTCCTTTCACTCGTATTACAATCAAAAGTCAAAACCTTGCTGGGCAATTTTTCTCCAGCATCCAATTACATAGATAATACGACATAAAACAGCGACCAGCAAAATTTCTAACAATACAAAACCTCGTCATATAGTATAGCTTATTAGCACAGGCATCAGGCAGCAGGCAACGTTCATCGTACATATATTTTTTCATACGTACAATATAACAAACAAGAGAGAGAGAATTTCTATATAGCCATAACAACATGTATCTATGTGGAATAAACCATACCACGTCAATTTTTTCTTCCTTTATCTCATAAACTTTTCATTAGAAAAGCTCGACTTAATAAAGGGTATAGTCTTCGTTGGGTATTTTTTTCTTCTCATTCGTTACAAAATGTAACCTAAGAAAACGTGTACTGCGAACGTAATAAAGAAAAATAAAATGTAAGAAGGGGGTGAGCTTTTCAAAATAAATGTTCGCATTGTTGTTCGAGACTTTTGAAAAAGACGACCAAGTTGGAAAAAAACTACCGACAGCAGCGGAATATTGCGAAATACACAGAGGAGGGTTCTCAACTTGTATTAAGAAAAAAAAATACACAAATGGGGTTTCTTTTCGCCATCGTGATAACAATATGGTTTAGATGGTGCAATTTCTTTGCCAGCAAGATAGAATGGTTTCGGGTTGACATTTAAAATATGTAGATGAGAGAGAAGATTTAGTTTACTTAATAAAGTCGTTGATGGGATGATAGAATTGCTTGCTGTAAGCTGAACTCGTACGATGAAGATTATTTTATGAAGATATAGGTATATCGTGTGTAATGGTGTATTGTAAATACTCTGGCATGTTATTCGCGCTCGCTTATGAGTCGTAAAATTTTAAAAAGTTGGCTTTTATATTCTCAATTGGCGATTTACACGTTAGTTATGGCTTGTAAACGACGCCGCGTCGCAGACGAATCCGTTCGTAAATCATGGGCGCGAAAAAATTTCCACATCGAGGCATTTTTCCAGCCAGCAGCTCGAGTAATATACGTGCCAGGTGTAATTATACCCGGTAGAAAATTTATCGCCGATGGTAACGCTATAGCTCGAGGTAGTAGCGGGATATCGCGTTCGCGAACACGCTCGCGACTAAATTAATACATTTAGAGCCCACTGTTTTCTAATAACTAAGTATATTTCAGCGCAAATGAAAGTATAAAATGCTAACATCAAAGAGGGTAGAATAAAAATCCTCCATTTGGCATTGTGCAGTCTCGTCTCGAGCTGGTATTAAGTCCTTCAAAAATATAAGGGTTACTCTTTCTACCATATTCCTTATATTCCGAAAGTTATGAACAAATAACTCGTTTGTAACACATGGCGTTGTGTATTACGAAATTATACTACTTCGCGCCGGTGCCGAAGTCGATGCCGAAATATACCGTATACGCAGCGAAATAATTTTTAATAAAATGAAAATGAAGTTTTCCCAAATGGTGTATAATGCCATAGTCATAGAAATGTATTTTACGATTCGACGTATATGGTTTACTCTCAAAAAGAGTAAATAGTATACCGGTATGTGCTAAATTTGTCGTCATTTTGTAACATTTAGGTAGGTACCTTGCAAAACGAATCTTTTATTTAATACACACGTCGATGCACCATATAATCTAAATGCCTCATTCAAAATATATAAGGGAAGGTGGAGCAGGATGCACCAACCTAGACCAAATGTTGTGCCAAATCTATTCAAACTGGCCAAATCGTCTGATTCTTGCAACAAATTGAAGTTCAAACATTTACTTTTCATTTCGCTGAAAAAATCCATTTTGGTGCATACCTCAACTCTACAGAATTTTTTGATTTTTTTTTTCACTTTTTTGCATCTTGCCACATCCATGGGGCAGGATGCAAAATGCCATGGGCCCATGGAGCAAGATGCAAACAGTGAAGATATGATGAAAAATCGCGACTTTTTTTGTAAAATTTACTTAAGTACATTCGAAGTGGATACTACAAATTTAAATAGAAGCGTAATTTTTGAAAAGAGGAGTTCTAAAACCTTCGTATTCATAATTTATGCTGCCTTAATTGATTTTCCGATTTTTTGGGCAAACTTTTGATATTTTTAATATTCTATCTGAAAATAAAAGCAAAAATGTGATATTCTGGGAAAAAAATACCACAAAAATATCAATTGAAGCATGTTTAATACCATATGTGACTTTTTCGAAAAATTCGTATTTAAAAACAAAATTTGCATCCTACCCCATTTTCAATTTGCATCTTGCCCCACTGGCACTATTTTTCTTTAAAGCACTAGGGAAAGTGCCAACCAAATACATCATTCGATAGGTAATTGGATGTAGATTACAAAAAAAATAACGATCGATTTTGCAATTCAAACCAAGGGGTGAGATGGGGTGAGCCTATTTAGGGGAGGGGGTACATTTTGGCAAAAAAATCGTCATGCGTATCGATATCTAGGTTTTCGAAGGCACTGATTTCAAATACGTTATCGATTTTGCGATTAATGCCAAAGGGTAAACTAGGGAAAGGGGTAACATTTTGACCAAAAAATCTGAAGATGTATTGAAATCAGGGTTTTTAAAGACGAATTACACAATATTATTTAAATGATACAGTGCCGATTTTTTATTGACGTGGAAAAATAATTGCTATTAGGTTCTGTTATGTTCGGAATTTTGGTCAAAAATAAGTTTCTACAAAATATAACAGGTATTCTGGTGTTTAAAATTTTCAAAACAATTTCATTATCAAACACAGCGTTTTTCGTTGAAAAAGAAATTTTGGATGCAGCTTTTGTTATTCGTTATGTATTTCGGTGTTTCAGAATGGAAACTGCCCCAAAAAAATTCAACCCCCTACATAGACTCACCCTGCTTGTCCATTGGCTTTAATCGCAAAATTGATAACGTATTTGAAATCAGCGCCTTCGAAAACCTAGAAATCGATACCCATGACGGATTTTTTGCCAAAATGTTCCCCCTCCCCTAAATAGGCTCACCCCAGCTCACCCCTTGGCTTGAATCGTAAAATTGATAACGCATTTGAAATCAGCGTCTTCGAAAACCAAGATTTTGATACGCATATCGATTTTTTGTCAAAATATTCCCCTTTCCCCAAAATAGTCACCCCTCCCCCTTGAACTGAATGAAAATTTTTGACTGATCTGGATTCAGAAACATTGGAAAATATTATCCAGCAATTTAAATCGCGATTACGGGATGGAAAAAGTTGTAATACTAAGTTCACTTTCTAAATAGTACATAGAAATTGGGCGAAATGGCAGGCAAAAATGACCCCCCTCACCCCTCCAGGAGGGGGTATTCGGAGTGCCTCTGGGTCTTAATTTATTGTGTTGGACCTGTACTACTCAGACAGCGTATTAAGAACTTCGACCGATAAATATTATTTCGTACAGAATTGAATAATCGTGATTTTTACCCAAAAACGTGCAAAATTGACCCTATTTCAGCACCTTTAGACCCGACTGTTCACTCAAAGTAGGGGTATGGGAAGTTGTAAAAGATCGATATATATGGTAATCTACCCGTAGAGTTCGAAAATCGTAATAAAAATTCGGTTGAAGGGTCGTCAAGGGGTGCAAAATTGAAAAAATGTCACTTTTAGGTAGTTTTGAGGGAAAATGCGAAAACACGAGTTGAAAAATCTCAAATTTGAGGCACTTCTCTTCCTCGGATTTTGAAAGTAATGTCATTTTTGAACTCAGCGGGATTCAATCATATGGAAATGACACCAAAATTGGACCGATAGCCCAATTTCAAAAAGTGGGGGGCTGAACCCCCCTTTAAACCTCCCCCCAGCCCCTCCTATGGGGTTTGGCGATTGCCTCCCGGTCTCAAAAAATTTCTTAGGATGTCCTTGTACACCATACCAAATTTCACAACTCTATCATTATTTGCCGTTTATGTCCAAAAAAATGCAATCTGCCACTGGACTAAAAAGGGAGATATTTGTGAAATTGGGGAATTGGGAATTTATATTTATGCAATGGTATCGAGAGTCGTTTTTATTCTCGTGTATTTTAATGCGATCATTTGAAACGGATGAGATAATAGGGCAATTAATTTTGACGTCATATCACTGAACTGGTGTGTAAAAGTGTACAATTTTACACTTTCAAAGTAAGTACTTTTTTTATAGCTTAAAGTATGCTAATTTTCACAATTGTCACAAAACTTCATTTTTCTATCAATAAAGTTGATAAATTCATGTAATTCCTGTACAAAATGTATGTTTTTACATTTTACACACCAGTTCGATTTTGATAATTAATTGCCCTATTGAAAAATAATTTTTTCTAGTATTGAATGGATGGAATTTAGCGATCTTACGGCTTCTTACATTCCTGAGTTATGTAATGAATATAAAAGGTTTTGAATGATAGTAATTAGCTTGAGTATTGTTCTGCATTGTGATCGTGTAAATACGTGTGGCATTTTTTGTCATATTTTTTTTTAAAAAAATTTTGTTTAATTTTGAAAAATTTCGCTTTTGTTTTTAAATATCTGTGGCGGTTTTCTATTGTATTAAAAAAATTCGGTTTATTTTGAAAAAAAATATGGAAGATCAACGAGATGAAGGCATTGGTAAGTACACAGTGTTTTTTTTAAAATTAATTTGTGAAGTCTAATGTGGTGTTGTTGTTTTTTTTGAAATACGTATTACTAGGTTTTTTGCTTTTCTTCAAATGTGGAAAATTTGATTTGGAGAATAATTTGTTGAAAATTTGATAAATTTCAATTGGAAATTTTTTTGGAAATTTTTCTACAAAATATTAAGTGTTTCTTTTTTTTTTAAGAGTTTTGAGAAATTGGTTTTCGTGATTTAGCATTTTTCAAAAAGAAATTGTTATTTCGTGATTTATTAATTTTTGGGAAAATTTTGGAAAATGTTTAAAATGTTGAACATTGGTTTTCGTGGTTTAGTATTTTTCAAAAAGAAATTGTTATTTCGTGATTTATTAATTTTGGGGAAAATTTTGGAAAATGTTTAAAATGTCAGGTTTGGGGGTATTCTTAGTAAATTAGACGTTTTCATATTGAATCAAAATTTTTAGGTAGTGAAAAGAAAAAAAAATGCTTGAATAAGATATTTGTGACTTTCGTAAAAATACTAATGCGATCATATTACAGATCCTGATTTTCCAAACTTTTGGAATTTATTCGTGCGGCGGGCTGAGGAGGCGGGAGCCGATGTAGGTGATGTACCTACTCCACCACAAATGGATAATGTAAGATGTTTTGCCGAATTTGATTCCTTATTCGTTTTCTCGTTATAATTTTATAATAATTGATTTTTTTCATTTGGTGTATTTATAGTTGGATCATATTAATTTTGACGCAGACGAGGAATCGATATTTCGTCAACTTGGTCTTCCAAGTATTGATTCGTTGCCGGTATTTGATCCGTCTGAAATGGTAGTTGCTGAAGGGTTAATTGAGTTGGGGAGGGATCAGAATTTGGAAAATATTCGAAATGTTGAAAGTAATCAAAACGTAGAAAATAATCAAAATTTGGGGAATAACCAAAATTTGGGAGGTATGAATTTTGAGGTGGTGCAAAATTCGGAAGGGAATCGGGATTTCGAGGTTGTTCAGCATTTGGGGGTTGCGCCGAATGTGGAGGAAAATTTGGGGGTTCAGAATTTTTTGGACATGCCAAATTTGGGGGAAAGTCAAAATTTGGAAGGAAACCAAAGTTCGGATGCAGCGACGCCCCAACCAGTTCCTATTGAGGTGGTTGTTACGATTCCTCCTCCACCTTCATATGATGTGGCGATATCGAAAAAGGAGACTTTGAAAAGAGCGGTTTCAAAAAAAGTTGTTTCGAGTAGGACCGTCCAAAACAGGGCCACGCGTCCTATTGCATTGAAAGAGCCGGACTGTATAATTGATCTCGTTGAGGAAGAATAAGCTTCAGCAGTTTTGGTAGAACCCACCCCGGGATCATCAAAACGGGATATACCAGATGCGGAAATTGTTGCCGAAATTCCAAAAGTATGATTTTTTGTTTCTTAAAAAAAGATTTCGTTTTGAGAAAAAAAACCTATGTTTTTATATAATTTGTGTTTGTTTATGTAGATTTTACCACACCAGAAAAAATTCTATAAAATGAGAAGTGATGTGGTGAATTTTCAGCCGTACCGAAGGAAAACGATGAAGCGTCCGGCATATAATCATCGATGGGTGGGAGGTGGTGGTCCCGATACCGCCACCTTTCCGCATGAGAGTCCTGACGCCATGGGAGTTCGGATGGCCCCAGAGTCTTTACGGTGCTCATCGTACCAATGTTGGTTTTTCAACAATTGGTGGCACCGAGGCATGGTAAGAATATTTTTACTTTTTGAATTTTTATTCAAAAAATAATTTTAAAAAAAATTAAAATATTTTTTTATGGTTTTCAGAAATATCTTCAGAATTTATATACGGCGAGGCGTAATGGTGGGGTTATGCCAAGCTTCCCTCGATTTCCACCTGACTTTAAAACGGCGTTTCCGTATTTCTACAATATGTTCGTCTCAATGGCGAACAATAAAATTGGGTTTTTTGATGCTCATTAAGAAAAAAGCAGGTTACATAATTATCGGATGTATTAATTAATTCGAAGTTTTTTTTTTTGCTATTCTTATTGAAGCATTTTTCTACTTCATGCCCTTTCTTTCTACAAAAGGTACAGAACAGAGTTTTTGAAGCCGAATTGTTTGGGTTTTTGGATGTTTCAAATTTATTTTGGTTTGAGAAACGATTTTGATTGGAGGGGAATCTGTTTGCTTGATTACGGAATGAACTATTGCGAAATTGAACTGTTTGATTTCGGAAAGAATTTGGATAACGATTTGAAACTACTCTAGAGAAGCGATTTGGGAATGTATTAAATGGTACTCGTTGAGGATGACTTTGGAAACGCGTTTGAAATTGGAATTGTGGTTGATAACCAAATCGTGGTACTCGATAATTTTGGGGTTGGTAAATGTTTGAATAATTGCGAAAATCAGGTCTAGTTTGAGGTAAAAAATTGGTGGTTTGTTTTGGAGAAACAGAGAGATTTTTTGACATTTGTTTAGATAGTTGGAAGATATCATGCTCAATTTTTTGTAATTTTGAATCCTTGTCCTGGTTTTTACGATATTCTATGAGATTTTTGCTACATTCGTATTTTTGTAAATTATCTCGAAGAGCTTTTAACGAATTGGATTTTGACTTTAAAATTAAGAAATAAATTCAGAGGAAATATAATGATGTGATTATTTGATCCGAGCGAAGTGAGGGCGAAAATTTTTTTGAAGAATTTATTTTAAAACACAAAAAAGAGCCATATTTTCAAATAAATTCTCTTTCTAAATTTTTAAAACATTCTACTAAAAAAAAATTCTCAGATTTTTTTAGATTTTCCCGAGAATGGACACGATCTTCCTTCGAAAATCCCAATCGTAATCGCTACTAAGTCTCCCACAAGAACATATTTTTTCCGCTTCAAAATATTCAATTGCCTGAAATAGAAGGGAAGAAGGTTTATAATTTAAGAATGGGTTTTAAAAATTTATGAGCCCGAGCGAAGCAAGAGCGAAAATTTTTAGAAAAATGTTCAAAAAGGTGAAATTTCTTTACTTTTTATGTTTTGTACAAAGCGAAAAAAAATTCAAGTAATTTCAGAAAAATTCGCGACTTTAGATGAATTTTGGGTCAATTTCGCGACCGATAGACACCCTGATATAAACCATTTTTTGTGAGATTTTCTCCAGTTCTGAAAAATTTCAAAATTTTCTGGATGCTTCAAAAAATCTCGAAACCACTTCCAATCGATTTGAGAAACTCAAAATAAATTAATCATTTTTTTTTCGCTGATTAAATTAAATTTCCACATTTTGCAAAGCAATGAGATAAGTAATTTCAAAATTTCAAAAATTCGTCAAAATTTCAAAAATTAACTTGGCAACTAAAATTTTAGACATGGTGATGGTGGTTCTTTTATGATGTACTTTAGATTAATTTGTTCACCAACTTAATAATCAAGTGAAATAGCCATCTTAGGCTGACTCTTGACAACAAAAATATATCATCATCATCATCATCAGATTAATTCCTATTTGGGCTCAAAATTGTGTTTCAAGTTGGATTATCGCCCTTGTCAGTAGGGTGTTTCTTATACAATGCAGCGATTTTTTTTCAAATTCTAGAGGTTTCACCTCGTGGGGTGGTATATTTTTCTCTAAAAATGAGATTTTCAAGATTTACCCCCTCCTCTCCTACATTATTTAGGGGCCATGTTCTGAGGTCTTCTTTTCTAAATAGGATTTTACACACAGAATAACTAGCTAAAAACGAAAAAATAATTCAAATTTCGAAAATATTTATTAAGAATCTGATAATAATTACTTAAGTACACAGTTGAAGGCTCCCTGAACTCCTAGAATGGTTCTTCGGGGCCGAAAGTTCAATACTAAAAATCAAAATTGAGTCAAACTTTCGTAGATTTTAAAAAAATTCTTGGAAATTTTGCATCATTTTTCTTTTTTTTCGTTTTTAGTGGGTATTCAACCCTATAAGAAGGAGGGTCCAGCGCACAGCCCTGATTTATGTAAACCATTCTAGGCAGCGAAACCACCAAAATTCGAAAATTCGATTCAAGACACACCCTAGTGCCCAGCCGGACCAACTTCCATCGTTAAAAAAAACTGACCAACAATACGTCTCTTATCACAACTATAATTAAAATAGCCACGTACACAAACGCAGCAAAAAGGTACAAGCTAATTTAAACCATCAGTAGCAAAACTCGCTAGCAAATGAACCCATCTCTAAATCCAGAAGCCCTTTTAGCCTTATCGCAATATCCATTAAGCGACGAATTTGTAATTCGCCTCGACCGCCAACCACCAGCGCCATCATTTTCGCGGCGTAGCACAAATGGTGAACCGCAACCAAGTCCCCCAAGGGAGACCGAGGAGCGACGAATTATTGCCTGACGAGACGCCAGTATGGTATACTTTTACCTAATCGAGGCGTAATTTTCGCGAGTTCGCAGCCGTAATCGACTATATTACTATGCAAAGTGCCGTACGCCAAAAACGAATCTTCGCGAATTAGCATTATCTCAATATTCTAAAACTTAGTTTGTTCTACGCTGTCCCGCAGAAAACCAACGTGGTCGTTGAGCGTAGATGTATCATAAGAGGTGATGGGGAGGGTTTGTACAGGCCTAATTTACATACATATTTTCCTTTCTTGTTGAGTCGGTTCTGGAATGCGAAAGCGTATCGCAGGGAAACTGAGATATTTGCGAGGAATGGTTGCTTTTAAGTTTTAATTACAAAGCTCGATTTCAAAATAAAAAAAGTGCGGTTGCTTTGAAGCATATCATTTGTGTATATCTACTAATTTTTAGAATTTCGAGTGATAATACTAATCCTATGGATCGAGGGAATAGCTTTCGGGACACATGGACACCCACATAGGGTACGCAAGAATATCCAATCTTTGGATATCCGTGTCCTCGGAGGGACTGTTGGTACTATGCACTGCACGTGATCACGTTTCAAATTTATGAAAAACATTCATTCGCTCACAAATTTAAAAAAGTTGTATTTGTAATAATGGTTTGTAAATTCGTCTGTTTTGAAATTAAAACTGGTAGGTAATACTTTTCAATTTTCCAATTTTATTGATATTGAAGAGGCAATTTTTTTTCCCCTAGTCCACATAATGAGAGTTTGATATATTTGGAAGAAAAAGTTTGAAAAAATTTTCTTAAAAAAAACTTCAGCGTTGGAAAACATTTTTGGAAAAAATTTTAGGGCTAGAAAAATAATATAAAGGAAAAATTTTAGACAAAAACTAATTTCTGGAAAAAATTTTGATGAAAAAGTTTTCATCACACTGAGAAAAATGGAGAATGAAAAATGGAGAATGAAAAATGAATAGAAAGTGTTGCAAAAAATTATAATTTTTATTCAAAAAAAATAAATTTTATCCAAAAAAAAAAATTTTATCCAAAAATGAGACGCAGCCAGGGATACCCGACCATATGTCGGAAATTTTTTTTTTCGTTTTTTTGGCTCTTTAAGTAGTACAGACTTGTACCTTTCGAATAGCGCAAACCGCATTAAAAAAGGTTGAGAAATGAATTTTCTATGATTTTTCAAAGTTTGTCAAAAAATGATTTTCAAAAATCAAAGTTTTGAGAAAAACGCAAAACAAAATTTGGAACTGTTTTCAATGAATAAAAAAAAATTATGTTCTGTAAACAACTTTTCTCATCGGAAATGGTTGATTTACGTCCTCTTACATCACTTTAGGTCATTGACCCCTTCCAGAAGTTGCCGGCATCGAAAATCGAAACCATACCATATGTCGGGAATCATCTTTTTTCAAGAAATAATGACATTTTTGGTACAAAATTTGTTTTTTTAATAATAGTACACCACTGTAGTTCATTAAAACGAACCTGAAATTACGTGCATTGAGAAATGAAAGTCAAACAACTTTACAAACCAAACGGTGAAAATCATGCTTTGAAAATTAGTGTTCAACAAATATCCGGATAATCAAAATGAAGAGTTTCAACGAAAAAAAATTGAAATTTCGATAATCGATTTTTCAATTTTGATTTTTTTCGATTTCGATAATCGATTCTTCAATTTCGATTTTTCGATTTCGATAATCGACCTTTAAATTTTGTGAGGGTTCGTGAAAGAATTCGGGAACTCTCGGAAAAGTTCAACCGTTTTCGGGATGTTTTCGGAGCTGTTCGGCAATTTCCGTGTGATATCTGGATAATCCAAATAGTATTTGGTATTTGGATATCCGGATATTTGTTGAACACTACTACGTTTCAATAATAATGAAAGTTGTAAATTTTAACATATTTTTATAAAATTCCGACATATGGTATGGTTTCAATTTCTCAGAGGCCTTCAGCAAAATTCGTTTTTTAACCAAGAAGATGACACTTTTGGAACCTGAACCTATTCTCATATGAAAGTAGAGGGTTCATAGTATACAAATTGATAAAAAAAAAAATTCCATATTTTTGGTCATTTTTTCTTAATTTGCGTTTTTCTCGAAATTTACTTTTCCGACATATGGTCGGGTATCCCTGGCTGCGTCTCAAATAATAAATTTTATCAAAAAAAAATAAAGTTTATCCAAAAAAATAATAACGGGGCACCATTCGCAAAATTAGCAATTTTTATCAAAAAAATAAAAGTTTATTGCATAGAAAATAAAGTTTGTCAATTTTGCGATTAATATTATTATTTTGCGATAAATATTATTATTTTTTGAATAAATTTTACTAATTTTGTGAATGGTGCCTTTTTATAATTACGTTTAATAAAATTTATTTTTTATTTTTTTTTGAGTGCAATATTGAAGAGCTATAGTACGTACAACGAAAGAATGTACATTTCCCCTACTCGACTCGTAACGCGGAAACCAACGACGCGCGTTGATTTCAAATTTCGTCCAATTACAACTCAACGTTCTTAAATTTTGCGGTGGGAGAATGTAGGGGAAAACTACATTCTTTCGTTGTACCAACTATAAGTATATGACATGACATTTTCAATCAAATTTTCCAACATTTGAAAAAATTACTACAATTTTCTCATTTTTTTCAAATAATTTTGAAATAAATTCTATACCTTCAAAGCAAAACTTCTAAAACAAAAACAAGACATCAATCACTTTTATAATGTGTGTACGAGTTTTAGTTGCGTGAAGGTTGTGAGCTTCAGTCCACAATCTAAATAACTTTCAAGAAAAAAGTTAATATTTTTCAAGAACAGAAAAAACAAATGAACAATTCTCTGTAGTGCTCAAAAATAAAGAAGAAAAATTATTGATTTTTTTAAAAAATTTTCATTGCAAATCACTTTTTTTCAAATTTTACTTTTTCATGGCTTTTATGACCAGTAGATCCGCGTAAGTAGGTATGCATAATATTAAAACACATCCCTCTTTTTAAGAAAAGAAACAAAATTAAGCCCAGATTTAGAAAAGAAAACTATTTCAAGAAAATATGGCTTGTTTTCAATCGTGATTTAGCATCACCAAGACGAGATTTACTAAAATCTAAATTTTTTGGAAATAATAATGATGAAGAGAATGAAAATATTACAATAAGTTGAGAGAAGAAAATATCCATAAATTTACAATCCTATATGATTTTTATAATTTCAAAAAAAAAAATGCAATCTTTGAGAATTTTCAAAAATTTTCCATTCAAGTGAAAAAATTCACAGTTTGGGTCATTTCTTAGAATCCAAATCAACTACACGCAGAGAATAATTCTTTCTTTTCACATGCACTTGACTAGTTCATGTCTTGGGAGTGTATCATTTATTTTCTAATTTTTGGAATTCAACGATGAAAGAATATTCGTAAATGTGACCCAGGGAAGTGAATAGGGACGAGTAAGTTCATTCACACCAAAAAATGATGAAAAAGAATCATAAGGTTTCAAAATTATTTCATTTGCAAACAAATCCACAATAAAGAGAGAAACAGCATTTATGTAATATCCATTCAGCTCAAATACCAAGCAAATTCTCCATTTAGTGAACCGATTGAGATCGAGTTTCACTGTAGAAATTATTTGTTTACACGAATCATCTGAGAACATAATATAGAGCTAGATCCAACACCAAGTTGAAACAAAACACCGTGACTAATGAACATTAAAGTGTAATGTAGGTACAGGTCTCTCCTGCACTATAATTTACACATATCACCATGTTACACGTCATTAATCAATACAAAATGAGCATTAAAACCTTATTTGGAAAGTTCATTCTGACAAGGCGAAATAGTCACAGAGTACTATGTACATACAAAATATCGGATCAGAAGATGGGACTGAGAAAGAAATTCTTTCTGTGCTGTCCCTCTCTTATTGAGTTTATGTTCTCTGTTTCAAAATCATTCGTGATCCTAATCGTACCCTGCTCACTTCCCTTACAATCACTTCTGTGCTGTTTTTTCTTTCATTTTTTTCTCAATTTTTTTTCTCAAACTTCCTTTTTGCTTTTCGTTACTCTTTTTTTTTCTCCTCTTTTTTTCAATAAAAGTAATACACATCCTCTTTATTTCTCCTCACTGTACGAAGTAAACAAAACACTGCGCATGCAAAAAGAAAAGAAAAATCTCATAAGTTTTTTTCGCCAAACGGAAAAGTATACTTTTCATATTTTACTTACTTCTTTGTATCATCACAACAAAATTACAGAATCGCCATGCTTCCTTTATCATAATTTATGGGTGACTTTGCCATTCAATTTTTCCTTTTTTTTTTTTTTTTGGTTTAACAAAATATTTTGTTTTTTTTGAAATTTTTCCATCGTTCATAAAAATGAATCCACTGCCGAAGTCTCTTCCACAACAAAAGATTCAGTTTTTGATTTGAATTCAAAACTTGGGGCATACTTTTCATTGTGTTAATTCTGGCTAATCTTGCCATTCGAATTTCTCAGATTTTTTTCATCATTCTGGAAAAGTTTTCGTTCTACCCCCTCCTTATTATATTATTTGAAAAAAATGGGGAAAATTTACAGCCAGAAATAAATACGACAACAAATTTTAATTTATGATTCAAATTTAGAATTCCTGACTCCTATCTTCAATTCTTTTCCATTTAATTTTTCATTAAACTCGTCAATTTAATTACAGCCAAAAAGTTTTCAAACAAAAAATTCATTTTTCGATTTGAATTCAAAATTTGTAAAACTCGGCATCTTTTCTATTTTTACATCATTTTTCATGGCTAATTTCGCCATTCATATTTCTCATTTCATTTCATCATTTGAAAAAGTAAGTATTTTCGTTTCCCACCTTTTTTCGCTTTTGAAAATCACGAGGAAATCTACGGTCAAAAGTCACTTCTACAACCAAAAGTTGAGCTTTAATTTCTTTTTTCAGCATTCGAAAAATATTTTAGTTCAAGAAGAAATCTAAAGATAAAACGTTCTCATGCAAAAAATATCAATTTTTTGATCAAAATTAAAAATTAGTGGCACTCGGCATCCTTTCTTTTTTCATGTTATTCTTTAATTGTCATTGTGTTTTCAATTCATGGCTAATTATGTCATTCAATTTTTTTATTTTTCTTTCGTTAACATTTAAAAACATTTTCATTTCCAAATTTAAATTAAAACCTGTATCAAGATTTTACGTTAATATTAGAAATCAAATAATTTTTAATTGAATGTTCAAAATGCACGAAAGTTAAGAAATTTATCAGGCAGCTGATCATAAAAATGAAGAATTGAGAGCACTAGCAGAATTTTTTTACTCGATTGGTTGGAATATGTATGAATATTTTTTTGTAACTTTTCCCTCTCTTTTTCAAAATATCATTTTTGATAAAAGATAAAACTATATTAATGGTAGTGAGCGATTTTCTTTTTTATGAATAAATTGTAAGTAGTATTTTTTTTTTTTAATGAATGACAATATGGGTAAAATTCATCCAAGCGTTTTGATAGGAGCAATTTTCTTTCAAATTCAGTCAAAAAATTTGAAAACGAAATTTTTTCAAAAATTTCAATTTTTCTTGGATTTTGCTTTTATTGACAATTTTATTATTTCAAAACCAGAGAGAAGATCAAGGTTGAATCATTATCGATAAAGTTTTTTTTCATTTAAAAATTATCTCACTGTTATTTTTTTAATTTATGGGTATTGATAAAAATAATGATTGTGATATTTAAGATGTAAAGACTATCAAATGATGTAATATACCAAAATCAAAAAAGGACCTAAAGTGAAATAACGTGATTAAAAACAGGAAATAGTAGTAGAATTTTTTTTAAAAACATGTTTTTCTATTTTTTCATCATTCCTTCTCTAACCAGGATGTCCGTCTCCAACTTCAACAAGAATGAAATTTTCAAAAGGAGAGTGTTTTAGTTGATTTTTCGATTTTTCGCAAATCTATATCTTATTTTTCAGAAAAAATAATACTTTGAAAATAGCTCAAACTATTGAAAAGCTTCAGAGAAATGAAAAGGAGAAGGGAGGAAAATGTTTCAATGTATGGTAAGTATAGGTCCTAGGTATATTAGGTCAAAAGCGAAGTATTTGATTTTCCACCAAAATGGATTTTTATAAAAAATAAAATTGTAAATCTATTTAAAGGCAACCTATAAAACCTTAATTCAACTCGTTTAACTTTTTTTCAGTAAAAAAAAAAGTATTAAAAAGTAATCGAAAAATACATCAAGACCAATCTCACAACCCTTCTGCCACCCCATCATCATTTCCACAACATAATTCTTCTCATATCCAAAAAACGGAAAAAATCACGTTCACTTTCGCCCTTTTCTTAAAAACCATCTCAGATGATTCCTAACAATTTCCCTCCGCTAGAGAAAAAAATTCCATTACCCGAATGTCGATATGATGCGCCATATTTACATATAAAAATTCACCGGTGTAAATATTACTACTGCTGGCAAATCCGCGAATTCCACAATAATTTTGCAGCGACTGCGAATAAATGTAGTGTATAACACGAATTTCCCATTTCCTTTATTCGACTTGGGGACCGATAAACTTTGTACATACAAGATGTACTCGAACCTATCTCCTCTCGTTTTTTTCCTCCTCTATATGTTGTATTCGCATCGCATCTGTCATATTGACAAGCCCGACGTAATACTCGACAAAGAAGAAAATAATAAACGAAAAAGTCGTTTTTCCACGTGAAAAGAAAAATTAAAGGAAAACTGAAAGTCGAAATTTTTAACAGGAAAAAAACGATGAAGTGGAAGATCTTGTTAAAGTAAATGGGATTGAAGCTTTTCAAAATATACGACGAAACGAAGCGGGTTTCACGATATGGATTCCGTAATGGGAGAAGGGTACTTCTTTCAAATTCGACAAGCAGTTACATTATATAGATGTGCGGTATACGGTGTTTCGTAAATATCGCGCTTCGGAATCGAATTTTATTCTGTGTAAGCGGAGCGAGACATCGGTACCTTTTTTTTCGCTCTTTTACTGCCTGTTTTGAAAATCTCACGTTGACTTTCTCTCGTCGATATTCCAAGAACCTTCTGCACACGTATCGTTTGACAAAAAAGAAGGTACAGCTCATTAAAATACCGACAGGCTGGATCTTTTATAATGTGCATACGTTAGAATGGTCTATTATGTTCACGTATCATTAATGCATCTCGTATTCTATTCAAAGATACGACCTTGATTCCTTTTTATAAACACTTTCTCTTATTCAGATCATTCAACCCTTTGGATCTGCGGCGATACACCCTTCGGCGCCATTTTTTACATTTTCTATTCATCAAAAAGTGAAATAGAAAATAATAAACGAAAAAGTCGTTTTTCCACGTGAAAAGAAAAATTAAAGGAAAACTGAAAGTCGAAATTTTTAACAGGAAAAAAACGATGAAGTGGAAGATCTTGTTAAAGTAAATGGGATTGAAGCTTTTCAAAATATACGACGAAACGAAGCGGGTTTCACGATATGGATTCCGTAATGGGAGAAGGGTACTTCTTTCAAATTCGACAAGCAGTTACATTATATAGATGTGCGGTATACGGTGTTTCGTAAATATCGCGCTTCGGAATCGAATTTTATTCTGTGTAAGCGGAGCGAGACATCGGTACCTTTTTTTTCGCTCTTTTACTACCTGTTTTGAAAATCTCACGTTGACTTTCTCTCGTCGATATTCCAAGAACCTTCTGCACACGTATCGTTTGACAAAAAAGAAGCTACAGCTCATTAAAATACCGACAGGCTGGATCTTTTATAATGTGCATACGTTAGAATGGTCTATTATGTTCACGTATCATTAATGCATCTCGTATTCTATTCAAAGATACGACCTTGATTCCTTTTTATAAACACTTTCTCTTATTCAGATCATTCAACCCTTTGGATCTGCGGCGATACACCCTTCGGCGCCATTTTTTACATTTTCTATTCATCAAAAAGTGAAATCGATTCTGGTACATATTTATACAAAAAGAACGAGAGGAAAAACCACACGACTGTTACTTTTGGGGCCACCCTCTGCAGGGTTTGTTAATATAAAACAATGTCAGCTGTCTTTTACCACACAAGATATGAATGAGAAAAATTTATATAAAACGAGATAACGTCACAAAGAAATATTTTATACGCGGTCGCGACTGCGACTCCCTCGTAGAAAGAAAAAAACAACCTCTTATATAAGCATAGCTGCGTATCGTCGCTCCGTAGCACAGTGATTCTCTCGAGACACGATTTTTAAGCACTACCGACTCGAGCATTTTTCTTCCCTGCGAATATTTATTCCTCTCTCATACGCATCTAATGAATGTATAATGGAAAGTGAAGCGTATTCGACGCCGATGTCGCATCCATTTTACGCAAAAGCTACTCGCAGTTTTCCTCATCCACGCACTAAAGCCGAAAACGATGAAAGCTTTTCGTGATGCGTATATTATCTTTACATAATAAATACACGAGAGAATGAGGCGATTCGATGCATTAAATTTTCGGCGCCGGCGTCATAATGGTATATATGAATCCATTGGATACCAGGGTAAAGTTTTTCGACTAAATATGTAGGTACTTAGTTGGATATGGAAGGGGGCAGGAGAAAGGTATAAGAATGATTGATTATATTGCTCGGTAAATAAATTAAGAATAAGAAGTACGTGTATGAGCTTAATGACCTATAACTGCGAATTAATATCGTTATGGGTAATTTAATCGACTATAGGGGTATTTATAAATCGATTTAATTAATTATAACTTTATATTTTTTTATGTGTAAAGATTCATTATCAATATTTAACTACCTATAAGTAACCTTGGTAGACAAGTATAAAAAATCTAAATGATGAAATATTTTATTCA
The DNA here is from genome assembly GCA_033439095.1 of Pseudococcus viburni. NCBI lineage: Eukaryota > Metazoa > Arthropoda > Insecta > Hemiptera > Pseudococcidae > Pseudococcus > Pseudococcus viburni. The sequence continues at coordinate 91,900 of JAVBJF010000019.1, read as the reverse complement.
AAACACGTATCTATGTAGTGTTGGCGATGGTGATTTTTACACATTTTACACTGATTTGAATAGTATATTATTCGCATCAATTGGCAAAAAACTTTGTAAAAACAATTTGAAATTAAAATCAATTTAAATTCTGATGACTTTCTAATTGTAATTTTTATACCTGCGATTTCGAATTCGAATATTAATTCGATTAAGTAATACAAATTGATTAAATGTACTGCTTATAGGTACATATTAATTATGCTTGCTCATCTATGGATATCAATTTTTTTCCAGACTGGGACACTTCTAATGGCAAGTTGACATGACAAAATTAAAATGGAAGAAGACTCGATACTCGAAAAAAGAACGAAAAATGAAGAAGAAATGCTTTTAAATCATTAATACGTTCTTTGGCTTCAAAAACTCACAATTCCAAGAAAAGTCATTAAACGAAACTTGATAAGATCTTTCCAAGTGTTTAATTCCCTTGAAATTTGAACAAAAATACATCGAGTCATACTTGATAATCTACAAAAAAAAAAAAAAATGAAACACATACCTAAAATTATTTATTTTTTCATAATTTTCTCAACATCTCAACATACTCTCTTAATTTGAACACTCAAAAAATAATAATAAAGGGTACCGGCGGTTAAGATAGGCGAATCTGCCCCCGAGCTGAAATTCGAAACAAACCGATGGAATTTGATTCTTAGGGTCTGAAAACCACGTAGTAAAAATTTTGGCCCCCAACTCCACTCCTAGCCCCAGTTATTGGACAAAACGTTACTTTTTTCAGCCTTTCCATTAAAAATTTTCACTTCCGCGAGTTTTTCACCAAATTCCCCCCTCCTCCCCTAAAAAAAGAGGTGACCGTAATTTCTATTTTATCAATGTACGAGGTATATATTATTGAAAAAAAATCGTTAACTCAAAACTGAATTTTCAAAATTTGAGTGCCTTGACCATACAAATGGAGTTCACTGAAGTAGTTTGAGCTGCTGAACATAAATCTGTTGCAATTTTTTTTCGTATAACAATTTCGTATGGAAAATAAAGTGAGATATTCAATTTCGAGCCTTGTGCTGTACTTATTTGAACTTGAAATTACAAAAATCGCAAAAAAGATATGAAATGAAGTGAAAATCTGACAAGTAGTGCATAAATACGTATTTTGGAATAAAATTACAATAAAAATTTTTTCGGCCAAAAATGACCATTTTATGAGTGAAAAACGCTGTGAAAAAGTGGTTTTTCGCATTTTTCAAGGTGTTCCACCAACTAAAAAATTCTGAAAAAATATCATGATATACATAGAGACTAGGTACATAAAATACATTTTTTTCAAAATTGCACCTCTGAAACATCATGTAGAAAACTCGAATTGAAGTTTTTAAACACAATTTTCGGATTGAAAAAATCATCAAAATTTTTTTTTCAAACCACCCACTGATACCCCTCAGTATAGGGTACGCCTCACGAAAATTTGAAAAAATATGGTGAAAAACTCGCGGAAATAAAAATTTTTAATGAAAGGCTGAAAAAAGTAATGTTTTGTCCAAAAACTGGGGCTAGGAGTAGAGTTGGGGGCCAACGCAACGGTTTTCAGACTCTAAGAACCAAATTCCATCGCTTAGTTTCGAATTTCAGCTCGGGGGCAGATTCGCCTATCTTAACCGCCGGTACCCTTTTATCCAAAAAAATAATGACAGGGCACCATTTACAAGGTAAAATTTATTGCATAAAAATAAATTTTACCAAATTTCGCGATAAATATATTATTTTTTATAATAAATTTCACCAATTTTGTACATGGTGCCCCGTTATTATTTTTTTGGAAAAATTTATCTTTTATGGATAAAATTCATTTTTTGGATAAAATTTATTTATTTTTGAATAAAATTATTATTTTTTGTAACACGTTCTACTGGTTCTACTTTTTATTTCTTTGAGTGTTTTTTCAGTGAATCGGTGAAAATTCACTGAAGAAATAGCCAAAATAAAGTTACTAAAGAATCAGTGAAATTTCTCAGCAAATTAGTGAAAAACTACTGATTGCATTAGCGAATTTTTTTTTGAATCAGTAATTTTTTCAATAAGTACCTACTGAAATGAATCAGTACCTAAGGAAAAAAGTTACAGATTAAAAATTAAAAAAATTCATTAATTAAATCAGCAGTTTTTCACTAATTTTCTGAGAAATTTCATTGATTTCTGCATGACTCAATTTTGGCTATTTCATCAGGGAATTTTCACTGATTGAATTTAAGAGAGTAGGTATAGTTAAATCAGGTTACCTTTCAAAATAATTTTTCGGATTTTGTGATGAAACATCATTACTTATGTGATCAATAGAAATTCAGATAGATAACATTTTTGCCTCAGTTACGGTCAAATAAAGCCACGACGATGGTTGCCATTATGTTTCAAAAATGATTTGGCTCGACTTTTCTGTTTTTTCGGGTTAATTTTTCAAGGTTTCATAAAAATATTTCTGACAGTAACAAAAATTGCACATCTATTTTAACCAGAATTAAGAATCTGATAAAATGAAGGAGAAAGTGATTGATTGAGATTTTTTCAGTTAGAAAATTCGAAAACTTTCTGAGAGGGGGGGATCATGAGTGCAATAGTTTGAAAATTTGTATTTTAGATATTTTGTTGAATTGAATTTAGTAAATAATTATGTACTCGCATATTAAATACATAAATGACATAGGGAGTGGCTCCACCTACGCGGCACGGTGCGGCGCGGTTGTATGGACTAAGCCCGTTTTGGAATGTGGGTCTTCAAATTAATTTGGGTACCTTTTTCTGATTTTTTGCAATACTTGCAATTCATTAAATATTTGCTTTAAATTAGGATATTAATAATAAAGTTTTAAAAGCATTCGAACCATGTTAATTATTCACATAAAACCTTTGTACTACAAATGGATATTTTCTTAATTTTAGATCACAGTTTAAAAAAATATTTTGATGTAGGTAAGGTTTTGTAATTCGATTTGTTGTAAATATGTAAGTTTAAAGGAGAAAAAAAGTTGGAAAATGCATAATTATTGTTTCTTATATTTAAATTTAGTGACCAAAAGGGTATATATTTTATCTATATTTTGTTTTATTTTTTATATAAAAATATGTAGTGTTAATTTGTTTCAATAATAAGTGTATGTACTTTTTTTTATTGAAACTACATGATAATTGTGTTTTGGTTTCTCCAGAAATTGTGTAAGGAAGAAGGAAAAGGAAGAAAATCTATAAGGGAGGTGCGAGTTGAATTTTTAGCAAACGAAAATTTTTGAAGAAGTTATAATAAAATACCTATGCAAAGAAACACGTTTCTAAATGATTTATCCTTTTTTTGGATTTTCGAAAAATTTCAGAGAAAATTCCAAAATTCCCAGACTTTTCCAGACTAACAGAAAAGGTAGCTACCTAATAGTTTTACATAAGTCGAGATATCAGTTATTAATATATCTAGTTATGTAGATTTATATTTCATCGATCGCGTATAACCCAAACGATCCAAGTTAGGTACCAACTACATATTTATTGCATGTATTATGTGTAATATTAGGTACATTATCAGCACTGGGAACTTTTTAGGTACTTTATAGAAAATACGAACGATAAACCTGGGACCTGGGGTATAAGTATAATTACCCGGGAAGCTGTAAACATGATTATAGCAATTGTATGCGAAAATTCGAAACTAATCCAGCGTGGAAGTTTATCTCGGAGCACATTTTGTGGTATATTAAAAGCGAGAAATAAGGATACATGTTCGAGAGACTGGAAGTGGCACTTTGAGCTACGTACGCGCGGTTAAAATTTATAGCTAAATTTCTTCCACTCTTCGGGCATGGTCGAGTTATAAAGATAAGCAGACCGAGGACGGTGACGCGAGATGCAATTTCTTCGGCGATTATTTTCGAAGCACCTTACCCAGCTCGGAATTCTTTTTGTTAACGCGCTCGAAAAACTTTTTGACGAAAGTTTTCCTATATTCGTACACATCGTCGGTAGATACTTTGTCGGCAGGAGGCCTAACGATTGTGTAACTTTTCCGGCAGCAGAGACTGCGAATTACATTTAGCTTTCGCGCCAGTTTCCACAGTTGAAATAGGTTTTAGGTATAACATTTTGTACGTTTTACAAGATTGACTGTCGTAATGGACGGCCATTTAGTTTTACGGCGTTTTATTTCGGACGTGTTTACCTTCCCGCGTCGTCCCGAACTTTAATCCGTATAAAAGATTGAATTATTCGGAGCTTTTCACGATGCGATGATGGTGCAGTAGCCCAACGCTCCCGAGCCAATGTCGGCTTCGATGCGATAATGTTTTCGAATGAAAGTCAAATTTCATCACGAAATCCACTTTGTATGCCCGTATTTTGCCGGCGTTTATTTTCAGTGGCCGCAACAATAACGATATAGCTCCCAATCTCGTATATAAATTTACATTTTTACCGTACCGTGTATCTATTTTATAGGCCCATGGGCGACCGCAATATACTTACGTTATCACTGGAATAATTAAACCGACGACGGATAAAAAACCCGAACGAACCGACGCGAATTTTCGCAGGAAAAACTCCACCGAAACGATACTTTCTTTTGGTTTCTTTTTGGAAAATATACGAACTTAGTCGCCAAACTGTGACGAGTGCAAGGACAACGCCCGCTGTGCCAGCATTATAGCTATTATTTTGCACGTGAAAACGATTATAGCAATAATCATTTTTAAAATGTATCTTATCGTTGGTGCAACGACAAACAAACGAAGTCACAAATCAAATCAAACGACAAAATAGCCTGCAGTTTTGATGGGAAAATTTGGTGGATAATGCATTGTGAATATGCTCATTTATAATAATCATTGCAACGAAATACCACATGACGAGTTCAACTATACATTTTACTTTTCGAGTGCATATATTTCCAAGACTTAAACTTAAAGATAATATGTAAACAATACGATAACGTAATGGCTACTGTTTTACTGTATTTTATTATAAGCGAGTATACCCATCAAAATCGTGAAGAATAACTAACGGGAAAAAAATGGAAAGTATTCGGATAGTGCGGTGCATTGTATAATTTATGAGAATAGTGGGTTCGTTTTTGTGTAGGTTTAATATACCTATTCGTACGATAAAGTTCAAAAAACTTTATACTGTACGTTTTCTAATTTTCTTATGGGTTATAGATTGGTTATTTATATGTATCTCAGTCGTGCTCGTACTCGCTAGTTGGAATATTTTCATCGAACATAATTTTGAAATTCGATCTGTTAAATTATAAGAATATATTATGAGAGTGCGTGTTCAGTATGCAGAGTATGAGAAAGAGTAGGTGGTTATCAAATCCATATTGGCAATCATTCAATTGATAATTATTTTCTTAAAATAGACGAAATCGATGAAGAATTTAATAAGTCGTCTCGATATCGAATTTCATTGCATGCAGTTGCTTCGATGATTGATATCTCTTCCAGACATCGAAATATTAACATTTTTGACCGAAAATATGTTGCTAATACGTAGGTTTAGGTATTTGATACGATACAGAAAACAAAGATGAAAAAATACCTCGGTCATATCATACTCAAAATTCAAGTAGGTATATGAATAATAGTACCTACAGTCATTTTAGATTTTGACCCCAAAAAAATTAGCAGAAAGAGGAAGTTCTGTATTTAAGCTCTGTAGGGTATGTATTTTAAGATTCCCGAACTTCCCTAAAATTAGTGCATATTATTTAGTCACCCTTTTGAAGGGTAAGTGGGTTCAAATTTTGGTTCTTCGACTATAACTTTCGAAATTACGCTCTTACGAAAAAAAAGTTGAAACAAAAGTTGTAGAGCATTAAAAAACGAACAATTTTGTCATTTATAATTTTCCCCCAGGATGACATGGGGAGGAGCTAGGACCTTCATAAAAAAATCAATTTTGAAAATCTCTCATCAACATCATATCAGTATGTAGAATAATAAAAATGTACAACCGATCCCTCATCTCAAAGTAGGGGGGGGAGGGGACCCTCTGTGGGAAAAGTCGCATTTTTCCCAAGAATAGCTCAGCTACAGTGAAAAATTCGAAAAATTGGTCCAAACAAACGTTATAGAGCGTTAAAAGACGAACATTTTACTTTTTTTACTTTTTTTCTACGTGGTCTTGGGAGCGAGTTATTGCCAAAAGAAAAAAAATCAGCGCAGCGTTCGAAATTTTTTCCCGAATTTTGAACTCCTTCTTTTGGAGCTTAAATTGGATCCAGGGGTTGAATGATTATAAAAATCGAGTTCAGCGACCAAAAAACCCCCAGAAACCCACTTGTTGGGTTATAGTTTCGCTATAGATTTTATACCAGACCTACTACATAAATGGGTAATTTATTGAGTTGATAAAAAATCTTCGAACATCGCGACCCTTCTTTTCTTTTTGCAACTCGCCCCCAAGACCACGTACACTGAGAAAAATGGAGAATGAAAAATGAATAGAAAGTGTTGCAAAAAATTATAAATTTTATTTTAAAAAAATAAATTTTATTCAAAAAAAAAAATTTATCCAAAAAAAATAAATTTTATCCAAAAATAATAAATTTTATCAAAAAAAATAAAGTTTATCCAAAAAAAATAATAACGGGGCACCATTCGCAAAATTAGCAATTTTTATCAAAAAAAATAATAAAATTTATCACGAAATTTGGTAAAGTTTATTGCATAGAAAATAAAATTTGTCAATTTTGCGATAAATATTATTATTTTGCGATAAATATTATTATTTTTTGAATAAATTTTACTAGTTTTGTGAATGGTGCCTTTTTATTATTACGTTTAATAAAATTTATTATTTATTTTTTTGAGTGTAGAAATAAAGTAAAAAAAGTAAAATGTTCGTCTTTTAACGTTCTACAACGTTTGTTTGGACCAATTTTTCGAATTTTTCACTGTAGCTGAGCTATTCTTGTGGGAAAATGTGGCTTTTCCTACAGAGGGTCCACCCCCTATTTTGAGATGAGGGATCGGTTGTACATTCTTATTATTCTACATAGTAATATGATGTATGTACTGCGCAAAAGAACCGCTCCTAAACGTCAATAACCCCGATTTTTGGTGAATATTTCTGGTTAATGGGAAATTTTCAAAATTGATTTTTTTATGAAGGCCCTAGCTCCACCCCAGGACATCCTGGGAAAAAATGATAAATGACAAAATGTTCGTTTTTTAATACTCTACAATTTCTGTTTCAACTTTTTTTTCATAAAAGCGAAATTTCGAAAATTATAGTCGAAGAACCAAAATTTGAACCTCCTCACCCCCCCCCAAAAGGGGGACTAAATATGCACCAATTTTAGGGAAGTTCGGGGATATTGAAATATATACCTTACTGAGCTTATAATTATACGAAACTTCCCTTTCCTGCTAATTTTTTTTTGGATTAGAGCCTTATTTTAGCTAAAATGACTGTACTATAACAGAAGTGAAGATCTTGCATAGAAAATTAATTTTTTGGAGGGGATAAGGGAACTAGAGAAGAGGAGGAAGTAAACTTGAATTCAATACCAATTTTTTAATTGAAAAAATAATAATTACTGATTAAAACGCTGCAAATTTTTATAAGTAGTTAAATAATTTTGTAAATTTTGTATTTTTTTGTACTACCTTATGTACTTATTTCGTAAAAAATTATTTTAAAAAAAATGGAAATAAAACTGCTTTTAAATCGGTTTTTAATAATTTCTAAATTCGTTCTAAATGTTATTCAACCCTCCCACAAGCCCGTAGCCAAAGGGTGCTCCCTAGAACTGAACTGAGCAAGTGAGCATCCCCTGGAAAAATTTTGTCAGTTATCAAACTTTCATAACGCAGTACTTTGCATGGTTGAATGTTTCCGTTCAAGAGTTTCTACAAATGCGCATACAAATAAAGAATGGTTTGAAATTTGAGAAAAATTGTCATCTTAATAAACAAGAGGAAGCTTCATAAAATGATTATGAATATCGAAAAATTATTAATCAAGTAAAGTAAAATGCAAAAAATGTTTCAAAATATTGAAAAAAATTGTTGAATGAAACATCATTTTTGAGTAACTGTTTCAAAAATTGTTTAAAATATCATAGAAATCGTATAGATAAATTTATATAAAAATTGTTAAAATCGACATAGGTAGATCTAAATGCAAATGAAATGCTGATAAAATTATGAGGAATTTTGTAAAATATAAAAATCAATTATATTGAGCACATAAATCAGTAAAAAGAAAAAAATTGAGATTGTTCAACAGAAATTTTTTTCACTCTTGATCTTGATCTATTTATCAAGTTCCGGTATTTAACACAGCTAGATGGAATAAAGGGAGCAGAAAATGCCACGTATCCTCACCCCCAATAACGGGCAAAATTAGAATTATAACAGGGAATTTTTCGAAAATGGGGACCCTACAAAATTTAATTTTATCGGAAATTTCAAAATTGAGGTTATGGATCCGGACCGCGCGAATCATTTCAGTCGTTCAGCGTTCAACTCTTTTTTACGTCTTATCACCAGCTGAAAGAGGGAAACTGGAGAGTGATGAAATAAACAATTTTGAATTTCGTTGTCGGTTGTAATTTAAACGGTCGAATTTGCTCAAATTATTGAATATTATTCATAATCATGTGCAAATTTGACCGTTTAGAATACAACCGACAACGAAATTAGAAATTGTTTATTTCATCACTCTCCAGTTTCCCTCTTTCAGATGGTGATAAGACGTAAAAAAGAGTTGAACGCTGAACGACTGAAATGATTCGCGCGGTCCGGATTTTAAATGAAGACGTTCTTTTGATTTTGGGAAGTCATAAATTTTGAAATGATTTGGTGATTTCATTTTTCATGACCTTTTGGAAAACCGTGAAAAATATTCAAAATCTTGTGAAAATTGACTAAGAAAATTAGTTGACTTCTCATGGGAATTTAGTGGGAAAAAATGGTTAGGACGATGAAATGTTATCTACTTGATAATTAAAATTTTTCAAAATTTCTTAATTTCAATTTTTTGTAACCTATACTGTTACTGATGAAAAATGGGAAAAAATTATATAATTTTCTCACCCAGCATGCTCTACTAATTAAGGCTGGCTACGAGCCTGCTCCTCCAACTTGTTTGGAAGGTTTCTGATGTAAGTATGTATGTACAAGTTATTTTCAAAAAAAAAAAATTAAGTATTTTTTTTTTCAAAAAAATAAATGAGTGTCATTAACCTAATCAGTTTTCTGTTTGTTTCAGGTGCATCATCGATCGAAAGCAAATGAACCTATTTTGCGTTTTTTTTTTTTTCAAAAGGTAGGTAAATGGGGTGGAATGAAGATAAATCTAGACCTGAAAAAATCTTGTAAAAATTTCACTTCTTTAAAATCGTATTATCCTTCGATTTTCTTTAAAATCTTATTGAATTCCGAAAATTCAAGAAAATAAAATTTCAAAGAATTCGTCCAAAATGATTGTAGAACAGGTTTTTTTACCTATTAAAAGTACCTACTATCGCGGGTTATTTTCCTTTATTGTTCAGTTTTTCCACTCTGTCGTTTTTTTCAAATGAATTAGGTTATACTTTGGAATCAATTTGAGCAGGAATCAAATCCTTATTACATTACCCAAAATTCGAGTGCTTAGGAATAAATTCATTCATGATTTTCAATTTTAAAAAAAATCGTTGCGAATAAATTCACCTGCAGTTTCAACACACATACGCGTGGATAAGAATGCATATAAATCATTAAAATTGGTGCAAATATTAACCTATCACCCTTTTTTAAATTCAATCCTTAGGTAAGTATACCTATATTTTTTAAACAGATTTGATTGACTTTTTTTCTCACTGTGACATCAGTCAGGAAAATTTCCAACACCTTTGTACTCATAATAAATTGCTAAAATCAGCAATATAAATTAAAAAATATATACATATATTATTAGAAAGCTCACCTGAGCTTACCTGTATTGTGTGCTACGTACACGTAACACACAATACAGGTAATTTTTCAAGTTTTGAGTATTTTATAACTGCAGGAACTAAAATTTGAAACTTCGTTTCATAAATTTTACTTTACCATGGTCCATAAATTAAAATGCAAATATAAGCTACTTTTCTAGGAATTTCAAAAAAAACAATCGTGTACCTATTAACGTTACCTACAACTTCCAATCTAACTAAGTATCCCCTAATCACATAAATCAAAATTTGAAGCTGAATTTATGAAAAAAAAAGTAGCAGTACTAAAAAGTAAGTATAATACAATTAAAATCAAAGATGAAACAAATTCCTCCCCTTCACCAATAAATTTGAATTTAAAGCTTGCAAAAAACATTAAATTTGAAGTTTTAGAGGAAAAAATGGAAAGTTTTTGATTTCCTTGGAATACCTATATAAAACTGCATTCCTTTTTTTTTTTAGCATTTTTCTCATTTTTAGGTAATTTTTTCAAACTCAGAACTTTTTTAACAGAGTATTAGAACCAAGACATTTTGATTTATTTTATAATTTGGGGAAAAAACTGCAAAGAAATAGATTCCTATAAGCATTACTTTTTACATTTTTCTCATACTAGAATTAACCACAACATAATTTGAATTTGAATTTTCTCTTTAGCCAACATTTTGCAATTTTCAATATTATGACTGCTTGAAATGAAAAAAATACGTTTTAAATCGATCGATTTTCGAAAAAAGAATGGGATTTTGAATTTTCTGAAAATTATCTGCTAGAATTTTTTTAATGAGATTGGAGGACGCTGAAATTAAAAATCCTTCTGGTTAAAATTTCGGACATTGCTCGAAGAGGAAAATCTGAACCTAAGAGAAAAAAATGTAAAATAAGAAAAAGGGAGGCTTTTAATTGCAGTTTTGTACCTTATGAAACGTATCACGTCGATACAACGTGGTCAAGCCAAATATTTTGTTGGAAGGAACTCGCGATGAAGACAGAATTTTGGGCCTCTAAAAAAAAACTCGGACCTGAGAGGGGACCCCTCCCCCTCCACAGGTCTGAAAACATACCACACATAAAAAGAGGTTAGGAAGTTTTTCCTAATCACAAGCCAATGGAGTTTACTCAAACCAGCGAATTTAAATAAATAAATAAATATTCAGCAGTGTTTCATTCATTTCAGTTTCAATGCCAACACAATATATAAATAGACTGAATAAATTCGCTTTGAGAAACATATCTGTTCGTAAACATTATTTCATATAAATAGCTCAAACAATTGCTTAAAAGCAAGTAAATAGGTACACTTATTTCAGGGTGAATTTCTTCGGCAATATTTAAAGGTAGGTATCTATACATCAAGGTTAACCCACAACCAGCTTATCCACCTACAATCTAAGTGAAATAAATAATCAAATTCTTGGATTCATAAATTTGATAGGTAGGTAAGTTTAAAACTCGATTACTTCATTCGATCCTGTTAAATTCCTCTAGTATGTGATCTGGAAAACATCAACCTCGCACCAAAAACACAAAATATCCATACTTACCTTCAACCCTACACAAACCATACCCCTAATACATCGAAACAATACCCAAATCATTCAATACCGCATCACATACCACGAACCAAAAATAGCATCTTGAAAATCCGGTAAGTAATTTATTTTCATAATAATTACAACTGTTCATACTCGTTTACAATACGCAGGGGCCGGGCGTAATATGATTTACGCTCATTACCTCTACTTACCACCCGGCCCGTAGCGCCACCTACAACAACATCATATATCATTCTAGCGATAATGGTTGCCGACCGACGCCGTTAAACGATTGGTTGAAAACCAGGAAGCCATGTTTTGTTGCCCAGACAACCACTTGAGGTAATCCGATGGTTGGCATGGTTACCAAAGACCGCATGTGACGTTCTTCGAGCAAGTCGAGAAATTTAAAGAATTGCCGCCAGATCATGCCACTGTGAATGTTATTTCGAAAAGCTAGAATCTTTATCTGATGAAAGAAAAAGTTCGTTTGGTTTTATTTTTCGGAAATTTTTTACCTTTCGTTATCTCTTTAGCAGCGGTAAAGTCGTTTTGAAGAAATATTTTATCGAAACGTCATTGGAACTTGATAAAAAACTGGTCTTCTTCGTTTCAACGCTCAAATTGTGTAAAGAAAATTCATTATAGTCGAAGAAAATTTCGAATATGCTTTTGAACAAGTCCGCATTTGTCTTGTATTCAATATTCGGCGATAGTTTCAGTTGATAAACGATCACTCAAAAAAATAAAAAATAAATTTTATTAAACGTAATAATAAAAGGGCACCATTCACAAAACTAGTAAAATTTATTCAAAAAATAATAATATTTATCGCAAAATTGACAAACTTTATTTTCTATGCAATAAACTTTACCAAATTTCGCGATAAATTTTATTATTTTTTTTGATAAAAATTGCTAGTTTTGCGAATGGTGCCCGTTATTATTTTTTTTGGATAAACTTTAGTTTTTTTTGATAAAATTTATTATTTTTGGATAAAATTTATTTTTTTTTGGATAAAATTTATTTTTTTTGAATAAAATTTATTTTTTTTGAATAAAATTTATAATTTTTTGCAACACTTTCTATTCATTTTTCATTCTCCATTTTTCTCAGTGATATAGACGTTAAAAATTCGTATTTTTTTCCTCAAGGAGAGTACTTTTCAAATATACTAATTGCAGGGGGTCAGCATAATGTAGGCAAAACTGCATCAAAATTTCCATAGGGAGCCCATAAAATCTTAACCCTATAAAATTAAATAATTAATTTTTTTTAAATAAAAAATTTGGCATATGAATTCCAGAGCTGGCGAAGTAAATTTTTCTTATGTGTAGCATACAAAAAAGTACAGAAATGGTGAAATTTACAAGCTACCCCCCCCCCCCATGTATTAAATATAACTGTCCCTTTTCATCTTTTTTAAAAATAATTATCAATTTAGTGAATAGGTAAGTCTACTTATAGGTATAGGTATGTAGTACATGTAGTCTAGTTATTGACAAAAAGAAGAGAGAAAAAATTATTCACAAATTTAATTTAAAAGTGGGCATTCTTTTTTTGAAATTACTTAATTCATCAGTTAAGCAATATTGACTTCCATCTGATCTTGATTGACAAGCAAAACAGATTAAATAATTTAATTGCACTGCAGAAAATCTTCTTTGAATAGAAAAAATCAGAAAAAAGTATAGTTCAGTCGGAAATTTTCAATCCCCCCTCACTTAACTTACTTCTGGTTTGTCCCCGAGAGGGTTTCTTTCGAAGGGTGCAAAAATGTTGAAAAGATTTTTGAAAATTTGAGCAAGAAATTTTCATAGAACAAGATTTGTAATGAAAAATGAACTTTCCTAACCGGGGGGGGGGGGGAGAGAAACTCCTGACCGGACAGAAGTGCTTCTTCATTCCAAATAGTTGGGAGTTGAATCTGAATTTTCTGAAAATGACGATCTTTGGTAAAAAATTATCGTTTTGAGTTGAAAAAAATTGGGAAAAATCGTAGGTAGGTAAGTACTTTTGAATTGAACCCCTCAGAAAAAAAAATCCAATAAATTTTCAATTTTTCCTCTCTTCCCTCCCATAAGCTAAGTACGGATTTCCCATAAGAATATTAAATTTTTTGCTATGAAGTAAGGCGACGAAAAAAAATTGAAGAGCCTATTCAAAGTTTCGAGCATTTAACTTTAATGTTCCTTAAATGATACTTACCTGAAAAATGAAGTTTTAAAAATGTTACTTTTTCCAATTATCTTTCAGGGGTTCAGTTTCGGTGAAATATTTGGAGCCAGATTGAGCAGGAGAGGAGCAGAGAGGGGATATAAATTGCCTTCCAATAATGAGAAAAATGAATTTTTTGAAAAAAAAAATCGATTTAAGTCAGAAATTTCTTGAAAGTGGCGACCTTCCTCTGAACAATTTTTGTTTTGAATTGGAAAAAAATTGAAAAAAATTATACTCGAGTCAAACAACTATCTCGTTTGGAAAATTTCAATTTTTTGCCCTAGTGGCCCCTTCAATAAGACGATTACAATTTGTCCATGAGAACATTATTTTTTTGTATGCAGTACGAAAATGAGAAAAACTTTAGAAAATTTGAATATGAAATTTTAAAAAGAATTGATTGATGCTGAAAAAATGAAGTTTTTTTAACGCATTGATAGAATATTTAGAGCCAGATCAAACCCGGGGGGGGGGAGAGATGGACAACTTGGCTCCCTTCAATGATGATAAAATTGAATTTAAAGTCAAAAATTTAAGGTTCAAGTTTGAAATTTTTCGAGAATGATGACCTTAAATTTTGCAATGAGGTAAAAACTGGGAAAAATGTGCTGCAGGTCGAAAAAATCAGAAAAAATTCGACTTCGATCGAAAATTTTCAATAAATTCATAGAAGTGATTTCTTTAAATGAACAATTGAAGATTGACATTTCACCCCCTATTTTCTCATCTGTAGAATTTGCTACATATGCTACAGTGGAAACGACAGCTATGGAATCTACCAATTATTATTTTGATTGAAGATGAAAATAATATAGAATTAATAACAGACACTTCAACGTGAACTTTAATTAATCATAAATGGAAAACACGTCTTCAAAAATATACCTAAAATTGATCTCTGATCGAAAATCAATTCAATCTAGACACCTTCCAGAAGCAATACGTTTTACTTTCCGATCCAATTATTATATCGCACTTTGAAACAAAACGATCATACACATTCAGCTTCAAAAACGAGCAATAAAACGAATTTTACGATATTTTTACGTCTACTCCACAGCCAGTTTTTATAGCCACGATAATGACAACAAGTGTAATACCCCTTCGTCCGTCTGGACTACTGTACAGCTTAATACAACAATGTTTTCATTAATAAAGTTATTATATAGTATACTAACGGTTATTTCAAATTGTGTTATTAACCTTGATTTAAATTCTTTTATTAATTCCTGAAAAAAAAAGCAAAAAACACGCGGCTCTTCTTTACGCAGCTCTTCCTTATATAACAATTAACCAAAACACTTGTAAACTGGTCGTTAGATTTTTATGAGTTAATGTGTCGATGGCTTTAGCGCGAATATACGGCCATCACAAGCGTAGGTTAACCATCACACATACACACAAATACAAAAAAAATAAATAAATAAATAAATAAAAAAAAAGGGTGTATGGCACGACGACGACGTATTTTTACGATACTTGTAATGGCGCTTTTACGAGCAATTCGTCAAATTGTCGTTTAATCATCGAATCAACTCCCTCGAGATTTTTTACTCTTTCTTCGGCTCTATGGAGGTTCTATTAAAAGCACACTCTTTCATTCGCTCTTTAAATGGATAAATAATACGGGGGCTTCTGTGCGGAATAAAACACTCCGACACGTACGTTTTCTAATGGGTCTGCCATTACACCGTAACAAATCTTTACTGGATCCTACACCATCTTCCTACAAATTCTGAGAAAATCTACAGTCAGGTTTTTTTCTCAAGAAGCCGACATTCTATTTTGCGGATTTCGAGAAATTGAAAATTTGCATAAACGATTTTTTTCCGCCTCATTCTCGAACACGCCATTAACATCGATATATCTATCAGGCAAGAATGTATAATAAAGTTGCAATGCTTTGAAGTGACGTTTCCGTTATACACATACGTGGTGCCCTGGCATAGACCTCATATTGTGATATTTCTTATGCTCGCATGTGTTTAAGAGTATAAATAAAAATGTACCAGGGAACCAGAATCGGCTATTTTTATTTCTTCGATAATAAGTCTAATACACACGTAAGTATTTTTCCATCGCCGTGCAGCGTACATATTTTTGTACGAGAGTCAAGTCTCCTGGCTCGGACGAGGATAAAATACTGCGAAATGCATTTACCATACCCAGAAGTCATAAATTTGTGTGAAATTCGCTGTACAGGTAGACTGTACTCACTATTTACTGCATGTTGCTGTTGCACGTTGAATATAAGTTAATTTAAAGTGTATAAGCATTACGCCACCGACTATTGCTTTTTTGACAAACGTTTAAATTACTCGCCGCTGCGATGTATTTAAAATATTATTAAGAAAAATACGACAAGTGACCGTGTGTGCTGCATAAATCGTTTAGATAGCTGAATTAATATTTTTATTCGTGTTTTAGAAGTTTAGAACACGTGCATGGTGCTGGAAAATTTCCATATGAGGGGACAGGAGAGACTTTGTAGATAAAATTGATACAAGACATTTCATAAATTTAGTAATCTGAAAGTTTTAAGTCTTTAGACCTGCATTCAAACTTTATTTCTATGTATAGATATTTCACTTTTAATGGATTAAGTACTTAATAAAAGAATTGATAACAGGAATGAACCGAAATTGACTTGATGGAGGCTGAAGGAGCAAACAATCGTATTTTTTCACAGAAATCGAATATTTTTCAATTTTTTAAAAATTTAAAGTATTTTTTTCTATCGCTTCTGACTCAAAACGAAAATTTTCCAAGAAAAAGTCATCACTTACAAAAAAAATTTCGAGTCATTCCTGACTTATGCGACAGGACTAAAAATTTTGTCATCATTAAAAAGGGAATTCACACCCCTCGTGGTGTTTACTGGATCTAAAGAATGAAAATTCTCGCTACTTTCTGGATTTTTCTTGACATTTTTCTTGCTTTAAATTCGCCCAAAAATAAATTGTCGTCGTATTTCAAATGTTTTCCAGAAAAATTCTCCGTTAGAAAATATGGATTTCAATTCGAAGTTATGAATTTCAGAAAATTGGGTTTTAATTGATCAAATAAGTCACCAATATTGGTACCTAATCCGCGATTATAGATGCCAAAGTTCACATGGACCATTTTTACCAGCTCTTCTCCAGTGCCGAAAAACCCCAAAATTTTCGGGAGACCCCAAAACAGCCCCCCCCCCCTCAAAATGAACTCCGGTTTTTATCCTTCAATAAAAAATTTAAAGAAAGGGAAAATATTGAAAATTATTGTCCTTTGCAGTAAAATTATTAAAATTCTCGCTATTTTCTGGTTTTCGTGCTACTTTAATGAAATTCTTGCTATCTTCTTTTTTTTCTTGTCATAGTATAGACACTAACATGCCTTACCCCCCTCTCCCTTTCGTCGAATTTAGAAAATTTCAATCTCAAAAATTCCCAACAATTTTACCCCCCCCCCCCCCCCCGTCTCCTGGATCTCAAAATCAAAATAAAGTATACCTCCTGATTGCTAAAACTTAAACGATGGCGAGAGTAGGTATAAAGAAACAAAATGAAAATTTAATGCAAAATTAATTCGATTGCTCAGGGATATGGTGTCCAGAAAGGTGCAAAGGCAATCAAAAAGTTTCATCTAATTTTAAAATAATACTTATTTCACACAGAATATTTTTTCTGTGGAAAATGCAATTTTTGAAAGTTACAATTTAGGTATTAAGGTTATGTTTGTACAAAAAATGAAAACTATTTCGTGTTATTTTCTCGCAAATTTGTTAGAAGTGCTCTGCCCTCCCCCCCTCACTCCTTAATAGTTCAAACAATCTCAAATGTAATAGAAAAAATATATAAAGTATACAATCACTGCTTTACTCTCTTTTCTCCTCTCTTTAAGCTTCACGGTCCATTTTTTCAATATTTACGATACCTTCCCTAAAAATATTAAATTTTTACCATTTTCGGTTTCAAGTTCAAGTAGATCTTATTTTCGTAACTTTTCAAGAGTTTGGAAAAAACTCATTTCATAAAACTGAATAGAAGAAATCATCATTCTCGAAAATAAATTAATCAATAACGTTGATAATTTATTTTTGTCGATTAATTTTAATCAAAATTTAACACATAATTCATTTTTTTTTCAATTTTTTTTAATACTATGTTTATGATGGTGCTACATAAATACATAGCTATCCTGATTTTTCTTAAATTGTTAAAAATATCTACCACATAATCAAAAATGAAGAGTTTCTAAATTTCATTGCCCCCTTCTCAACATGCTTAACAAAATTTTACAACGACTGTAGCATTGAATTTTTCAAATACTTCATAATTTTTTTTGTAAGGGGGAGGGGGACAAACTTTCTTCTTTATAAAATTTTTTCATCGGGTAAAAAAAAATCGATTAAGAAATTTTCAAATGTAGTAATTCCAAAATTCTGAAAAAATGGAGAGAATAGATTGAAAATTTCAAAGTGTGACTGAAATAAAAAGTAAAAAACAGAACTGTTTAAAGCAACTTTTGTTTTATAGGCATTTTCACCTGATTAATTTTCCTAAAGTACATGGTGTTTTACCCATATCGGCCCACTCCTCTTCACATCCAGATACTTGAACGTTTATTATACAAAAATTATAAAAACATACATTAAGAAAAATGTAAGATAACAGATACATTAAAATAAAGTAAATTTGCTTTAAGGCGAACTGAAGAAAATTAGTATGTACCTAAATCAAATTTTGCCATGTCAACTGGTTAGAATTTAATGTACCTACTCATTTTTTTAAGTTCGCCTTAAAGCAACTTTACCTTAATTTAATATATCTATTACCTTACATTTTTCTCAGTGTACCTACTCGTGGAAAAAAAAGTTTATGGGAAAACAAAGAATCTATTTTTTTACGTAAAAACTCTGCGGTTTTTTGGCAACTAGATGGTTCATTGTTCAACAAAATTTGTGAAATAAAATAATGGATAGATGGGATACTTATTATAAGCAAACAAAATACAAAATTGCACCACTTCACCTCAATTTACCGTCCTTCTCGAGTAATACATTTTAAAAAAAAAATTATAAAATATTGATGTCAAGAAAACATCAAAACATTAAGCGCGGTGCATTAAAGCTTCGTAACATTAAAAGCTCCATAATTGAATTGAATTTCAAAAATGTCACCTTTAACTCTATCAATTGATCTAAATTTTCAGTATAGCAGTTCTAAACTGAAATAAAAATTTAGACCCATTAAATTAGCAATTTTCAAACTCGACGAAATTTCGCTGTGTTTAGTTCATCGACACAACTCGAACACTTTTTTCAACCATCAATATCCACACACCAAGGAGTAAAAATATTCGAAAGATCAGCATCACGAAAACATAAAAATGCACGAAAAACAATTCCACCAAAAAAGAATTCCTTTTGCTCGTGGAATAGACGAATAATCGCGGATTAAATTATACCAATCTCGAAATCCTCTATACTAGTAAAATAAAAACGAACAGGAAAGAGAGTAAATCCCCCATTCATAATTCTATTTTCTAGATAGGTTCATCGAAACAACTTCAAAATTGAACCCCAACAAACTACACCAAAATATATATTTTCCAGAGAGGAAAAAAAAAAACTAAACCAAAACTAAAAGAAAAAGAAATAAGATTTTTTTACCAATATAGAAAAAAAATCCAATTTTCCAAAACTTTCGCCGAAATGGTACCCTTATTTCTCGAAAATCCCCGAATTTCTCCACGCTTCGTTACAGTCATCAATCTTTATCGTCCAACTTACCGTACGCATTTCGTATCGTAACATTCTATTTACCGAATCCATCCGTCGAAACACTGATTACAACACAAAATTCCACCTTTTCATCACTTTCGGTTGGAAAATGAAATACCATAACACCGTACACGTATTATGGATAAAAAAGAACACAGAAACCACTTCTAAGCGCGAAATAAATTTAACATGTGGCCACGAATCGGCCAACATGTGCATAACTTTGCCAAAGGCGGGTCAATTTACACGCGCTTGTCATTTCAAAATTAATTCCATTAAAACAAAAACAACCATAAAGATGTAGATAGCGTAAATTTTGGGGGAAAGCTGAACCATAATTGAAAAATATTATTCAGCGGTTCCTAATAATTCAAAAATTATGTACCAGCGCGTATCACGTAAGCTCAATTATCGTTGCTATCCTGGAAAAAGGTGGCTCGAATTGGAAAAACGTCGATGAGAATGAAATTGCATACTTTCGCCGTGAATTTTAAGGGATTCGAAAGGTGTTGATAAATTTGCATACGTTCGGGTGCGTTCGGGTGCATTGGGCATTTTTATTCGATTCGAGTGTCCTGGATCTAGATAGGACAAATTATCTGTGTGGTTCGAGGTTCCCAGCGCATTATGGTCGATTGCATATGCCATGTAATGGCGTAACTAATAAAATATCCCTTTCAACGAGACATAATATGGGGGATCGTTTATGAGTTGTAGAATACATGTTTTCTAACACTTATTCTCGACCAGATCGGTGTATTCATTTTATTATTTTGGATTATAACCTGATATCGAATTGGACGACTCAATTATCTGATTTTTTTTTTGCGGTCGAAGAAACTTATATAGATACTTTCAAATCTCGACTACACCCCTCATTATTTTTTCTCGACCAGCGACCCCTACTAGTGGCGGCAAGTATCGTAGCGGCCATAGACTCGAGCACTACATGAAATAATGGAGAAAAAACTACTAAAAATATGAAATTTATCAAAAAATACATCAGTAACGTTGCAGTCATTTTTTGCTTTATTAACCTGATTTTTCGTAAAAAAAATTGCCCTAGCGAAAAGCGATGGCAATAGCTACTCCATATTTATACATTATCATCTTCGTTAGCTCAGTAATTAAAGTCTGCACCTTAAAAAAAAATAGAGGAAAGCCGAATTTCACACCATTTGCCTGGAATGGTTTCCTAAACAGGATACTAAGTGTTCAGCATCCCCCGCAAGAGGGTTAAAAACCATCCTCAAAACCAGTTTTTCGCATATTCCATTGAAACAAAAGGTTTAATCAAAAAATGTCAAGAGTAAAAGTTTTTTTTTATGTTATTAATTTCCTATGAAAAGATTGTAAAACTTTTTGAAAAATTTTCATTTTCAAGTCATTTTGGAAGAGTTGAAAGTGAAGATTTTTCAAAATTTACAATTTCTTTCATTTTACGAGGTGATTTGGTCTTTGAGAAAGAAAATTCATGAAAAACCGAATAACCTCAACCGCGAATTTAAAAAAATTGTTATTTTCAAATCTTCCAAGCTAGATTAAAAATGAAAAGTTTTCGAAAAGTTTTATAATATTTTTATTTAAAATTTAATGTACAAAAGACTTTAGTTCTGGATGTTTTTTCATTAGGCTTTTTATTTCGGGGGAAAACTGGTTTTGAGGGTCGTTTTTGCTCTCTGGTGGTGATTGCCGGACACTTGTGAGATGCAAGTTTCAATTTGTAGATTAGGAGGTCATTCCACACAAAAAAATGTGAAATTCAGCTTTCTCCAATTTGTTTGCGGTTCAAACATAAAATTACCGTGATAATCTCTAGTATAAAAATCTCCGTTAATTTGGGACATTTCATTTGAAAATTTTATTTTTAATATTATTTATTTACCTTAAATCTTAACCTTTTTTTTGATTATTTAATATCACCACTGAACAGCCTACATGTTTTCCTCTCTTCTATGTCTCTCTTCACAAGCACACCCGGGGGAGGGAAGGGGGGTCGTCAGAGAGCTAAAAACGCCCCCTTTAGCTGGGCAGGAAAATTTTTTTATCACAAAAATGTCAAAAAAAAGGAGCATTTTTTGGCTCTTCAAACATGATTTTTCAAAAAAATTGCCTTCGCTTCACTCGGGCAGTGTTTCAGTTATTATTTTATGAATAAGAATAATACCTCTCTAAATCTGCATCAGTCTTCAGTCAAAGTTATGAAAACTGCCATTCGGAATTTGTGAAATTATTTTCATCGAAAAGTACTCTCTCATTTTTGAATCAGTGAAATTTATCAAAAACCACTGATAAATAGTCAGAATTGCAGCACAGTAATAAATAAGTGAAAAAATTTTCACTGAAAGCAAGTCAGTGTAAGAAAATCACTGGAAATAAGTGAAAATTCAATGAAAAATCAGTGATATTTATGAAATTTACTGAAAAATCTGTGAAATTCTTTGAATAATCAATGAAAAATCACTGAAGATCACTGAAAAATCACTGAAAATCAGTGACTTCACTAATTTGGAATGAGTAAGTAATGATTTTTCACTCACCTTTCAGTCAAAAATCACTAATTTCTCGCGAAAAATCATCTCTCCCATTCCGAATAAGTGAAAAGTCACTGATAAACTGTCTGAATTGTAGCACAGGAAAAATCAGTGAATTTTCAGTGATTTTTCAAAGAATTTCACAGATTTTTCAGTGAATTTCATAAATATTACTGAGTTTGCAGTGAATTTTCACTGATTTCCAGTAACTTTCTTTCACTGACTTGCTTTCAGTGAAAATTTTTTCACTGATTTATTACTATGCTGCAATTCTGAATGTTTTTCAGTGTTTTTTAATAAATTTCACTGATTCAAGAATAAGAGAGATTGATATTTAGTTGAATTCGTTTCACTGATTCCAAAAAAAATTCACTTGATTTCACTGATTCAGATTTAGAGAGTAGGTACCTATATTGATTTTTTGTTTCAAAAATCTCGCAATTTTCCAACTTTTCTTTGCTCAAATCTGTATGTATTTTTCGCCTACTGAAAATACTCTCAATTTCTTCATTGAATTTTGACACCCCTCCCATTTTTTCTCGAATTCTCAGCCTCTCCCTTATACATATAATTTCTGGATACGCTTATGGGAGTCCCTTTCTCAAGACAGTATTTATTTTTTATTTTTTATTGGGGTTCCTATTTTTCAAAGTAACATTTAGCTGGCAATATCTTTTTTCGTTCAAAATCATGCCTTAATGAAATGATTTGACTAGGTGTGCCATTGTTCAATATAATATCTACCTATTTGAATAATCAATTCAAACCCTTGTTTCAAAGTTGCCGTATAGAAACCTTTCTTTTTTGGAGAGATATCATCAAATTTTTGTGTCATCATTTTTACGAAAAATTTCGAGCACTACATGGAAAATTTCCTATTTTTCTGCCACTGACCCCATACCTAATCCTATCTTCCATTTTTCTTCAAAATAAATCGATCATCTCGTTGTGGTTCGAAATTCCATCCAATTAAGCCAAACCAGCGTTTCGATATCGAAAACCAAAGCAATAAAAAAATTTCATCCCGAAGATGCGTTTAAATTGGACGTTTTAAATTTGCGCCGCGTCTCGAGAATAATACGAACAACGGCCGTACAATCGAATTCCACTCGAATGTGTTCGCCGATAAAACGAAATTGAATACCTAAAAACATCATCAGGTAAAACGTATACTTTTTTCAGTTTCTTCTGAGCGCGCAAACTTTTTATATTGTACTTAACGTAAACAACTTCTTCAACAATATCGAATTTTATCGTTTCGTTTTCTTTTATTTTATAAAAACACAGCCAACGAAAAAACAACGAGAGGAAAACGACGTTACGCGTTCTAGTATATTTTGGCAGCAGGCAAAGGCATCGGCAAAAGAGAAGCAGCAAATTACGACATCGCAGTCGCGCAATTACATTGTTAGCAAACTTTACCGACGAGCTCCCTAAAGATCGCAAGCCAGATAGTTTTTTTTCTTCCTTTCACTCGACGACGTAATTTCTTATACTTTCAAACGAGCTACAAGCACGAGAATTTCAACTCGGTTCCATTATCTCGCCCGAAAAAAATTTAACCGAAACATCCGAGCTGCTGCGTTTTTAACTATATAAGAATAAGAAGAAGAAAAAGCAAAATCCTCTTTCATTATTTAATGCAAAACCGCTGCGATGCTGCAAAAAATTCCCAGTACCGAGATGTTACATCGCTTCGTGTTGAACTCGGTCCAATATTTTCTTCGGGTAATGCTTTCGTACCGTATGCAACCCTCTTTAGATGAGTTTTTTTTCCTTCTCTCGGTCCCGGATACTTTCCCATCGTGTATAAATAACGGACACCTTTCTTTTTGAAGATTTCGCCGCGCTCTTGTATCCATGCCCGAGACACCGACTTATTATATAATGACCCTCATTACCAAGCAACCGAATATTATACGTATTACGTACGGTGGATATACGATACGCCCGCAAAGGCAACATTATTTACATCGCAAGAAGTAGGTACTATACATAATGCATTATGGAGAACACCTGCGATGATATTTTTTCAACCTATCGTTTTTCGTATTGCAACGAGACAAATAGGTATAATATTTTTAGGAATATTTTCAAACATCTCGATCCACCTCCTCATTTTTGATAATTTCCAACCATTCGACAATCGATCGAACCAAGTAATCCGGGTATACTTAACGAAATGGAAAAATATTCTCGAGTAATTCGGTATAACCTTATCCAACGGTTAAAAAAAAAATTCATTATTAAAAACCAGATTTAACCAGATAGAGATTTTTAAAACGTCGCAAGGGTACAATGGTCTGGTAAGAGGATAATATACATGCATAGCACAGGGTTTTCTTGCTCTCTAATGCAACTAAGGCATAGCCACACACACACTAGGCAGTTATATCATAAATATGGAAGTCTTTGTTATAATGGAAGTCAGCCAAAACACAACAGCGTTCTCCCGCGCGACTGAGAGAAAAAAAATATGAAAACGTGCCTTCGTAGACCAGCGCGGTAGGTAAAGTTTCTTCATAATTTGCTAATTTCTTTACTTTACTTATTTACTCAAGGAATATACCCTCCATTTTGCACGTTGCTTGTTTTCTCTAGGTGCTGTGTGATGTTTACTTAACTTCACGCCGAGCAGAGATTGCCATTAGGGGTAGAAACTAATTTACTCGGTATCTTTGGGTCTTGTCTTGATTCGACCATGTTTGTGCTTGCGGATTATGTGCATGGGACTATTTTTTCTCGACTGTAATTTGTTGAGGTTTTCGTTGGTTCGTTGCTGGGTAAATACAACGTGCGAGATGACGATTCCTCTGAGTAATGATTATTTGCTCTTGATAGATCAGCAGTGATTGAAAAGGCATTGCAGCAAATAGAAATTTATGTATCGGTATTTTACTCGTTTGGGGCTGCCAATTTTAACGTATTTTTACAATAAATACTAGCACATTTTGAAATAAAAATGGAAAAAGATACGAGAACGATTTTTTTTCTAAGAACAGAGACTCGTAGCTTTGTCAATCCAACAGATCATGAAGCATTGATTTTTTCTATCAAGAATGTCAATTTTTCTTCCAAAAATGTCGTAATTTTTAGATCCGAATTTTTGTTGAAAAATCATACTCCTGATTTGTAATACTGCCCAGCAAGCGATAACATTTTCCGGAATCCTATTCTCGAGTGGTCCATTTGCCTTATTTGTATAAATTTTTCCATAAAAATATTTGAAAAAATTTCAATCAAAAATTATACTTTTGAAAAATTGAATCAGTGAAAATTCAATGATGAAATAGCCAGAATGGAGTCACTGTAGAAATCAATGAAAAACTACTGATTCAATTAATGAATTTTCAATTTTGAATCAGTAATTTTTTTCCATACTGATTCAATCAGTAAAAAAAATGCAAATTTTTACTTATTCATTTCAGTAGTTATTGAAAAAATTACTGACTCAAAAATTAAAATTCACTAACTGAATCAGTAGTTTTCCACTAATTGGCAGTGAAATTTCACTCATTCTTTAGCAACTTAATTCTGACTATTTCTTCAGTGAATTTTCCCCAATTCAAACTAAGAGAGTTGTAGACATGTATTTTTGATTACCTACTTGAGAAATTTCAATTCAATTCCCCTCTCTTGCTCTTTCAATTTTACCGGATAACATCAAGTTGGTGAATAAAACAAAAGAAAAAAAAAAAGTAAAACGCCTGGATAGATACTAAAATAAAAAATTGAGTATCTTGGCTTTTTCAAATTTTATCGATTCTACCCTCTGTAACCTCGCTCCCCCCTTCTATGCAAAAATCCAACCAAAAAATAATGATGCCATTTTCAAAAAAAAAAAAAATGGAGTTTTGACTTTTTAAAAATTTTCCAGATTATCAAAATATTCAAATTTCTTTTTCTTTGGAGGAAGAGAAAGAGGAAAACATGCAATTCTTCGAGAATTTTCGTCTCGAAACATTCAAATTACAGCTTAAAAAATTTTCTTCTGTTTTGAATTGAAAAAGAAAACACAAATCTTATTTTTTTAAATTAATTTTACGACTTCCTCAAACTAGTAGACACATTGATCAACTTAGATTTAGACTTCAATCCACAAAAAAAATTTGAAAAATTTTCAATGTTTCACAGCAGAAATATCTACATATTTTTACGAGCAAGGTTTCACAAACTTTACACAAAATTGAAAAATTTTCCAGAAATACCACAGAAATGTTTTTGAATATTCCAAAATCGTTCATTTATTTAAAAAATCGTTAAAATAAAATCTAAAATGAAAAAAAAAACAAATTTCGAATTGAACAAGGAAGAGACATTAGACGCAGCTAGAGTAATAGCAAAGCAGCACTTTTAAGCATAAATAATGGTTGAAAAACAGTGGAAAATTTTTTAAAATAATAACCGTTAATGAAAATTTTCCTTTAGTGTCAGATAAATAAATTAAAAAAAACATTTCAGTAAGAAATTTTGAAATTTCAATCCCCCCTCCACAACCCAATTTTAATGCGTTCTTGTACAAACTGTTCAGAAACAACGAAAAAATGGATACATTAAAGTTCATAAAAATTGTTCAAAATAAAACAAAAATTGTTGAAGCATCACAACAATTATTCAAAGTAATGTAATCATTATTCAAATTGGGAAAAATTGGAAAAGTTACTTAATTTTTTTTTTAAATTTCCCAAAAATTATTCAAATCAACGAAAATTTTATAAATTATGGTATAAATAGTTCTAAACATCAAAACATTGACTGAAATCATTTCATAAATAATTGAAAATAACATAAAAATCGTTCAAAACTTCTTGAACAATATAAATAAAAATACCTAGTGTAAAAAACGTTTAAAACTTCGAAAAATTTGCTAGAAATACTTTAAGCAGCATCGTCAGAAATTACCTGAAAAGCATTCAAAACGCTTTCAAAAATTATTAATTTTTGTGAAATAATCGTTCAAAATACTTAAAAATTGTTCAAAATAGGTATCTCAAAAATCATCAATAATAAGCTAGATTCTTTTTAAAGTTAACAAAAAACGGTTATATTGACCAAAAATGTTTAAAAATTGTTCAAAATATCAGGTGAAATTTTCTCAACAATTTCTAAACTTCGATTTTTTTTTCAATTTCTTATTTTTATCACCTACTTATTTTTTTTTTAATTTCTTCCAATTCGAAATTTTTTTAATAATTTAAAAACTTGTCCTCAATTTTTGTTGACCTTGGAATTTTTGAAAAAATTTCAACTTCATGTTTTTAAAAATTTATTTTGACTAAATAATTGGATGGAATTTTTATTAGAGTTGAAAAAAATTGAACTTAGAAATTGGAATAAATTTGAACTTAGATCGTTGAAATCTCGTTTTTGACAAAAATAATAAATTTTTTCTGGATAATTTTACAAAAAAATTGGTATTACAAAAAAAACCAATGGAAGTCTGACTTCCCTAACTTCCCTTGGAAAACCGCCTCTGTCTTGATATGTATTTTGGCTACGTTACAGTCTTAATTAAGTGCTTTCCAAATATACATCAGAGTTCCTCTCATTCAGTTTAATTACATAAGGTCATCTCAAAATTGGCAATGCAGAAGAGTTCATATCGAAATTTTCGTAACTACCAAAAACCATTTTAAACCCTTCAATTTGCCATTTCACCTGTACATTTTTCAACAGAAGGAAAATGGGAAAAAACTAAATTTTTTGGGAAAAGGAGTCAACGAACGATACTGAAAAGGTCAAAAAACACCACCGTCTCTAACTTCAGAAATAAAGAAAGAAGGAAAAATCGTATGTAAAAAACCGCAACTTTTCCGCACACAAACATCTCCGAAAATATAAAAACCACACGCACTCATAACGTACTCATACACACAGGGTCCATCATACGCAGAAAAAAAGGGAAACCACTGGGTTCGAGTTTTATTAAAAAATACTAATCAAATTCGTAACGTTGGTATTCGGGTACTTCTCGGTCGTCTGATTTAATAAGCCTCGAAAGCTTTCCCTTAAGCTGTATTTTCCGCTACGTTTGACTTTCTCATCAAAACCAACAAAAGAAATTTCCTCGGTCGAGAAAAACGAAATGGAGAAAAAAATTGTCTCCCGCACAAGAACAGAATTTATCCTGCTCACTCCTCGAAGAAAATATGTAATAACCCTTTTGGAGCGAATTTTGAGCCCGTGCAATCATTCAAGGCCACTCCAGCGCCGCGCCGGTCGTTTGGCATATAGGTATCTAATCTATACCTATATAATTAAACGCCAACAGTGTGAAAATCGAACAAGGTTGTAATATTGACCTTAGATGCTTTCATGACAAGTACGCGTAAAGATAAGCCGCATTACGAACCGACACGGAACCGGTTTCCATCGAAGTCGCGTACCCGACTTATACGAATACTCGTATACACCTTCCCAATCACAATTCTACAAAACTCATTCTCTTTTTATACAATACCTTCCAAAAATTTACGTATTTCCAATTGTAATAGCATTAGGGATGTATCGCCCACCACCGTGGATTCTGTTCGGTAAAAGAATATCTTAGGCTGGGTATGGGCATACGAGATCATCGTGGGAGCCAATCTCGATGCAGATGCATAATATTCGAGACTGACGATATCCTGCATCACACAACAAACAACCGGTGCCGGTTTATCCGCGATAGCTACTAAAAAGAACGCATTACCGAGCTGATACGATCTTATAATATGTAGAATTTGGAGAAATATTTTACCACGTTTCCGCAACTTATCGATACTTGATCTCGCATAATTAGTATTAAAATCGGCCCATATATTTGTTCAAGTACTCGTAATTTGAAATTTTAATTCATTTAATCCTATTATAAATGATCGTTTCGTGGCGTTTTTATTTTGTTTTTTGGATTACGTACGAGTGTGTTTTGCCTTCGACTCTCGATCAAATTTATCATGGTTGTGTGTACACAAATTTATAATACGTATAAACGAGTTATCTCTCTTGGTATTTTTCGCTGGTTCGAAATTTTTTTAATTTTGTCGAATAAATTTCACTCGAGAAGGTCTCCAAATATACGCGGGTTTCATTCAAATTACAAATCATTTTTTCACCTTCGTCAAAGTCGTACGTCAAAATTAGCTTTGCTGCCAGACGCTTGAAAAATGACAGAAACAGCAGTCGGTTTCCTAGTCGACAATTTTTTTGGGTGCAAAAATATGGTGACATGTGGCGCAATTAGAATCAGACCCCTACAGCTATTGAAAATATTACGTGATGCTGAATGAGATTCAAGACGGTTTTAAATTTATTCGTCTGTAGAATTTGACTCCTAATAGAAACGTCAGGAAAACATAAGAGCATTTTTTAGTTTTAGAAAAAATTACAACTTAATTAAACTCGTTGAAAAAAGTCATAGCAGGGAGTCTCTACATAAGAGCCGAATTTTTAGTCGATATTTTTGAAATATTTCATACTCTTTCATTTATAAATCAGTGAAAAATTTCAGTGAAAGCAAACAGAAACAGTGAAAGAATTGTTGGAAAATCAGTAAAAATTCACTCAGGTCAGTAACTCTTGGAAAAATCAGTGAAATTCTTTAAAAAATCAGCGAATCGGCTGAAAATCAAAGAATTTTACTGATTTTCTCTGTGCTGCAAGTCTGACTAAGTATTCATCAGTGACTTGGCTGATTCAAAATGAGAGAGTAAGCCATTTGGTTTCCTTCGATGGCTGATCGAAGTTTCTGCAAAATTTTGGCAATTAGGTCTGAAAAGGGTCTTAAACGGATTCAAAGGTCGAAACTTTCAAACAGCACAACAGCGATATCAGCATACTCCATAAGCGTACCCACAAATTATTTAAGAGAGGGGCTCACAATCTGGAAAAAATAGAGGGGAGGGGGGGGGGGGGGTAAAATTTCAATGAAAAAATTCAGTAACTTCTTATTTCCGTGGCGCTGGCGTAGTCAGGGTATTTTCAGTAGGTTGATAATTCATAGACGGATTCGAGCCAAGTAAAATTGCAAAATTACGGAATTTCACTTATATTTCACTGATTTTTCAGTCAAAATTATTGATTTTTTCTAACAAACTGGGAATTGATTGAAAAATCAATGAAAAATCATTAATTTTTCAAATATAAAAATCGACATTTCTTTAAAAAATCATGTTTCAAGAGCAAAAAAAATTCATTTTTACACATTTTTGTAAAAAAAACTCCTATTTGAGCTTGGGGGGGAGGACTCGAGCCCCCCTCCCCTCTCCATGGTGCACTTATGGCAAAGATTGTGAATGAGTTGAGAAGCTATTTGAATAAAGAAAATATTGATATTCATCAGTGGAAAAAAATTCAAAAAAAAATTCCCTTGCAGCAAAAAGTCCATCCCAGATTTTGGGATCGAGGGCAAAAAATGACAAAAAGTGACCTTTATAGACCCTATAGAAAAAATGTTGGCCTTTAAAATCATTTGTAATAGACTGTAGTAATGTGTCAATCTAAAACTTCAACAAGCTTGGAGTTTTTTCAATTTTTACCCTAGAGAGAACCTACAAAAAAAATATCATAATAAAACCATCGTAGGACGGATCAGTGGTACCAACACACAAACTTGCAAAATATTGATCCCTTGGTTCAATTTTAATAAGAGGACCCCCAGCAGGAGATTAACACGTTTAGGGCCCTCAAAAGGAGTGGGAATTACCTGGGTTAAAAATAATATGGACACTTCTTGGTCGTGAAAATTTCAGAAGTTTTTTATTAATTTGAACCAGTTTTGGAGCTCCTACAAAAAAGGAGTAATTACAATTTCCAGGTTGTACCCTCCATATTTCTGTGGTAGAATTAAGAACCCGCATGAACCCCGTAAGCAAAATTTGAGCTCATTTGACTCATTGAGCTCGGCGCTAGAGAACTAAAAAAGTATATCTAGTGGTAATATTATGAAATATCGATATACGCGATGTGACATGGTCCGAAACATCTTAATTTTGGTCCAGAAGGTTCAAAACGTGGATAAAAATCATTTCCAACGTATAATTTAAAATTAGTGACATCGAAAATCCGGCTAAAAAGAAAATTTAAAAAAAAGAGGGGAAAGAAAAATGCCAATAGCATAAATTATTTCGCAGCATTTACCAAGACAGTTGTTGACCAAGGGACAAGGAAAAGATTAAATCATTATCGGGCATAGATCATTGGCCTATTTTACCCCCTCTACGAAATTACACAAACCTAAATTCGAGTTCTTCGTGCGAAATTTTAATTATGATACGCTTTCCTCGTTCGTATCAATGTATAAAAAAATAATTAAGAAATTTGTTAACTTTGTTTAGACTGCTAACCGGTTGCTTCCCATCTTGATTCGGGACTCAGATAATTCAAAGCTTGTTTTCACCGACAAAATTAAACTATTTTGATTATGATTTGATACCATTAATCCAAGTGTTAATCTACATCGCTGTCAACAAACCGCGAAGACGATTTATAAACATCTCCTATATTTTTTACACTTCTGGTACATACATAATCTGATAATTTTTTCAAGGTTCAGTGGCCAAGACAAGGTTAGTCCAAGACAAAGTGAAATATTTCGCTATGTGCGATATGACGAAAACAAAAGAAAGAATCAATATCTCAAAATCATTTTTTTCAGTTTTGGGGGTTGTTTCAGTTCAAACTATTTAATCTACTGAGTCGTGAATTCAAATTACCACATCAAATGCTCTATTAAAAAATCATTCGAGGACATAAACTATACAATTTTATTATTTTCCATTATTTTTTTTCTATTTTTCGATAAGGGCTTTAATTACCTACTCGTTTAAAATTCCTTCTTTTTTTCGATATTAATTGATTTTTAATACCAAACACCATAAAGGAGATTTAATCTCTTGAATTATTAGGTATACAATTATTTCTTAATTGGAAAATCTCAATGGAATATTGTAATACAATAATATACCTACTAAAAATATGCTAAGAAATTAAATATAACGGTACGTATTAGCATACGTGACTTACGACATATCGACAATCATTAATTATACTAAAATCCAAAACCCCTAATTTTACTGATGGAGTTGGATTTATGTCGGAAAATTTAGCCAGTGATTCAGAAATACTTGGCTACCTATAGAAACTTTTTTACTCGGTTTCGCGAAATAAGTAGGAAAATAGATAGGTAAATTTTTTTTCATTTGTACTGTATCGAAAGTACGTGTTTTCATTGCTAATTTGCGGATCGGAAGTTCGTCTTTTCATTGTTGAGCTGTTAACACGGTTTTTAGTGTTTTTCGTGTTTACTTCTGTGACCCGGTATATGAACCGCACGAACTCGTAGGCTTTATGTAAAAGTACTAATTGATGATTTTGAGAAGTACAAATGAAAAATATCTTACAATATAAGCATCGGTAGTGAGCATTTTCATGACTCGCGTATTTTCTCACTAGCCTTTGGCTCGTTTCGTAAACTTACGCTCGTCATGAAAAGGCTCACTTCCGCTGCTTGTATAGTAATATACTATTTTCAAAGGTTCACAGCTATTTATGTGAAATTTCTAAATTTTTAAATGCTTCAGGTTTAAGTTTAAAATTTTTAATAAAGTTTTTAAGTTTAAAAACTCTACTTAAAAATATTTGAAAGAATTAAAGCAATTCACCAAATAATACAAACAAATGTGACCCGCCAGGAAGAAAGCCACCAGTCGTGCAGTTTTGAAACTCGCAAGGTATGACTTTTGCATCGCATGGTATGTAAAAAGAAGAGGAGGAGGGAAGTTGATAATTTGATACCGGTTACAGGATATGGAATTCTAAGCTGGTAACAAATTTTCAACTTCCCTCCCCTCTTCCTTTTACATACCACGCGATGCAAAAGTCATACCTTGCATGTTTCAAAACTGCATGACTGGTGGCTTTCTTCCTGGTGGGTCACAAATATATTGAGTAAGAAGATATAAAATCATAACACACACGTTGAGTATAGAATAAACGAATATATGATAAAAGATATAAATCAGTGTTGCCAACAGTTGAGCAAGGCGAATTACTCTTCAACACTCCCTTCTCCGCCAAACATAGTAACAAACAAATTATAACTTAAAGTTCCTGGAATTCGAATGGCCACTGGATCCAGGTCACGATTCTTATCACATCGAGAATGATCCTTCTCATTTTTCGATCCACTATCTTTTTTATTATCAAAACGATCCTTGCAATTACGATCCATAGGATCCTTATGATCCGGTGACTACCACTCATTACGATCCACACCATTTTTATAAGGAGAGTAACGACTTTGACGATTATCTCTGGGTGGAGTATATTCATGTTGATAACAATGAGAGGAGAGTAGTTACTAGTAAGAATAAGTGTCAAAATGACACTGGCATGACTGACTTCGGACTTTAGACTGAATAGCCACAGCATCAAAAAGGCACACGGTTGACTGCACACGGTCAACCTTTGTACCCTGACGTCATCACTGCGATTAAAGTAATATAGAAAATACAAGTAAACCAACTCCCCAATTCTGATGCCTACACTGATAATGTTTAGTATTTTCAACAACTGCAGTGCTAGTGTCGCAGCTGTATCTGTTTTATTATTGCGTATTATGGATTTTTTCACTTTACATTAAAATAACTCAAAATTTTGAGTGAGCACATAGGTGTTTGAGGTAAGGAAAATGATTTACGTGAAATTCTCTACAAAATGGGATAGGTTTGAAAGTTCTGCCGGCTACCAAGCGAAAGTTATGAAAGTTCAAAGCTGTAAAAATACGTTTTCGTATGCATTTTTTTCACTTTAGATTAAAATAACTCAAAATTTTGAGTGAGCACATAGGTGTTTGAGGTAAGGAAAATGGTCTACGAGAAATTCTCTACAAAATGGGATAGGTTCGAAAGTTCTGCCGGCAAACGAGTGAAAGTTATAAAAGTTCGAATTCGTCAAAATACTTTTTGATGCAAATACTAACGTTTTTTTCTCTTTACATTAAAATAACTCAAAATTTTGAGTGAGCACATAGGTGTTTGAGGTAAGGAAAATGATCTACGAGAAATTCTCTGCAAAACTGGATAGGTTCGAAAGTTCTGCCAGTCACTGAGCGAAAGCTATAAAAGTTCAAAGTTGTCAAAATACGTTTTCGTTGGTTCTAGTTTTGAAAAAATGTTAGGATTGGAAAGAAAAAATTTCGGTATTAAAAATTAATTTCAAATTGAAATTTTTTCCAATTCATGTCATTAAAAATTTCTTTAAGCCCGAATTTTTTTTCATTTTTCTGAAATCTAAAATGCTTTTTCAAATTTGGAAAATGTTGAAAATTTGAATTCAAGAAAATTCAATTTTTTCATTGTCTGAGGTACACTGAGATACCTCCAGGCACAAAACACACTATTTTTTGAAATATATCATATTTTTGATTTTTTTGAATTCTGTGTTTGCGAATTAAATCTAAATACGAATCACATTAGAGAAAATTATAAGAGTCGCGTCAAATTATTGTATTCACTTAAATTTTTTGGAAATTTCTGCAGGTAATTGAAAAAATTGTTGTTTGGGGAAATTTTTTATTTGTGGAACATTATAAAATTTCAGAAATGCGCAATTTTCAGACAACAGTCAAGTTTTGTAGAGTTGATCTTTTTCTGGAAAAACGTCGTCAAAATTTTTAGAGAATTTGTTCATGTTTGAAAAAATTCTTAAATTGACTCGAGTTTCAACAAAATTGCTGAACTTTCAGAAAACTGTTCATGTTCTTGAGCTTTCTTCTATTTTTAGAAGAATGTGCAAGCTTGAAATAGGTATTTCTTCAACTTTTCAAAAATGGTCCCAGTTTGTGGAAATTACGTACCTATTCATTTCTTATGAAAGTAATCAAGTTTCAGGAAAGTTCTTTAATTTCTCAAAAAATCAACAAATCTTTAATGAATTTTTCGATTTGTGAAAAACTGTTGAATTTTTTCAAATTGGAAACGCGTAGTATTTGCAACGAAAACGTATTTTGACAGTTTTGAACTTTAATAACTTTCGCTCGGTGACTGGCAGAACTTTCAAACCTATCCCATTTTGTAGAGAATTCCTCATAGACCATTTTCCCTACCTCAAACACCTATGTGCTCACTCAAATTTTTGAGTTATTTTAATGTAAAGAGAAAAAACGCTTAGTAATTACAGCGAAAACGTATTTTGACAGCTTTGAACTTTAATAACTTTCGCTCGGTGACCGGCAGAACTTTCAAACCTATCCCATTTTGTAGAGAATTCCTCGTAGACAATTTTCCCTACCTCAAACACCTATGTGCTCACTCAAAATTTTGAGTTATTTTAATGTAAAGTGAAAAAAATGCATACGAAAACGTATTTTTACAGCTTTGAACTTTAATAACTTTTGCTTGGTAGCCGGCAGAACTTTCAAACCTATCCCATTTTGTAGAGAATTTCATGTAGATCATTTTCCTTACATCAAACACCTATGTGCTCACTCAAAATTTTGAGTTATTTTAATGTAAAGTGAAACGATGCATAATAAGCCGTAATAAAACAGATACGACTGCGAATGCAGCGCGTTATGTGGCCGGAAATAGAACCATTATCGTTCCGACGTTACCGACACCCCCGCCGGTCTGGCAGTTGGTCTACTTGTATTTTCTATATTACTTTAACTGTGATGTAGCATTCCGACACTTATTCGTAACACTTTAAAAATGATATTACTTAAAAATAACTGTCACCAAATATAATGAAAATGTCACCAAACTCACCCCCTGTGGTAATACAACATACAGTAACCCCTCTCCTCCAAATACACGAAACCGCACAGTTGAAACTCGCGAATATATAAATTAGACATTCAACGAATTAACCCCCATACAACATGTAAATACACATTTGCCCTCCGCACCGCACCCCTAAGAACACCCCTGAACCCCCTCCCCCAAATACGTGAAAATATACGAAAAATAGCCAAAATATTGCAAAAAAAACGTAATTTTAAACAATGAGGAAGAATGGAGTAACGACGATGATGAAGATAAAGAGAGTAACAACGATGTCAATGTAGAAGACCCAGTGAACAATGAGGAAGAATGGAGTAACGATGATGACGAAGATGAAGAGGGCAACAACGATGTCAACGTAGAAGACCCAGTAAACAATGAGGAAGAATGGAGTAATGATGATGGCGAAGATGAAGAGGGTAACAACGATGTCAATGTAGAAGACCCAGTGAACAATGAGTTAAATATTGGAGAAGAGGGAACACCATCTTCAGTAGAATCGGTACAAGACCAAGCTAATCCCACTTACTCCAGTATGCCTCCAGGTCCGACCTTCCCACCTACCCCTGAGCATGAACGTTTGAGGCTATTAACTACACCATCACCTCCTAGGCGAGGTAATAGGTACCAGCCATATCACTCCAGAGGCTGGGGAAGAAGACGTTTAGACTTTTAAACTTTTGGAGGGATGGATATGAATAAAGGTGTAAACCCTTGTGTTAAAATGTTTTAGAAATAAGATTCATTGGATCCGGTACCAACCTCCTCCTACGCATGTTGGTACTCATAGAAATTCATGAAGATTTAGGTCAACTTCTTGTAAGAACAAAAGTCGTTTATTTCTTGAATCCTGTTCTCTATGGTCATCTCTCTCAATACCCAAAGAAACCAAGTGAATTTTCTGCCATCAGAATATTTCTCTTCGGCCGCAATTTCTGCTTCTTAGATGATTTTTTCAAACTTTACGATAAAGTCTCTAGGGTTTTCTTTCTGGGTAAATTTCATCTCCAACAGCATCTAAGTTTGATGAAGACCATGGAGGGGGGTTTTATGATGGTATTTTCCGAACAGCTTACCAATAGCAATGTGCAGATTATCTTCATTTTCAGTTTGAATCCTTTCATCATCTTAGTTATCCAACGATCCAAACAGAATTTCCTTCATGAAGTTTTTTCTCATGTTTTAAACACTTGGCAAAGCTCCATACAGAGGAGGAAATTTGGTATCAATAAATTAGGTGGCTTTATGATTCATAAACACACAATCTAGTATCTGTTTCCATTCCTCGTAGTTATCTTTGTTCTTTAGTTTGATGCAATCCATATTACACATATTTTTTAGCCAGTGAAAATTGCCCATATTGATAGGCCAAGATAAATCAATTTTCGGATCCATGTAATAATAATGGGTACGATTACAAAAGTTGGAACTATTGGTATTTACCTTAGATTGTCGGAATTATTGAGCTTGAGCTCAAAGCTTTGCATTTTCAGTTTCAATAGATTTCAGTCTAGCATTTTCTTCTTCTAGTTTCTTAAGACGAAGGATTTCTTCTTCCAAACTCTTCAGTGTAGAGATTTGTTCTCATTTTAAATCCGGACCGCGCGAATCATTTCAGTCGTTTAGCGTTCAACTCTTTTTTACGTCTTATCACCATCTGAAAGAGGGAAACTGGAGAGTGATGAAATAAACAATTTCGAATTTCGTTGTCGGTTGTATTCTAAACGGTTGAATTTGCTCAAATTATTGAATATTATTCATAATCATGTGCAAATTTGACCGTTTAGAATACAACCGACAACGAAATTCGAATTTGTTTATTTCATCATTCTCCAGTTTCCCTCTTTCAGTTGGTGATAAGACGTAAAAAAGAGTTGAACGCTGAACGACTGAAATGATTCGCGCGGTCCGGATTGGCATTTTATTCTTCAAAAACTGAAACAATTATCTGATGATCGAAAATCGAAACAATTATTCAACAATCGAAAGACAATGCGATTATTAGAAAATTGAATTGGACAACCATTTCACCATTTGATTCGAATATGGATCACGGGTCACGAAAATGTGATCCGGATCATGATCCGTGATCTGTGATCAAATGATCCGTTGGAACCCTGGAGTGGAGCATGAAAAAAAAAAACATACTTCAGGTTTTAACCAAACTCGGTAGGGTTGTTGGGTCACTATCGGAAATTTGGTATGCTAAAAAATAAGCATGTATTAGAAGTAAGCAAGGATAATTCAAGTCTTGAATCTATTGGTAAAACTAAATATCGAAGAAATTCAAAGTAAGTTTGTAACTTTTAATTTTTGGTATTTTATTTTTAGGACTATCTTTTTAAGATTGTAAGGAAATTGAGGGCAATTTCTACCAAGGGGGAGGGTAATATGTAATACGATAATATACCTACTAAATAAAGAAGCATTCCGAACCACGTTTATTATTTGTATAAAACTGTCGTAGGTACTACAAATATTTCATTCATTCTTTTACATATAGTCCAAGATCTTCTCAGCTCTGAGCACATGTACTCACTTCACACGCATATCTTACAAAAAATAGATACCGGTAGATTTCGATTAAAAACGTATATAAAAAATGCTCGCTGCATTAGAGATACACTATATTGGATTTGGAACCACCAACACGCTGCAACCAGCATCACGCATACATTAAAAATTTGTTAATTAACGTCGTCGCCGAGTCTGTGGAGTACCAGTCACATATTTTTCAACTGTGGGTTCGAGTTCGATCTCGCGATCACATTAATTGAACCCGAAATAGTATGAGTTAAGAATTACATTACATTAAGAAGTTCGTCGCCATCACACAAACACTTTCCCTGAATCGTGGTGTAATTTCTTACCAGCATATAATCGAATAACGTAGCAGCCCTAGGAAAGATTTTCCGCCTTTCTCGCGAGTAAAAAGCCTCCTTGATAATTAAACGCAGCCCAAATTATACGATAAGATTTTTTCCTCGCTTTTCTACAAAATATAATTAAAGAGAGCGAGAAATACTGGCCAGAATTACTGCGATACGGTTTATATCGCGTAGCTCGAGAATAATCTTGAAAATATACACAACGCAGATCTTACATAATGAGAAAAGATACAGTTCTCTTTTCTCTTCTCGACGCGAGGGCCCGAATCGAGCTCGAATACACAGAAACGTTAACGAGCCATTTATAAACGTTCGTCATACAAAAACTTCGCCGTGTTACCTTTTCGAATAAGGCAAACTTTCTTAATGTACGTTTACCCTTCGCAAGCGCTTCAAACTTTCGCATCTTTGTCGAGTAGATATATTCATTTATCTTATACGTAGATGTACGTAGAACAGGGTGTTTCGTAAAAACTTTTTTATGCGTAGGTAAAAGATTGCAGAATTTTCGCCTGAACTGATAGAGATAGACTGAAGTATTTACGTTTAAACGAAATTGAAAAAAAAATGGATAAATGGAACGATAATAGGAGAAAACTGGTACCTATTAAGAAGCATATATTGTAATTTAACCTGACTTAATTGAAAATTCATATGTATTCGTATGCGACATCAATGATTGTATTTTCCAATTACAGATCCATTTTTTATTCTACTTGCCATAAGTCTACGTTTTTTAATGAATCGAAACTAGAAGTACCTTTAATTTTGCGTTTTGGGATAAATTTGGGTATCTACCTATATATTTACAATGAGAATATCATATAGCTTTATAATTTATTCCAAAATCCATATTCGAATACCGAGAAATAATTTCCGAAGACCGCATCTTCTATATTCACTATTCAGAGTATAAATTGACCATTTAATTAGAGTCCATCAAGTGATAAATGTAAATATAAGGTCATATGTTGAGTTGAAATTAAAAGTTCAAAAAATTTAATACAAGATGTCCATATTAGGTTAGTAGATATGTAATTGACAATTTCCAACTGAAAAAATAAACATGTAATGGGTAATGGGTCGACAATTTTTTAAGTTGAATATTTTTTTTGAACTAAGTAGTTACACAGCTCGTTCGTACACTACTCGTAGCATCAATGCGAATTTTTGAAAATTATTTCATCTGTTCACTTCAGAATTTATTATGAAAAAAGAAATCCAAAATCGACATTCATAAAAAACATTTAAAAATTGAACGATTTATAAGATGAATTGTTAGTTAGTTAAAAAATACTATACGATGTTAAGAATTACTTATTACTATGCTAAAAAAATTAAAAACTTGAAGATGAAATAAATGACACATTGTCTTATAAGTACCTATTCAACAATTTCAAACTTTTTTTTGGAAGACATGTCACAAAAAATTGAGAAGCCGTCGATTACGATCTGAAATCCCATAAATCGATGATGCAAAATATTTTTAGATTCAACTTTTTCTAACCCTCTTGAAAGAAATCAGGTGATTGAATTGTTTGAATTTGATAAATCGATATTTTCAGCAGCATAATTCGACAATCGATAATCGATATTATTGGATGATTATTCGAAAGTCAAAACAATTATTTGACAATCGAAAGTCGAAACGATTATCCGACAATCAAAAATCGAAACGATTATCCGACAATCGAAAATCCAAATGATTATTCGACATTCGAAAATCAAAATGATTATCAACAATTGAAAATCGAGATATCTGAGTACGATTATTCGGTAATCGATATTTTTGGACGAATATTCGAAAACCGAAACAATTATCTGATGATCGAAAATCGAAACAATTATTCGACAACCCAAAATCAAAAAGATTATTCGACAATCGAAAGAAGATGCGATTATTCGAAAATCGAATTGGACGACCATTTGATTCGATTGATCAATTTGTATGATTATTCGATTCTCTCATAAGCCGATCCAAATAATGATTCACATCAGAGGCGTAGTCAAGGGGTCGATTTCCTCCTTCCTTTTGGGGTCAGGGACCCTCGGTGAAATTTGACGACTAAAATGTTTTTACTGTGCCCATGATACACTCAAACAAAACGCTTTGATTTTGATTATGGTCAGCTAGTTACTAATGTCTAATTTTCTTTGTTTGCCTGTACACGATGTCTACCGATTTTTAAAATTCGAAATTCGTGACCTTTCTCGGGTAAGGAAAAATTCGCAACTTCTGAGTTCAAATTCGCATTTTTAAGCAGGATTTTTTTCTGGAAAAAATTCCAAAATATCCCCCTTGCACACGTAACTGGGTAAAAAGCTGAAACTTTGTATATACCCTATTTTCGACCTCCCGAATCGATGGGAAGTGGTTTCGAGACGTTTCGGAGCTACCAAATTTTGAAATTTTCCAGCACATAAAAACAGAAATAGCAATATTATGAATATTTTATTTTAAGAGTGCGAAGTTTAGTAATGTGGTTGAATAGAGGTTTGATAGGGTACTTCTTAAATTTTTTCCAGGAAAATTTCTTGCCCAAAATTACGAATTTGAACTCAAAGTTACGCATTTTGGAAAATTGTGTTTCAATCGATCAAATGGCTAACCAATATGGATAATCCGCGATTATAGGTGCTGAAGTGCATATGGGTCATTTTCATGGGCTTTTCTCCAGTGCTGGAAAATTTCAAAATTTCCTGATTGATCCGAAACGTCTCGACACCGCTTCCATTCGACTCGGGAGGTCGAAAATAGGGTATCTACCAAGTTTCAACTTTTTACGAATTTTTAAATTTTTTCCAGGAAAATTTCTTTCCCAAAATTCAAATTTGAACTCAAAGTTACGAATTTTGGAAAATTGTCTTTTAATCGATCAAATAGATCAGCACCAATATGGATAATCCGCGATTATAGGTGCTGAAGTGGATTTGAGTCATTTTTATCGGCTTTTCTCCAGCGCTGGAAAATTCCAAAATTTTCTGGTTGCTTCGAAACGTCTCCAATCGATTTGGAAGATAGAAAATAAGGTATAAATACCAAATTTCAGTTTTTTTCGTTGATAAGTTCAAATTTTCGTATTTCGCAGGGCCGAGTTAATTTTTAAATTTCAAAAATTCACCGAAAATCGAGAAATGAACTTCAGCACCTGAAAAATTGAATACGGGGTCCTGTTATGACGTACTTTCGATTTGTTTTTGTTTGGGCTCAAAATTTTACTCTGAGTTGGGATACCTCCCTTGTTAGGTAATCGATAAATATCTAAACGATTTCGACATTCATTTAA
The DNA here is from genome assembly GCA_033439095.1 of Pseudococcus viburni. Lineage (NCBI taxonomy): Eukaryota > Metazoa > Arthropoda > Insecta > Hemiptera > Pseudococcidae > Pseudococcus > Pseudococcus viburni. The sequence continues at coordinate 49,954 of JAVBJF010000019.1, read as the reverse complement.
TTAAATTACATACCTACAATGATTCAATTATTCGAAAAACTGATTCGGACAACTATTCAAATTAATTACTCAAAATGTTTCCAAACTTTTTCTTACCTTGTCACAAATCTCAATACTAATAAACACATTTTTATAAAATCTCGATTCAAGTTTTTTTTAATTTTATAAGAGAATTTATGTCAGTGGTCATCAATTTTCTTCAAAAATTTTTCAGTTTTTAAAAATCAAACAAAAGTTCAACAAAATGTAAATAATGTCTAAAACCTGAACCAAAAAGTCATGAAACCAAAAACGTCACGAAAAAAAATTATTCACCCCAGCCCCAAAAACACGAAACGACTTTTTAAAAAATAACCCCCCCCCCCACATTTGTTAAAAAATTGGGTAAAATTTTAGAAATTGATCACAGTCAATCAATTATTTGATTAAAAATATTCGTTATATTCGCCAAGAAAAAAATCAATAACCGATAATTCGATCGATCGAACCGAAATTCAATAAAATTACTACAATTATTTCATTAAGGTTAATTAATTGTCACTCCAACAAATTTTACATCGATTCATCTTGGAGAAAAGATCGTTCTAATGGGTTAATTAATTAAATAATCGACATTCTTCGTTCATTCCTCTCGATTAAAAAAAATATATATAAGTATTGTTAATCTCATCCCAACGTACCAATAATACAACTATATATCAATGATTTAAACGTGCACGCGATTTTATCGTCGAGAAAACTCATCAAATACAACATAATCTGACGCACGTACGAAAACTGTGTAAAAATTTTCATTAACATGAAACAAAGCGCGTATTAAACGAAGCTTACGCCTTAAATCAATACTCCGGGCTAATTTGTTACCACATTGAAACCGGTATCGACGGAAGTACCAATACAAATAATCGATTTCTCAATCATCTCCCAAAAGTTATCCTCGGCTAAATGAAAATTCGTAACTCGCAGCTCTCTCGTACCATCTTCAAGATCCCTCAACACAGAAATTCCTTTCTTGGAGTGATTTACAACCACAATCGACCCCCGAACTCCCTCAGGGTCCAGTCCAGCAGGAAAATTTATACTTCAGCCTAGCGAAATTTCCTCCATGATCACGACAGGCAAAAAGCTCCGAAAAAGTATTCTCGTTAAGTGCGCGTATCCATTTTCGAGACGTCCGTTACAAATGATCATTTCTTTTAAGCGCGTACAAAGTTTGTTAGATTAAATTACCGCGCGCGCCCGAAGAACTATAGAGCACGCAGCGCCTTACGAGCAGAGCGGGGCAACGGTGGCGTGGAAATTCTCTCGTCGTTCAAAATAAATTAAGTCCCCGAGGTCTGAGCCAATTTAGTGAAGTAGAAAATTTAAAGTAAACACGAAACGCGCTGCGTCGCCTTGCGCCCTCTACTCACGTCCCCCGGCCCCTTTTCCAACCCTGCTGCCGCCTGAACCCCCGAACCAGCGTCCGGAAACGTCAACCGACTAGGGGAGAAATGATGGAATGAAAGAAAGAATATAACGAAATGGTAGTATAACCTCATATCGGAACGCTTTCTTGGCAAAATTGCCGTAATTGGATGAAGCTCGCAGCATCTCTCTCTCTTATTCGTAGCATCAAGCTGCGCAACTTTTTACTCTCATTTTTTGCTGTCTCGTCTCTCTCTCTGGGAGCTTTTTCTTCATCACTATACCTAATGCGCTTTTTCTTTCTATACGAAAACGAGCACTACATTTATACACGCGCTGCTCCGGCTCACATACATTTTTACCCCCAACCCTTGGTTGTCGATGCTGGTCTCGTATATGTAGCTGCTTTTTACACGTTGATAGTGCACATACACTGAGTGTACAAATGGATTTGTGGATATGCTACGTACGCGCCTCTTTTTTCTCTCCCTTTTCTCCCTTCCTCGGTCTGAGTTGTTCGCGCCATTACAAATTCACTCCAGCTCCATAGCACGGTAACGGGATGGTCGCTCGATTAATCTACTATATAAGACATCATTATACGTACACATCCTACATCTAAAGATATATCGTAAAAATGCGTAAAATGTTGCCTCTGCGACACCTATAAACAAGCGTACTTTATACGTATTCTAGTCGTAAAAAAACACATTCGTTGGTTTTTTTCCTCTCCTCCAAGTCTACCTCACTTCACCATTAAACCAGACAGATAAATACTCGCTTCTGTGTAATAGACGAAAACAACCGAGGGACCGATTTATGTCCTAGATCGACCATTAATTACCCCAACGTGCGACTGGCTGCATCCAAAATTAAATTTACCTTCCAAATTATTTTTTTTTTAGACCATCCAGAAGCTGAATTTGTCAAACCCTTTTGAAAAAATTAAGAAATTAACCGTCTCCGGCAGCACAAAGGTCATATCAGCATTTCCCTCACAAAGAAATCCCTGGGTGGTCCAACCAATGGAGAAAATTTCAATATCGTTTTTTCGGCCATTAATGATGGTAATTGCTCATTGGCGAAGGGGGAGGGAAGAAAAAACGGAAGACATCCGAATCTAAGTAATTTATTACTGGAAAATTTTTCCACCTGTGATCTCGTAGTCGCGATACGCGAACTGTATGTTTTAATTTGTGAAATTAGACGAATAAAAATTCATATACAGGGTGGAGAACAAACTTTCTTCAAAGAAATGCATTACTTTTACATTACTTTTTGCATTACCATATCAATATTTCTATTTAACTTACACTCCCCCCCCCAAACAAAAATCTCCCTTCTCCTAACAAAAAAAAAACTATATTTTTGAAACAGTTGGAATTTTATAAATTTCAACCAAAAAAATGAAAATTCAACAAAATGAAAAATCTAGATACTCATGTATGTATTCTCAATTGATCCAATTTATTTATATCAAAAATAAAAAAGAGAAAAGAGGCACAAGCAATATGAAATTAGGTATACTGTAGTAAATTGATTAAAATATGAATATAATGTAATATGATTTTGAGAAAAAATACATTACTTTTCAGCAAAAATGCATTACTTTACATTACTTACATTACCAAGAATTTCAATGCATTACTTTTACATTACTTACATTACCTACATTACCTGTTCTCCACCCTGATATAGGCGACACGTCTTCACGCCATACTCGCTTTGAATAAATTTACAAACTAAGTAAGACGAAGAGCCATTATGGATTCCAATGTCGCACAAATTATGGTAGGAAAAAAAATTCTGCAGATTGGACGTTATTTTGGCCACGTTCGCGACGAATAAATGGGCTAAAATCACTCAACGTGGTCGTTCGGTGTAGAAAAAAATTCACCGTGGGAAAGGAGGAAAAAATGCCAGCGAAAATTTCTTTCGGACAAGATTTTTGACGCAAATTATCCAATTAATTGTACGCCTTAATTTTTTGTACTCGAGCTGGAACATTTTTCGAGTGATTCATTATGTAGTTTAAATTTAGCATCATTTTGTACGGAGAGGACACCTTAAGAACCTACGCCTTTAATAATTTTTGTTAAAATGTGTTTTAATCAAATATTAAGGCTTGTTTATACATCCTAAATTATTATTATTAGTTTAAAAATAATTTTATATTAATTGTAAAACCTACATACACATTGATACCAAACACATACATTTTAGCGTACCTACGTATATAAACCGTACATAGACTGGTAAATTTTGTTATTATATAGTTTATGTAAACGGATGCCATTAAACGAAATACATGAAACAGCAGGTGTTCTTATTCTTACTTGTTTATACGATTAACAATGATGAACCGCAGACCGAAGACCCGATTTCGGTTACGTTATTTAATACCTCGGCCGAATTTAAATAATATTTTGACCGAGTAAAAGAATTTTATTCAAATTTGCGCGGTATGCCTTGTCTATTGTTTTTGCAAGTTGAAAAAAAAAATGCAACCACGTCAATGCGTCAAAATATTAAATATCAGTTTTTCTTATCTTATTCCATTGCTTCGATGGATACCTGCCACGCCGCGTAGGTATTAATACAATGGAATCAACGCAGCAGAAGTCTAGATGGTTATCGCTTTAATTAAAATTCGCGCAGAAAATATTTTGCTGGCGTTTTTCTGCCTTTTTTTTTCTTAGCTATGTTTAGTTTTCGAGCTTCGGTGTAATGCAGTAGCTCGTATGAGGAAATCGTGAGATACTTTGTAACACATTAATACGTATTATACATACGTGTCGGCGAATGATCATAAAGAGTTTAAGGAGGTGCAACGAGTCAAGGTCGCGTGAAAACGTATAAATTTATGCGAAATTTCGTCTCAAATATTTTTTGTTTCAATGAGTATGTCCTAGGTATTTTTCTTTCCATGCGAATACGAAATTAATTAGAAGTACTGAATTTATAAATTGCCTGGAAATTACTTGAATGGGCACATTCGACGATCGCATTACAATTTGTATTTTTTATAAGTGTTGAAAAAGTTTTTAGTACATATTTTTTGATTAGTTTTAATCCATATTTGAATTCGTGGATTGTAAAAAAATTTGTAAAACGAAATGTTATGGGAGAAAATTAGCAGAAGTTTGGGAACAGAAAATTATCAATGTTCTCTTCAATATATACGTACTTAGTTGGGCCACGAAAATTTTAAAAAATTTACAGTTTTTTTATTCAAAAAAATTGTTTTTCAATAATTCTTCAATTTTTGTAAAAGTTTGCTAAAAATTAATCAGCAGGGTAAAAACAGTTTCATTTTTTTGGTTCTAATCTTCTTCAGGTATTTTAATAGAAAATGAGAAATATGAACTTGAAAGGCATAATATGGCAAACATTTTGCAAATAAAACATCCAAAAGGGAACCAAATGAGTCCAAATACCAAATGGGACATGATGTCCGAATAAAAAAGGAAAATTGGACTTGTGTCCTACGCCAACTACTCCTCCAATCAAAACATTTTCTAAAATGATTCGAGGAAAACTTGATTAATTATCGCCATGAGCTTGGAAAACACGAACCTAGATGAATATGTCTTATTTTCTATCATTATCAATTGTTGATGACATGGATAGCAAAAATAACAGTGCCTTCAATAATTCGAGTTTTCAAAAAAGAAATCCAAAAGAAGTGAACCCAACAAAAAAAAATTGCAACAATCTTTTCAAATCAAATAATAATGAAAATTTTCTAATTTAAATTTGGTAAGCCCCCATTGGTCCGAAAAATTCAAATGAAATTTCATCAGGCTTTTCCTCTAAAAATTTTAGAATTTTCCTCAAATATTTATATTCAACATAGGTAGGACCTAATATTAGCTCTGATACCTACAAAAAATATTTTTCCTCTGAAATATTACGATTTTTTGTACCTATATAATTCCAAAAAATTCGATTAGAGACCCTCTCCTCCTGGATTTCAGCTGCATGGCTTCATATCAAAAACCAGTTCTATAGATACCCAACTGAGAAAGGTTTCCTAAAACAACGGTTCTAGAGCCAGGGATCTGGTACCTCCGGCTCCGAGATTTTTTAAAAGTGCCTCTGGTTCCGGCTTCAGCTCTGGAGTTTTTATAAAAGTGTCTCCGGCTCCGGTCCCGGAAAAATAGCCCGGAGAGGGGCTCTCCTCCCACCAGCTCCGCCCCGGATCCTTGTCCAGAGCTGGGAAGCTTTTATTCCATATAACTGCTATTTTGGTTTCTCATGACTTGAATAATTTATGACAAGATTACAGCTTTAGGCTACACCTGCATCATCTACAACAAAAATTGCTAGATGTAAAATATCCCCTGGAATTTTACATTTTTGCATCGGTCGTATCGAAAATCGTTCATTGAAGAGACAAAAAAAGGGAGGGGAGCGAGAAGTCGTTAATAAAGTAGTTTTGCGTTTGAAAATTTAAAAAAATATGCTTCGGACGAATTAAAATTAGAATGAATAATTGGACATAAATACTCTCTCATTTTGAATGAGTGAAAAAAGTCACTGATAAATAGTCAGAATTGCAGTACAGGAAAAATCAGCAAAATTCACTGATTTTTAGCGAATTTTCGTTGATTTTTCAAAGATTTTCACTGATTTTTCAGCAAATTTCAGAAAATTGCACTGACTTCTCAGTGAATCTTCACTTATTTTCCAGTGATTTTTCTCACTGATTTGTTTTTGGTAGAAAAATTTTCACTGATTTATAATTGAAAGAGTACTTTGATTTTTAGAGGATTTTCGGCAAACTTTTCAAAAAAAATTCACAAATTTTTTCAAAACATTCACAAATTTGTCAAAAAATTCACCAATTTTTCAAAAAAAATTCACTGATTTTTCAAAGAATTTCAGAGCTTTTACTGACTTTCTGATGAACTTTCATCGATTTTCCAGCAACTTTTTTCACTGATTTATTAATTTCAACTGATTTTTGATAATTTTCACTGATTTATAAATGAGAGAGTAAGCTACTAGTTGAAATTATTTCATTTGAAGCCAACAAACTGTCATTTTTCCAAAAATGCATGTACCTAATTTCACAGAAAAGTTCTTATTCGAAAAAACCTTTCAATATTTTGATTTTATTCCCAAGCTCCTTTATATACGAAGGAAGGAAGGTTCAGAAGAAAAAAATTAACGAAAAAATCAAATTGTACATTGAATTTATATGAAGGTTTCAAGGCATAAAACTTAATTTTGAACTAAAAATTTGTCCCTTCCAACTTGGTTTATGGACAGAGAATGTGTACTTTTCGATATTTGTGGTTCATTGTGGTTCAGATGAAACCAATCCAGCACAGATTAAATTCAAAAAAACGTCAAAATATTCATGAGAGAATTTCACTTAATTAAGACATATTTTACATCAAACACAATAATTTCAATATAATTGCTATAGGTGCCTCGATTTTCTGAATTTTCATATGGTATTCCTCAAAACATAAAAAAAATTCAATCTATTCATATCAACTTTCCTACATTGAACCTAAAAAAAAATCAAAGAACATTTCCATCAATAGTAATTTCCTCCTCACTTTTTGATGAATGCTTTTCTACGGTATCCTCTTGATTGTTTTATGGATTTCATTCCAAAATATCAATTTTTTCCCAACTTATTCAAACACAAGGATTCAAGCAATTTAAGCAGATTTTAATTTCTCACATTCTTTTTTGAACTAATTCATAGTAATTTCTATCAACAATATTCTCGATCTAACAGGTAAATCCTTTCTTATCCTTTTAACCATTTTTCGTCCTCATTCAAAATATTTTTTTTTCAATTCACCCCCCCCCCCCTCCACCTCAAAAAAAGATCAGCTATTCATATCGATTTTTTTCCCACTGCTTTTAAAAATAATTTCAACACATTTCTTCCACCTCTTCCACCCCCTCCTTATCCTCCCTTCGACCATTGAATCAACCCATAGCCGAACTTTCATCTCACTCTACGTAAGAAAGCTCACCCCATGTACACGCCGCCTACACCTCGACCTACGGCTCACTACACAACAACAAAAACCTCCGAAAGTCCATAATATTTCGTACGTATATCGAAAAAGCGAGAAAAAATTCCGGCGACGGAATTTAAAAATAGCAAAAAGGTTGAAATCGAACGACGGCAGGCGGCTCGTAAATATTGGAGTCACGATTTCATAAACGAATGGCCGCACAAATCCGCTCTGCGGCGCAAGTACGTACTCTACACATCCGGCAGCTATATCTGAAAAGCTAGGCATCCTTACGTATACCGAGAGCCGGGATGAAGAAAAATTAAGGCGAAAAAATATATATTATATACACTTATACGTGTACACCCCATGAGCGCAAAATATACCCGCCTCATATATCGAAATCTTCCAAGATTGTTTTTATGTTTCGGATTGTGCTGTCGATATATACGTGAAAAACGGTCGCGCAGCACAGAAAGCCAAATCATTTTTTCATTTTACGAGTTGGAAAAAAAGGTAAGAAAAAACGTAACTTGTTTTCTTATCGCGATATTACGTTCGAATACGAAGCGATTAAGGAATATCAGTTTTGAAAATTGTTCTCGCACCGCCAATGTCCCACCCCTGCCTCTCGACCCTCGAACTATATTTAGACGCGAGAGTATAATACGTGACCAAAAAGTTATATTACCTATCATATTTTCGTTATTTGGAATAATATACGAACCATACCAATATGTTAGGTAGGTACTGGGTAGGTATCGTAGGTCTTTCTATTCTTTCATCTCATCATCTCTATTTTCCAATCTTCCAGTAGCAATCAAATTGACATAATTTTCGTCTCGTGCTGCGCAAATTTTTATTCTGATCAGGGACTCATACATATTAACGCGTTTCTTTCTCAGAATTCTCTCTGCGAGACACTTTATGTTAATTGTTTTATAATTATACGACTATTATAGAAAAAGAGAATCCTGTTAATTAATTTATTTATATCCAATTTAGGTAATTTACAATCTTCAGACGAAATCACCAAAATTATTCCCATTTAGACATCAAAAAAATTTCATTTTTATTTATTTTGCCCAACAAAAAGATACGATATTCATGTAAATTTGGTCCGCAAAAAAAAAATCTAGCTCTATTTAGCTAATTCCTGCACAATTATAATAATTTGTCACAACATTGTATCTAAATATGCCCAGTTGGTAGCGAAAATAATCAGCAATTAGTATTCAAATAAAATTTCAACGTTATAGGAATCGTAATTACCAAAACATAAATCTTTTTTAATACCTTCATCGTACACTTTAAGGACTAAAATACATAGTAAGCTCCGTGTGCCGAAAAATTTGTCGCATAATTAACGACTGTAATTAATATTAGATGAAGAAAAATTACACCTAGACGACAACAAAGTCTCGAATTGACGCGGCGCGTTTCTAATGCAAATATCTACCTAATCTACAGTTACCTAGATTTTTTCACGAAACCAGACCAGACGGTAGAAAAAATCGTGTAAATGGAAAAAAAACCGCGAACGCCACTGAATATTTGCCATATTAATTAATCCATTTATGCATATCTTTCTGCATCGATTCGCGTGCCGCAAAACACCCGACGATCAAAGTGCTCGGGATAGACGAGCCGACGACGACGTGATCGATACAGTTCACCAAATATACTTACGAATATAAATACGAGTACCTAGACCTACGTAAATGCAACGGTATTACACAAATTCATCGCGAAAAGAAAACCCAACGATCCGTGGAGGTTTTTTTCGATGCTACATAGGCACGCTATGTACACCTACGTTTACTTATCAGACGTATGTACTTCGACAATAGAAAAAAAAAAATGAAAAAAAAAAACAGTAAACACCTCGAAATTTTTTTCACCAACGTCGGATACAAAAATTATGTACTTCGTAACATCGACCAACTTCCACGTTTACGCAAACGATCAACTCGAAAACTGATTTTTTTACCTCAAACGAATAAGTTTTTTCCTACATCTACATAAGATCTCAAGGTCCCCTTAGACCCGTAGGTTAACGTACTTACAGGTGAAAGAATACAAAAATACCTTTGATTCTGCATCACTAAAAGAGCCTAACCCTTTATAAACATCGAGCTAAAAAAATCTACATGTTACCTATACACAAATGACCCTTGGTCCGTGTAATTCGCTATTCATCGAAACTCTCGTTTTCTCTATAAAATATCTATGTGCTGATACGATCCGTCTATTGTTACCTTTGGAAGAGAAAAAAAAATACGATCTTTATGCGGTCTTCTTGGAATTTTTTTTGCCTAATTTCGACGTGTGTTTCTTATATGTAAAAAGACGAAAGAGTTGAAAGCGAACGTTTAAGGAAGTTTCCTTCGTCAGTCAAAAGAAACCTGGTCTTTTGTTCGAAAGCAATAAAATCTATTGTCGTAGGAACCTTATACGATGTATCTTTAGCATTCATTTGAATAATTCTAAACATCGAATCGACAAGTCACGTTTCAGGTACCTTTGCAGTTCGAATGTTGAGGTATTTGAAACTCGTAGACGAAAAACTGAAATGAGGTTTATTTTTAGAGAAGTATCTACTCGAATTGTACATATATTGTTTAGAGTGAAGTGTCTTGAGTTAGGTGTAATAAATATTTAGCGAACGAAGGGGAAGAAAAATTGATGATTTTATGAATGATGGATGAAGTGGTTAATGTGTTTTTTTTTCTCAAGTCATTCTATAAATTGATAGTAAATTTTTCCACACGTAACCTCACTCTTCCCATCGAACAAAATAATTTCAATTTTTTCGAATAACAAATCTGAAATTGTTTCACAAATTGAATTTTGCATACGATGATTAAACTGAAAATATGATCAAATTGAATACCAATATCAATAAATAAAATATTGGTATTAACAAAGTGATATTATTTTCTGGGGTTCAATTTAAATTATTGTTGCTTTTGAAAAAATCTAAATTCGAATTTCGTGATGAGAGTTTTCATTGTTTTTTTTCGTTGATTTTGACATCAAAAATTTTCAATCTAAATCAATAATAATTAAAAAATTTTTGATCATAAAATTGAAATCCAAAAATATTGATCCCCGAAAAATTCTCCAAAAAAAGAAGTAGTCCCCGCCCCCTCCCGACAGAAACGCAAACGAGATTGCTGCAAAAACTAATACCTGTAAAAATTTTGATAATAAAATGCATTGATATAAAATGTGAAATCCGCCCCAAAAAACACCCCCACTTTTGTAGAAAACAAAATGAATACTTAAATGTTTCGATAATAAAATGTTTTGATATCATAATAAAATCCGCCCTGAGACCCAAATTGAGTACTTTAGTCATCATCTCATCAAGCACACTGCAAAATATTTGCAATGATACCAAAAAATGAAAAATAAATGAAAAAAAAACAAAATTTGAGGGCGGACACAGCCCTCACATAAGCTTGGTTACTTTACCTCAATCTGATGGCTGTGTCCGCCCTCAATTTTTGTTTTTTTTTTTTCATTTATTTTTCATTTTTTGGTATCATTGCAAATATTTTGCAGTGTGCTTGATGAGATGATGACTAAAGTACTCAATTTGGGTCTCAGGGCGGATTTTATTATGATATCAAAACATTTTATTATCGAAACATTTAAGTATTCATTTTGTTTTCTACAAAAGTGGGGGTGTTTTTTGGGGCGGATTTCACATTTTATATCAATGCATTTTATTATCAAAATTTTTACAGGTATTAGTTTTTGCAGCAATCTCGTTTGCGTTTCTGTCGGGAGGGGGCGGGGACTACTTCTTTTTTTGGAGAATTTTTCGGGGATATCAGTAGTTTTTTCTACGTAGTCTGCTGGTCTCATAAATGCAAAATACATTGATACTTCAAATCGTAATTTTTTTCAATTTCTTTCATTTTAAAATTTTTTTAGAACAGTATCCAATTTTTTTTTTAATATTGAAATATTTCTATAAAAATTTTTGACTTGATGTTTAAAAGAACATTTTCCAACTGAATTCTTAATTTAAATTTTCCAACTTCAAATATTTATTTTTTTTCACTTCATATTTTTACCACTTGCTTTATTTGTCCTAATTACTTAATAATATAATTTCATTGACAGAAACAATAGAAAAAACTTGCAATTTGACAAAAAAAAATTTCTAAAAAAACCTGTCACTGGGTAGGCTCGAACCTAAGACCTTCCGTGTGTTGAGCCGCCGCTTAGTACACGCAGCCAGATGGTACCATTCGCGGCTTGGTGATTCCTTCTGTACACAACGTGTATCAATTATTCAAAATTTCCGTTACAAAACTTTTTTCATCAAATTACAGTTTTACTTCAATGTTTAGACAAAGCTGCAGATCGTTAGAGGGCATTAAACGTATTGAAATTTTTTACACACATAGATTATTCAATTCTTCAATCGCTTTTGCTAACCCGGATGGTCAATGAGTTGCCGTTTTTTCATAATTCAAATTTCAAATTGGTTAAATTTTAGTATTTTGGAAAAATTAAAAAAGCTCTAAATCGCTTTCAAAAAGTTGAATTGATCTGAAAATTTTCACATAGATGCATTTTGACCCAAAGAATACAATTATAAATTCAATTTTGAATTTTGAAAATTTTTTGGGGCCCAAATGGGGGGGTGAAGGGGCAAATTTCAAAATTTTCAAAATTTTTTCATCTTATAACCGTAAGACACATGAATAGAACACACACCCAAAATTTCATGAAATTTCATTCAGTAGTTTTTTCTGAATTTTGCTTCCTGATGAAGAACATTTTTAGTAAAATCACCAAAAACAGGGGTATTGTATCTTCTCGACTTTTTATCGTAGAAAATTCGTTTTGGTCTTAAAAGAAAGCGCTCGAAAAATGAAGAAACTTTGTAATTTAAAGTTTTTTTAATTTAACCAGCGCTTTACGAGAAAAACGCGTTGGCGGCACGCGCAAAACAAAGGCTAGTTGGTTTCAGAATAACAGAGTCTGTTCGCAACGTGTTGTGTCTCGATTACGTTTCTGTCGGGAGGGGGCGGGGTGGGTCGCGAACGCGACCCTGGATCAATTAAAATTATTGAAGGGATCTGATAATTAGAACAACAGAAAAATGAGGGAAAACCAGTAAGCATGAAAAATGAATTATTTTTCCAGTTGGTTCAGTTGTTACCTACTACCTCGATTTTTTTTCGTTTTGAAAAATTTGAAACCAACATTTTTCAATTTTTCACCAATAGGTATCTAAATTTTTTTCAATTGCACTTCTTCATTTTGGATAATTTTTCAAATTAAGATCAGGGCATACCCAGGGGGCTCAGGGGGCTCGAGCCCCCTCCTTAAGCTCGGCAAGGAGATTTTTTATCATAAAGATGACAAAGAAGAGTATGGTTTTTAAAAAAATGTTCGCCCCACTTCGCTCGGGCAGTATTTTAATACCCATTTCTTAAATAAACATACCACTCTTTAAATTTGAATCAGTCGAATTGGTAAAAATTCGGTCTTTTTCAGTCAGTAAAATAATTTTCATTGAAAATGAGTGATTTTTCACTCATTTTTCGGTCAAAAATTACTAATTTCTCAGTTAATATCTCATTTATCAGAAACAATCAGTCATTTTGACTGAAAAAATCATTATATCTCGTCATTTTTCAATTTTTCTTCGCTCAAATCTGTAGGTATATATTATTTGTCTACTGAAAATACCCCAACTACTCCAGCCCCACTGAAATAACAGGGTACTTTCATTTTATCATTGAATTTTGGCCCCCTCTCAATTTTTCTCAAAATCTGAGCCCCTCTCTTACACAATTTCTGGGTGCGCCTATGATTAAGATTTATTATTTTTTTAAAGAAGGTTTTTTTTTTTATTGAAAAGATCCAAATTCAAATTTTGTAACATTCTGTTTCCCACTAGTCTTCTTCTCCCCCCCCCCCAACGATTTTTTATCAGAAAAATCAACTATTTTGATTTATAACATTGAAATTGAACCATAGATGAAGAAAAATTCAATGCAGCATTGAAACAACAAAAAACCAAAAACCATAAATAATTATGGAAAGTGAACTTAAATTTTCTAAATTACATACGTTATTTTTCTACATAATTATATTTTTTAGTTTTTTTTACAAAACAATTCTATTTTTGAAAAATTTCAATTCTAATTTCTTTAATTATTCACCAATAATTGAATAATTTTTAAAAACTTTACCACTCCACATTTTTCGCAGTTTTTTCAAGGTTCGTTACTTCTATCTTTTCAAAAAATGTTGTTCCTGGAAAAAAAATCCAAATTCAAAGAACACACTCAACAATCATTTTTGAGGCCATAATAAAAAATATTAATTCATTGATATCGATGTGAAAGTTCTTGATGCAGAATGACAAAGAAATAATATGACGTGAATTTTTACGAGCAATGTTATTTTTTCACCTCATCCATTTTTGTAAGAATTTTTTCTGAATTTTGAAAATATTTAATTCAGATTTTTTACCAACAGGTTATTGAACAACTTTTAGAAAATCTAACCCTTTTATCTTGACAATTTTTCCATCAAGTTTTGTAGGTTATTTAAGAAGGTGGAATCCAAAATTCGTGTTTTATTCATAATGTGAATGTAATAGGTACGTAAATTGTGCATACTCTTCTCCTCTCCGACCTTTTTCCTCCTCGAAAAAATACATTTATTTAGTCTGACAGCCAGGGCTAGATCGAACGGCGATAAGAGACGGGGCACCTCAATAAGGGCAACTCTGCATTTCTTACTGGAAAGTTTGAGTTTTGAGTCTAAAAAAAATGGAATAAGTAATGCTTTAAATCGAAAAAATTCATTTCAGACAAAAATTTCGCCCTTCAATAATTCAACACCAGTATACGTTCTGAAAAAGCCCAGGGCCCTAGCCCCCCCCCCCCCATGAGAAAGGCATTTCTAAACGTAAATGTGACATGATCATTTCTATTCAAAAATTCACCTATATCAATTTGTAAGTGATTTTGAGATAAAAAGTTCAAACCCCAAAACACAAGCTGAAAAATACTAAAAATATAAATTTGGATAGGTTAGGTATAATTTACTGGCAATTTCTTAATCTAGTTTTCCAGATTTTTAAAGACAAGTTCGAGTTGAGTGAATGCAACGGCCACCTTGTCTCCAAAAATGACGAAATTACATTGTTTCTATTTCCTAAATACGTTACAGTTAAAAAATTAGAAAAAAAAATTACGTCAATCTGAAATTTTACGATTTATGCCACCCTCCCTTCCCGCCTCAAATTTCAACTTCCATACTTTCCTCTCTGAAGAGCAATCAATCCAGATCTCAAATTCAGCGTTCGTACAATAAAATTAAAAACCAAAAATTCGTTGAAATTAGATTACAAAATTACGTACCATTCTTTCAAATTGAAAAAAAAAATCAAAAAATACTTCCAATATGATTTTAATGGATCCATAGCTAGCTACACTTATCATTATTTCCCAAAACGATTCTCACACGTGAACCTGTTCACCACCAACGTCCATTTTTTCAAAAGAAATCCCGCCAATACCGAATATACTTTACATAATCTGATAATAAATAAACCTTCATTTTTCAATGGATAGATTCGACATTCATTTTGAATATTATGAATGGAATTCGAAGAATATAAGCAATACGTAATAGCAGATAATCTTGGAGACATTATTGTTGTATTATAGCAGATTTTTCAAACAGCATCGAAATACCTCTGGGGTATGGGGCGATTGAAATCCTGTTTGAAGTTTAAAATATGGCCATATTTCAAACAAACATTTCAAAATTTTTGTGATTCAGACACTTGTACGGTAGAAGGAAAAAACTAAGAAAATATTTCTGATTGAATACCAACCTTGTAGGCCTATGGTTCCAATCGTACATTTTTCTTCTATTTTTAGCTCAAAAATATACAAAAATACCACATAATTTGTTTTTTTTTTTCTCAAAACTCATACTTCAAGAATGAACACTCGAAAAACTACTTTCCATATTCGAAAAAAAGTACAACTAGAAAACAAACACCTCACATACTCCTAATTTTTTCCTTCCGACAAAACTCATTCATACATGAAATTTCCTTTTCCATAAAGTAATGAGACCAAAAAAACTGATAAATTGCCAGAGTCACGTATTGCGACCTCGATAGAATTTTTTTTCACACCGTATAGGTAAAATATCGTCGAAGTCTCATGTTCTACGACTTATCTTATTTATCGACTTACACTGTCATGCGTGTAAAAATATACACACAAACAGGAGCGTAGGTATAATTTTAGTTTGAACAGCTGACGAACGATGACGATTCATAAGAAAATAAGTCAGACGTCAATCGTGTAGATTTCGAAATACATTGCCGTATAAATTTAGATTTATTGTACGTATGTACAATACTTATAAGGAGAGAAAAATCGCGAAAACCGTTGAAAAATAAACAAGAGGGTAATACGAATGAATATTTGTTTATTTTTGCAATATCTAGAAGCATATTTCAAATATGATAATTTTTTCTAAACAAACCACAGGGTTTGATTTGATGATAGATCATGAATTCAGCAAAATTCTCAAACAATAATTTTTCTCTTTCGATGTGCACACGACAACATAAATTTATCCAAACCAACGACACCATAGCCAAAATGGGGAGGGGGGCAAACCCCAAAGCACACGTAGAATAGACATAAGTCCAATATCAATAAAACAACGAAACTTTCGAAATGCTTTATGCCAAAACGTTGAAAACTTTCTTCTGCCAAAATAACACAAGCTCACTCGCTACAGCCCCATTCATTCGTTAAATTCTCCTCGAACGCGAAAATTTTCCAAATTTAACCTCGATAAGTAATCAACTCGAAGCAATTTGCTATTTCCCTTCGACCCATCGTGTATTCGGCTAAATTTCCAACCAGAAAGCCCATTCCAATTCCAAGGGAACGAGCGGCCCACATGCAAGGCATTTCTTTACATTCACAATATCGTCGCCACACTAACAAAACCCAGCCCAACAAGGTCGCCTTGGTTCGTATTTTTCTCATCGTCTTCTTCGGTCGATACAAAGTCGAATATACCGGCAAAGCGGCAATGTATTTTCAACTTTGCTGTCTGAATTTGGTGGGGGAGAATATTTATGGTAAACCTTCGAGGCAATGTTTACAGATGGCGTTACCAGTACCATAAAAATTCGAATCGCAATTTCATTTTCAACCTATGTTCATCGTCCGTGTAGAATACTCTGTGGTACAATCGGAGTCTTGTTTTTCGTATTCTTTCGCTCTAAATGCAAAGGGGGAAAACACACGAAATTCCCTTTCAATGGGAAAACGACGTTGATGCGATCATAGAACAAATACTATTTTTACCATTTGTGAAATAGAGTTCGCTACTGGTTTGCGTGCTTTGTGGTCATTTCCAGCGTGAGGTTTTTTTGATCTATGATCATTTTTCGTTGATTTTTCTTTTTCCAGAGGGTGATATATTCGCATTAATGTATGACTCGGATGTGGGTGGAATAGGGTAGGGTGAGGTAGAATTTATAATAATTTAATTTTACCAGCCATTTTTAGGTCTATATCCCTAGATATATATGACATTTTAAAGAAATTAATAGTTATGAACTACGAACATACACAAACAAAAAGAACCAGCAATTCTACAAAAAAAAAAAAAAAAACTTGAATACGCATGCAACTTTTTCTTTTTGTACGTAAATTAATGGATCTTGTAGCCCCCACAGTCAAGTTTAAGAATAATGATGTTATGATAATGCAAAAGTTAATTTTTTTCTAATATCCATAACAATTTTCTTCAAAAAATACACATAAGGTGTCAAAACAATTTAATGAACTGGTATTATTGATTTTTCAACTTTGAAGTTCTTGATTTGAAAATTATTCAGCGATCACGAATAGAATAATTTGTGAGAGTAAGAGTTTAAATTCAAAGACCATAAAAAATTCATCGGAAAAATAATTAAAAGAAAATTATTGTACGTATTCTCTCAACTATAAATCCGTGAAAATTATCGAAAATCACTGAGAAATAGTCAGAATTGCAGCACAGGAGAAAATCAGTGAACATTTTTTAATTGGAAACTAATCAATGAAAATCTTTGAAAAATCAGCTTATATTCGCTAAAAAACAGTGAATTTTGCTGATTTTTCCTGCTATTATTCAGAATGAGAAAGTATGTATCAGAAGGTTTGAAAAATTAAAATTTTTATCCAAAAACATTAATTTCTCCACACAAAATGCAATTTTCTTTCATTTGGAGAGGGGAGGAGGAGGAAGTCATTGTTTCAGCAAAATTCTCCTAGGTATTAATCAAATTTTCTCAATTCAAAACACAAAGTAATTCCTCATCAGTTGAAAATTATTTAGATTTTCAACATTTTTTTGATTATAAATTCAAATCATTCCATAAAAACTAAAGGAACCTCAAAATTAACAAGCGTATTTGATAAGGGTCGGAATAAAGAACAAAAATCATCAGATGCAGATTTTACCTATTACAATACTGCACCTTCCCAATCAACTCTTTTCCAGATATTTTGAATGTGGTAAACGTGATTCCTCCTGACGATCTACACAAGGCAACCTCTCCTACAAATTTACGTTGAACAAAGGGTGGGATTCTTCAAATTTGAGAAGCAAAACTTTTGGATCTTTTTTATGCATAATTATTTCAACCTAAAACATACTAGTTTTTTTGCCCCTCCCCCATTCTTTCTAGTTCTAAATTTACCTTACCTATCTTTTGGTTTCTATGGACAATTTCAAATTGAGGGGTGTCTAACAAAATTTGTTGAGCAAAAAGCTTGACTTAGCTTGATCTTTTGGGATGACATTTTGCATGACTTTTCAGAGTAAGCCCCCTCCAAAAGCTATGAGTCTGTACGCCAGTACCTACCCCCCCCCCCCCCACCACCAAAAATCTATACATTTGTGAGCTTGTAGCTGATACCATAATAGCATATATTAAATGCCAATCCAAAAAACGAAAAATAAAATGAACAATTTTTTTCAATTTTTCAAGGGTAAATGGGGGTTTTTTTGGATTTTTGAAAAAAGCTTGACCTTTTGAGTGAATTAGGGCAAATTGGTCAAAAAGCTTGACTTTTCAGAACCGGCATGACCTTTTTGAAAAAAGTTTGACTCATCAGGACAGCCTGACCTGTTAGACACCCTGAATTATCAAGTTCAGACCACTTCATAGCTCAAAAAATTACTTAAAAATATCATTTTTTAAGAATTTTAAATAAAAATTTCACTGGTAGTGGGGTAAAATCTTTATCAAAAAATACACAAAAATATTGCATTTTGAAAGAAAAATAAATGGAAAAATTTTGCGCTTAGGTAGTAATTTTGAAAAATTTTTCAACAATACCTAAAATTATTTGACATTTTGAAAACAACCCCTCCCCTTCCCCTCCAATACACAAACTGCATTTCGAATTGAAAATTTCAAATGTCTTTGCTTACTCGATTTCGAATCCTTCACCAATCGAGGGCACAGCTATGGGATAAAATATTCCTCAAAGTTCAAAAACGTATTTGAAATTGAAGAATTACATGTGAGTACCTATATTTTTTATTCAAAAATTTTCAAAAAAATTACTTTAAAAAAAATGAACAAATATGACAATTTAAACATTGAAATGGAAAAACTATTCTAGAGCAAAATTACGGTTGAAAAAAAATCAAAAACTACACTATAGTTTGGAATAGAAAATCCAGATGTACCGTTGGTGCATGATTATCCATTTTGGTCCCAATTCCCAAACCATCTTTTTCGAACTAGGTACTCTTCACCTTCTTCCTGTACTATTTGTTTGGTGATGTTTTCATCATTAATTACATTTACACATTTTAAAGGCCTGCATACCACTTGTGTACAGAGGAACAGCAAGAGGAGGAGGAAGTTATCTCCTCAAAACGTTATAAAATTTACAAAAATACATTCTAGGAAACATGGAAAAAATTACTCAAAAAACTGGTAAAACTGTGAAAAGTTGAATAAAAATTGTAAAATTTTCATCATTATAATTAATATCACGAAAGTTTTCTAAATAGCATTTCTAATATCAATGGCAGTTGGGTACCATAAGAAGTAAGATTGAAATGAACAAAAAACATTATCATCCATTCCTCTACTTCCTTTCCAAAATCCCTTCTTAACCTCCGAATTTAAAACAGATAAGCTTTAAACAATTATTCACGCTTACATATTTTTTGAACGAAAAATTGAGAAAATTCAAAATTTTGGATTTCTGAGTGTAGACGTACAAAAACTGTAAATTTCTATGAAATAAAAGGAAACTTTTTTCTCCTTAATCTTGGCCTGTAAAAGATATTTGCAACTGTAACTCACATTTTAAGCTGCCTCAGTTCATCTCCACACTTTTTTAGATTAAAAAAATCCTGGAGGAAAAAAAACGAAATTCGAAGCTGAAGACTCTAAAATGGAAAGACATGGTGAATGAAATTCCGTTGACAAGGATGAGGGGTGGAGGGATTCAATTTTCGTCAATATCGGTGAGAAAGCGATTTTTTTCAAAAATATTACATTTCTGTTAAATTCAAATTTTCAAAATTTCGATAAAAATCGAAAAATCAACTCGAGCAGCTGAAATTTTTATTACAAGATTTTTGGAACATCTGTTTCCAAAAATTCAACTGTCGTTCAAATCGGAGCCAATAATCTCGAATAATTCTCAGACACCCCCCCCCCCCCAGCACTTATCATTTGAACCAACGATATCTTCATCTTTCAATATCAAAATGAGAACACAACAGACGTTTGACAAAAAAAAAAGGGCGATACAGCAAAACATTCCAACTTTTTTCCTATTTAAACCAGAACTCTTCAAGCACATTTTAATTTTCTGAAAAAAATGCTAAAACTCAATTCACATCCCTGAATTTTTCCCATATTATCATTACTTTCCACTTTCACTTATCACGTCTCAACATACAACCTGGTCAATTAAAAAGCCATAAACTTTACTCTCTTTTTCAGCACCCTCCAACTCATTCATCTTCAAATGACCTTCGCATTCATATCTACGGACCCTTTTCGACACCGACTCACGACAGACACTTGCCAGCAAACCGCAGCCATTGCCCCACATAGACAATATTCAACAGTATGTAAGACCAGTTCAACGGTCATGTGTAAAACCAGCACTCAGGGCCACGTCGAAACACTCGGATAATATATATTTATCGATTACACGGAAATTGCGAGGCTAAGTAATAATCTCGTGAACAAATCTGCTCGAAAAGAATTCTTAGCGCAGATTAGTCTTATGACATGTTCATTGTAAACGTGTGCATGAAAATTGTTTAGATTCGAGTATGCTATACGTTTAATAATGTATTCTAGTTTCCAACCACACTATGTGGACTTATTTTCGAAAAGACGGAGAGAAAAAACTGGTTAGACGTGAGTAACGTTATGACCTTTGAATATATGGAAAAGCTTTAATGCGTTAAATTAGATAACGCTCTGTCAAATAAATTCGCCAGCGACTTCGGCGTAATTTAAAAACAACTTTAATGTTGTAAATTACCGAAGAAAAACTCACTCTCGGGAGCAACGTGCATTTCACATATCTCTATACACAACATAGCCATTTTTCTCTTCGCTCGGGTCGTTTATTAATTTTCCTTAATCATTCGCCAACTATAACCGGAGTATTCGCTGACGTAGAATATTGAGACGATTCGTTCGCCAATTCCTACCCCATCTACCGACTAAGTATCGGAGTGTTATATGAAATTAATTACACCTATCGCGAGAGATTAGCGTCTGCAAATGAAGCCATTTCTTAACACTCCCGCGGACCCCGACTGGGTTCGCTATAAAATTGCATTTCACCCGGCTCCGACTCAGTCGTGAAATTCTGCCAGCCGAGTTCACCGTATCGAGCTGGATTTCGTCGCAAACTCGCAATGGCTCGGTTACACGATGAATTTAACTTAATTTTCTTAATTATCCCGACTTCGGAATGATTTAATTTTAGCAAAACCGCAACTACGCCGCCGAAATGTCGTGGTCACGCTAAAAGAAATATATAGAGCTAAGACATGAAATACCACAGTTATTTCGTGAATAGAAAGAGATACCCTCGTGTACGCATCAATCACCAACGCCATTTTTCAACCCCTTTTTTGTAGCAGTGAATTTTTTCATTGTACGTAGTCGTCGAACATGTAGGTAAGTTCGCAACCCCGATACACAAAATTATGGCAAATGTCGCACCGAGTTGACGTTTAATTAAAAGAGAAAAAAATACATTACGACAGGTTTATAATAAATACTTAAAACAACAAAAAAAACACGCGTCGTACTCACCGAATTAAACCGCACGTACGATACAGCTTCGCGGCCTGCAACAAAAAATCAAACAATCAATTAGCAAACGAGATAAATTATTGATAAAGCTATAGTAATTATCGAACGTATTTCGCGCATACTTGTTAGGTTATAATTTTTCATTCGAATAAAGCACGTATTTCTCGCGCCTTAAGCTGGCGAAATTATATTACCGTCGGCTGATTTATATTTATAGAAAAGTCACCTGCTATATACAGGTAAAAATAACTCTAGTGAGTAACTAAAATAACTCATTGTTAATTGTTTCCATCGAGGGGGCAATAAATAAGCGATGTAGCTATAAATTATTTTTAATGGAAAATCGAATTGAGTCCATGCGAAGTTCTTTATGGTTTTGTTACAGAGTCTGAAAATTTATCTCGATTTCGAAATGTAAGTCAATTGGATTTTGAAAATTTTGCTAGAATTCAGTTACAAACAAATTCAAACAAATTGATTTGAAAAAAATCACACTGAGCTCTTTTTTAATTTAAATTATTTATTAAGGGTGAATGGAATTTTTTTTCAATTTTTGAAAAAAAGCTTGACCTTTGAGTCAAAAAGCTTGACTTTGCAGGACCAGCTCGACCGATTGGTCAAATTAAAAGTTTGACTTATTTTGACCAGCTTGACTTCGCTTGATCGTTAGACACCTTGCCATAAAATAACTTAATATTTGGTAACCAAGAAGATGAATTTGAGGAAGGAAAAGGGAATGTTTCCAAAATGAGTACAAGTTTGTCCCCAAAGAGAAAACCAAAAAAAGAGATTAACCTGTGTTTTGAGGATTTGTAATCAATTTTTTTGTTGTAATTTTCAAAGTAACACGAAGAGTCTTTAAACATCATTCGTATAATTTTATTTAAAATATTCAAATTTATATTAAATTACAAAAATGATAATAAAAATTATGAAAATTGAGTATACGAGAATCTGAAAACTTGATAAAAAAAAATCAAAAAAATTTATTTATGAAAAATGTAAGTTTTCTCCATAAAGTTTGAATAAGAACTCACTAAAAAAAAGTTCAGTAAGGCTTAAAAGCGTTTAAAATACGTCACCTTTATGAAAAGTGTATAAAGATAAAATTATAGGTATCTACCATAAATTGAAGACAAACAGTGAAAAAAGTAAATAGATCGGTAAGTATACGTTTAAATGACATTTTTTGACAAATAAGACAAAAATAAATGAAATAAGAGAAATATATCACAATCTGGCATTATCATAAAAAGTTCCCAATGCGATTTTCATCAATATCGAAATTATATAGATACAAATCTTAAAATGTTTTTCAATAAAAAATCATCAACTAATTTTTTTTCACCCAGATTTTTATCTTACTCCTGTCTTTCTTCCCGAGTTCGCACTGAAATTTAAAAACAAAAATTCGTTCTTTTTTCGGGCTATTTTTTAGACCCCCCCCCCAAAAAAAAAAAACGAAATTAATGACTTCGCCTTCCAAAAAAGTCAAAAATTCTTAAAAATTCTACTCATAGTGAACAGTATTTTTCAAAATTCAAAAATGATTTTCCCTGACTTTTCTCTATTCTACAGTACTCTTGTAAAGACAAAGATGCATTTCAATTAAAAAATTGTTTTGACTTAGATTAGACACCTGGAAAATGGAGAGGGAGAACGCATTTTTTTCTGCTTCAAAATATTCAAATTTTCCGGAATGAAGAGTGAAGGAGGGTTCCTACACCATGCAGAGATGAAAATGCACTTTAATTTTGGCAGGAATTAATCCCCTGACAAATTTGAGAAGGGAGATTTTTTCTGCTTCAAAATTCAAATTTTCTAAAAAGAAGGGAAGGGCATCGGAATGGAATGAGGGGAAGGAAGTCAAACAATTGTTGGAAGATTAACTTTTTTGTTTCACATTTTTCAATGTATACCTATGCCAATTCATCGAGGCCAAACAGAGCTAGGGTAAAATTTTTTGTAGGAAAAGGCATTCAAAAGCTGAAAATTCATCATTTTTTTCAACATTTCAGCCTTGAAAGAAAAGGGAAATCGTCAACCCCCGTTCCCAACATACGTTTCAAGAATTCAAATGTCCTGAAGAATCTGTGACTTTTAGAAACAAAACAATTCATTTTTCACAGTTTGTAGTTAAAAGAAATTCATTTGGAGTAAAAATTTGAAAATTCCCCTACTTTTTCAGATCAGTGAAATTCACTGAATTTTCCAGATTTTTCAAAAAAAAAAAGAAACCAGACAAACTTTTTTTAAAAAAAAGTTTCCTGCTCCTTGTTTGGTTCGACCTTGATCCTAATGTAATATCAGTATAAGGTTTTGATTTTTATCTCATTTCAATTTTTGATCACTCTTCTTAATTTTCATCTAGTTCAGAAAATTATGATCTATGTTGGCCGAGGATAAAACCAAAACCAAAATTGAAAAAAAAACATTATATTGATGACGGTATTGAAATTAACACAAGATTATCTGTCATTCAATAAAATCAATAAAATTTGTAACAAAAAAAAATAATCAATTTAAAAAAAAAATCATAATTCACGAGTCCTCAATAAATTGAATTTTGGAAACGTTCAATTACATCGAATTCTGATAGAAAATTCAAATCAGAAAATCATTTCCCCATTTTTTCACCCATTTCATATTTTTGATAAAAGAAGTAAATCTTTAAAAATTAGGTCAATCGAATTGATTTTAGTTGTAATTTATAATTTTTTTTCGCATAATTAGTAACATAAAATATTTTCTTAATAAAGTCCATAAACCGTACATTTTCATAATTTGAGAAAACCTGAACGTATCTCCACCACCGACTTCTGACGAACCATAGTACCATGCATCACAGATTACAAAACAATGTTTTGGGCGAAAAACAAGGCTGTATTCTCAGCATGTAAGAATGATTGACCTCTCAAGGACTTCAATTAGGAAATACAGTTTTGGGGGAGGAAAGAGGAAAACGAATCTTGGACCTGGTAAATTACGAACCGTAAAAATTTTACAACTATATGAATGCTGAGAAGCAGTAGGTATCTAAATCTATCTGCCTCATACTGTTCAGCAAAAAACTTATACTAAGTTCATATTTAGCTTGACATTTCCGCAACACATTCAGTTCTCAAAAAATATACGTTTATATCTACTTAATACCTTACATTTTATAATTTATGCATTAAATATGATTTATAATAGTAATGAAGAAATTAATTACTTCGTAAATGTCGGTGTTAACGTCTCGCCAACGTGTAAGTATGATTTTTCGTTTTTTAAAATAATTTTTTCTTCGTGTTTTATGCGGATTTTTATAAATACATTTTCCAAAGGTGTATCCGCTGGTTTAAGCAAAATTTTCTGAATTTTTCACAATTTTCCGTAACATTCATTTTTACTTGGCCAAAAATAATGAAATTTTGAATAAATTAGATACTTTTTCAGAGACTGGAAAATCGAAAAAAAGTTTACAAAGGCTCAAAGGCAAATTTTTTGTTTTTGGAAATTCTGCACAAAATTTGTGATTTTTCATAGTTTTTGAACATGATTTCATTGAATTATTGATAAACATCTGACTTTCCTTCCTTAAATAAATACCATCGCATATCCAGAAAATTTTAGAAAATTTAAAATTTTCTACTCTTTTTTCAATTATTTTTATACGATTTTCACCCAAATATATTTGTCTAGGAATGAGTCGACGTTGTCTTGCTGAAGGGATAAAAACCAAGAATTTCCAATTGAAGTATATTTTTCTTATTTTTTTTTCTTTTGAGCACGTTTTCCGATTTTTTCTAACTAAATAATGAAATTTCTCATCAAACACCGAAGCATCACCAAAACAACAAAACACTTTTTTTATATATTTGAGGCCATATCTATAAGAAAAGGATCACCATTGTCACAAAAAATCGTTTTCAAAATTTTTGTGACAATGTTAACCCTTTTTACATAGAGGGCCTCATTTCATGTTTACGGCCCATATTCATAAACGATACATGAGTATCCCTCGGGTAAGTGATGAATTTTAGAACTATTTTCCCGAGAATATTGAAACCCTGGATTCAAATTTTTTATTCAAATCGAGTGATTAGGATATTCAAGTATCGATTTATCATTGAAAAATCATAAAATTGTTATTCAATAACTCACAAAATTGAATAAAAAATTCATCACTTAGCCGAGGAATACTTGAGTATCGTTTATGAATATGGCCCCAAATCTCAGAAAAAATTGTTTTTGATAAGTATTTGATTACCTATTTAAAATTCTCGTTCATCTTCAATTTTATAAAATTTCAGTAGGTATATTATATGCCAGTAACAATTCTCTTCCTCGAAAAAATTAATGGAATCGTCTATTTGAGAGTTGAAATCCGGTTCAATTTTCAATTATTTGACTATTTTTAGTACTTTTTTTTTACAAAATCTGATGAGATGAGACAAAAAAACAGACATTGAATCAACACACAAAATAATTTCAATTCCTTGGACAATTTTGCCTCTCCTCTCCTCCCACTACAAAAATATAGAAACAATTCAAGAATAAAATTTATATAGATAAGCAGCTTGAAAACTAATTCTTGCTCATGTAGGAAGATCGTCATTTCAGCAAAATTATTTTGACATTCAATGAATCGAATAGTAATAGCATCTCCTCAAAACCACATTTATTTCGCAAAAATGTAAAACGAAAAAAATCAGCGAATATTTTGGCAAACTGAACATACCAACACCACTCAATGCAACAATTTAATATGTAAAACAACCTACAACTTCCGCTCAACGTGCGCACGTAACACCCAGAAAACAAGAAAACCCCAACTTAATCTCAACCAATGAACAATTTTGAACATACTTATAGTCAATCAATTAACCATATCGAATATTCTTTCAGCTCATAGACTTGTCAACGATCCATTCGGGAGATGATAGACTCACAGGGTTTCAGTCTAATGATTCATTCGTTCGCTCTTTCTGTTCATTCTTCTGTCTTCTCAGTTCTCACACGTGAGTCTGCTATTGCTACGTATTTTTTTCAACTCCGTAATAATTTTTAACAATTTTTTAACCAATTACCTTCTCATAATTTTTTCAACTCCAATTTTATTTGTACAATTTTTAAATTACCTTCTCATAATTTTTTCAACTCCAATTTTATATTCATTTGTACAATTTTTATTTCTACAACATTTTTTAAATTCAAATTTCTGTCGAATTTTTTTAGTTTTTTTCGACTCCAAATTTTTTCACTAAATTTTCATCAACTCAATAATATTTTCAACTCAAATTCTTTTTGAAAATCTTTTCATCGATGTAGGAATTTTTATTTTTTTTTATTGTTATTCCATCAGTCCCAATATTTTGTATAAGGTACAATTTATTGAAATAAGAAGTAGGAAAACAACCAATTTATTATTTTTTATTAAAAATATTGGTCATAATAGGTAGTAGGTACTCAAATTATTAAAATATAGAGAACAAAAGTAGAAAACATCAACAATGGTAAGAAACAATGCTAATGCACACTAAACTTAAAAATAAGTACGTAGGTATAGAATGAAGTACACATTTATGAAAATTTTCTGAAAGATAAATTGCATAAAAAATTAAAAATTTTGATTTGAAACAAACTACAAATCCATATTTAGCGATGGAAAATCTATAACCACGTTTTCGCAACCAGCTGTATCCACCTCTTCAATTTGGCACACTGTACTCTGGTTATTTTTGGAACGTTTTTTCGGTCGTGGTAAATCCGATACAAGTAAAGCTAAACTCCCAGGCAAGGTAGTTCAACTTGATGGAAAGGTACCACTATCCATAAAATTTTCCATAAACTTGTATAATTTGCATATCTTCCTTTTCAATACATCGTTGGTAAGAGTTGGATCAAGCATAAAGGAACGGTCATAGCAGTTTTTCATCAGTTCCCTGATTTCCGATGTCGGAACTAATTTTTCAGATGAGCATGTAGACTCTGGCGGAGAAACAACTACAGGAATTGTTTCAGCAGAGTCCACACTCTGAGGAACCATCGGATCTGATGAAGCAACAACTGTAGTTGTTTCTCCATCAGAACCATTGTGTTCCTCCTAAAAATTAGTTTCAAACACAGAATATTTGGGATCGATAGTTAGAAAAGGACTTGATAAGTAATGAGCAGGTAAAGTATTGAATTCATAACCAGGAACATACAATGTGATAGCAAGGATGTGCTTACATGGAAATCTAAATTTTGAGAAATCATAACACGAGCACGATGGACGAGAAAAGTCGACAACATGTTGTTTTTTAGCATCAGTTTCACTTCGTACGAGGAATACAGTCCTTTCTTCATAATTAAGCATCACAATATTTTCAGACGAAAAATCACTCTGAGCTGTTAATAACCTTTTGCTCACGTGTCTGATGAAAAAGCCAGGCCTGTTATGGAGATACTCCGGAATTTCTGTATTGTATCTTTTATAATTTGAGTTTAAGGCAGCGTTATTGTGTACGTAAGTCTTGAACGAATCAGTTAAAAAATCATTCATTATCTTTTCTAAAACTCCACATAGAGTTTTTTCTCCGTATAAAACAAGATAACTATGTTTCAACACTTTATGTTGCGACTCGATACCATTATTAGTATTAATTACAAACATGCATTCTTCGTCAAAAAATGCCCTAGTCCACTTTTCTCGAACAGGCCGCCAAGTGGATAAATAATACTTTTGAACTTTGAGATTATTTTTCCATGCATCTGTACTCTTCATTTCTTGTTCAATGTTATCGAAATCTGTATCATTGTTTGAATCCGCCAACTTTTTAAAATATCCTAGCAGAAGTTTCTTTTCAACTTCGTTACTGATATTTTCTTTTTTAGAAAACCACCGAACCCACGCTTGAAGTCGGTGGAAATCGCATATATATACCGGACAATTGAAACAGCTGGTTATTGCGTTAATTTCAGCATCACAATAATCTGTAAGAAAGTAGGTCGGCTTCCAATCAAAATTTTCATCACACATCCACTGTTTAAAAATTTCCAATGCTTCAGCTATTGAAGTCGATGTTTCCCATTGTAAGGCGAAAATACCAGCAACAATATAGTTTACATTTGTTTTAACAACAATGCTAAAAAGAGGTATCGAATATTTTGTAGTTTTGTAAGTAGAATCCAACAAAACAATACTACCGTAACGACTTAAAAGATCTCGCTGCCATTTAGCTTGGAAACAAAATAAAAATGAATCCGAAATATTTTCATCGGGATTTTCGTAATATGGTCGGTAAAAATAATTATTATCTGGGAATTCTTTCCGCCACTGATTTATTTTGGAAGCTAACGCGATTTGATCTATCTTGCTTTGCCGGTTGGCATATATGTATTTCAATACATGATTTCGGATAATTCTTTTAGATGGAAAGAAAGCTCTGGAAGTACTACAAACATTATTACCAACACTTTGCTGAACAAAACTTTTCAGGATCGTTTTTATTGTTTGAATGTTGGTTATTCCATCGTTGACGAGCTCCTGTATTTTAGCTTTCAAAGAGTCATCCAAAGTTTGATTCATAAATGTTGTCCAAACTGAATGATTATGTTCCGATTCGACACTGAATGAGATATAATAAAATGTTTCACTGGTAACGGACGTAGAATCATTCTTAAGCTTTTCCTTCAGATTTTTCAAGTTCTGTTTAAAAAAAAACACAAATGAACACCTTTTACTAAACAATTATTTCAACAGATACCATCAAAATGTCTAAGATCAAAATTTTTCCAAGAAATATTATCGATTAAAGACGTATTGGTTTAATTTTTAGTTTATTTTGAGGACAAAATTAAATACGTACATCAAGTTTCTCATATTTCAACGATTTTATTCCTTTGATACAGAACTCTTCAAAACTTTTTATTTTTATAACTTTCATTGAAGCACTGCAGTCTGTTTTCTTACTGGGCTGTAGTCTAAATCGCCGGTGTTTTTGTTTCCCATGATCAAGCTACGTATGTAATATAAACGTTTAAATTAAAAATTGTAGTTAATTCAACATTGAATGACAGATAAAAATTAACTTCAGGTATGCATACCTCTGCAGCAGTCAAACTTTCTTTTTTTTGACCAAAATATTTTGGTCCATTTACACACTGCATCAATGCATAAGATTCAATGATGAATGGGGTACCAGAATACGGTATGCTACCTGTACTCCAGGAGATTCGACGTTTATCTAAAATGCAACAGACAGAATGCAATTAATTCATATTTTTTAGGTTTTATTGCAGAAGCATAATGTGATTTTTAATATAATTACCTGGAGCAGTGGATTCAGAATGTCGTGTTGTGTATGACATTCCATATTTTTCTAATAACGTTATAAAATCTGTGTACTTTTCTTCTCGAAGTTTAACTTGATACTCTTTTTCATTTTTTACGTACGTTAACGTTACACTCAAATTTTTTATCTGATCCTCGAATTCTTCGAGCGTATGCATTTTTATAATTGAATTAAAACATTTTTCCAGACATAAAAATTAAAAAAGTTAATCACAATCATCAGAAGTATCAATATTATTTATGATAAGAACTTCGGATCCAAACAGAGTTGCAAAAAGAGCGAACGAATGAATCATTAGACTGAAACCCTGTGAGTCTATCATCTCCCGATACATTCGACTAAAAAATTATCTACATCGCTGTTCGCAACCTCGTACAGCTTCCCACTCCCATCCAGAGGAAAGCTCATTAAAAACAATTACCGAGCATAATACCAATTCAAAATCAAAATCTACCTTAAACGCTGGCATACGATTATAGGCTGATTACAATGTATTCTTAGGCTCGTCGTCGCGAGCGACCCGCCTAATTTCCAAATCCGAACCCAAGGCATAGCTACAATTTACTCGCATATAAAGTCTAAATAACGACTTTGCCTCGCAATATTTTCATTATAATCTGACCACCCATGAACGCTAATCTCGAATGGTAAAAAACTTCCAAAATAACCTCGTCGTGTTTTCGGAAGCCTTTCTTTATGGGCACCGATAACCCTAAGGACATTCCGCATATGACGAACCTAAATAGGAAAATTCCATAGCCAAAGGAAAATCCAATTTCTACAATCTCGACTTTACACGTACGAAAATCTATGTAACATTTGCAAAAGCTGTACTAAGTTTCCAACCCCAGTACCCTGGCCAAATAACATACACTTGCATCGAAATTTCGCAACTTCGTTTACCATATCGATCTTGGTAACGCGCATGCGCCATATTACACAGTAGGAGCAACTTCTGCTGTATAAAAACCCATCGCCCTATATATTACAACGATAAATATAAAACGCTGATGGCTCCGGAATAATGAGACACCGCCATCTTTGGAAACGCAACTATCACAGGTAACGTTCATATATACCGCTAGGTACCTTTACCTCTTCCTGCAACGTACAAGCCCATTCACCCTTCTTATTTTTCCCTTTTTTGTACCGTTAGACTATGTAGGTAGGTATATAAAAAAAATCGTCCAAACTTTTTTCTTTTTTTTTTTACACTTGTACGTTCATTTATACGTACAAGATACACCGATCAATCGAACCAAGCTGGAGGAAAATTTTGGCCGGCGCCAAAACTCATCCTAGTAGAGCGAGTATATAGGCGGCGATAAATTTCATCCGGAGTATATATTCGTCGCTCCTGTATACGCTATTCGCAATAATTTTTTTCATCCAGTAGCATCAGATGATTCATTTACTATAATAAAATGCTACATTTTCGTTTAACTGGTCCGCGTTGATTTGATTAGAAATTTAAAACAGTATCCCGCCGAACAAACGCGAAAAGCAGTAAAATATCGAACAATATTTATCCTAAAATGGAAATTTATGGATAGGCCGTTCATATATGAAATTGAATTCCGCGCTCGAGAGATGTTTATGGCGAAACAGGAGCAACGTCGCCAGGACAAATCTGTATCCACCTATTGAAAATATGTAATATATGAGGGGGTTAAAGGGGTAAAATTGAATTCTGTAAGTTTTTCAAAATTCATTGTATATGGATTGCAAATGCGGTATAAGATTTATATGTTCGTTCGTCAAAATGTACAGTTTATGGTGTGTTTATTTTGAATTGTGGCGAGGCCGGTTCAATTTATGTGATGCACTTACATAGCTTTTGAATTCGAGTTAAAAACTTGTGAAAATCGTAAAAAATACTAAGTCCCCTTTTTGCTTTTTTTTGGTGTCGAAATAACCTACAATGTTTTGGACTGCTTCGCATCGTTCCTTGTGTGTGCGATAAGAAACACGTTAAAAAGTTCTAGGCTAAAGCAATTTGTTTGCACCAAGTGGAAAAATACTTGATATTTTTCAAAAGTAACAATGAATCCGGGTACTTATATTTAAAGTTAAAATTTGTATAAAAATAACTTTTTTTGCATATTTACTCCTGTATACAGGGTGTCTAATAAAATTTGTTGAGTAAAAAGTTTGACTTAGCTTGACCTTTTTTCATGACTTTTTGGATGACTTTTTCGAATTTTTTATAGGCAGCCACCCCCCCCCCCCCAAGAAAAAAAAATACGAAAACTTCAAACAAATATGATTTTTAAAAAAATCACAATGAACTCCTAAATTAAAATTTTTACGAACAAATCCAAACAAATTTGATTCTTAATTAAATCACAATGGGCATTTTTTAAATTTGAATTAGGTAAGTAATTATTATAAGGAATTAAGGATGAATAAATTTTGTTTTCAATTTTTGAAAAAATCTTGACCATGGAGTAAAAAAGCTTGACTTGGCATGACTAGCTTGAAATCAAAAGTTTGACTTATCTTGACCAGCTTGACTTAATCTCTCATTCCGAATCAGTGAAAAGTCACTGATACACAGTCAGAATAGCAACGCAGGAAAAATCAGTGAAATTCACTGATTTACAGTGATTTTTTACTGATTATTCAAAGAATTTCACAGATTTTTCGTTGAATTTCATAAATATCACAGAGTTTTCAGTGAATTTTCACTGATTTCCAGAGATTTTCTTTCACTAACTTGCTTTCAGTGAAATAATGTTCACTGATTTATACTGTGCTGCAATTCTAACTGTTTTTCAGTGTTTTTTTGATAAATTTCACTGATTCAAAACTGAGAGAGTAGCTTGATCATTAGACATCCTGAGTATACATATTACCTACAATTTATCAACGCATTTGAATTTGGTTAAACATTTTATTACAAAACTGACCAGATGTACCTATGGAGGAAAAATGTAATAAAAAAGGTGTCTCTTTGAAACACGAAAGTAAAAAATTTTGAATGCATATCCTTTCACTTTTTTAATTGTAGGTTTGCCGCCATTAAACACTTATTACCAAAAATTGGGATGATTGGAGCACGTTGATCTTTGTCAAGTTGACCGAGAAATTTTGAATGGGATTCAATCAGTGGCATAACAAAGAATTTCTCATGGTGGGGTCCAAACTTTTATAATTTTTTGAGAAGTTTTGAGTTCAAACCCCGCCCCTTCCCAAAAAATTTCCTTTTACTATAAAAAACACTAAATTCAATCATTTTCATGAATATTAAGGAGTTTTACAGGTATTAATAATCATACAGTTCTTATATGTGATTTGGATGCATAGAATATTTAGGAAAAATACTGATGAAAATGTCATTTTGAAAAAAACATTTCCACGCTAATTATAAAAATAATGACAAATCTAAGCAGTGGCACCTGAAGTTTTTTGGGGGGATACAGAGTGTGTATGGAGACAGGGAATACCAGAAGAGGGGGGAGAAAAGGAAGCCTTTTTTCGAACAGTCGTTTCAAATAAATCATATATAATCGTGATTCTAATCATACCCGAGCGAAGCGAGGGTGAATCATTGAAAAAATAGGACTTTTAATGCCTCAAAAAGATATTTATTCACGTAAATTCTTGACTTCATTGGAGGAGTCCGGACCCCAAGGACCCCCTGGCTACGCCACTGGATTCAATTCAAAAATATTGATAACTTAAATTAAAAATCATCAAAAGAACTTCTAAGGACACGAAAAAATTTCAGAAAGTAGTAGCAGCAGTTGCCTCTCCCATAGAAAAAATTGAAGGGTAAAATTAGAATGATTTTTTTTTAGGTCCTTAAATTTGTTTCTTGGTTTAGAGGCAATCGACTGGTGACATCAATTTATCTCTACCAAAAATTACAATTGGTCAATAATTCCTGGATAATATTATTCAATAACCAGTCTGCAGGATCTAAAAAATGAAAATTCTGCCCATTTCTTGATTTTTCTCACCATTTTCATGAAATTTTTCTTTCTTAAAATTAACTCCAAAAAGATGCCCTTTTTCTATCCTTTGATAAAAAAATTCAAAGGAAGAGGAAAATGTTGAAAATTCTTGCTTTTTGCAGCGAATCATTAAAATTTAAAATGATTTCTATTTCCTGGTTTTTTTGCTACTCAAGTGAAATTTTTGCTATTTTTTAGCTTTTGTTTTTTTTTGCCAGCAGGCACTACAATGATGACAAAAATGAGCAAAATGTATGATAATATTCCAAAATTGAATGCTTTAAGAAAAGAATCTTTGAAAACTGAGATGAAAAATCTGAGAAGATGGAAATGAAAATTTAGTCAATTTCAAGAGAAAATTTGTCAATTTTCATCAAAATTCGCCAACTTGAGTGGAAGATGGATCAACCCTTCACACCCCCTCCCCACATTATTTTTTATTTGGATTATTGTTACAATTCCAAAAAAAATTAATTCAGAGTGCAAAAAATGCCAGTTGAGCCTTCCCTTTACCACTCCATAAATAATAAAGTAGGATCATTATGTCAAAATTTGTAATTTCCATCAAATAAATTCATCTAGAAATTTTCAATTTTTGATACCTGTAGATACAAATAATTAATTCATGAAACATTGAAAATGAAAATAACTTAAAATTTATCTATTAAAAGGATACGTATTTCTAATTAAAGTCATCTCGACTGATTTCAGATAAAAATGATTCGATGAAAAATCCAATACCGAGAAGCATAAAATTAGTAATTTTTTGAAATGTTATCAATTTCAGAAAAAAATCGAAATCATTGCAAAGAGTGAAATAGGTATTAGGTATGATGGGTCAAAATCATAATCTGACAATTTAAAAAATTCTAATAAAAATAGGTGGATGTTAAAAATGGCTTAAATAAAATCAGACTGAAAGTTTTATAAAATTGAAAACATTGAAAAATGTCTCGATATCTGGAATTTTAATAAAAATGAAATAAAAAGTCATAGAATGCAGCAGAATATTCATTGGACCCAGGAAAAAATTTCTAAGTTTCAAAAATTGTCAAATTTGATAAGAATAAAATTCAATTTAATTCTATATTTTTAATTTAGAAAAAAACGTTGAAAATCAATTTTTCATTTAAATTTCTGAATGTAGACGAGGATGAGAGGACGTTGAAAATTTTGGGTTGAATTCATCATGAAAAAATTAAAATCCGAAATTCAACATATTGTGGTCTCTGATTGATCTCGCTTCTCGCAAACTCTGAAACTGATTCATATCAAAAAGTTGAAAAAATTATAAACAAATGGCTCAAGATAATTTTCCAACTCAATTCCCATAAGTATCCATTCTCATCACGTCACAATTTATTTCACCGCACAAAACGTTCTGAAAATGAATTAAAAAATGGCTGAAGAGTGATTAAAAAAAGGTTATCCATTTTCTCATACCACTGAATACATCTGTTTCAAAATTTTACC
Organism: Pseudococcus viburni; assembly: GCA_033439095.1. Lineage (NCBI taxonomy): Eukaryota > Metazoa > Arthropoda > Insecta > Hemiptera > Pseudococcidae > Pseudococcus > Pseudococcus viburni. The sequence continues at coordinate 14,436 of JAVBJF010000019.1, read as the reverse complement.
TCAAATTAATGGATACTTTGAAAATTTACTTGAGTCATCCGTAACTTGCCTTCAACATAAAAATTGAAAAAATTCCCCCTCCTCCTCTTCGCTGCTCCTTTTCCCTCTTCTTTCCTTTCTTCTCCTTTCTTTCTATTCCTTCTCCAAGAAAAAAAAACTTGAAACAATTTGCATAGAAATTCACCGAAAAATCAATGCGTGCATCTCTTTCAACATACGACACAGAATCGTTCTAGGTACGTAAGCAACTTCAAGCCATTTTCGTCACGTTTTTGTTATTCATTCGACAGAAAGTTTTTATTGTTCAAGATCTCTTCGCATTATCCAAATTTCACTTTCCTTGCTCTCGCAATTCAGCCCTCGAATTAAGCTTAACCAGACCAAAAACCTCGTATTCTTGTCAAAATCTCCGCATCATTCCACATCTCCCTCTACTCGAACACCAGCACCACACGTGTCACTTCACCGAAAAATCTCGCTTATAAAACACAGTTCTCTCACACAACATCCAAACTGAAATTTTCGGTGTAAAAATTTAATTACGATTACGCATTAACGAACGTATTCCATTTCGTAAGAGACGAGAACGACGAAAAACGGCATTTTATTCAAATCACCATCTTCTTTCTGATTTTGGGTACCATGAATAACATCGAGCCCGGTATCATTTCAGCTTTTAACAACGTCCGATTAATATTCAAAAACCACGCCATTTGAATACTCGTCCGGCTCATACAAATGAAGCCATTCATTAATCATTTAGAAATAAACACACGCCCAGACATAGTCGCAATCGAGTCGTGAAAAAGCCCATCTTGAACCGAGAGGGGTACACGTAGTTAACCTTCCTACACCCAGGTTGACATCGGGACGAAAATCTGGTCAAGTGGATTAAATGAATTAATAAGACCGAGAACCCAAACCGAAAAAAAACTTCCAATTAACCATCGCATTAACTAGAGATATTTACAAGTCCATCGCCATCGTCAGCTCAGCTGCAAAGATTGTTTTTCCCTCAGAGTCGTCGCGGTGTCCTCGAATTAATCGATAAATTATCAAATTTATCACCATCTCCACGCCAAAATTCTTTCTCGTGTCCATTTGAGGAAATGGAATTCGAGGGCATAACCTTCCAACTGAGTTTCCCGCGGATAGCTCGTGCATGTAAATGTATATCTGCAATAAGTCAACCAGCAGCACGTAATATACCTAACGTAGTATACTACTACTGGTTATACTTTCTCGTTTATATAAATGTATAAACAGTAAATGAATTTTAGGTTATCTTGAATACATGTATAAGGTTACTAGAAAGGCAATCATGCATTAAGTGCATACATTGTATAGGCGAATAAATCATCTCGATACATTGATGTATTGGTATTTACGTATGAAATGCAATCAATTACGCAAGAATTTACAAAATACGAGAACACTCAGAGAAAATTGACTACTTTCATCGCCTACATAAATATTCTCAGGCATCATAGCGAAATTTTTGAAGAAAAAAGTAACTTTCAGTAACTTTTTTTGAACAAAAAGTGACCAAAAAGGGACCAAAAAGGGACCAAAAAATGACCAAAGAGTAACCAAAAGTAACCAAAAATTCAATTTTTTTCAATGAGCAAATTTTTTTTACAGTTTTCTGGGGGGAAGATTTTTTTGTAGTTTTCTGCAAACATTTCAAAGATAAATCAACTGAAAAGACGCGAATAATTTAATTTATTAAATTCCTTCGTCAAAACAACAAACAAAATAGCAAAATTCTATTTTTTTATATTTTTTTCTTGAAGAATTTTGAAAAATACCAATTGAATGCGTCACAACAAAAAGGGCATGACTCAGCATATGTCCTTTTTGATGTGACAAACCATTCGTATTCTCTGAAGTTTTCTCTATCCAATGAGCCCCCTCCCACCTTCCAATATGTTTTCCTCAAAGAGTTATGACGTTTTCAAAATGCGAAGTTCGCAATTTCGGTATTCGAGAATTTGCGTAATGTTTAATTTTTTCACTGTGCAGATGATTGTAAAATTTTAAAATTTTAATGAAGTGTTTTTTGAGGCAATTTTTCGTCGTAAATTTGAAAAATAATAAAATTTGTCCAAAATGTATTTTCAGCATTTTTTTGTAATCAAGAAAATGAAAAAAAGTTGTCATTTTTCAAAGTGCGATATATCCGCTCCTTGAAGAGATAATTTGATTTTTTTTCACAAAAATGTTCCTTTTTTCATTCTCTTCAACTTTTGTATGAAGTTTTTTTTTTTTTAATTTTCGTTTCCGGAAAAATTATACGTCATCAAACGTAGAAGGGTCGAAATGAAATTTTGTCACAACAAAAAATGCATATGTGACCTTCCATGACAAAACCGACCTTCGGGCCGAAGACACCTAGGGTGTTCGAGAAGGTTTTAAATGAATTTTGAAGATTTGGAGACCAAAATTATAAAAAAAAGTGAAAAACTCAATTTTCAGCCCGAAGGTCGGTTTTGTCATGAAGGTCACATATAATTCAAACTTTTTGTTCTCAATATCAGGCATCATAGCGAAATTCCGAAGAAAAAAAGTGACTTTCAGTGACCTTTTTTGAGAAAAAAGTGACCAAAAAGTGACTAAAAAATAACCAAAAAAATGGCCAAAAATTCGATTTTTTCGGGGAATTTTTTTTACAGTTAAAAGAGGGGTGAGAAATCAAGAAAAAATGAGGGGGGTCAAAATTCAATGAAAAAATTAGGTAATCTAAAAATATAATTTTTTAGTGGCACATTAGGAGGCAGATATACATGATTAATTTAATTATACAGATTTGAGGAAAGAAAAATTGAAAAATGACGAGATTTTGGAACAAACAATTATTAATATATGACCTACCTATATCTGTTATCTACTCTCTAAATCCAAATCAGTAAATTTTCGTAAAACTATGTCTTTTTGAATCAGTGAAATGAATTTATTTGAAAATCTGTGATATTCCAATTGTTTGATTGATTTATTTTAGCCAAAATTATTGATTTATTCTGTCAAATGGGGAATTGATTAAAAAATCAATTACTTTACTGATTTAGAAAAACAGAATTTTATCAAATTTAGAAATAGAATTATTGAAATACTGCCCGAGCGAAGCGAGGGCAAATTTTTTTTGAAAAATCATTATCAACTTTTTAATTTTTTTTCTTAAAGAATTTTAAAAAAGAACAATTTTTACGTGAAAATTTGAATTTTTGCGTGAAAATGCGAAAAAAGTGACTTTGTGAGGAAAAAAGTGACTTTGTGAGGAAAAAAGTGACTTTTAGTGACCAAAGCCGAAAAAAGTGACGAACACCCTAAAAAAGTGACCTGCTATGATGCCTGCAATATATAAAAAAATAAAAAAGATATCAAGTGATGGGCGAGCTGTTTTCTCATAGTAAAAAAATGAAATTTTAAGGTAAAATTTTTTCCCCAGCTCAATTCCTTAGTTTAGTATTAAAAAAAGTATATACTCAAACTTCAATCCGATTTCCCAAAAACGTCATTTTTTCTATACATGTGTCCTTTTTGCTGTGACACGTTCAATTTCTACGTGAAAATTTGAATTTTTTCCTGGAAGTGCGAAGAAAACGTGACTTTTGGGGGGAAAAAAGTAACCAAAGTGACCTTTTAGACGTGAAAAGAAGCCAAAAATGACTGAAGTCGAAAAAAGTGACAAACGTCCTAAAAAAGTGACCCGCTATGATGCCTGCATTCTTTTCGTGTAAAATTCCGAGCTATCCACCAGAGTGAAAAAAAATCCTCCAAACACGCCATATTCTAATCAAACGTTTAATTAAATTAAACTCGCCATCGAATCAAACCTTCGAAGAAACTCTCTCGGGTAAAAATAAATCATTCAATATCGTGTTGACTTTGTTTCCAAAAAAAATAAACTAATAATTAAAAATACCATACGTACGTCCTGCATCGATTCAAAATTCGTCATCGTTTCGGGTCTGACCCCCTCGCGTCCCCTGGCACCGTTCACTCAACCACGTACGTTCAAACCCTTCTCAACTTCCACGCAACATCGGCCTGCAACTAACTCACATGCACGAGTATCCATCACACATGTATAAATTTTTTGTGAATACCAAATCAGGGTGGGAATAGAACGGTTCGAATCGAGGAAAAAAAATTATATTCAAATCTTCCTTCGAACGGACCATTCTACCACAAAAGCGAAAACAGAATATATAAAAGAATACAAAAAATTCTCATTTTCGAACATCTTACGACGATAAAACCCCGCTCTATTTTTACAACCCGGAAGAAACGCGTTCACAATAGGAAATGAAGAGTGTAAATAAAAAATAACTTTTTTTTTCTTCCTAAATTGACCGCCGAGTCCGATACGATTAAGTTCTCCTATTGTTACCATCTTTAGTCATTTGATGCTGTAAAAAAAAAAAAGGAACCGCGATAAAAACTCGCCGAGATTTCGAGGAACTAAATGGTTGTTGATAACGTACCCAAAAAAAAAAAAAGGATACAATAGGCTCGCGAGTCAACGATTAATATATATTTCCAAATTAAAACACCCCCGGCGAATACGGAAACGCAAGTATTTTTTTGGTCTTTTTGTCTCTTTTCATCAGCGATGGTCGAGTCAACAAAAACATTCAAGCTGAGATGACTGTTTGCCAGAAATAGCTCCGCATACAAAATACGTATTTTATAAAAATTCAAAGTACCTGTTTTACAAAAATTCATATTAGTTTGTTTACAAATATTAAAACTCTCGTTCATATTTGTATATTACAAACAAATAAATCAGTCTATTAAATAACGAAGAAAAATGTTCGTATTTTCCAGTTTTTCGAGCTTTATTACCATCGAAGGCTGGTTTAATTGCAATTAAACAAGCATTTCGCCATCACCATCAAGAACATCCAGTTGAAAGTATACCTTATTGTGAGCTCGAGTATTTACAATCAGCATCTAGATGCACATGCGAAGAATAATTTTTACCATCGTTGCTAATATTCTGACCTACCTCAAAAATGCACCGCTAACCGGTATTTAGATACTGTAATTACGTTTTACCGCATCGCGTCGTGCTGTAATTAGCGAGAAAAATACTCGTGTATCGTGTATTCGCTGTATCTACCGCACGTATTGCGAATTATACTTGAATTAACGCGCGGTATACTACAAACGATTTCAAATCTGATGAAAGTTGCGTAGCGTAGAGAAAAATACACGGATACGCCAATTGGGAAAATTTTTTGCCAATAGAAAGTATCATAACGTGGATTATTTAATTCTGTTTGAATGTGTAAAAATGTTTTTCTCAAACAAGAAAACATTTACTTACCTATTTAACGTGTATTTTTTCAGAAATTTTTTCTTTCGAGAAAGCCTTTGCCAACCAACGCAATAATGTCTGAATAGATTTTCATGATCTGAGTTGCAAGCAGCAAAAATTTCTCAATTTCCTTACCCATGACGAAATATCTCACTGCTTCAATTTTGTGCTCACAAGGGACCTATCTCAAGTGTTATATGTACATGTAGAACGAAAGATTTTTCTACTGAAGGATAAAGCATCAAAAAAGACCCCCAGAGCCAAAATTTCAGCCCCTGAAGTCAACAGGGGTAGAGTTATAGAGGGTTAAATATCGAAAAATCACCTAATTCACTACAAAAATTTACTAAAATCACAATATTTTGCCATCCTGTTCGGTTTAGGATGTTATTTTTTTTTACCACGAACTACCTTCCATATAAGTCGCCTATACCTACGGGTGGCAAAGTCGTTCGAATCCGTGCGTAACACTTGAGGGATGAATTTTCGCCCATAAGGTACTATTAAAATACACAGAAAATCAAAAAATCATTCCTCAAATGACACGCGGATCCAAAATACTTTGAGGTAGTTCGTGATAAAAAAAATTACGTTTTAAACCGAAGAGGGTGTCGAGATATTGCGATTTTAGTCATTTTTTAAAACTGAATTAGGCGATTTTTCGATATTTAACCCTCCTTAACTCCACCCCCTAATTTTAGGGGCTGAAATTTCACATCTGGAAGTCTATTTTGATGCTTTATTCATATGTAAAAAAAAATGTCGACCGGTGAGTAACCCTTAGGGTAGCTTTCTTATCAGGTTTAGCAGCTTTAATATTTTTTTCGTCAAGTGAATTTTTCACCAAATTTTCTTGGGCTAATACCAAACAAAAAGATTGTAAAAGAATAATCCAAGGAGTCGTAATGAAAAAATATCACAAACACACCGAGTAACACAAATTATAACTTTTTTCCGGTATCAAATGCCATAATTAGAAATTAATTCACCGATGATTGGAGTCAGGGACCTCCTTTGATTGGCTCGAAAGTTGGTGCAAAATTTCTGAAATGAACTTCTAAAAAAAATTTAAAGCGAAACTTTTGAACTCGATGAATTTTATAATTTTTTAAAAATAAGTAGGTACAGATACTTAATTTTTTTTTAGCTAAAAACCCTTTCCTGAAAGTGTTTGCGGTTACGTAGGTAAGTGATATCCAGTAGGTGAAATTTAAATACGAGGACACAGGTGATTGGCTTTTGAAAATAAGAGAGAGGTAATTTTTAATCTCATATTTCTTCGGCGTTTTTTTTTCAGATTTTGTGCCTCAATTTTCGATAACTTTACCCATACATATCGCCGATGAAAAATTTTCTGTAGGTATATAAAACTTATTTTTTTGTGAAAAAGTTGTAAAAATAAAGTTGTTTTTGTTCATAAATTTCGCAAAAGTGGCAATGTTTTTTATCGCATTAAAAAAAACAGGTAAAATGTAGGCTATTGATATGAAATATTTTGAGTTAGGGAAAATCGAATTTGTGCTGGTGTTGATAAAATTTATCAGTGGTTTCAATTGTAATTTTTCGGAAAATCCGAAATTGAATAACCGAATATGTCAGAGATCCAATGCATAACTGTGACTAAAAATACACTACACAATTATTGAGAATCATGCACACAAAAGAAAGAAAAGGTGAATTTGAAGTGAGCTAATTTCACTAAAATATGTTCATAAATATGTGTAAGATTCTCACTCCTTAACCCCAACAACACAGCTGATGGGTAAATCTTCAACAACTATTTTTATAAGATCTACTCATAATATGTATAATACCTACCCAAAAATTTCGTTTCAACAATTCAAATTCAAATCTTTCAGATACGAACAATTTGAAAAAATCATTACAAAAATTTATTTTAAATAAAATTTTACAAAAAAATTAATTAAATTTAGGTACCTACATTTTAAAAAAAAAACTTGATTTACAAAATGAAAAATTAGGATTTTTACTTTTTTCTCAGCAAAAACTGATTCCCATAGTTCTTTAAATACCTACCCAAAATTATGCAAAATCAATATGAGTGTTTATAGAAAGGGGCTTTTGAGTAATGTACTTAGTTAAACACCATTGAAGAAGAAAATAATCAAATTTTTTCTGAAAAAAAATTGCTAAAAAATAGAAATTTAGCCAGATTTCCTCGAAATTTTTCAGGATAATCAGGAAAATATCTAAAAAAAAGTCGGAAAATGATGAAATATGCTCTTGGGATGACTACGAAATCCAGACCAACTCAAAATAAACTTTCTTCAAAAAAGATCATCACAACAAAAATTCTGACTCAAAGCTCATTTTTCTATTAAGGGGGAGGGGGGATTCAGCCCCTCTGCATCTCCCCATCTCAACTGGTTCGATAGCCCTCCTCTCCTCGCCATTTTCAAAACAAAAGTATTTTTACGGAATTCACAAAGACAAAAATTTCATTCAATAAAAAATATTTTTTTGTGTGTTTTCAACTCATTTTTTCATTTCAAATTTCTAATTAAATATCAAGTTGGGCATTTTTTTTAATTTTTGGAATGGGTCAGAGAAATGCCGCAGCAACTTTTAAGAGAGAAGAAGAGTAAAGTTTTGAATTTTACAAAATTGACATCGAATTTTTACCAAAGATTTACATTTGATTCAATGATTTCAATTTCCAAAGAAATATAATTTCAATCCAAACTTTCATAAAGTTTTAAGATATTTTCAGAAACAAATAAAAATTAGCATATTAACTGAAAAAGTGAAAAATTAGACTGAGATTTTTTTTAAGATTCATAATTTTCTCGAGACATATTACGAAGCTTCTAAAAAAAAGGTCATGACTATTCTAAATTTTCAGTTTAAATACATTTTTCCTAGCTGAAAAAGCAATTTTGTGAGGAAAGGAGGAGAGGGAGGGAGCTTCCTCTATCTCTCTATTCTCCTTTGGTCCAATTTTGGTCAAACTCTTTCTATTTTTCACACTTCCACTGAAGAAAAAACAGTGATTAGGTAAATGTTTTTCAAAAATAATGTGTATAAAAATTCCGAAAGAAAATAGGAAGTATTTTTAGAATAGGGTTCAATGTTAATACGTGTAATATTGAAATTTACGTATTTTGGGAAATTTTCAAAAGTATGATTGTAATTTGAGACAACAACATAGATTTTTATGAAAAATTTTCAAAATTCAATGATTTCAAACCTGAAAAAATTCGACCTTTTCATTCGAAATTATTCAAAACTACACTCTTGGAATATCGTAAAGGCAACGAAAATAAAACTCTAAACCATCGAGTAAACATAGTCTACAATTTATCACACCTCACCTCCAGATCCAACCCAAAAGTATCCTCTTCAAAAAAATTTCCTACCACGTGATTACACTCTGGAACACACCGAAACATTCGGTTTCGTTTGAAATAAGTTGCCATTTATATTCCGTCACCATAGCTGCATTGTAACTCGAGCGAGTATACAAGTTCGTGTCAAGAAATGGAATTTTCCTCCCCAGAGCATCATTTGCGCGACCGAAGAATCCCCACTTTCTCGACATCGGTTACAAAACCCACCAAATAGCGAATACGAAAAGCCAGCTCCGACGTATCTCTGCGATAAATTACGTATTGAAGAAAAAAAAGTACTACTCCTATAACCGAAAAACGGAGACAGAAGTATATTAGTATTTGTAAAAGGTAACATTTTATACGCTGCGTTTTTTCCGAACATAGCAAAATTCCCCAAAGGAAAGCGAAATTTCCTCTATTTTATAATGAAGCGAAGACATTTTCTCGTTTTGCAGCCAAAACGTGATCTAATATCCGAACCAACGAGAAAATCTCCCTTCGTGCAACCTCCGGCCTGCTTTCAAAGGTTGTGTACCGGCTGCGTTATATTTCTCATTTCTTTCGCTCTCTCTGCGCCTCTGCCTACATCTCACGTAGGTATCATGGTTCTTATGTATATAAGTATTATAACTTTATATAATACAAAATATACAGCCCAGACGACGAGGTGAGGTCGCGATGTGACCTTTACGCGCGCGTCAGCGTCATTTGCATAAAACCAGCAAATTAGTAAGTTTAACATCTTCTTCAGCTTATTTTATTAAAAGTTTTTTTACGATAACGTAAAACCTCATATACGCAGCGTACTGGAAGACAAAACACGCCCGCCATAGAGAAGTTGTAATTTTAAAAGCGCGTACTAAAAAACTTTGGGTAACTCGTTGCAAGCCTGCGCTTCGTCTTGTTCAGCTACACCCTTCTCTTCCCCGTTCCGGCAGCAAAAATGACATAAAAATTTTTTCTTCGCGTACTTTTCGCGCAAAACTTTCAAAATTGTACAAGTTTTTACATTTTCAAATCTATACCGCATCTCTCTCTTTGGTCGTTTTATACCGCACGAGTTGTTTCTCGTATAGTATTTTTTTCCTCGCTCATTTTCTTTCCCCCAGTGTGCCCTCCTTATACGACAATAATCGCCCAAAAGATGATAAATTTTCGTCATCCGAACAAAAGGTGCCATTCTACGTCTATATTAAAAATTCTCATCTTAAGGGTGGAAAAAAGGTACGTCATCCACCCTTAAGTCACGTAGCTGATTTTATACCGCATACAGAACCAAATACCAAACTTTAGAGAGGCACCTTTTATACGCATTTTCAGGTACAGTTACGAGGAGTGGGGGATGTTACCAGTGACGTACCGAAGGCATTTTCCAGGGGGGGGAGAAGAGGTGAAAATCCCAACTCAAATTCTCAAAATTCCCAACTACATATAGCCGATATCAGAATTCCGGAGGGGGGGGTGTAAAATTCAAATTTGCGAACCAATCCAATTTTTTTCAAACTTTCCCGACTGATTTCTTAAAATTTACATGTAGGTACTGATTTTTCCCCAAGTCGCGAGGTTTTTTGATTTTTTTTACTCGTTTTCATCTTTTTTGCGAACTTTTGAAGTTTTTACAACCCATTACTATAAGACCCTTTTTGAGATAAGAAATCTGAATAAATTTTTCATTGGTTAGGTGCTCCAAACAATTTTTTTTTAAACCTACAAGCAATGTCATTGTAGTTGAAAAAACATACGAAATAGTTTATTTGCCTTCAGCGAAGAAAGGGTAGAGTTTCAAAGAAAAATTATAATTTTACATCAATAAAATTTTGTAATTTCAATGTAAAGAATAGGGAGATGGATTTAGCCCGAGCGAAGCGAGGGCGAAAATTTTAGAAAACCTCAAATTGAATGTGCAATAAAATAATGGTTTGGAAAAATAAACTTTAATGAAAAATCAACTGTTTCTACTTTGAAATGATTAAAGCAGAAATATATCATGGCCGAGCGTAGCGAGGCCGAAGCTTTTGAAAAATTGGATTTTCAAATATCAAAAATAAGTTTTAAGGAGAATAAGAACAATGAAATTAATTGGAATAATTTTGAAGAAAAGTGCGAAAAAATCTCTTTTAAATTACAAGTACAACAAACTATAAATTTTTTTTGGTTGGAGAGTGAAAATTTTTAAATTGCAAGGTAATTAATATTTTTTTTTCCAAAAAAGCATTTATAACAACGGTTTAATAATTCTTCGCTGGGAAAATTATCAATTTTCAGTTGGAAAAGGTTGGGAAAATGACTAATTTTCTCAACTAAAAAGTAAAAATTTTGTTGATTTCCGACTGTTAAAATAGGTAACCATTTTATTTATTGATTTTTCATTAAAAAAATAAATACTAATCGTCCCAACTGACATTTTTACTCATCACTTGGGAGAACGACCAATTTTGAGTTGGAAAAATAACCAATTCTGAGTTGTGAAAATTACCTATTTTGAATTGGGAAAATTACCAATTTTGAGTTGGGAAAATTACCAATTTTGAGTTGGAACAAGTGGAATTTTTGTTGATTTCCAACTTTTGAAATAACCATTTTATTTATTATTTTTCATCAAAAAAATTAATCCCAACTGTCCAATTTTCCCAACTGATGTGTTGAAATGTTCAATTTTCCCAACTCACAAGTAAAAAATTTCCTCAGGGGGGGGGAAGCTCCCTCCCCTCCCCCCCTATCGGTACGTCACTGGATGTTACACCCCCAGACGTTCTGTAGTCCGCAAAATCGAGGTAAAAAATATTTCAATCTTCTGAATATGAAAAAAAATTAGTTTCCTGATTTCATTTATTGATTAGGGTTTTTCTAACTCAAATATTTCAAAATAAAGGACTGAAAATTATTCATTTTTTTCTAAATAGAAATATGTAGATACATACTCACTTTTTTAATCAAATGTAATGAATTTAAAGAAACTGAAAAATTTTGAAAAATTGACAAACTGAAAAATTACAAAATTTAGAACTAGACGGAAATTAAAACGTTGACAAACGCAGTTTGAAAAATTCCTGGCCCGAAAATTAATTAATAAAAGTGGCAAAATAGAAAAAAAACTATCTTTGAAAATTATAAAATTTAGAAAATGGACAAAATTTCAAACGTTGTCACAATTTGAAGACTTTATTAATTGTAAAATCTATAAAAATAACTTAAAAAATAATAAAATTTGAAGAATTTTGAAACTTGAGAACTCTTAAGAAATTTACAAAGAGTATAGCCGGTCAAGTATAGGGTTTTGGCCTTGGAAACCGATTTTGACCGTTCCTACCCTAAAATGTTCCCGTAATCTGGCAATTAAGTTTGACACCATTTTTGGACCCCTAGCTCAAGTATTTTGGGAGGGAGGGGCTAAAATGTGTGTTTTTATTCATAATTTTTTCATTTTTCGCCAAATGCAAATAAAAATTTCGCGTTTTTTTAGATAGCTTTTAGAAGGTTAAGAAAACCCCCAAAAAATGTTTTCGAAATTTTTTGGCACTTTCCCCGCAAGTTATGCCCTTTTCAAAATTTTGACCCCCCTTTTGGGATGAAGGGTCAAAGGGGCAATGGAATTTTTTCCTCAAAAGAAGTGTTGTTTACCCATAAGTATACCATAAAAATTTTGAAAATTTTGAACATGTGGAACATTGTCAAAAAAAATAAAAACTAACCCCCCCGCGTGGTGAAATACTCAAAATTCACGTAAATAAATACCTCCAGCACAAGTAATTGGGAAACTAGTTACCAATGTCGATCATCACGAAAATATTTCATTTTGAGGACCACAGAACATTGTGAAAAGGGGCCCACACCATTGGCCTCCCTTACCCCTCCCCTTCCCCGTCCCTGTGGTCGTTGTGATAAATAAAGTAATAGCCGGTATTGGTGTCGTTTTCATATGAATCAGACCTTCTGAAAACGATTGTGAAGTCCAATTCCCATTTGAACCACCACCACAACCCCCCCAGTATCGAATATTTATCGAGTATCTATCTTCAGAGTCAGCGTCATATTCAGGTCTGACTCCGGTCTAATTGATTACGAAGTTACAAAAATTAACGCGCTTTTTCTTTTAGGATAAAGGATAAAATTATATATCAGGCGAAGCAGTAGGGACAAAACTTCATAATTTTTAATCAAAATATCAAGCCACCTAAATATTTTTTTATTATTTTTTCAACATTTTGAAATATTTTTCCCAGTTTTTTTCTGGGAATTGGACTTCAAAATCGTTTTTAGAAGGCCTGATTCATATGAAAACGATACCAATACCGGCTATTACTTTATTTATCACAACGACCACAGGGACGGGGAAGGGGAGGGGTAAGGGAGGCCAATGGTGTGGGCCCCTTTTCACAATGTTCTGTGGTCCTCAAAATGAAATATTTTCGTGATGATCGACATTGGTAACTAGTTTCCCAATTACTTGTGCTGGAGGTATTTATTTACGTGAATTTTGAGTATTTCACCACGCGGGGGGGTTAGTTTTTATTTTTTTTGACAATGTTCCACATGTTCAAAATTTTCAAAATTTTTATGGTATACTTATGGGTAAACAACACTTCTTTTGAGGAAAAAAATTCCATTGCCCCTTTGACCCTTCATCCCAAAAGGGGGGTCAAAATTTTGAAAAGGGCATAACTTGCGGGGAAAGTGCCAAAAAATTTCGAAAAATTTTTTTTGGGTTCTCTTAACCTTCTAGAAGCTATCTAAAAAACGCGAAATTTTTATTTGCATTTGGCGAAAACTGAAAAAATTATGAATAAAAACACACATTTTAGCCCCTCTTCCCCAAAATACTTGAGCTAGGGGTCCAAAAATGGTGTCAAACTTAATTGCCAGATTACGGGAACATTTTAGGGTAGAAACGGTCAAAATCGGTTTCCAAGGCCAAAACCCTATACTTGACCGGCTATACTCTTTTATAAAATTAACAAAGATCCAAAAATTACGAATTTTCAAAAATTGACAAATTTCAAAAGTTGACACAATTTGAAGAATTGCTGAATTTTGAAAATTTTAAATAAATCTTAAAAAATTGTCATAATTTGAAGAATGAAGAAATTCAGTCATTTGAGAGAGCCAGGGTTTCTAACAAAATTTGTTTAGCAAAAAGCTCGACTTAGCTCGACCTTTCGGAATGGCTTTTTGCATGACTTTTCCAAGCAACCCCCCCTCCCCCCCAAAAAAGTTATGAGTTTGTACGCCAGTACCTGCCCCCATACATTTGTGTGCTTGTAGCTATTCATAGAAAATTAAAATTTTAGCAAACACATTAAATTTAAAAAACGTAATTTTCAATAGGTAGCTATATATTTTTGAAAAAAAGCCTGACCTTTTGAGTATTCTGGGTAAATTGGTCAAACAGCCTGATTTTTCAGGACGGGCATGACATTTTTGAAAAAAGCATGACTTATCAGGACACATTGACCTGTTGGACACACTGAGAACCCTTCAAGGCTCAAAATTCCCTTTTTTCACTGATTTTTCATGACAAAAAGTGCATTTCGAGACTTTAAGTAAAACGATTGCGAAAAATATGTTAACCAAGGTATTTTGACCCTCTAAACACGAATCTAACGTTAATTTTTCCATTTGGTCATTTCTTTCCGAATAAACGCACAAAATTTGGAAAATCTGCTAAAATAACAAAATTTTTTTGTACAGTTTTTCGCGATTTTCGGCCCTTGCGACATCGAAATCGCCAAAAGTGAATACGTGAAGTGAATCTACATTTAAAAAAAC